>CM072886.1:31025079-31626329 GCA_037013685.1 Acridotheres tristis
GATAAACTGCAGTTTATATGCCCAAACGTGAAGACATTTATATAAGTGCAATTTCCACTCTCTACCACCTACTAAAGTTTAAACTGCACATAGATATTTCAAAGGTAACATTTCAAATCAGGTATTTAAAAGGCAATGCGGTGCTAGCCAAGTTTGAGCAATGCATTACTGCTTTTAGCTGCTGAATTTCCCCATCCTTCTTGTAGAGACTCCAGCAAGTTTTCTTGGCAACTGTTTTGTTTTCATAGACAAGCTGTTAATTGTCCTCTCATTCTACAAGTAGAGATTAGCCTAGTCTGAGAGTTTGCCTTTTCAATCCCATAAAAAATAATTTTTCTGTCACTCTACGGATCTAATAATTGGAATCCAAGTGAACATTTGCTCTGAAATTTGCTAAATATTACTGAAGCAGAGATGCTCCAGGGGATTAAAATAAATTAAAAGTCTGTGGAAGATCCTTTTAAGACAATTAAAACACTGGCACAGACGAGTGGGAGAGTTGTGAGGTCTTGCAGGTCTACAGCTGTACCTCACACAAGCCAAGAGAGCCACAACATGCTATTAGAGGAAAAATCTTCCACAGACTGCTTAAGGGATCCACTGAAACCAGTGGTTAAATAGAATCTCAGGTGGGGTCAGTGGTTTAAAACAAGAAAAGCAAAGCTTTTCGTGGCTTAGAGATCCTTTCTGAGATGTTTAGTTGAAATAGGATATGAAAGAGTTCATTAGTCTGAAAAAGCAATTCCTTTGTCCCTACAGTATGCCAACACCTGTGCTGTTCTATACCACAGACCGTGCCACAATACAAGCAAATATATTTAGCTGTTATTATGTTTGAACTGTGCAGACCACCAGCTCATGACATTCTGCCCCAAAGCTGCACATTTCAAAACAATTTCGTTTTCATCCTTATTCATACAGGCAAAGAGCAGTGCTAGAATGCCAGAGGTACCACAACAGTTTGCTTGGTAATAATTAATCAATATTTTATAATGTATTTCTATATAAAGTTTCTATTCTGGGCTAAGCATACCTTTATATTGAGATCCACATATTAAAGTCACCATCTACACTAAGAAAAGAAATGCTTTAAAGCTGAATCCACACAACTTTTAAAACACACATTTTCTCTAAAAAGTACTTTCAGCATGTTTGTGATCAGCCATCAGAAACTTCTCAACACGCTATCCCTTACATCTGTTCCCAGGAGCCTAAGAACCCAAAGGCGGCTTTGCTGTTAGTGCTGAGGAGCAGCCCGGAATGGCATATTCGGCATCACAGCCCTCTCCAGCAAGAGTTCTCCACTTCTGCTGCTCCTTAATCCTATTCTGATCTATTTCAGTCAGAGACAGTGTCCATTTGAGCTTTAATCCAAGTGATTTGGGTTCCCATCTTCTTAAAAGAGTTGTTTTGCTGAACCGATTTATGAGAAGTTTCCTCAAAAGATTGGAGCTTGCTTTAACCAAAATAAGAAACAATCCTCCTTGGTCAAAAACACTTGTTCTCTACAACACTGTCTTAAGGAGAAACTTGAATGTTTCATCACCATCAGCATCATGCAGCAGGATTTTAAGTGTTCAACACTGCAGGGGTAGTCTTTTAACTAGACTGTACTTAAAATGCACTAGAACAAAAGTTTCATGGGTGAGAACACTTTTAACTGAACCAGCTGATCCAGTTGGGAAGTCACTGCAGTCATATTTGAAGCCAGATCCTCTATCGTAACTCACTTTCAAAACACAGCACTCAATTCCTGCACATTTCTTGCCTCACATGTATTTACTGCAATAACTTTCATTCACATTTTTCATTTCTTCATATGTCTCTCACTATCTTTTCCCTCTCCCCAAATTTTTCTCTCTAGCCCGAAGCCTATAGCTCTGCTGCAAAACAAACATGTTTTGTTTGAGCTGCTCTTCCGTAACACTCCTCATGTACAGCCGTGTTGGGCAATCAGAACAAAAATCAAAGCCAAGTTGGTGGTGCAGCAGCAATTCTGATGAGCAGCTGAAAAGTTTATTTGTACAAATATTTAATCTAAGCTAGAAAAAAAAAGGTCTTTCCTTTTCTTGAGCTCTCCTTCTAGCAGTTGTCTAAATTGGGTCTCCTGCTCTTGTTATAGCACAGATGTCTCTCTCACAAAAAGCTGCAGTCTTATACTGTGGACTTTTCATTCATCAGGCTCTAAAAGCCAATTCTGACTTCATTATAAACAGCATTACCCTACACCAAGCCCCACAAATCGAGGCTGCTTTACATGGAAAAAAGAAAGAAGGAAACATTACTCTTCAGTGAAACTGAGAGCTTGATGCACACATTAAAATACCACAGTTCTCATACAGATTTCACAGGTTTAGAAGTAGCACTTTTGAACAAATCAGAGCAGTTGTTTTCTGCACTTTCAGAGCAGACTATTTTATACACAACATCTTATAGTGCTGTAGGACTTCTACTGTACACTGTAAGGAAATTAGTCTCAAGACATCTGGTCTGTAAGCACAGTTATCCATATTGTTTCTCTCTCACACATGCACTTAGCAACAGGAACATCACCGTGGGGCTGTAGAACCTGAAGTTATTTTCTCCACTCATATAGACCAAATCCATTAGACCACCACCACCCCCTTGTTTCCATGACTCCTGTGTCATGTTGACAAGGAATTAAAATTTGACAACACAATTGAAATCATAAATAGCAGGGGCTAAAAGAGACAGAAGTATTAAGGTCATTCAGTAGAAAAAGCACATAGAAATTTTTGGCTGCAAAGACTTTGAGTGTACAATGCGATTTAACAAACAAACAATTTTGATTTAACAGAAGAGAGGTGGGGGTGAAGGAAAACAAAAGAGCCAGGTAAGGAAAGGAAAATGCAGGTGGGTAAAGAGCAGTGCTGGTATACGAGAATTTGCAGTGTAGCAGGAACAGACCTGGCATTCTGTGACTTGGAGGTGTGACATTACCTTGGCAGAGGTGCCATTGCTCTCAAGTCACAACAGCTGCCAACAACTGACCATGGCAAAAAGGATCTTCAAAACATCTTCAGTTTGGCATTATTTTTGGTTGGTAACAAGAAACAATATCCCCAACAAGGGTCCCAGCTAGCATGGCTTTACAAGGAAAATTAAAGTGAAGAAGCCCATAATAAATTTGAGGGTTATTTTTGAAAGGAGGTAATAATTAGATAACACTGCCTTGCCTGAATGGAGACTGTGGTGGACAGGTGAACTCAGCTCCAGGTCACCCAGTGCATGTCCCAGCCTGGGCAGCCTCTGCATCACTGTCACCTCTCCACAGCCCAAACATAGCAACTCTGCTCATTTTCACCAAAAAGGTCAGAGCATGCTGGTTCCTTGTAAAGACAAAGCAGCATGGACATGGAATACCCAATTCAGTACTGCCAGGACAGTTATTTTTCCAAAACGTCGTGAAGGCATTTGAATAGGCAAAGCCAGTCTGCAATGGCTCAATGCACTGCAGCGTGTGGTGATGGTGTTTTTCATCTTGTAGGCCCTCCAAAACCCAGTTTACTGTCTCATGAAACCATGACCATAGTCTGGAAGAATCAGAAAAATAAGCCTGGAAGCTGCTGAAGTCATTGTTTGCACACACCAGAAAGGCAGCGCCTGAAAACAATAACTCTGGCTTATTTACCACATCCCATACAAACCCTGGAGTGAATTCTTCTCCTGGGAACTTACAGTTATATCCAAATGTTCAAAACTAATAATAAGTTTACCCTATAATACAATTCTGTTTAGGTGGCATTACCAGGGTTTTAAGAATGTAATGCTGAACCACAGAGAACAAAGACAAAATTGTCAAAGGAACTACTAATTGAGTGACCAATTTGGACACTAAGGGCTTGATTTTCCATAGTGCTCAGCACGTCTGCATGTTCAAAGGGCAGTTCAAAGCCACTTTTGGTAGTAAGGAGAACATGGCACTTCTGCAAGAGAGACCTCAGGCTCATCACAAGACAAGCTGAAGACACTGTTAGCAACTAACAGCAACTTCTGCTTAGGAGAGGCTAGCACAGCACCAGAGACCAGAACGTGCAGGATTCACTTTGCCATGGCAGCATTCAATTCCCCTAACCAAAAGGGTTTTTCTTCCTCAAAGTCCTCGACTTGCTGCAAAATTAAGAAAGTGTGTGGTGAATAACTGGGTCACAGCTCTTACGGACTAGTCATCTCCACTGCACAGGCTGGACTTGGTGACAGCAGAGCCACCCTCTGGCCCCAGCCAACATCCCTCCCTGCAGTGCTAAGAGCAAGCACTAGGTCCCTATCCACCTTGCTGCCACTATAGGACTTCTGAAGTGCTCAGTTAAAAAAAAAAAAAAAAAAGGAGCTAAGATATGGACTATTTCAATTTTGGGTGTTTTGAATTAAGCAAAGGATAGAAAGCAACTGAAAATAGGTCCTAGGTAGAGCATCACATGCAATTATGAGTACAACTATTATAACTAATTCCACATACTACATGCATTTAAGTATTTCCAGATAACACTGCTGGACCATGTAACTTTTTATATACCAGCACATAACCCTGTGTATATTTTAAAAAAGGTAACAGAAAGAGAGGACTAAATGCTTTAGTACCATACTAATATTAAATAACATTTAAAAGGACCTGCCTTGAATCTGGTAAGTCAGAAATTGCTTAAAGTATAATTACTATGATTTACCAATAGAAGGTTGGTTTCTAAAAAAAAAGGAAGGAATCCAACAAGTATAAGCAACATGATAAATCATTCGAGATAACATCATTATCAAAACTCCCTCTCTCTCCTTTTTTTTAAAAAATAACTCATACAATAGAAAAAATCACTGAGAGAATATTCTAATGAAGCTCTGAAAATAGAAGGAAATTTTTGGGCTACAAAATTAGCCCAGGTACTGAACACAGCACACAAGAAGTTCTCATGTGCTTTCATGTTCCCACATTACACCCTAAGCTGGAAATAGTCTCTTTAATGTCTGATAAGGAAGGAAGATTAGTGTACATTATGCTAAGGATGTATGAGATGGAGAAAGAAAAATCATAGTAGCAAGGCTGACAAATGGCATTAAATGGTCTGCAAGGCTAAAAAAGTACTTGAGAAATGTTTAAGGGAAAAGCAAAAAAATCCACTTCTTAGATGCATGGGTGGCCTCCTTCACAAAGAGATTAAAGGGAGCAGGATAATTCAGTTTGGAAAGGAGCAGGAGGGAATATGATACAGGTATTATGAAATAACGAATCATGTAGAGATGGCCAAATTGGCAACTTCTATGCACCCTTCATCTAAATTAAATGAAAACAAGTTTGAAAACACAGAATAAGTATTCATGCAACATTATCTGAATGCAATTAAGCACCTCACAATATCTGCTACAATACATCATTAATCTCCCCTCTCTTCTCTCTAAAGGTAGAACTTCAAGAGCAGATTCAGACAACACTGGTGTTTATGAACCAGCTTAACACTAATGCTAATGCTCCTGATTCAGTACCCATCCTTATTTCCAGAAAATTAAAAAGCACTGTCACACTGATTTGGTCCTTAGAGGCAGGAGCTGCTGTTTTATGGAGCTAATCCCCATTCCCAATAGCTCCTTGTGGGCACTGTTGGGGCCCCCTCCTCCTCGGGCAGCCGGGCTACCAGGACATTTCTGCGGCTCGGCATGAGGGAAGGATCACATGCCGGGCTGGCAGATGGGTGTTGTGAAACGTAGTAGGATGCAGCAGCAACACTAGCTCGTGTTCATCTGCCTCCTCTCCAACCGAGGCGGCCAGCTTAACTGGAAACACTCTTAGCTACTTCCAAGATGTCATTTGTAGTTTGCCAAAGGGAAAGAAAAAAAAAAGAGGTTATAAAAGCATTACTATCCAGTGAACACTTATTACCCAACTCTGATTAAATGATAGGCTACACAAAAGCAAGGGAACCAGCACATTTTAAAAGAATGTTTGGAAAAGACGCTGGGATAAAGGATTATTTTTCTGCTCTACTCACAGCACTGTACCAAGATACAGTTGGTGCCTTATTGGCAGTTTCAACACTTTCCTGTGGAGGCATCAAGCACTGGTCTCCATCAGGAAGGCTGTGGCTCAGCCTGACAGTGCAAGCTGCCATGTCCTGCTCCGGGAGTGAAAACTAGAACAGAGACATGATTTTCCTTTCCCCTTCAACCTTTCAGTCCTCTCAGTTTTGCTACCTCCATGTCATTACAGAAAATGTGTTCATTTTAATTGCAAGCTTTATCAGGGAAAATTGTATTTCTCCTATACACTTTACTCTCTTTTGTCTGTGTGTGCAAAAATAGCACTTTTAAAAGCTATTTTCTGTAGCTATTTAAAAGTCTTGATGCCACTTCATTACTGCTCCACAAGGCTGGTGCTAGCCTGGTATTTTTAGTTTCTGCACAATAATAGTTTGTGCATTCAAAAAAATGCCTTCTGTAAAGCTGGAATCCTGCAATTATAATAAATATCTGTCAGACTTTAAAAAAAAAAAAAATCAATTTTCAAATCATCTTTTGGAACCTATCAACAATTACAAATTCCAAGAAATCTCTCCACAAGGGCACAGGCGTAATTTCAAGAAGGGGCCACATGTATGAAATGTGTTCCCTCTGGTACAGATATGACTGTGCTTTGTAGAAACAGAGCCAAGTCATAGCTTGATACCAGGGAAATCTTTCCTAGGAAGATTGTTCCATATTTTAGCATTAAGAATTTCTTCTAAGATCTGCTTGTAACTATGCAAAAATGATAGAGGGAATCACAGAGGAAAATCCTGTAAAATGGATTTAGTTCACAGATTAGTGCAGATAAAAAGGAAGTATATTATCACTCAGATGGAGATCACATCTGAGACATTCCCGCTACTGTGCACAAGATGCAAAATGACAAGCTTTCAGGAAAAAGATAAGTCCTTAACAACCACCTCATGAATATCTCGAATCTCTTTATAACCAGGAAAAACTATAAAAAGATTCAAACATTTTTCTGGGGTTATAAGACTCCCGTTCTCCCTTTTTAAAATGGTTATCTATAGGATGCCTGCCATGCCTTTGGCTTCCCAGCAGGTCTACTAAGGGACAGCACTGCAGACATTTCAGGTTTGGCCTCTAAACAATGAAGCTCTGAAGTACAAGAGACTGCTGAAGGGAGGGAGCTGTTATTTGCCTTTACAGAGGCACATGGGGCTGCATGGCTGGATATCTTCATCCAAAACTTTCCTTCAATCCATCAGTAACCTCATACACTTCACCTCCCTAGATATGTTGGCATGACAAAACTCCTGCCCCCGAGTGCAGACCATCAGAAGCTATGCCATAACCCATGGGGCAGCCCAGTTACCCAAGTAGTTGTAACAAAACTAAAAATTTATATACACTTTATAGCAAGGAGGAGTGATCCTGGTAGAATAAGTACACCACCCTCAAATGCTTGAGTTAAAGAAGTGAATCGAAATAAAATCCACAGTAAAGGTCTCGACAGTGCTAACACAGAGATGAAAGCTTTGCAAACAACAACAATTACATACTGTCAAAGCCTTCAGACTTCAAAAACATGAACCTTGGAGCAAAGGGCAAACATAGGATTTTTGAGTGCAGAAAATTTCTCTAGTAAAACACAATCTAGTAGCTACCTAATCACTCAGATAGTCATAAAAATTAACTTGTACGTATTTTGAACACTGAAAAACAAGTTACTAAAAGCCCCTTTAAAGTTAAAGAAATATTATAATGAAATTCTGTTAAACACAGATTTACCAAGATCTATGAGATTTTCAAGTCTACCTTAAAAGAATCCCAGTATTAAGGCCAACTCATGCACTAATCTGACAGGTAAGGTTTAAGAGGATGTTTACAAATAGCCACAAACTTTTGAATGCAATTATGTAAACTAGAAATTAAGATTTTCAAGAAATGCACTGTGTTAATACCATTTGACCCATATATACCAAAACGAAACAATTTGGAGCATGAATGCTGAGCATTAGTTGATAGCTTATGGACTATGAATTACTTTTAAGAGTCAGTTTTGAAGGAGCAGTCAAATGAAGAGTAAGATGACTGGAACAATTGAAGGAGAAGTGTCATAATTAAATGAGTTAATTACACCCAGGGTGTAAGAGTGATCTTTGTTTCCATCTACTTGCATTCAGGGCCTTCTACAAAAGAATGAGTTTTCCATTTGCAGTCTTGCAGAATGTATTCAGTCTCCAGCAAGCTCTCAAACTCTGAAGTTTGTTTTACCACATTATTAATAAAATTAGAATGTTTCCCTAATTTTAAAGGGAAAACAAAAGAAATGCAACACAAAGGAGGCAAGTTTACACTGTTACACTCACTCTGCAGTAATTATTAATCTAGAGTTGTACAGATGAGAAAAAAAAACTACCCTCATTCCTTACAAGCTTTGGGATTCATAGAGGAAAGAGGGAATATTAAATAATGTGGATATATGGTTTTGGGGTGTCTGCTGTTCTTTTACTCAGCAGGGCTATCCTTTGCAAAACTCACCCACGTGCAAGGATCTGGGCAGTTTGGTTACACCAGGTGCTAGACTGATACAATTGGTTTTAAGAAAAACCCATCAACACAAACCTGCAAATTTCCAGAAGCCTGGACTCAGTTTTGATACATCCTCTTTCTTATGCTCTGAACAGGCTCTGCAAATATTTGAATAAGTGGCTCAAGACATGTTTCATTGTTGCTCCATAAGTAGCTGCACAAGCCATCCTCTGCTGAAAGTACTATAACTCTCTACAGCAACGTTTCCCTGAACATTAATAAAAACAATCTATAGCAGTAAAATTTAAGAGTAAAGGTGAAGTATACTGCAGAGCATGGAGAAGATGTATGCCATTTACCACTTTCACATTTAGTGTACAATAAACTATGTTCCCTTGTCAAGACAACTCCTTCTCCTTAAAAAAACCTAAAATTTAAAATTTTTGACATTTAAAAAGCCAGCACTGTTTAAAATAAGGGAAGTAGGAGTGTAAATCCCAGTATACGCCTGTATGAATGCACACTTCATTCTGATTTTTCACTGATTCATAGCTAAATACTCAGCTCAACAGAAGGGGAATTAGATTTTTAGGCACTGAGGGAAAGAGTACTTCAGTGCTTTGCTATTGATATGGAAAAAAAGAGGAGGCGGTGTAAGAGGAACTAAGAAATTTTGGTTATTCGCCTGTTGAATATTTAGGGAGCCACAGTTCTTGAAATCCTTGCTCATGGCATCTGGATAAGAATAAACATGCTATTCAGAGCTAAGGATGGCAAGAAGATGCAGAGAGCAGTAGTAGAAGAGTGCTAGAAGAGGGGAAAACTTTATTTTGAAGCATTAGCAGCACTAACCACCAGCACGAGATCAGCAGCTGAGCATGACAAGCAGCACCAAACCAGGGTAGCCCAGAGAGCTGCAGGTGTAGCCAAGGGCTGCCCAGACTTCAAAATGAAGAACAGGCAGCTGAAGGAAGTGTAGCCTAGCTGGTAGGCTGGGCAGGATGGATGGACACAAGGACCAGTGGCCAGCCATTGCCAGGTCTTCTGGGGATGGAGGTGAAGAGTGATACACGGGTGGTCAGGAGAGATTTCAGAGGGAACTTGATCTGTGCCTTGTAGGAAGGGGCATTGGGGGAGTGTCCAGCTACTGTGGAAGCAGTAAGTTCTAGAGGTGCTTGAAAAATGAGGGGCACAATGAAAGCTATCCAAAAATATCTCAACAACAGCGTTTAGGGACAAGCTGCATCACAGCCAGGTCAGAGAAGGGAGCAAATGGGAAGATCAGGATCCCAGGTCTGTGGCCACACAAGAGCAGCTTCTCAGTGCAAGGGAACATAGGATGAACACAAATGAGAAAGATGGAGAAACGCAGTAGCAGAAGCCTTGGAAGCCACCTAATACACACTCCCTTATAACCACACACCACACCCCCTGATGCTTGGTTTCAGAGAGATGGAAATAGCTCAGCATGCTTAAACAGTCATATACCAGAAGCCTTGAAGCCAGAAAACACAAGCCAACACAGGCAACACGATTTTCATCGCCCAGATACTTGAAATGAGGGGAGCAGGGTGGAGAATCAGAAGATTCAAGAGCCTCTAATAAACACAGCAGAGCTATGTTCAGCACAGAGGTACTCCAAGGTGGTCTTCAGACATGAGTCAACTGAATAAAGGTGGGCCTGGTTGCACATATTCTACTGTAAAGATAGGTTCTTAAATTATGAGTAAAGACCCCAAGACACAGAGTGCAGCATCCTAGAGGAGACGAGAAATATTTAAATGCCAAGAAAATAAATGCAAAAACCCAAACCATCCTCTTCCCCAGTGAAACTAGAAGCAAACTTCCCAATAGACAATGAGAATGTGTCGGAAACTCTAACTAAAACATGGACAGTGAATGTGGAGAGCAGGCTTCTGCACCAGCACAGCTCCTAGAAACACTACAAACAGCACCTTTCTGCTGACTTACTGCTCCAAACTGCAAGGCAGGAGAAGCCAAGGACATCACAGCGTTTTTTTTTTTTTTACTTTAAAAAGAGAAAATGCTCCATGCACTGGAGACCTTTTACCAACATTTAAGGTCTTTGACTTTAAATGAATCTGAGAGCTTCAGACTAACAGGCTGCCATATTGTCCCCTCCAGGACATCACAACATCCCTGGCAGCAGGGCTGACAACACTAGAGGAGCTGCTGCCAGGCGCAGAGGCAAGCTTAGAAACCTGAACACCCTTGGCTAGAATTTAAAGTCTAAACACTCCATACCACCCCAAAAATACATGCAAACATTTGGCCATTCTGCCACATAGCAACAGTAAAATCACTTTTCCCTCTGCTTACTTGAGAGCAGAGTTAACTTTCAAATCAGCACAAATAGTAAGCTCAGTTATGGCAGAAAAATTTTATGGAATAGGGTAACATGGCTGAGTGTGCTGCAGCAGCCTGTGGAAAGCAATACCCCATGAGGTCTGGCAGCAGATCAACAGCAGTCACTTCAGTTGCTTTTCAGATTATATAGCTTAGTGAAATTATTTTGGTAATATTCAGCCTTCTAAAAACCTCTCTATGGAAAGTGGTCTTTTCCAGCCCCTTATTGTTGAGCTCTTACCCACCAGTGCACAATGTGCTACTGTAGTTGTGCTGGCTACCATGCCAGCAGCACAGTAGTGGTACATGCTGCTGAACCAATGAGACCAGCCTAGAACACAAGGAATGTCTCCCTTTCCAGCCTCCTCTTTAATTTTAGTGCACACACAGCTCTGCTGCCAGGGCAGGCCATGCCAGGCAGATATTTGATTTGTAAACAGACACTCCAACATGCTCATCTTAGCTGCAGGCTCCAACTTATCTGCTGTTATTCCCAACTAGCATGCAGCAAAACTTCTGCATGTAATCTTATCCGCAATAGTGAGCTTGCTCAAGAAAAAGCCAGGTAGTTCAGTACATTTTGATGGCTGTATTAGTTTTTCCTTGATGAAGCAGGGGAAAACCCAGTGCAGATTTTCCCCTTGTCACCCTCCGGTTCAGGGGTGTTCAGAAACAAAAGTGCAATTAAGGCACACACACTTGGCCTCTGCACACTACAACACACACAGGGTGTGCCCTGATTAATAAAGGCTATCATGCCTTCCAATATGATAAAGGAATCACCTCAGGGTTAACGCTCTGAATATATGAATGGATGGTGACAAGGAGCCATGCAAGCTTTATTCCTTGCATTGTCTCCCACCAGGACAATGCAGGGCACCCCTTAACCTCTATCAGCAATGGCTATCACAGAACAGCTCCTAAAGCACACACCAGGCATTATCACAGATAGGCTTAACTCCTAGGAATTACTTTGGACCCTCCTTTCTCTGGAAGCCATTTCAATACACAGTCATAGATATCCAATTTCAGTCAACTGGAGCCTTCTAAGGTTAAATTTATAAATGGATTTAATTAATGTTCATTTCTGAATGCTCAGAGACAGACAAGACAGATTTCACTTTCAGCTTGCCTGGTATTTTTCCCTTGACCCTTTCAGAAGAATCCTCACAAGAATGGACATGGACAAAAACATGAGCAACCTATTTCTAGATGAGAAAAAGACCAGGCCTTCTGGACTGATGGACCAACTGCCCCACTCTCAATCTTTCCCCTGAAGTCATCTCAATGCTAACTTACAGGGATTTTTTAAAGTTTGTTGGTTTTTTTTCATTCTGTGAGTCTTGACTAAAACTAGAGGCAAAATTTCCCCTCAGTACTTTTATAAGAACAGGGCATCATATATAAAGGGACCCAACATGAGATAACCAAGCAGTGCACTTTCTGGGGGAATCAGAAATCGCTTACTCCTCTTGTCCTCCACCTCACCTCTACCATTTTGGGTTTTTTAAGTAGAAAAGTTACCTCTTTAAGTTCTTTTATTCCCAATATCTAGCTAACAAAGAAATTCTAACAAGACACTAATGGAGAACTTAACCATCTAAACAACAATGCCTGTATGAGATTATGTTCCTTACTGTTTTGACTTCATTAAAAGTCCTGTTAAAATCTTCAGTGCTTGTGGTATTTTTATATCTTCAGACAAGAAATGAGGAAATAATAACTAGAGATCTCTGTCCAAATTCTGGGAAAAGGATGCCTGACTTATCTGCACTCTTGACTACATCTGTAACTACATGTTACATAAATACTTGGGTTTAATTTTTTAAAAGCCAACAAATAACCATTACCCACTTCCTCTCATCTGTTTCTTGTTATGGTACAGGTAACACCTTCAGCTGGCTTTTCATCACAGGAGAAATGCTAAAAGCAAGCTTTAACAAGAAAAACATGAAGCTAGTGAAGATACTTGTCATATTAACCATGTTAGTACATTCTCCTAAGTAGGACATATGGAATATTGTTCTCCTAGAAACCTCTTAGAAAAATATTCAAACTAGTTTTGGCAGTTAACAGATGTAAGTCTAAGCAAATCCATTCTTGGGATAACTTAAATTTGTTCACAGAAATGGTCCAGCCTCCCATTTCTCTCCACACTCCTGCACAGGACTTGACTGCCACTGCTACAGATGTGGATGGCAGCTGCTTGTGCTTGAATGCATGCAGCTGACTATATACTTTTTCTACAAGTTAAAATAGCATCCTTCTACTGTGTACAAATGCATATCTACACACACAACATGCTATACATATTCATTCATACCCCTCCTACTTGCAGGATAGCAGGACTCAGCATGGAAGAGCAAGCTGACTCAAGAAGCTGCTTCAGGCATAAAAATACAGGTTGTGGGATGTGTTCACAGCACACACATTCAAAGAACTCTGCACAGCATTAGCATAGGATGAATACTGGTCACTTCACTCACAAGTGGTTCATTTTAAAAAGTGACATCTCAAAGTCTGGTAGGACATATGGAATATTGTCTACTGAATTCGGCATCTTGTCATAGCATTGTGTTCATTATTATAAATAC
Organism: Acridotheres tristis; assembly: GCA_037013685.1. Taxonomy (NCBI): domain Eukaryota; kingdom Metazoa; phylum Chordata; class Aves; order Passeriformes; family Sturnidae; genus Acridotheres; species Acridotheres tristis. The sequence continues at coordinate 31,038,549 of CM072886.1, forward strand.
AGTTCAAGTTGGCCTCTTAAAGGTATTCATAGCTAAATATTCCTCAGGCAAAACAGAGAAAATATGACTAGAACTCACATCAGTAGCTGAGAGCAGGTCTACCAGGGACAGTTTCACAGCACCAAAAATTACTAATTTAGGAAAAGATGCATAGCAGCCTTACAGTACACAGTAGGCTTCATGCAGATCTCTTTATAAGACAGGAACCCTGTACAGTGAGACCTGAATACTGTACTTTGGACATGCACACATCCTGTACTTTTGTCCCCTTGCCTCAATACCGAGGCACCTGTGGTGTTTTCCCCCCACACACACACTATTTGAAAGAGGGCAATGCCAGCATGGACACACACGAAGTTGCATACACAGAGCATTGGCTTGAAGTTCAAACACTTTCATTGGCCTTCAGTATCTGCTGAAGTCCAGACAACCCAACCACCAGTGTTCATGTCACAGTAGGACTGCACCTGAGGACCAAATCTAGACCTTGCCCCATGACTACTGCAGCTACCTGGTATCAGAACCAAGACTAGTCTGATACATTAGACTGAAGTTGGGTTTGGCTTTTGGTGGGACTCCCAAATTCTGTAAACAGCTATATGAAACACCTTCACTAGAGCTATTCAAGGTCAAAACACCAGGTCATTTTACCCAGCATAAGGTACAATCACCTACACCTCAGTGATTTCATGTCAACCTTTGAACTTGCACAGTGGGAACATGGATAACTTTTGGCCACTCATCACTACAGATACCCTTCCCCTGTCACCATGGATTTTCTCCTTATTAAGACTTGTACCATTTCACAACAGGTACAGAAACATTTTATGCACTTGAAGATTTTGATCTTCATGAAAGGCAGTGGAAAGACTTAATGTCCTTAGGTCTTTTTTGGTAAGGTTTTACTTCTCCTGATAGAGCTACCCTCAAAGTTGTCCACATGTATCTTACAATGGCATGCAAAGAGCAAACCCAGGCCTCCAGAGAGACTAACAAGACAAGTAGCAGAGAGGAGGATGTTGATCTCAAAGGAGGTGGCAGTGTGAAGTAAAGGGAAATACCTACAGCCGTTCCACTCAGCAGTAGGAAAATATCATCTGTTAAAACTCTTGTCTCTACAAATATAATTTGATATATCAGTAACTGGTATAGAGTAAGCCTATATTCATCAGATCCTTGAATAAATTTCACTTTTAAATCATCCAAGATGCTCCAGAAAATGAATGCTTAGATTCTGTATTTCATCATTTTCTATTGCTTTAGAAACACAACCAAGGTGTTTGCAAGCTCCTTAGTTTTGTTCTCAGTTTGAGCCAACTATGAAGTGCAAGTTATGCAGCATTAAAAGACAGAAATGGGGTCATAAAGCAAAGTATCATTTGTTAATATAAATCTGTACATGAGTGCATAGGCACAAAACATTATCATCCATCTTTTATAAGGTTCACATACTGGGGGAGCAAATAATACAGCTGTGTCAACACAGTCACTCTTTAAATACAAAAGATGTAAGGAAAAAAGCAGTATTATAATGATTTATTTTTTTATTCCCTTTAGTTTTTCCAAGTCTACTTTCCATTGTGTTTTTAAATTGAAATTAAAAGCATTGTAGAAGTACCAAATAGGTGTGCAGTCATTTGAAGAAAAAGGGAAAACAAAGCTCTAGAGCTGGTGGGTGCTAAGGTTACACGGAGGGGACTGCAGCTGTAAACTTAAAAAGATAGCAAAGGTTTGGAGGCTGACATTTTTTACACATGATTTTTGCCTTGAAAAAAAACAGCCTCTGAATATGGCAGTGGGAACAAATCATGAAAAGCAGTTAGAGTAGTGCAGAGCAAGTGACAAGTGACAACATGAGAACTCCTTACCACTTGTGGCAGTGCCATGGACACAACAGGTGACAACCTGAGTTTGTAACAGAGGTGCATCAAGATGCAATAGCACAAACGACAAAATCTCTTAATTCTTAGCCATAATCAGCTTCGGAAAATAAAGTTGTTAATAAACTTCCTCTAAAAGTTTGAGGAGAAAGCTTGCAATTCCAGCTTCAAAGGTTTAACTGCAATATATAAGTACACATCACCAGCACATGACCCCCAAGAAGTACTGTGAGCATACCAGGCAGGAAACTGCCTGTATGCCTGTCCTTCATTTGCAACACCACGAAGAAAGAGCAGCCATTGGTCACTCTAAACCTTTCAATTAAACACTCATTTTCCAGCCATTAGAAAGAAGGCAAACAGTTCAAGTTCTGGAGTTACCAACTGCAAGATTAAGTAGAACCATAATTACAAAATTCCAAGTGGTAAATTATGTATGGAGAGGCTGAAATATTCTGGGTTTTTGTGTAAAATACAATCACCTCTTTGCACTGGCCAATAATAATAAAAACTGAATAAATGCTCCATTGTGTATACCTCTAAACTACCCCGTGCAAGTATAAGTTGCGCTGTCACAGTGGTTACAAACCACCAATCAGCTCCAAAAAAGCACACAGTTCTCTAACTTGGATGTCAAAACTGAAATTCCATCATCCAGAACCAGCCAGCCAGCAGAAGAGCTCAGCACCCCTGCCCTTCCCAGCAAAGATAGCAGATATTCTAGATCCTCAGAAGTGTGTCCAATCCTACTTATTTGGCTTTAGGAAATCATGCACTCCCAACAAGTATACTGGGGTTTATTTTTTTCCAGGGTCAGCTGCTGAGTAAAGAAAGCAGCAGGGTTCTCTACCAGGCATCACCAAGAAGAATTGTATCTATGCAAACTTTAAATATGCAGGCAACTATACGAACAGCACTCACGCACAGCTCCAAATCTAATAATGAACACGCAGTTGTAAATCTGGTATGAACCAGACCATGTGAGGATACAGCCATCTGTGTAAAGACTGCAATGCACGTTACTGCTGCAGCGTGTAATGTTCCTCCCTCATTAAAAACACCAGCACAAAACCATATATGTGAAGTACATGCCTGTTTACAACAATAACTTCCCAAGAAAAGCTCAAAAGACTGCAAAGCTGGTGACAAGATAGTGAAGTTCAGCCTCACGCAGCTGCGTGGAGTGCCGTGAAAATGAGTTCGTGCCCAGCAGTGCTGGAGGAGGCTGCACTCCCAGCACACACAGGAGCAGAGCCAGACCCAGGGCTTCCCAGGCAGGAATGCCCAAGAGTGACTGCAGCAGGCAGGGCTGCCCTTTGCCTCTGAGAGGAGTGAGCAGCAAGAACAGAAAGGCTGCTTCATAACAAGAGGAAGGAGGGAGAAAGCCTAAGGTGGGAGCCAGATGTGCACCTGCAGCTCCACCAGCCGCAGCCCACGTTCTCCTGCACCACGGCTCCACGTGCAATTCCAGCCAAGCCAGGGGCACCCGATGCCAAGAGCCATTGCAGATGGTGACAGTGGGGTGAGAGGCTTGAGAGGGTGGCTGGCCACAAATCTCACCAAGTGAGCCCAGGCACTGCTTACAAAGCTGTACAGCCACACCATCAAGAGTGTCAACCTGTTGGATGCCAACAGAAGAAGTCCTTTAATGCTTAGATTTTTTTTTTTTAAGCTGTGTTTCTTCTCCTTTTAGATTGTTGCTTATGAGCTGTGAAAGACTGCAGTGAATTATATGTTTTCATGCATCATGAGTCACGTTCCTCCCCTTTTCTTTGTCCCAACCATACGCCGTTTCTGCAACTGATTCAAAAATGCATGGACATGCATTTCTCTCATACAACAGGGTTTTCAGAATTATTCATGATTTAGAAATGCACAGCTTAATTTGTACTGCTTTACAGCCTGGTCTCTCTCTTTTAATGCCGTGTAACTTGTTCTTTATAGTGGCTCAAGCTGGGAAAGAAACTAAGCGCAGCTTGCAAACTCCTCAGTTCTGCTTCTAAAGCAATAGAGAATGATGAAGTACAGAGGCTCAACATTCATTTTCTCAAGGATCTCAGATTATTTTAAAGTGAAAGTCACTCGAGAGTTTCATGAATATAAGTGTCAAGGAATTCCATACAACACTAATTGTTGGTATAAGGCAGGATATGATACAAGTCCTAAGAGCTATTCTGTTTGAAAGGGCAATCATTTTGGCATAAGCCAAATTACATTTGCAGAGCCAAGACTCCCTGCAAATGCTGTTTCCCAGCAATGAACCTCTGAATCGTCCCTCTACCTGGCTACTCCTATCAGTTTTTTCCCCACAGCACTGGTCACTGTGTGCCACCACTTTAAAAAAGAAAAAAAAAAAACAAAACAAAACAAAAAAAACAACAAAAAACCCACACAAACTGATTTGAAGGCATCTGCAGTACAGGAGCAAGAGCCCTCCCAAAGCCCACAGAACATGACCTGCAAGGAACAGCTGAAAGACTTGCAGCCATTCCAGCTACAAGAGAAAGGCCCAAGGGAACTCTCAAGCCTGTGGATGTGTGTGAGAGTGGAAAGAGAAGGGGCACAAGGAATTTCTCCACCTAGAGCAGCAGATCTGCTGAGTTGTAGGCTGGCTACAGCCACACCAAGAGAACAGGAGGCTGATTAGCAAGGCCATATGAGGAGTCCATGAGATGGACTACTGCTCTCTCACCAGCATCAACCTAGCAAAGCAAAGCCCTGCCCTACCAAAATCAGTGCTTGCTCCCATCTCTTACACTTGCACAGCCTGTCCCTGGCCCATGGGTGCTGCTTGCTCAGCCAGCTCTGCTCCCCACATTTCCACTGCTGCAGAGTTTTCAGTGCTGCCAGACCAACATGTTTCCACTGCCTGGGCTGGGGGTGGTCAGAACCCTTGCTCACACAGCAATCACCCCCAGTGCTGTCCCCTGCTCAGAGCCTGCTTTGCCTGTGCCATGCTCACCCCACTGCCACATCCCATGGCACAGGCACGCTAGGAGGACAGCCTGAGGCAAACCCACCCATTTCTTTTGGGCAGCAGATATAAAGATACACAGACTATTGTATGCTCTTACTGTAAAGGTAAAGCAGGGGGCAAAGGAAGCAGGGAAGGAAGGAAGCTACGTTAAGCTTTCAGTTAGTTAAAATAAATCTCTCTTCCCCTCCCCTTCCTCCTGGCCTCACATACCCAGCTCTAAACATCCCCCTTCCCACTCCCAGCACAGAGAGTTTTCTCTCAGGATCAGGCTCCAGATGCAGGCTGTGCTCTGAGGAATTTCTCCTGAATGAACAGTGGTGCCACAGCGCTGCACACGGGTCCAAAACACAAGTTTTGTGGAGCACATCTGAGGGAAGTATAGCAGCCTTCACATGGTGCACCCAGTGTCACACCCGTAAAACGGCATGAGATGCTTTCAGGGGCTTAATTAGTTCAGCTTTTTTGGAAGAAAGGTATGACAAAAGCACAGTCAAAAATAGACCAGCTTTGGCTAATATAACTGACTTTTTTTTAACAAGGTCTCAACCACATCTGAAGTGGTTTCAGTAATGGTGACAACAACCAGAACAAAAGACAGCAATATGACTTCACAAGTGAAACAAGTGCTTAAAATACTTAATAAAGCACAAATATCATAAAGGGCACTCATGCCTTAAAGAGGTTGAAACCCACCTCTGCTCTCTTTCAGTGACATTATAAAAAGTTACTGAGAGCATTACAGATATGCTGCCTAACTTTTTTCATACACAGAAGAAACATAATTGGAAGTTCTATGTATTAGGACACAAGAAAAAGCCACCCAAGAACACCTGAGTGAAAACGTGCCTATTCAAATGATTGCTGAAATAGGGGAGTGACTCTTCAGACAGCTAGGAAGCCTGTGAGTTTATAGCAATGTCAAACTGCCCTATTTTTAGCATTGTGTGTCAAGGGCACATGCCTAGAAAGCACTTTCACTGCTTCAGCAGTTTACAGGAAAAACAAGGTAGACAAGCACATACTTATTTACAGGCAGATGAGCCCAAACCTTGTGTGTGAATAATCACATGGGGCTGCTTCGGTTTTGCAGGGTGACTCACCGGGGCACCATCAGGGCTCCTGACACAGCCCCGGAGCTCGGCACTGGCTGAAGGAAATGGCTGCATAGCACTCAAAAATCCTGAAGCAGCACAAGAGGGGCTGGGCAGTAAACTGAAAGCTAATGGACTACATTAATTTTTTTCCAAGTGAAAAGTAAGTCTTTCAGATAGGCAAGAATGATAAAGGGTCTGCAAAAAAAAAAAAAAAAAAAAAAAAGGTGAACTCTTGTCAGACCTTACATTCCCCACTGTTTTTCTATTTTAGGTTCTACATATGACTAATTTTCAAACTTTTCAGTACCTCTAGCATTAGCTGCTAAAAAAACCCAGAAAAGCATTTCATCGCTGGATGAAAGCCTGTACAGCCATCCAAAGGAAGCAAGAAGCCTTAACCTGACCACCATTTCTACTGTTATTCAATACTTCCAAAACTCAAACATCCTGCATAACACCATAAAGTCACGCTTTACCCAGTAGCTCTCATTTGTTAATAGAAAAAAATTATCAACAACTAAAGTTTTGCCAATACATGTAACACTTGACCCTCTGCTTTCAATTAATACCTATATACCCACTACTGTCTCAAGCCACTGTCACAGATAAGGCACCTGCATTTTCCACTATCAAATGTCCTTTATTTGAAATATTGTCTGAATAGTTTCAAGCAAATTCTTTACTGTGAGGTCTGGCAGACTCACTGAGCATCTTTACACATAGCTAATAAGCTTTGCAGTGAGGAAGACAACAAGGACTAAAAGATGCACAGTTCCAGAAAACTGAATATAAACTCCTTTCTCCACTCTAGTGGTATGGGGGCATGATAAGAGCTGTGCTTAAGCTATCTACAAGCAATTAAACAAATCTTTGGTCATCAGTGAGATCAGATCTCCAAACCTTCACAAGCTGCACCAGAAAGCTAGCACAGCCATCTGTAAACGAACAGAACAAGTATGAAGCACTGCATTGCCTGAAAACATGGCAATACACAAATAAAATGAAATTTTAATAGGACAAATGTCTACACAAGACAAGCGGATTTCTACCTAAGATTACAGAAGAGTTTCTGCAACCAGGAATTTTATTCTTTAAAGTTACGTGCATGCTTATTCCACCAAAAAACCTTTCAACTTAGTATGTGGTCCACAGCATCCTCAACAGGTTTACAAGGAACAGAAATACTAGAGCAAGTACTAATTAACAGCCCATGGTATGATCTGCTCATTCTGAACACAAAGATGAAAATCAGCTGCCACATGCTCTCAAGAGTCCTAGTGGAAGAAGCCGTTCAGCTCTTACAGGACTGAAGTCAGAAATTGGAAGAAAAACAACCTAGTTCAGCTTACTCAAGTTTTCTAATTGCATAGAAAAATCTTCACAACTACTCTGACTTCAATACCCATTTTCACTAGTTTGAGAAACTACCTTAAGTTGTGTTTAAGAAAAGTTAACAGAGCTTTCAAGGGTCTCTTCTTTTCAAACTCTCATAGATAATGAAATGCTTAAGTGCTGTGTGCTGTCCAGGATGGTCCACACTCTACAGATAGTCTAACAACATGTACATGTGACAGCTACATCACAACATGGTGTTAGCTATACAGAGCTCAGGAAAGAAGATAAGATCAACTAGCCAACAGGTCTGAAGGCAGGAGCAGAAGGCACAAGGTGTGGTCAGACGTTGCTCTGAGGGGTTAATAATGACAGTGTTGCTTTAACAGCTTCATATGGCCTCGGCTGCTGTGACTGATGTGCAAACCGTGCTGTTCTTAGGACTGTAAATAGGGACAGCACAGGACCACTGTGTAAAATTTCTGTTGCCAGCAAAGCAAGAAAACAAGTACAACTTGGGACTGGGGAGTGGAAAACAGAGTGGAGAGATATTTGCATCTCTTTTTGCCTGTGTTAGTAAATAAGGTGTTGAGAAACATAAATCCCACAAACTTTCTGTAGGAACAGATGTTTGCTTAAACTACCTCACTTTCAACACTTGCTCATAGAGAATACATCACACAAAACATGCTGCTAAAAAAATAAGGGAAAACAGAATAAAACAAAGGACAGTTCCAAGTTACTGTGGATGTGGATCTAATCCCCATATTGCTGCTTCTCTCCTAAATACAACCATACTCCTGTGCTACTATTCAGGTGATAACCACAAGTGACATTTTCACAAACCAGCCCATGACTGCTTTGTGAGCACCCATTCTGCTGAAGTTTAGAGAGTTCAACTCTAAAAATTTGTGGATGTTCTACTGCTGAAAAATTACCCAGCTAAACCCTACAGGCCAGGGGTGAAGGTAATCTGCCCTCCAAGACCAAGAAATTACTAACTGGGCTGCTGCATGTTGAGCTCAAAACCTTGATCTCAGGTATGGTATGTGCCTACCTTTGTCCTTCCCCCACTCTCCCAGTCATGCCAAACACCAATTGTATCACCCCAGGCCACCTTTAACCCTCAGTTCCAACCAAAGTCTACCTGCACCACCAGCCCTCCAGCTCTGACCCTCTGGGACTGCCTCACCCAGGCAAGGTTTTAAGAGAAGCAGCAGCAAAGTGGAAAAGCATCAGGAAAATTTTTTAAAAAAAGTAAGGGGAAATAGGTATATAATTGCATAAGTTGGAAAGCATCATGATTATGCTCAGGGTTGCTTTTTATCACTTCACCTCAAACAATTAAGTGAAATTCTTCATTCTGAATTAATTTGCCTAAAATTAAAGCAAATACTGTTTGAAAAACAGTGTCTTAATACAAAATGCAACAATCTTTCAATGGCATCTGTTAAAACTGTCACACCAAGTGTCCACCAAGTCAATAGCTTGCTTATAAATCATAGGTCAGTATCTAACAGCAATAATATACTACAGTGTTATTCAAGGCAACTCTTATTTTAAAACTTCAGTTAATAATTCTAACTCTTCATTGAAAGTGTTCTGAATTTTTTTTTTTCAGATGAGCAGAGGGTCTCACAGAAGGATCATCCAAAATCATGTACATCTTTTAGATAATGGAGAAGAACTATGGATTTCAAGACCTGATTATACACACATGAAGAGGCAAGGCTGAGAAAAGCAGACTGGTTTAGAACCTCCCACGAGTCACTGAATTTGGAGTTCCCGTTACTTTAAGCCCAGCCTATCTTTAGAATTAAATTCTGCTAATTGGAAGATGTAAAGGCAGCAATATTACTAAGGGACACATTGCTCAAGTACAGAACACACCTCTATTAGCTGTTTTCCCTGCAACTCCATGCATAGACAAGTTTTTGTAGTAAAATGGGCAGGAAATTATATTTCTCTGAAATTTAAATAAATTAATTTTTTATCTGTATAACTTAGTTCTTATATTTATGCACATTTTAAGAGGCATGCATACTGTTTTTAAGTCCGATACTCTCAGTAAAGTGCTAAATAAAACACAGTGATTTATATAACAAATCATAAAAAGAAGCCTCACTGTGAAGAACTAGTATGTAAGAAAAGATACATAGCTTTAAGTCTTCTAAAGCTTAATGGCTGCTAAAATTTTTCTCAAGACCAGTACCAGTGTTCAAGAAGAGGAATTTTCTTGCATATAATGGAATTGTCTAGCCAAGAATCACTGAGGTGACACACTTAAAAAGTTGGAATTACACTGGGTTTTAATCATAGCTTCAATACAGTAAGAGGATATGATCTGGTCCTATAACATGGAGGAAAATTTACTGTCATTTTAACATCACCTTCACTGTAGCCCTTCTTTAAAGCTGTACCTTTAGATAGCTTTCCTGGCATCAACATTTCCCAGTTGGTTGCCACTGTATTAAAGGCAAAACCAAAACCAGTGAGGTAGGCAATCACAGTTATGCTGTAGAGAACTCTTAGGATTCCACTGAAAGTAACTCCCAAAATAACTTTAAAAAAAAACCAAACCACACGCGCACACATAAAAATAACTCTCACACAAACAACCAAGTTTCATTTTTACTATACTTCTTTTAAACCATTAATGAGTCATCACTTAAATCACTAGCTATGTTTATAAAGAATTATTCACACAGTAAACTAGAATTCATAAAATTAAACTGTATACATTTCATGTACAATCTTTTTTTCTCCTTTAAACTAATTAGAGACACAGGAATTCACTAATTTGCAGGAGGGGGTGTTGATATATTTTTTTTAGATTAGCATTTTGAAGTGTATTTACCACAGAAGTTGTGCTTCACCTCATGGCAAAAGCTCAATGTCTCCTACTTACTTAGCCTACACAAAATTTTCCTCTTTACCAGAAGGGTTTTCCACCAAAAATGAGACCAAGAAAGATCGCGGTGTAGCTGAACAACATAAAATGCAATTAGTGGTAAAGTTTTTGTAGGTTGTGTCATTTCATATTCTTTCCGTGCCTTCACGGGGCAGCGAAGGCTTCATTAGAACACACTCCAAGCAAAGACTGACTCCTGCAATCACTGCCCACTTTGATTAGTCTTAATCTCAGTGGAAGCACAGCAATTTTCCCTGATTGCTTGTTTGAGGGACTGGCGATTTGCGCAATGTTTATTTTGGGCCGTCACTGAGGGAGGGGTGTAGCCAAATGGGCAGGCTCCCAACCCGGATCACACAAAATCCAGCGCTCACTCGCACTCTAGGAACATCTCAGCCTCGGCCAAACCCAGGGAGCCTGCCTGTGCTCAGCAGGACCCACCCAGAGCACTCCTGCAAGATGGAAACTGCAGCTCCTCACCCTGGCAAGCCCCACCAACTGGAGCACAGCCCGGAGGAAGCAGGAGCGTGTGGTGTGGGCAAACTTTGTGATGAGGTATCAGAGGTTACAAAGTGAGGAGCACAGATATCCCCCAAGAATTGTAAGGAGCAGCTATGGAGAACTGTACAACAAAGCGGGCTCATAATGAACAAGACAGAAGAGTGCACAACACACTTCAGGAATTTTTAAAAAAACCTGTATTCCTCATCTAAACCAAACTAGAAAATCCGACCAACAAATACCTTTATGGTGGACTTCCATCCACCCACTAATCCAGATTTCGTTAAATCAGTGAAATATGCAGGACACAGACTAAAGGGCAAGTACCTTGCTCATTCAAATGCCTCTGATGATCACAAAACAGACTTTAACGTGGAGCACACCACTTCCAGTGTAAGTGGTATACGTCATGGTACCTGCATCCAACAGAGTGCTGGCCTTGTGGGTTGTATATTTTGGGTGATAGCACATGCTTCATGTTCTCACATTATTCAGTTATCAGTTTGATGAAGTAGCTATTAGAAATAGGAAGCAAATTTAACACTCAGATATATTCCAAAGTTGCTGTGTATATATTACGTCACAAGAAAACAGAAAGAAAAAAGAAGCTATGCCTTTTAGTTTCTCACATTTCTCTCCAATCTTCTGTTTTCTTGCTTCCTGGAGTAAAGATCTTCTCACTGATAGATTGTGAAAGGCTGGGCTGATCAATAAATTTGACAGATACAGATCAGAAGAGACAACAGCTACAATAGCATGGGACTGCAGGAAAGAGCAAAGATCCCCTTATGACTGCAGCTGGAGTCAAGCAGCAGGATTTCCTTAGACAGCATTGCTACATCTGGACCGCTCTCCAAGGGAAATGAGAAGCAACTCTTCTGCAAGATATTCTACCAGATATGCCAAAGCCACAAAAGCATACAAGAGGCAATGATGATATGAATTGAAATGCTAGTAAAAATACAGGAGAAGTTAATGCACCCTAGCACAATAGTTACCTCTGTTTCAGGTGACCATCTTACCTTGGCAAGGAAAAAACACAAGCATCACATAACAGTGATCACTAGAAATTAGTTACAATCAAACGATGGGTAGTTAAGCAACACAAGCAGTGGGGTGAAAAAAGCAGTTTCATGAACCGTGAACTCAACAAGATAAGCGAGACCTTGAAAAGTGTGAACAAGCAAAGTGTTATTCAGACCTTTTTGAACAGAAAATCAGTCAGCAGAACTGCAAACTAATATCTCTAGAACTTGGTTCCAGAAGTGGTTTGCACAACAACATAATCCACAGTCAGTTCTGTATTTAAACAGTTGCTGTGCTGAAAATGTTTGTTTTATATCTGTCTTTCCCAAATTCAACTAATATTCTTCTAAAACCCTACCAGAGTATGATTTGATAGCAATGATAGGGAATTAGGAGGTCTAAGCTTACTTACAGTCATTTCCCTCCTGTATATTGCATTTGATAGATTTTTGCATTCATAATGATCATTGACAATTGACAGAAGCTGAGTATTCTATAGGTTATACCTTTATACACAAGACAGCCACAACACAAAGTCTTACTTTAGGATCTTGTGTTCATCTGATAAACATGCTGACATTTATCAAAGGTGCAAAGATTCCTGTTATGTGTTACCACAGAATATGAAGGCTTTATATTAAGAATACCTCTTTGAGCTGGCATAATATCAAACTTCCTGGCAGTTCTGATTATACATATTCTTTTCTCTTTTTTTTTATTTTAGAAAATTAACTCAAATTCTCCTTAAAATTGAAGAGAAACATTTTAGACAGAATTCATAGAAAGCATCCTTGAAGTTGCAAGCGGTGAAGTAATCTATTAGTTCTAAAGCAATGTTTGTCACATCACTCACCAGGTGTTTCTTATGCCTACAAACAACTATAGTGTTTCTACAATTTCAAGCAATTTCCTCACTAGAACACGAGAAATCAGAGGGATCTGAAAATCTACTTATTTTGGTGAAACAAATATTCACAATTATATAATTCCAACTACTTATTCCCCATACTCCCCAAAAAGAATAGGTTTAGAGATTTCCTACCCCCCTCGCTCTGTTCATTTTCAAGCACTGCTGGAATGCTAACTGATCCACACACAGAGATTCAAAACTCTTTAGTTCAAGCTCATACAAGATAGATATTCTCCACACCAATGTAACCTGGCACTGGTCCCTGGCAAGGAGGGTAAGATGCCCTCTGTCCCCACCTCTGGTCCTGATCTTTGAGGGAAGCAAAAAGCCCAGGGGAGCTGTGTGTCCTACAAATCCCAGGAGGCCCTCTAGCAGCCAGGGAGTATAGCATAAGGATGTTACCATGTCACTGCTGTGGTTAGGGCATGGAGGACAGAGAGGTGGGGGGTCAAGAAAATAAAAGCATCTTCCTCCAACTGTTAGATGAAATGAAAGAAGAAGGGAATTGCAGTGCACTCTTATTTGCCAAAAAGGACAGGACCCTTGGCTCACAGGCCAGGAGTTTGCTTTCGGGGCAGCAAGTCTCCAGGTAGGAAGCCTCACACAATAGCCTGCAAGCCTAGAAAGCCATTGGGAAAACTGCCTGTTGAAAAAACACACCCCAGTGTGCACCAAGATGGCACACAGCATCTACACCTTCCTGCTAACACCAACATCAGAAAGGTTACCAAGCAGGTAAGATAACAGAAGCTTATTATTTAGCTCAATTTTTGCTCAACTCAGAGAAAGAATCCACACCAGTGAAAAGCAAATACTTTGTAGGGAGAAAGACGGGGACTTCAAATGAGAGAATTCATGGACAACAACAGTGGGGATTTTTTCAGGTAAGGTTATGAAAATGCTTAATAGTAAGTTTAAATACAAATAGAGAAAGGGTTGGGTTTGGGGTTGTTGGATTATTTGGGTTTTCTTTTTTAGCTTTTCTTCTTCACAGACAAAAATTAGGACTCAGCTCATGGTAAAATTTTCCTTTGCTGATTTATAGAAATACCCCCGAACTGTTCATCTGGCATCAGACTAACAGTATGGGAAGATCTATTTAAAAGCATTTTTTAAAGTTTAAGTAACGGCATGAGATGTTAGAACTCAACTAGAGACTTTAATTTTCAACCTTTTTATAATCTACACTTTTCTTCTGCCAAGTTTAAGATGTCAAAAAGAAAAGCAGAACTAATATTCGGTATCTATAATTAACTTCTTAAACACAAATTGAATGTGATTATATCAATGTCCTGAAACCTAGCATTCAAATGATCCCTCACTTGAGTATAAATTTACCATTGACTGAATGAGGGAAAACTCTTGTGAAAGGAAGTGCATACATTTAACTGCCTTAATTAGATGACAAAACAAACACTCTTGAGATGTATTTCTTTTTCTGCATTAAAAATAAAAAAATTCTTCAAACTCTTAACTTTTACAACTAAGAAGCTTTTGCCACGACCCAAAGAAATGACAATGAACCAAGCCAACACGCTGCAGAAATCACCAGGGCTGTTTAGGGGCTTCCCCCCACACACAGATCTCTCTGACAGAAAAAGTCAGCAGTGCCTGCTCTTAAGCTTTAGACATTGTTCATTGAAAATTTCCCATTGAGACTGAAGGCAACTCTTACTCGCAAAATGGAAATTTCTTCTGTCCCAAACTCAAATCACATGAAGTTGGTTAGATATGAGAAGGCAGGAGACATTGTATTTTCTACCACACACAGAATAGAAAATAGTCAAAGGTCTGCTGGAACAGCTGTTGATCATTTGTGGTTGTACTTACTTCCTCTAAAACGAGAAATCTAAAGAAAAAGCTGTCAAATGCTGCTGCACCACGAAGATTTTTCACTCCATGAGTTACAGCAGTCTACAACCTGCTTACTCCTCAAATACGATTTTTTTTTTTAAGTCAGTACAGAAAACAGTGTATTACTTTACTTCCACTTCACCTTTTCACACATGTACCACCTGCTTCTCTGAAAGGGGTAAATTCTGCTGCAAGTCAGAAGCTCTGATCTTTTCACTTACATATTTGATCCGGTGGCGTTCCTGTTTACTAAAAATATTTTTAAAGGTTTTAAAAATACGTGCAGAACACTGCAGAGCCTGTGATCACACTAGCAGGGTAGTGCATGTAGGGACCCCTCCTGGTGCCAAGCACTGCAAGGGATGGGCTTCAGGAGCAGCAGCAGGGAACTCCAACAGACAGTCCTGTGCTCTACCACCAAAAACCTGCTGTCCCTCAGCCTAGCACAAACCCCCACCTCCTGCCTTGCAGAATCCTGGGGTCAGCTCCAAGCAGCTTTGCATCACTAGCCTGGCATCACCAGGAACAGATTTTCAAGTTTGCCATCACGCCAGAACAGGAAAGGTCATCTGACCAAACAGACCTGATGAGTTCGCTCCTTAATCTCAGGGTCAGAAAGTCTCCCCTGAATATGTGACGCTCCCATCAACTACTAAAACAGTGGTCTCACTGCATCAAAATTGCAAGCAAAAGACAGCATTGTACCAAGCAGAAAGACATCTTACAAGTTACATGTAGGAGGCAGTGCTTTTATCCCACAAAGCTCAGAAGATAATACCACGCAGAAGAATTGGAAGGAATGCAGAGTAGTCGATGTAATCCAAGGATACTGGAGGACTCTAACAACCCTCACACATTGCAATGTCAGTGACCCATTCTTTGCCTCACCTCTGTGAGACTGCATTACTTCACTGTCTAAATGACGGAGAAATTAACAGCCACTCCAGAATGGAAACATGAATAATGGAACACAACACAAGGGCGGCCACTAAACATGTTGCTTATGGCAAATTAGTTGGAACTGCACGATCTCAAAATCAAGTATTCCTACTGCAAGAACAAAAGTTGTTCCTGTCTTTGCTTTGTAGACAGTAACTTCCCAAAAGGATGGAGGAGGTGATTGCCTGCAGACGTTAAACAGGAAGGCACAAAGGGCAGTTGCAAGCACATCAATGTATCCCAGGGAAACTGCAAGACCAGACTTTGACAAGCTGAAACAAATCATTGCATAGCTTATATCTATTTTGGAAACAAATCCACACTTCCATGTTGAAGCAGGTTAAGATATTTCACTAGTCAGGTGAGGATACTGCTTTGAGAGTTCTCCTATTTGTTTCATAAAGGCAGAAGTTACTTTTAGAACATATGGCCACACAAAACAGTCATCAATATATGCATTTCTATAGGGCCCAGAGGCACCACCAGACATTGGTTTAGACTAGAAGCTATTATGTAGCAAAGTGGTGAAAGTCATGGGCATTTGTCTCAAACATTAGTGAGCAACATCTGATTTTTTTCTTCCTCACAGCTGCTGAGCTGGCAAAAGTTTATGTTCTCTTCTGATACATTAATAGTCCTTCCACCCTCCTCCTAGATCCCACAATTAATTTCACAGCCAGTGAGCTCAGATACCTGAAGGCTGGTTTCAGTATGTATGCTACATAGCTAAAAAGGCATTGCTAAAAAGTTCATACCTTTTATACGGACATCAGCGTATGCTAAAGGTGTTCAGACACCATCACAATTCACAGAAGATCGCACAGTTGGGAGAGTCCCAATCACTGATCTATCATGAATCCCCTCTGCACACTCCCATTGCAGTCCAAGACACAAAGCCATGTTTTCAAGTATTCCCACAGCTGTTTCTTCTACATGTTTGAAAAAAATGGTATGTCACCAGGAATGACAGGTATGAAACCCAAACCTGCAGATGGATTGCACACATGCTAATTACTGAATATTAGCAAGAGGCTGAAATGAAATGGCAACAACCAAGTCTATAAGGTTGCAGTCACTGAAGTACTTAAGTCATCCCAGCTTGTACCAGCAACCTAAAACAGCAACCATTAGGGCTGCAATAACCAATACCCACAAATTATAAAGTTAGGGATAATGAGCTGATCCCACAATGCCTGTGAGAATGCTGCAGGTCCACAAGAGTCCTGTACCCAAAAAGAAGAAATAAAACAAAGCAATTCCTGTAGTTGGGATGTAATACACATCACTTCACTGTAAGCATGCATGGATGGTTCCTATAAATTTCTATAGATTTGGACAGAAAAGCAGAGATACTAGGAAACAACGTGCCAAGAAAAGGAAACAAGTGCTGAGAAGGTAGAATGTAAGATTTGCCCAGGCCAAAACTTTGCTGAATCTCCACAATGACACTAGCACAAGCTAATGGACAGCAGATTGATAACCATATCCAAGAGGGCAACAGCTGCTATGTGCAATCGTGAAGGCTACAGGTTTGATTATAAATTCAGTGCAACAAAGGGCTGAGCAGCACCTTCCTAGAAGCCACTGGCACATCGTTATAACCCCTCCATTTCAAAGTACATAGTTGAGGTTGGCCTCCTAGCTGCTGCTCACACTGGGTAACTATGAGTTGAGTAAAGGAACTGTGTGAGCAAGTAAGTGAAATTGTTGCATGAACAGCTATCTACTACTCACATAACAACAGCCTGATTTTATTACTAAGAGCAACAAAAAAAACCCCAGCATCCAATAAAAGGTGTTGATTTGGATTCATTTCTTACACATGCATGCAATCCCCTATTAGGTTTTATAACAAAGCAGCTGTTTGCAAGGATAGTTTTAATCTGCCTTCCCTTCCCCCTGCAAGTTAATGGTGGCCTACAGTTTTCAGAGTGATTTCCTGTTTGTATTATATTCTAAAAATCCTGCTCATTTACTTCACTAAAAGGCATGTGCTTGGAAGTGGTTTTGATGGCTTTTAGTCACATCTCCCCTTTTTGATTGCCACAACACTCAACGTCTGAAAATAAGGGAGCTATTTCAAGTTACATTCCCTTCCCTCCCTGCCCACAATGTACTTGGCTACCAATTTGGGACACAGGATCAGAGGGAGCTTTGGGCTTTAGAATGACACAAAATTAACAGACCTTCACCTCTCTTCTCCTTTCTCAGCAGATTTGGCTCTGTTGGTGTTCACCTACATCTTGGAGACCTCCTACCTATTCTTCATGACCTCATTGCAGGTTTTGATGGCCTCAGCCCAGCAGCCAGTACCCAAATCCCTGCAGCAAGCAGCTCCTGGAGCGAGCACTGGCTGCTAGATGATTGTGCAGCTGCAGGTTGTGTTGGTACTTCTCTTGCCTTCCCCTAACACTGTGGCATTTCCCCGTGCTTGATACAACAGCTTCACTGCTTACCTCAGTTGTATGTCTCCCTTTCTCTGCAGGAGATTCTGCAGCTGAGCTCATGTTCTTCCTTTATCCCCCTCATCCAAGAAGTAACTCAAGATTTTTCTGTAGCACTGGATGAAAGCAAGTAGGAGTTGCAAGCAGAGACAGAGATGGGGCTTGGTCTTGAATGGTCAAGTTTGAGGCTACAACCAAAACAGTGGCTGTGGGAGGGAGCACAGAGGCAATCCAGCAGTGTACTTGTACAAGTAGCAATGAAATAGATTTGCTCATTGGCGAGATAGCCCAAGAGCCAGTTTCTACCTGGCTAGCAAACAAGACAAAAATCCCACATATCTAAGCACAACTGTGAGCAGAGGTGTGTTGACTACCATTGCCTTATAGCATCAATAGGACTGGAACTAGCCAGACCCTTGGAAATAATCACATTTTGTTTCCCTCCCTCACTCCATAAGAGTCAGTTGCATAAAGTTAGGTCGACATGTGGTATGCATATGATTCGAATGTAACATTTCCTGGCAACCAGCAGCATGCCCAGAGGAGGATGTGCACTACTGATAATGTTGATTTTTGCCATGGCCATCATAAAAAAGTCTGCTGATCTCTTGATACATAAGAAGCAAGTCCCATTCCACGTATTAGCTTTCCACTGGTTTTACTGCAGGTTTTTTTTTGGTAGGTTTGAGGTGGGTAGGTTTGTTGTTATTTAAAGGAGCAAAACCTAATATATACACAGAGGTGTCTGACAGCAACTACCTTCTTAAAAGTGAAACACTCTAAAACAAATAGTGCACAGATTTAGTTTCTTAATTCCAAATCAATAAAAATTTCCAAGAATGGACAAAGATAATCCAAGAATGGGAAACAGCTTCCAAAAACAGCTAAGCAGGCTCTACTTCTTCAGTATGAAAAAGAAAGGGCTGAGGAATAAATGTCATTAAAACAATAAGGAAAATAGAGAGGGAGAAAAAAAATCTACAGAGCTATTCATTCTTCCTTCCAGTACAGGAGCTGGGAGATAGGTGGAAGTTCAAAGCATGTGAAATAAGATGGCTCTTCCTAAGACCATGCACTTCACTGCATTGTATTGTGGGTGTCAGGAGTCTGCATGGTTCAAGAACATGATTACCAGAAACTCTAGATTAATTTCTCAAATACAAACTCACTGGTTTTAGGTCAGTAAGTTTCAGGGCTGCAAAATGCTAAAAAGCCAGTAGACTGCTCTGACGAACTATCACTATATCCTTGTCCTTAGTTCTGTACCCCTCCCTAAGGCACAGCAAAGGTGGGTTACATGGCTGGACATTAACCTCCCTTCAGACCCTGTGTTGCTGATTTCATGTTCTTTATGCACAAACCGAGTGGAATTACTGAGGCCACTTGAAGTTAACATTTTTCTATTCCTTCGGCTACTGTGAACAAGAGCTCAAAGTTTCCTGTGCTACTGCCCGAGGAACAACTCCTTTATACATTTCCTTCAATTCTTTTTCAAATTGTACAATAGGTAAGTGTGAAGCAACCATCCCTGCTAGTGGTCTCTTCTTTCAAGGCAGGTAACTGAAATAAGTTCAGAACTTCCCTAAGAGCAGGACTGAAGTATTTTCCTAATCACACCAATTTTACATTTGAAGGGCATTTTTGTTTATAAAAGCATGTAGCTTTACCAGCAGCTTCATACAGGCCAACAGAAAAGGCATGGATGTCTAATTTCTTCAGGAGTTTTTGGGCTGGACTCTCAGCATCTAAAAGGAGCACTTCAGGAGAACACCCAACACTAGTAGGAACTACTGGTTCCTCATTTGACAGAGAGAAACGTGAGTAAGATTTGGATATCAGGCAGGATGAATAAGTAATTAAGAGACAGTAAATTTCCATGAGAAGGACAAAGAAAAACTATGTCAATAGTGTTGACAGGGATAAGTACATCTTTCTTGTTAAAAAACTATATTACTCTGTGGATCAAAACCATACTTTGGGACTCGTGCTATGGGGTTGCAAGCTTCAGAATCTACGATTTCACCAAGCAGTCCCTCAGTAGTTGGGGGGTTTATGCTATTGGAGCACCAGAGGTGAACAAGATAATGCAATTATGTGTGAAATGAAGCTCTTCCCAGCAGTGTGGTGGTGCTACCGACTTGGTTTCCAGGCTGTCTCGCTTAAGAGTCCTTTGAACAATGGCTTAATTTGTCATTGTGTTTAAGGAAATTTATCCAGCAATGGCACACAGCCTCTAGGATCTATCTGCAGAGATGCAATACCATTCCCAGGCGGGTTTCCCTGCTGTATGTACAGGTGACAGACCTGCAGAGGTTCCCCATCCAGCCTAAGTTCCAGTAATGATGCTACACTGAATAACGTTTGGGCTCAGAGGATGATACCCTACCTGGCCACTTTCTACCAGGAGGGCAGAAACAAGTGTCTGTGTCCTGGCAGCAAAGGTAGTCAACAACAACCTGTATTAACAGGAACAGAGGCAATGAATGGAGCAAAGTTAATGAATACTGAGTAAAAGGGCATAACCAATAATATGCAAATATCTCATGCAATTTTGGGACCTCCAGTACAAGACACCCATTGATGACCTGGAATGAATTCAGTGAAGGGCCACCAAGATGTCTGGAGACTGGAATACCTCTCAAGTGAAGAAAATGGGCATATTGAGACCAAAATATGGACAGGTTTTGGAGGAGCATAGCAGCAGTTTGCCCCAGAGTCACTGAGAAGATAGACCCAAGCTGTTCACAGAGGTGGAGGGTAGAACAGGAGACACCAAGCTTAAGTTGACACAACAGATGTCCTCACTAGGAATAAGGAAAACAATTCTTACCAGTGGATTAATTAAACCTTAGAACTGGTCACCCAGAGAGGTTGCATGAACTGCATTTCTAGAGATCTCCTAGACAGGACAAAACCTTAAGCAATGCAGCTTGAATTCAATACAGAGTGCTGATTTGAGCAGAAAGTTGGGCTGTAGATCTCCTGAGACCCTTTTCCAACCTGAATGGTTTAGCAATTCTCAGAACAAACATATCATAATGCTGGATAAAGTGGTTGCATCATGATTCAAGTGACTCCTTAAGTAGAAATAATAGTTAAGGAGTGCAACACCTTGACAACTGAGTCCTTGAACATAGGTCTTCACCTACACCTTTCTAGAACTACAAACAAAAAGTAAGGATTGGCAGCTGATTTCCCAAAAAGTTTTGAACCAAGAAAATTTTGTATGTCTGTTAAGATTTCTCAACTTTTGGAGTCATTGTTAGTGACAGGATAAACAAGTAACTATTACTCTAGGCTTGTGAGCAATCTTTTTTAAACAGTGCCAAGCAACCGTGTGGTGACAATGCCAAAATTCCTGTACACTAACAGCTGTTTTAGGTTTTAGAACATTCCTGAAAAGTTAAGAGATTAGATGTTGTGATTTCCTTAATCACAGAAGACTAAAACCAGTAATGAAAACAGACTTTTTCTCATATCAGTCACAGGACAATGGAGCAAATTTGAATGGGAGAAGTTTTGGTCAAACGGTTGCACTGAAACATTTCTTTCTTTTTCTATACCTTTCACTTGGCTATTTCTATCATTGAATTCTGAAAGGGAAGTAAGATACAGGGCTATAAATGCAGTCTCAAAAGACAAATATCAGCTGGGATTTAACACCTAAAACTCATCAGTTTGCTGTGTTTTGCCAATTAGAGCCCATCACAGCCAAAAGCAGCTTACACTCTAACACAGAAATGTAGACAACTCACTGAATCACAAAGCTGTGTGGCTCAGACAAGGCAACAGATATAAAGCCTCAGGCCCAAGTGGAAGCTTTTCTCCACTCCTTGTCCCCTCCAGAGCATCTCATAAACCTTGCCCTGAAGTCACTGCAACTTACTACTCAGCTTGCTTAAGGTTGTGGTCAAAAAGCTGGGACACCTCATGGCACAGTTTAAAACTTGCTCAGCCAAATTTCTTGCCTCTGATATATGAGTCCTGTGGCTCCCTGAACATCTGCCCAATGCCACATTTCCTGCAGCACAGCCCAAAATCTTCTACTTCCTCTTCTTTTGGCTTAATTACCTGGGCCACCTGGAGTAAGAAGAGCAACTTTCACACCTCTGAACTAGGCCAGTCAACCAGCTCTGATCCCATAAGTCTTTTGATGGGTTTTAACACTGTGTCTAGTTCCTCTGGTTGGAACAACACCTTCTGTATCTTCTAGGTGCTTAGTGCAACAGAGCACTGACCTCACATCTAATTTCCCTACTCATTATTTAAGCTACTACAATACAAGTTTCCTAGAGAAACCTTTGTGTTAACTAATGCAATGTGACTTTTCTAACTAAGCCTACAACTATTATAGAGCAACAAAATACCTTCATTAGGGACTTCTAGGATATTAATTCTTGCAGAGGGGCTTCATAAAAGTATCACTATCCACTGTTTTTAGTAGGACTCTGATTTAAATGAAAAAATCTGTAGTCCAAATCTCAAAGAAAATTAGCTTTCCTCATTGAATTCTTCCCCTTGTTTATAACAATTGTATGACGTTTATCAGCAGTGCTATAACCAACACATTTGTATGAATAAATCAGCCTAGGTGAGAAATAAGCTTATTGCATATTTATCCAAGGACCTCCACTCTCACACTGTATTTAAACACCTGCAAGTGGTGTTGATTAGCTCACATATACCTGCAAATATCACCCCCTATAATCAAGCCAGGCAATTAAAATCCCAACATAAGCCAGTATGTCATCTGAAGTGCAAAACTGGGTGGTCTTCCCTGGTCACTTTTGTGTATCAGATTGCCTCACCTGCAGCTAAGCCCAGCCAGGTAATGGGAAACACATGCAGATCAGGAAAAACAGTTGGTTCAGAGTGTGTGGCAGGTCAGATAACAAAGGAGAGACGATCACCCTCTCTTTTCTTTTTGTTAGAAGAGAAGCAAAGGCAGCCCACCAGGCTCCCCTGGGTATAGATGCAAGCCCAGGAGGAAGCAGTGCCTTTCTGAGGTTTGCATTGCACCAGAAGCTACTCTGTCCTCTATCCTGTAGGACAAATCAAATGAAGCACGTGATCAAGATTCAACCTTTGATGTACATAATTCTTGATAAATCTTTCCAGTTTCTCATTATAACAAAATTAATCAGGGGTAGGAAGACAATCTCCCTTCCAAAGGCTTCTGACACCATCCCCTAAAACAAGCTCGTAAGGCAAACACTGACAGCATCACAACAGCCGGTGAGAAGCTGACCTTGGGATCCCTGTCAGGTAACAATCATTGCCAGCCTACTGTCAAACTAAAAGGCTCCGTTTTAGAGGGTTTGCAGGGACTACACCATCTAGTGTTGCATCAGGTTTCTGCTCACTAAACTTGGAAGATGGCACAAAGCTGAAATGGAGTGACAATATACCTGGGGACAAGAGCTCGAAGCTGTTATCCTAAACGACAGAAGTTACTCTGGAGAAGCCTCATGGGACATTCCCAGGTAAGAGACTTCCCAACAAACAGCCGCCTAGAAATAAGAGTCTTGAGAAGAGATTGAAAGAACTTAAACTCCTTCCTTAACCCTCCCAAAGCATCATAGGTCTTCCAACATGTAAAAGACTGCTGCAGAGAGCAGAATAACATGTTCTCCATTCACCTGCTGAATAGGACCGAGTGGCAATTGACAAGAAATACAGCTTAGTGCCTGATGTAGCACACTGTTTTCTGCTTCCTTCTCAAAGATCCCCACCAGAGATTGCCAGACCTAGCAGGCAGCAGCGGATTTGCGCATGCTTAACGTTCTGTTAGCATTTTTATAGCTAAACATTATTTTTATAGCACTACATTAAGTTAGGATTCTTGGAGGAAGCTTGAGGTGAGAGACCATATTTTCATTTACTTTATATATCTTTACTGGCGAGTCACCTTACTTCTAGAACTCTTTTCATTGTACTTACAGCTCATTCCTGCATCTTCTCTTTACATCTTGGTTTTATGAGAAATATCTACTTTATATAATCATGACTTATTCTTAATTGCTATAGTTTCACTGCTTTTCTTTTCCTAAAATCCACAAGATACCCACCTGACCTTGGTATTCTAAAATAAGCTGCGTCTGAAGCAGGTACTGTTCATCAAGATAAGTTTTTACACCGCATCTCTGAAGAACAAACAATCCACCCCACAGAGCTTGCTGCTTTATTCAAAGCAGCAATACAAGCTACTACAGATCCTCAGTGCACTACAAAACTTACAAACATTTGCCCACTGAGAATCAGTCTCCATTCTTTTAATGATACTGAAAGTTGTCCTACAAAATATACAGATATGTTTGAGCCATCTCCACCTTCCTTGTACTGCCAGAAATCTTGATGCCGAACCTGCACTCACTTTGCAGCTCCAGAAATCCTTTTTTTTCCATTACTACTTCTGCTTGGGGAATCTGAAACATTGGCGGTCTCAACATAACCATGAGACTTTATTTTTCATTTCCATGAAAAAGTGAGGAAAAGCAAACCCTGTTTAGTAACATTCTTTTGCCTTCAGAAGAGCTAAATCAGACCATCCTTCCCACACATTTCTGTCCCTGAAAGCAACCTGCAAGTCTCACAGTAAAGCTAGGAATACACATTCACAGCATTTTTCTTGCTTTCTTTGCTCACTCAACAGGTTCACACTTCACAGGCTCAGCTTTTAGTCTACCTTTTTTGTTACCGAGTTCATCAACACTATCTGTTTATCTGTTCCATCCAAACTGATAAGGAAATAAGCCCACAAGATAAGTAGGAACTCTTCAACAGCTACCTTCCTGCTGAGCCAGCAAGTGCCATTTCTGGCACCATCTGTGTCCTGAAAGTCTGTTCTCTAGTGTTTTATTCACTAAACACGGAAAAAATATTTGGAAAGAAAATCTCTTGAAGCATCTTCTACAGGCTTAGATACTAGATTTAAAATGTTTTAACAGAAAGAGAAATAAAATGGGTTGGCATTGCATGGTTCCTCATCAGAAATCTACTCGAATCCTCATTGTGTTGCACCAGAAACAAACTCTAGGTATTTTAGTTTTAAATCACCATACCTAGATGGGACTATAATTTTGTCTTGCAAATACTTCTCCAGCGCTGAATATACACAAGCTAAGAGAGAGTACTTGCCGTTGCAAATTAGGAGTCAAATCAGTGTGCTATAGACAGCAGTTCAGGAAGGAGTAAGAAGAGATCTATTTACTTTTCTGCAGCAACCACAGAGCCAGGGTACTTGTTTCCAATGAGTAAGAGACTAGAATGGTGTCCGTGGAGAATGGGAAACAAGGGTGTTCCAAGTTCTTCACTAGTCATGAATCTTAGCATCAATCTGGGCTTTGTATTTCAGGAGTGAGGACAGAAAAGGGGAAGAATACTACCACTCTATAGTACACAACTACTCCTCACATACTACCACTAAAAATGATGCATTAACTGTTTGAGATTTAGCTTCAAAAAACAGACTCTGTAACAAGATACAATGATTTATTTAAGCAGCAAGATCTGATCATGCACGAGTTCTCCAAATTACAAATTATGGATTATGGGTGCAATAACCTCTATAGGCAAATTACGTGTGAGGAGCAGAAAAGGAAGATCCTGCATGCAGA
This sequence comes from Acridotheres tristis, assembly GCA_037013685.1. Lineage (NCBI taxonomy): Eukaryota > Metazoa > Chordata > Aves > Passeriformes > Sturnidae > Acridotheres > Acridotheres tristis. The sequence goes on from CM072886.1 coordinate 31,064,033, forward strand.
GTCATGATGCTTCTATGGAACTGGTCACTGGTCCAGAATCCTCAGGGACAGTCCAGTGAGGGTAGGGGCAAGATGCAAGTGAACTCGTGGATGAGTAGAAAACGTGATCCTGGCTAATCCTCTACCAGTCCAAACTCCTACTGTAGTCTGAGGCAACTTCTAAATTTTCTTAGTTCATACAGAGTTGCTATCTTCCCTCCACCTCCAGTTTCTCCTAGCTGGGCAAGGAGCACAAGAGTACCCAACCCACACATACAGAAACCTGCAGAGCCTTGCCAAAAATCTTATGAAGTTCAAATTAATTACCAGACAAGTTTTGTACAAACTTAACCTTGAATGCCTTGGAATAAATTAGAATTTTATCTTTTACAGCTGCACTTTTCAAGTGAGCTCTTCAGGATAGCAACCTTACGGTTTTGTTTCAAAGTAGTAACTCAGCAGATTATAGCAGTTCATTATCTGCCTTTTTCTTCACCACTTAGCTCTGAATATGGTCTAAAAGGGTTATCTTACCTTTTTTGCTTATACCATGATGGTCTGATAAGTGCATAGCGAGGTCTTACATAACACAGAGGAAACAACTACAAGCTCAATTGCTATGGCTGGTTTTTAAGAGTCAATATTTTAATCAGTAATGCCAATCTTTGTGAAGGAGAACATTAGTGGGAATATTTTTGTCCAAAGGGGCGGCCAAAAAAATCAAGTAGCTAATCTAAATTTCTGTTCTTGGCTCCTGAAAGGTCATACTAATAAATGCCTGTTACTTTTACTCTGTAGCCATTCATACTCAGTTTCCCAAACTATATGGAATAACTGTGGGCCAACTGTCTTACCACAAGTTTTCAGGACACTCAGTTACATCCAAGGGGAAGACAAAATTTCCTTATCACTAAAGTTCAATGTTTGCTCTCCTTTTTTCTACTAAAGGCACTCGATTTTACTAAATAAATATACATATCTCTTAGATATGCATAAAAGGGTACACCAGTGGAAAAGTTTCTAGGTTTTCACCAGAAACTGATTTACTCCAGCATTCCACAAATCTCAAAAGCCACCTTCTACCTACATGGAGAACAAAGGATCTATATCAACAGTGGGGCACCTTCCTCAAGTGATGCATCTCAAAACATTCTCAATTCAAATTAGCCTTCAATATTACCTGAAAATGTTTCTGGTTTTGGAAACCACCAGGCAAAACTCCTCTGGTGGTGCTTAGAAGAATTATATAAATGAAAAATATTTATAAAATGTATTTATAAATAAAAAAATGAAAACAAGACAGCTACTACATCTTTTGCAAAGAATGGCACTCTAACCTTCCTGACCATGGCCATACCAGGGGAAAAACAGTTCACAAGAACATTAATCGGCTGTTCTTTTAGCATATCCTATGTCACAGTAATAGGAAAGGTGTTACAAAGTGTGTTTTGTATTTCAATATGGAACATACATGAGGGCTGGCAGACTAACTAACCTAGAGACCTCTTTCATCATTAGTTTTGGTCTGGTTTTAAGGATTTCACACCTATCAGAAGTCAGTCTTGATTCAAGCAATTAACAAAGGGGTGATGAGGCAAGCAAATTGGCACAGAGGGACCATAAGACACAATCTAAGTAAAATCACTCCAGCTGCTACACGTGCACACTCGCATACCATCCACTCAGAAAATATTCTGCAAGAGCATTGCTTCATATAAATACCTCTCTGAAGGTATACATTTCTGCTCCCCCACTAAGAAAGACTTGTTTTAAGAGGGAATAATAAAAAACCTTCTTATAGGGTTCAAAAGAAGTTTCTCCAAGGATTTTAACATAAAAAAAAAAGATATCAGAACCCAAGGTAAACTAACATAAGACAATTCCCTGATTAATTTAATTATCAGCCACTGTACTTTATCAGCAGTGTTTTAAGGACATACAAAGCTTACCTGCTTAAGTGCAGAGGTGCCAGACCACCAGCACTTACAAAGAAGAGCTTTAGGAGGTTATTGGACAAAGTTTACTTGGCAGGCAACCCTGATGTTGCAAGAGAACGCAAAAAAAGTATTGTACAAATTTTGGGATCTATAAATTCTCTGCTCAAAGGGTCAAGTCTGTAAAAATCGCTCGAGGGCATGTAGGCAAGGCTGAGATGATTTTTAATAGGGACAATTTTAACTCTTCCTTGGGAACTTCAGGAAGACAAAGTGGTTTTTAAAAGATGGGCAGAGAAAACATCTGTCTGAGACCAGATGTCACCACTGCCAACTGCAGAAACTGCAACAATGGGAAAGAGGGATCATTTAACAGTCAGAAAGCAGATGGGAAATGGGGTAGATACCTGTAATATACAAGCAGTATTAGCGACATATGTAAGGAGTCATGAGCAGGTAGAAGCATTTTTAAGTACTCTGCTCAACAGCACTTCTGTTAAACATCTGCTTATTCACATCTGAGTTGTATGCCTCTGCTCTGATACTTACTATTCCTACACACAATCCTCTGATGGATTTCGTACCAAAAAAAAAGTAAATCTTCAAATTAGTCAGCCTCAACCATTTTTATTACTATGCTTCCCAGAAGCTTGACATAAAAAAAGCAGTTATGAAATAGAAATAAGAGATGTCAAGTGGATATTGTCAAGCTGAGGGGTATGCAGGGCTTGGGAAGTGCAGAGAAAAAGCTCACATGGCACCGGAAAGGTAGGCTGGAGCAGTGAGAGGTGATGTGATACCTTACAGAGACCCTGTGGCTGACAGCCTTGATTCAACAGACCAATGCCTCCATTTTCCTTCAAAGCCAGGAGGCAATCAGGCAGTGCAAACAAAGAAGTAGCTGCAGATGGAAAGTCAGATGAAGGCAAGAGACCAAACCTACTGGAGAACAATGCTACTGGAGCTTTATCCCCAAACCCACCACTCTCTGAATTCCCTCAGGCAAGAGGATGACTTGCCACTAATAAAACACAAAAAACATTTTAAACATATTCAAGGCAGAAAAACAGTGAAGAAAACAGATCTATCTGTTCTCACAGTTTGCCATCTACTGCAAAAATTAAAACACGATTTGTGGACTGCAAAACAGCAAGTGTGTCTATACTGGTGAGAGTCAATAACCAGAATACTGTGACAAACTATTTACCATAGTGCTACCAATACAGAGGAGCAAGGAAAAGAAACAAAAGCCCCCAAAAAGCCCCATACCCAAAAAAGGACCAGATCTAAATTTCTGCTTCTGTGAAGGTTTTTGACCAAGTATTTAAATAAGAACTTTTATTAGTTTGCTGAACTCATACACCAAACACTAGCAAGGTCCAAAATGGATGAACTTTCAGTCAAAGCGAGTGACTGCATCAGGAAGTCAGCATTCACCAAGGAATCCATTTCAACATTTTTTATGGTTAACTTGGAAAACAGAAATGAAGGCAGTTATCTGAATTGCTTAGAAGGCTCTATTGTTCCCTCTTCCAAAGGATTTTTCCCCAGAACAGAATGGGTGGTGTGTGCAAAGCAAGTGAAAGGTGGGGGAAGGGGAAAAGTCCTGTGGATAAAGAGAGAAACAGAAACATAGTTTTTAAGCAAAGATATAATTTTTTTAAAATAGCTTCCTACCTCCCACTGCAAGTGAGGCGGGATATTCCTGATCTGAAGCTTCCGACTCCTGCAGATAAATTAAAGAAAATAGTTTTTTTAAAAAACCCAGAGAAAACATTATTGCAAGATAGACTATACATAGCAGTGTCATACATTTAAGCATCTGTCATACTAAAAGGGGCAAAACCAAATACAGAATTCAAAAAAAACCAACAGATCGCCGAGGGGGGAATGTCAGGTCAAAACCATTTCAAGTCCAAAGAACTGTTACAGAAATACTTGTTACACATTTGACAGCTGTTACATTTCATGAAGCCTCCACTTTTCTTGAAGAGTATTTCTATTTTAGCTTTAAGGCCTTCAGTATCTAGTTCTGTTATAAATGGGTGTGATAATCCCGTGTATTTGTACTGGGTTCTCCTTCACACACTTGAAGAGATTTTTGTTGTTATTTTGTTTTTTTTTTTTTAAATTCACCAAGATGATACGTCAGGATGTTACATCCCTTCAAGGTAAGGAACACAAATTTTAATAAATACGTTTGTTTTAATATTAAGCTTTTCATTAACCTAATGATGGACTATTTTCTAATATTTGCATGACTAACATTCTTCATTCGTTATTGGGAGGAGAGGGTAAGAATCAGTAAATTCATTGTATTTTCAACCCAAATTTACATCAGTTTTCACTTATCTAGTAAACAAAACATTCACTTTGAAGTGCTCCTGCAAAGCCTGGCAGTGTGCTGGCTGCCTTCACAGCCAAGTCCTTTGTCTCCTCCCTTCCCCCAAAGTGAGAGAACAAATAAATGCCAGAGATGCCACAGACCCCTCGGGATTTACAAGAATGTGTAGATTAACACAGTTTCGGCCAGGCTCAGGTATGTTGAGCTGAAAGGGTCAGCATGGCCATCCTGGGGAGCTCTGGGGAAGGGAGAGAAGTCGAGACTTACAAAGTCTCGACTGCATTTTGGTACACCAAAGCAGCTAAAGTAAGCATCTTGTGTTCAAACACCTAGCTCTATCTCACGTTTTAATTGCTCAATAATGGCCTCTCCAAAGAAAAAAAAGCTTAACATTTTAAGGATTTTTTTATAACAGTTAAATTTATACAAGCCAGTGAAGTCTTCAAGCAAAACAAGTTTTAGAGATGTTCTTGTCTAGCAATAAAATCAAAAGCTTTCCTTTTCGCCCCCAAATCCTTTTAAAATACACTCCTTTCCCTAACACCACCACCTACCCAGGCCTGCAGAGAGTGTTTTGCATCTTGAAATGCTCTTCCCAGCAGGCTTTGTTCAAGGCACAGGCAGAGGTTACAGCACAAAGCCACCTTGCCCAAACTGTTCCTCATGTGGAAGTGTCACCCCCAACACTACAGCGACCATGAGATCAAGCAACAAACGTGATTTGGCCAGAAAACAGAAACAAGGCTTAGTTTTGTAGTATTTCTCAGCTGTTTTCACTCCCTCTCAAGCAAGTAGGAACAGATTTCAGCATTTGATCATATAAATAGGCAGGGAAGGGAGAATGAAAACCCAAACCACACACAACCCAGTTAAGGTTTCATTTTCAATAAAGCAAGGAAAGTCAGGAGCTGCTTCACTGCAATACGGAGGGCATAATATTTCCTTGAAGCCTGCAAAATTTTCCTTAGACCTTCATCTCAGCTAGTGATGCAAAACCTAAAGTAGTGATACACTGCTCTGAGACATCAAAATAATCTCACACAGCAACCTGAAACTTGGAAGCTGGGTCCTGAACTTAAACATAAGAGGGGATGTTCATTCAATATTAAAAATACTGGGAAATTTTAATACAGCAAAACCCCAAACCACAAAATTGGCAGCCAATACACTATTCAATGTGCTTCAAACCGTGTTGTGCCACTACTCTCTCACACTTGTAGATTCCAATTAAAATTCATGAGTTTCATAGCAAGGAGTGCCATTCACAGAAGGGTCCGAACCCAACAGCCCTGCCACCATACCAATAGCAGGTCTCACCCCAGCCCCACACCCCAAATTTGGCCACCAGTGCTCACACTGCACAGGGTATATCTGCTGATGAGAAGGGAGGTGGTGGGGAAGTCCTTTCCAGAAACACTTATACAACTTTTACAAAACTACCACCACCTCACATTTCGTTTCAGACGGAGAACCTATATATCTTCTGTACTGCTCAACACTCGAAAGATGGACCAGAAAAAAAGCAATTTGTGCTTCTAATGCTGAGGAGTAGCGTCAAGGTTTGGCTTTGGTTTTTTTTTCTTCCCCTTGTGACTTCAAGCAACTGAAAAAGTCTGATACAATTTAAAACTTTAGCCAGTCAATATTTGTAGCAGAGAAATAACTTGAACATCCTGAAAAGGAGAAGGAAAGGAGATGAGCAAGGAAGAAGTGCCACCCTAAAATTATTAGTTCCCCTGCTACATTCATAAACAGCGAAAGAAAATGGCAAGCTAAGTACAAAACAGGTACAGTCCTGTTGTGCACCTCAATTTATGGCAATAGTGAGACACCTATTGTGCAAAACTGAAAGGTCACTTGAAAAGTACAAGAATAGCTATAAACATGCCACTTAATTTGGAACTATTTGTACCTTCATCAGTTTCTTGGCTGCAAGTAATTTTAATTTGTCACCTAGTGCACAAGTTTGAAATCTGGTGTTTACTGATGTATGTGAAATTTCTTTTGCATTATTTCTGTATCACAATTAGCCATAGGGAAAAAATATAACTGAATAAAACTTCGCATGGCCAAGAGAGGAATCACACAGACCGGTGTTAGAGATCGTGGGCACATTTGAGATTTTGCCATTTCATTTGCTATTATTATCCCCTTGTCTAGGAAGTCCTAATATATTCCTTAAGAATGCCTAAAAGCACACAGAGCTTGTCCCTCTTTCCCCCTCTACACACAGGAAGGGTAGCTAGAAATGACCTAGTTGTTTTTGTGTTCTCAGGAGCAGAACGAGCAGCAAGCAGAGAGCGACCATCTCTCCCACGTGGCGCTGCCGGAGCTGGGGGATGCAGCTCCCGCTCGGGCATCGCTCCTCCCGTGGGCTCCCGCACAGATCCTCCTTGCAGGGCAGCACGAGTGACTGCGCAGGCACTCTCTCTACTGCTTGCATGTGAGCCCGCTGAAAACCAGCTCTCAAGCTCCTCAAGAAAAATCCCAAACCAAATGCAAAAGTGCAGCAAAGGGTAAGGGACAAAGCTGTGTCCTGACTGAATTTAAGAGAGCAGCACACAAGGATGCGTTCTGACTTCAGCAAGCACTCTTTTGCACAGAGTCAAAACTTCACGCAATAGGTGGGGAAAGGAAAGAAAAGTATAGAGTATCTTCCTGGAAATACACTCAGATCTCAGGCAGTTAGCGCTTTCAGAGTGCTTTCCATCTTCCTCATGGACCCTGTTTTCTTCAGCAAAGTAGAGATATGCAAAGATCCTACAGCTTTTTTATCCCAGGCAGCAGAGCCCTACAGAGGGTTTTGTTATATTCTGCTTTGAAATAATCTCAAGTTTTGTTACTTTATGACTATTTGCACGCACACCAAGTGGGTAATACAAGAAATAGTCCTTCCTCAATCCATGAAGGTATTTTATTACACGTAGTTTCATTTAATATTTAGCCCACCTAGTCTTAAATCCTTAATAAAACCCTGCCAGCACCTCTCAATGTGACTCACATAGACCTTGTGTTTGCACTTTTTCCAGTTAAGCAGATTTTTTAATTCATTTCTCCCATCCTAAAGAGGCATTGCAAATAGATGTCAACTGAAAAAAAAGTCTGGGCAAATTAGGTTTGTTCTCTGTATCATACTAAGGTTTTGGAAAGCTACTTATGTTCACAGCATGTGAACAGGTATTCCCACTCATTTTTCTTTTTCAAAGATACCCAGTAAAAAGTGCTTTGGGTAAGAAGAGAGCTTTCTCTGGTTTCTGTACAAGGTTAGTCCATAAGCAATTGCTTGGCAATAATTTACTTTGCTTAAGAGGAATTGCACACATTTAGAGTCTTCTTTTCAGGTACTATCTACGTAACAGGATTCAGTTACTTTAAGCCACTGCTGATGACCAAATGCCAAGATATTTATTCTGGGCATATTGTGACCCAGAGCCTTGTATTTGGGGGACATAAATATCTCTGCAACACTGAAAGCAACTAAAACAAGCAGCCACTATTGTGCCCCTTCACCAGGAAAGCAGCATATTTGTACTACACGTGTGTGTAGAGACAGAAAGGGCAAAGTACCATAAAGATGGATAATTTACTAAAAGCCATTTTAGTGATCTCTGAAGGGGTAATCTCTCTTACATCAATACACAGAACAAACATGCACAGGGACACCTAGTGCTCCCAACCCACAAGAACCCTCCACACATATGAATCAATACTATACATGTCTTAGGAAAAAGGTGGTGGGAAAAACAAAATGCTGAAATTGTGGCTTTTCTTCTTCATTTCTTTTATGTATACCCTTTCATTCTCTCTCTGCCGTCAATACACAGGGACTTTTTCCTTCAAAATATCAAGTTCCCCTTTAGTTAAAAGGGTGTCAAGATTGTCTGGTTTTGCATCCCTGCATTAAGTCTCACTTTGACTAATACAATCTCACTCTATGCTTTATATGATGCTTAGCAAAGGCAAATCACATCAGATTGCACCTCCCCTTAGGGGAAAGTAATTTTAAATGAGAGAAGATAGACAATTATAAAGCAAAGAACAATAAAGAATCATGCTTTTGCTCCCAGTTCCTTTTTTTCTGGATCTCAGATGTGTCAAAATTTTACTATTTCACAGGGAAACATGCAAGTATCAAAGTGACTATACTTGCACACAATTGTATCTACACTCTTGCCAGACCCTTCTCACCAACCTCCCTTCCCTCCAGAGACATGCTGCCTCCTACTCCTTAATTCCCATTTCTCAGCAATAACACCACTTAATAGCCTCTTATTTCAGCAGCCATATGAACTACACACAACATTAATGCCTTAAACCCAAAGAGCACAAACATACTCCTTTTAAACAAGAGCCTATGGAAAAAGATTTAAACATGTTAGAAAGGAGATCAAGTGAACATCGACAATGTTAGTCCATTCAACTGTTTGAACTCAATACCTATGGGACAGAAAGCAAATGGTCTACCTTTTTCATTCTTAAGAACACGCAAAGAGCAAATGCTTGTCCATTTCCTCTGTTCTAGGTCTTCACTGCCATGCTGGTTACCTGGAAGAAGCCTTGGCACGTCACACCACAGGTGCAGAGTGTGCCAGCACCCAGCAGCACCCAGTGCTGGTACCCTCCGGTGCTGCCTCCCAGCTCGTGGTGTCCCAGCTCCGACAGCAACGCGTGATGCCAGCACAAACCCACTCACCAAAATTGCTCCCTGAGCTCCAAAGAATGGCACAAAGACAAAAATTGTCAGTTCTCAGGCTTACTTCACTGACAACTCAAACTGAACATAGACAGCTGGAGATGAAATGTTAAAAAAACACCACACAGCAAAAAACCTTCTATGGAGTGTGGGTAACGCCATACGGTAAGAAATGAGTTCTGTATAAAAAGTCCTGACAGGAACAGCCATAGAAACAAAGTTAGCAACTCTTGTAGCCAAATGGAAAACTGCTGGTAATCAACTGAATTTATAGGAGAAGGGAAAGAGGTGTCTCTTATTGTTTACTCTGCAGCCAGCAAAATAAAAACAGGCAAGGAAAATCCCACACAAAAACTACCCCCACACAGGGTTTATTAGTTTCTCCCCCTCGGGTTGCTTCAAGTAACTGATGCTTGGGCACAACAGAGTGAATCAGTGTTTTTAATGCTTTTCTAGTGGGAAGATAGAAAAAAAAGCCAATTTTACAGGACAAAATAAATAATCCTTAACTCAATTCAGATCAGTGTGGTTGGGAGAAAAAGCAGTAGTTTTCTGGTTGGGGGGGAGGGGGGAATTGTCATTATTTTCTTCATGGTAAATGTAGGTAATGATACAGATTGAGTCACTGGAGTGTCCTGCAAGAGGTGCTGCAGTCCCTGCCTGCTGCCCTCTTCACGCTGAAATTTCATGGGCTTAAGCAATCTTGTCACTCTGTATTGTTCACACCTGATTCCTAAATGTAACCCACAAACAGCAGTAAAGTCCATTCAAATAAAGCTTATTGAATAGACATTGCAAGCCATCCTTTTTTCCTATAAAATTTTGGATGCATATACTCATAAAATTATATATCTCAATGTGCTTTTTCCTAAAATGTAATTCTGATAAATACAAAACCAACAGATCACACTTCCTACCTAAAATGAAGGCATTCTGAATTTCTTTCAAAAACAAACTCAGGTTCAGTTAACTGACAAACAGGGGTGTTTATGTCACTTATATTAAAAGGTATTTGATTTCTAGGATATATTACAAGGCACGCTGATGACATAGTTACTACATTTTGTCAAATCAAGCCACTAGCTTGTGAAACCAGTTCAACTTGAACTTACCTAGCAGAAGAAAGGAGAAGGGTTTCAAATACTGACTTGTTAAGAAACATCACCACTTTTTATTTCTACACACTGATCTGGTCAGCACAGTACTTGAAGAGGAAATGTTATTGCTCCAGTTTCAACCCCAATTCAGCAATTGAAGCAGACAAAACTTGGCTAAGCCACAGGCAAGCTGCAGCAATACTTTTCTTTGTGTTGACTCATTTAATCCCAGACCCAGATTTAAAAGCAGTCTGTACTACCACTCAGAATAAGGATTTTCCATAAAATTTAGACAAAGAAAGTTTTTTCTGAGAGCTCATGCAAGACATAATAGTTGGCTCCTAACTACTCTTTCCCCCTTTCATCTTGCACACACAACGCAGCAAAGCAGCCGCTTTGGGGAGGTGCATTATCTCAGCATTCAGAATGAAAATATGACTCTTGGATTACCTCACAGATCCCTCTGTGCTGATGATCAAATTTCCTACCACCACCTGCAAAACACGGGGTTTGTTTACTACCTCTGCCCGGGGCCAGCACAGCCGTGCACTCTGTGCCCAAAGCCACCAGCCCGAGGAGCAGGCGCCAGGCTGCGCTCTCCTTGCAGGAGTAACTCCAACACTCTGGAAGAATCTGCACCTTTGTGAACGCGCTGATAGCTCGGTAAGTGCAGCCAGAAGATTTACATGGGCACATCCAAGTCACATCGTGCAAAACAGGCCAACTGAGCAGCGTAAGCCCAGCTGTGGTTCCTGTGTTTAGGTGGATTACATGGATAGCAGGCTCTCACCTGTTATTATTTGCTTTAGGGTTTTAGCCTGACAATTCTTCACATCACTAATTAGACTAAAAGCTTATATTCATTATTTGTGGATTCCCGTGAGTGGACCATAAAGGCATTTTAAAAAGAAAATTCTGAGGATTCTGCCATTACCATACTAATGTTGAATTTCTCATTTAAAAAAAAAACTTTCATTTTCAGGTGTTGTTAATAGAAAAGGCTGTTAAGATGTATTTATTTTTAATAAAGAATTAAACACTGCTTTAAATTTAATGGGAAGTTTTAGTGTCCTTTAGAAAAATGGGACTATCTTTGTGGCTTGTGACGTTTATGGTTGGGTTGGTTTTGTGTTTGGTTCCCCCCCTCTTTTCGGGGGGGATGAGGGTGTGTGTCGTTTTCTCTAAATGCCACATTTTCTCTTTCCCTTTTCCTCTGAGCAAGAGTCTCTCTTTCTTAAACAACTGTACTTTGGAGCTGATTTTTTTGACCAAACTTTTTCAAGCTATGGTGACTTGCCATTTAGTCTCTCACCAAACGACTAACTTGCAACTAACCGAGATGTGAATAAAAGTGAAAATACTCATGAGATGCATGAAAGATTGAAAATAAACACCTTTAAGAGCAAAAGGATTTCTAGGCATGCAGAAATATTCTCCTTACGTTATATCCTTAATGGGACATGGCACTTAGCTTTTATCTTTCTTCTCTACACCCCTCGTTTTCTTCAGCCACCAAAATAGCCAAGGGCTTCTTCTGTCCCATCACCTGTTTTCCTACTGCCCACAGGGCCCTGCTGCTTGAAGCAGTCACTACTTCCATTATAAACCAGCTATGAAAATCTACGTCAGCTGTAAGAAGCAGCCCCAGACTGTAATTTGCATAGGGTTCCCCTGCAGTATGTGGCCAAGTAAGGGGCTAGGGTACAGTAGATTAAAAAAAACCAAAAAAACAAAAAAACACCACAACTATTTTCTTTTGTCTCTCTAATTTTTCTTAATTTCCAATTAATTCATCTCCCTTCAAAGAGCCCAAGCAGCAAAAAGGAATGGTGAAGGATACTTCAGAGTCATTTCTGAAGCAAAAAAAAAGGTACCAGGACTACAATAATTAAAAAGCCAACAAGATACTTTGTTCTAAGCAGCTGCTGGATAAAGCCTCACAGTATTTTTATTTTGCACGTCTTCCCTACTACCATCTCTTACTCGGCAGGAGTTTGCAAACCAGTTAGAAATCCAATGGAAATAAGTGACACATAGCACGTACTATGTAAAATTTTGGCAACTTTTTTTTTGGTATGGGAGGTATGGCACCAGATTAGATCTCATCTAACAATAACTCAGTGATTCACCCTTCTCAGACTGAAATATCCAAATAAAATTAGCAGCACTCGTAGACAAATTCAGTAGCCACCATGCTGCTGAGACCAACTGCTCAACCAGGAGCCTGTGTGTGCAGAGAACATCGGAAATGCTTCCCGGATTCCTTACACCACAGCCATACACAGCGAGTCCAACCTATTTTGGTCTCCTTCAGGTCACACATAAGTGAAAGTACAGTTGTTCATACTCGATTTGAGTTCACTGTACCCCCCAGAATAAACAAATTCAGTTCTGGTTGGGGGTAGGGGGGAGACTGGAAGGGAAACAAAATAGCAAGAGTTGCTCCTCCCATACACTTATAACATTTAATTGCAAGACTGATACACAATCTCAGCATTTGCTACTTTTTTTTTTTTTTGCTATCAAGTATCAGATGTAAAACATTCAGGTTGAGAACAAGGTACTTCAGAACTTAAACTGAGCATGGTATTAGGGTAGTTCAGGGACCCGTCCCATTTCACCACCACCTCACTGTTTCACCTCACACATCCAATTTTTGTAGAAAACCCTGTTCACTGCCTCTCTCAGGCTCCTTTACAAAAACTGACACAAATTAATGTCCAATGCCAAAAAGGATCTCAGTAAACAAAGATTCCTGTGGGGTCTAAAAAAATGGAAACACAAACACTCGTACTGCTGAAAGCACCATCTAATTTCAGAAAGCTTATATGGTATAACTACAATAAGTGAAATATCTTCTTAGTGCAGTTTTAGGTATATATGTGAACTTCAGCTACCATACTGGCTCCCTGACATTTTCAAGTCTCTTCCACAACATAGGATAGCAACAAAGGCAAACTACTTAATTTAGGCAACTGTATATATAATAATATCTAAAAATATTAATAGTCCTAGTGCTTCAAGGAACAAAATAAACTATATGTAAAATTAATAAATGCACAGAGCAAATCAACGCTTCCAAATGTACAGCCACAGGCTTCATGCTCTTTTCAGTGTTTAGAGCCACTCAAAGTATTTAGTGTGCGTGTGCACATACACACATGGCTTTCACTCTGCATCTGTACTGACTGAAACTCCCATTTTTATTCCTGTTTTTCAGAAATATAGATCTTAAGCAACTTTGCAAGAGAATAGCTTACACTGACGTGATAATTGAGCAGTTGAAAGGTACTATGCTCATCATCTGATGTTCTAGCAAAGCCTAACAATGACCTGCAGTTAATTTGTTCGCATGACAAAACATTTTTTCAATAAAAAAAAATTCTACCTTTCAGTCTCAAGACAAATTAAAAAAAATTAAAAGTACTGGAAAGACAAATTGTTTCTTTTAAATCTTCTAGACTACACTAACAGGCAAAAAAATAGAATACTCCTCTGGCTTTATATCAGAAATGCCAAGTTTACTGTACATTTCTTATGATCTTTAAAATAAACAAGTTCTTCTGCCTCAATAGCTTCAGGACAATAAGCCTTATTAACACAAGTTTAAAATAATCTTTTAGAGTATAAATTGAAGCATGCTGTAGCCAAGACTGCACAGATACCAATTCTCACTTTGATGCTCCAGTCATTATTTCACTAGTACACTTTGTTGAACTAATGGAATACCAGCAAAAAGAGCACTCAAGTGCTGTCCCTTACTAATGGCAATTCCACGTGGCCTTAAACTGATTAAGTGACCTAAATCAGATGAGATATAACACCTTCACCAGAGGAGTGCTACAACCCGTAGGGTTTGCACTATCACCACCAAACAGCTTCCCTTCCTTTCTCTTGCCCTGTCTGAACCCAAAAGTCATCAAAAGTGACTACTCCGTGGTTTGACTTGTCATATTTATGCTGAATGTCAAGAGATGCAGAATTATTTTTTTTAAATGCCATTGCTTCTTCTATATTTCTGCTACTTGTTACTTGCAAAGAAAGACAAATTTGATGTATGGTTTTCAAACATTATTTTCACTTTTTTAAAGTAATTTTCTCTGAAGAATTATCCTCTACAAATTTAATGCTATCCAATTACACAATGATTTTGTGGAGAGAACAGAACCGAAAGAAATTATTTCATAGCTGTACTTTCAGAAAAATGTAAGTTGTTATTTAGAAGACCTGCACATTCTCCCCTCAAAAAATTTTATACCCTTGAAGTATAGAAGGCACACTCCTTCAGCTGGTACATAGAACTAAAGAGACATCTTGCACACAGACATAATATTTTTTACATTAAAGTGTAATCTAAAGACTGGTTACGGAAAAAAAATTACTTTTTAATTGACATCTTTTGAGAAGCTACATTTCTGCAGTAATAACCATGCAAATTTTTCTTTGTTTTTCCTTTTCTTCCCTTTCTTTTTTTAGCAAAAACTTGGTCAGGGTAAGTATATCTACACTGGTAAATCTCCATGCACAGTAAATAATTTGTACTGCCATAGTTAAAGAATCACAGATTGTGTGTAAAAGTTTTGCAATATTTTATATTTACTTAATAGGAATGCTGTTAATTATATCTTGCATTAAACTTCATTTTTAAGAATTACCAAAACAATCTTCTATGCTTTTGTCATAGCAGCTTTGATTAGTGCACACAGGCTTACATAGTATAATATATGAAAGCAATCCCTGAGCTTTCATACCAGGGCTTGATTAAAGCCTTAGAGTATCATTTCATTCTGTTCAACTGGAAAAGTCAACAACTAAAATTCAATTGTTCACTGACTTTAAATTATGCAACATTTCAATTCTACAATTTCTTTCAAAGGGAAATTATGCTGAAAAATTGCTTGTATATAAGAGGTATAAGTGTATTTTCTTTATCAGCCTTTACAGTTAATATATAATAATTTCCCCCACATTAGTAATACTATTTTAAAATCTGCCCTGACTTTAGATAGTGGTATATAGAGCAATTATAGGATAAATAATTTCATATTTTAAAATTTCTTTTTCACAGAAAACAGGATATAGCACAGGTTTTGAGGATGAATATCACAGACAGCACTGACTTTTTCACTGTCACTGTAGATTTGACTAGACTGCCATGACCAGAGAACAAAATAATAGTTTACATTTCTGCACTGGAAAGTACACTCGTTACGTAGCATTTAACATTGGCATTATTTTAGTTCACTTCATATTAAACTAAGCAAAATTGTAATTTTGGATTAGTTTCTTTTAAAGAAAAGGCTTATATCATGCTACAGCTAATCAGTTAAATCATAAGTATAATTTATAGGTTAATCATCATTAACGTTGAGATTATTTGCATTTAGTAAGTCGCAATTTTCAAAGACATGGCATTTTGCTGGATATTTAAATTAAGATTATGAACTAAGTTCATATGAATGAGGATGATAATTTTGACCACATTTAATAAATTATTTAGCAGATAATTAGTTTGAATTTAGTTTGTATACAGATGTGCAAGCTTATTATCACACCAAGACAGTAATTGCTATCTTATTTTTACAATCATATGGTACTGATCTATAAGTAGAGATATCTAAATTAGGTGGTACTTGCCCCCACAAATAGATTGAGTTGTTTGTACCTGGGAGCACAGTTGAATATAGTTTAAATACACCTTTCAAAGCTTCTAAATTCAACCATTCCACCTGCATACAGATATACCCAAGAGCTGAGGATTTAAGAACATTTTTTAAAAGGTGGAGAAAGTTAAAATAGCAAATGAAAACAAATTTAAGGAAGACAGTGGTGTTGCAATATATTAAACCACAGGTATAAGTAATTCTTCTTTGGAGGTTACTAACCACTTTTTTCTAAGACTGTGGTTGTGTGTCTTTACTCCCCACCATCATCCCCCAAAAATTCAGCTTATTTCAAATGGTGTTGGCACCAGCTTCGTGCCCTAGTGCTGGACTCTGCAGTGAGGCAGAACTGCCAGTCACAACCAGAACTGGAGCTACCAAAAGCTCCAAAACAAAGCAATCACTCCCTCCCTCTCCTCCCACAAACCTCAAAGACACATTTTAATACTTCACAACCACATACACGTTTTACACAGAGAGCAAGGGAAGTTCACAGTGCCAAATGTTAGAGGGAAAAGAGGAAAAGAGGTCAAGACACCTCCCTCAGTCCCCACAAATCAGGCCAAGCTCTCCTCATCTCACTCCAGTCTCAACAGGTAGATGACACACCACAGCCACCTCCGGAAAACTATCACTGCTCAAATGCCCTTCGTTCCCATGGAATTTGCAGGCTTTTATCATGGTAAGACATGACTAAGATTTGGACAGACTCTTCCATGCTTTGCCCTTTTTATTTTCATTTTCTCCCAAAGGAACCACCCAAAGTGATAGATCAGGTGGCACAAGTGGGAACTATGTGAAAGAGAGGCTTTCTGGAATACAAAGTCACATGCGATTTCCACCAGCAGTCTCTAGCTTAAAAAGATTAACTTCAACTTCCATTTGCAAAAACCATTTTTTGGAGTGCTCCAGCACCAAACTCGGCTCCGCTATGCAGCGGGAGGCTGACATAACCACACGGGTGCTGCTGGGTCTGAACACAAGTCTCAGTTTCATGCAAAGGTGCTGAGCTTAGAGTGTGCAAAACCAGCACCAGTCATACTGGGTGGACTGTGTGGATCAGGTGACGTGAGCCCAAGGGCCAGGAAGAAAAGCAGTATACATAAGCTTATTACTTGCCCAGAGGCAGGCAAAATCCAACCTCGGCCAGTGAATGCAATTCTGTGATTTTAGTGAAGCTAGTCGAACACAAAGGTACAGCAATCCTTATAATTTCAAGACTTCAGTTAGTGACTTGTCTTCAAACTGTTTTCCCAAGATTACTCTCAAGAAAAAATGGGTAGCTTCAACTATAAGTAGGTTAAACACAATTTTGCTCATGCTTTGAGTTCAATTGAACTGCCATAAAGCCCAGTTGTACCAAGGGTGTGTACACCACTTTTATCTAAAGTTTACCATTCTATGTTAAACACAGAATTGGGGACATATTTATATGTCAACAATCACTTCTTATTTAAGAGTGTTTAAGAGTTTAAGTCAGTGCAAAAGAATGGGTAGAAATTACATTACTTATAAAAATTCTCTCTCAAGTGCATGACAGGAAAAAAATGAAAATTTCTAAATAGAGGTATATAATATACTCTAAATAAATATCATAAGCAGAAACCCAGAACAAGGCATCAAATAGAACACAAACTCACCATTTGCTATTTGCTTCAGATCATCACTGAAGAAACAATCTTAGTACTTAATAAAAAAATGCTCCTCTACTTATTGACTATTACAACAATGTGGGGTGTTTGGTTGCTTTAGGGGGTGGATTTTATTTTTTAATTATTTTAGCAGAATAAGCATTCTGATGCGTCTTCAAATGAACTAGTATTAGCAAGAACAATTTTACACCACTCCTACTGAGTTCCACAATTAAACTCTGAAAAGAAATTTGGTAATTAGTACACAGTATTTTTTTAAAAAACCAACAATAAGAACTGTCCATTCCTCATTTATTTCTCATCCTATGTTAAAAGGTAGAAAAGTCATACAAATATTTGTATGAATTTATATATAACAAACTAGTATTGAGATACTGCAGCACTTCTCTCAGGTCAATAGTAGTGGATCCTGGTTAGCCATGGCAGTTTTTAACACTTTTGGTTAGCATAACACCAAGATATGCTGCTGCCCACCACCACCTAGAACTGGCTTAAATAATCAAGCTGCTATTGACACAAACCTCACCGTGTGAGAGCTCTTGCTGCTGATCAGCACCAGCAGCCACTGTGATCGATACCACTAAGAGACACATGGCACCAAATCCCTTCTCCTGACCCTGGTGAACAGCTCCCTCTGTACACCAGAGCACTGGTTTTCCACCAAAAAAAAAAGAGATGTGGTTCGTCCAGGAATCCTGTTTGCCCCGGTAGGAAAGACCCTTGTGCTCTCTACAGCACAGGAGCACACAACTCTAGCAAACCAGTAGCTCAATGGTGAGGGGAGCCTGTGCAAGCTGGTGTACAGTTAGCCAAGTCATTTGAAAAAATTGTTTCTAAATTAGCAGCAATAGTCCAAGATAGACCATTTTTTTCTCTAGCTGTTACCTGCATAAGTTTGCCACCAAACTTATACCAGAAAATCATTTAAAGTATGTATATCAAAATTCATATTTTAAAAATTATAAGATTTAAGTTAGAAATATAGTCTATTGTCAACGATTAAACTACTACCTAAATTCCTCTAGCATCCCACAAATTATATTTTCCAAGCACTGCCCTAACGAGACTCTTCTTTGAAATTTTTACTTTAGATGTAGGAGGAAAAATTGAACTATTCTTCCATGATAGCCAGGAAGCCACCTTCACAAATAATATCCCCAGTGCATAAAAACCAAATAATTCATTCTATCACCAAAAATAAATTTCTGGATTATCTGTTCTGTAATTTTTTTTTAAAACTATTGTTTAAAAAAACCCAAACAAATAAACAAACTACTGGTGTCTTTTGCCTTTGCTAGACATATGCATTTTCCCTATCAAAGCTAGA
This sequence comes from Acridotheres tristis, assembly GCA_037013685.1. Lineage (NCBI taxonomy): Eukaryota > Metazoa > Chordata > Aves > Passeriformes > Sturnidae > Acridotheres > Acridotheres tristis. The sequence goes on from CM072886.1 coordinate 31,082,722, forward strand.
GACATTTTGTCAACTCTGTTTCCCAAGAGTGTCCCCGCAGCACACTCGGGATTCAGGATTCCCTCTCACGGCAGAGGAGAAGGGGCAGAGAGTGCAGGATCAGGCCCTAGGATCCAAGTTGTGTGGAACACCTGCACAGCACAACTCACCTAGGGAGGCAGGGACTCCCCCACCCCTCCTTTCCTCATGGCCAGCACTCCTGCCCTGATTATTCCTAGAAAATTGGAACCCGACCTTGATCAACGCATGCTAGATATTTAATGAAGAAATTCCAAATCCAAGCCCAACAAACTTTTACTCCATCTCTGACTGCTCTTTAATATGAAATTTCAGGAATATAAGTAACTGCAAACCCAACTAATAACTTAAGCTTATTATTTTTTCCAACAGAAATTCACACACACTAGAGTTCCCTTTATTGGGAATTTTGATTTCTACACTACAATTTTTAAGGCTCCATTAAGGTGAAGAGAGCTCTATTTTTGAGGGAAAACATAGAGAACCTGTACATTTAACATCTAAAAATTAAAAGCTATTTACCAAAACAACAAAGCACTGCTATTTTCAAAGAGGAAAAATGTATTGGACACATGGTGTAGACTACATATTTTAAAATAACATTCCTAAAGTTCAGCTGAGCATGAAAGTTAATCTTTCAAAAGTGAACATTCAGCTCCAGTTGTGTTCAAGGGTATTGGTACTAGGAAAAAAAAAGGACCAACCCAAAAAAAACCCCAACCTCACTATTTTTATAAATTCTCCAGATATTTTTAGCTGGTTCCTTCTTAAACTGCAAATTATTTTATGGTAATACAATCTTTTAAAATGCATATGTAGATATATATATACACACACACACACGAGACACACATATACATACACATGCTCTTTGAAACTACTGATTGGTAAGAAATAATGCAGAAGCCATAGACACAAGATAATCAGGACACCAAAAAATTTAAAATGGAGTAAAGCCCTTCCCAGCTGAAGATCTTCTATTTCAAGACAGTTTCATGTCTGCACTTAGTCCCATACCCAAGAAGAGTCAGATCCCTCTTTGACTCATTATCTGTGCTCTTACCCAAATTTTAACTTAATTAAAAGCACAGAATACCTCATTTTGCATGTTAGTAGCAGTTTTCCATTCTTTCAGATCTGCAAAAGGACATTTTGAGTAGACGCTGATTCCCCTGCACCATGAAGAGACAGGCTATAGGGGAAGCACACGGCTGCTGAGGCAGTGTTGAACAGGAGACCTTTTATACTGTAGGTTCCTCTGGTGCCAGCTGTCGCAATAATACAAGTCAGCAAAATAACAATTAGTATTATAATTTCTCAATTTGAAATTTCAATGCACTGGCAGAAAAAAAAAAAAAAATGGAAAACCACCATTTTTGGCACCAGTCTTTTACTGCCATTACACACACAGTATTTTAAGGTTTACTAGGGTCAATATTAGGGTAATGCACTTCATTTGCTAAGTATCCCACGACACATATCAAGATTTTCTTCTTTCTCAAATATATGCATCCATGAAAACACATTCACAAACTAATGTTGCAGATCTGGAAAGAAGCAAAACCAGGAGGTAATATAAAATTACAATTTTTTGATACTTACCGAAAACACACAGGAGCTCTTGCTCCCACACACAAATTTTTCAAAGCCAAATTACATATTCCAGTTGATGACAAGGAACAACTGTCACTGAAGTATCCAGATGGACAGACATGCCCAGAAAAGCTGGGTAGCACCACTGGGCTAACTGGTCTCCCCAGCACAGACAGACAGGGAGATTTTTGAATGGCACATTCAAGATGTTTTCCTCATTTGGGCAGCAGAGGTAACACTCAGCCAGCAAAGATGCAGGGTAAAAAGGCATTCAAGTGCCTACATTCGACATGCTCAGGAAAAAAATTAAAAGGAAGGAGTACGGAAACCTCAGACTAAAACTATAAAATAATGCTGAAGTATTTGATTCCACCATGTTTCTAGACAAAATAAGGGAAAGTTACGGTTTTACCTTAGCTTTCAAGAGTAATTAGCATATAACTACATAATTCTATATTCTGCATTATTAGAGATGAAGAACAGACTGATATGGAGATAGACATTTTGCGCATGAAAATGAAAGTGCTTTAGAAGAAAGTGGTCTTGAAGCACTCTGGAACTACATAAAGGATCTTGATATTGCTAAATGTATCAGATCTATTGAAACTTTCTAATCCATCCCTCTCCAGATAAGAAATATGAAGGTGTCATCCATACTTAGATTTTAGAGCATTCAGCTTTTGCACATGCTCTCTACCCATTTACTGATTCTGAATAATCAAATTCCAATAATAAATTTTACTCTTAAATTACAACAAAAAAATCCTACATCAATATTGTCCCATGCCTATCTCACTGGACTCACACAAGGATGAGATCACCAGAAGAAAGGGTATCTTTAGCTGTGGTCCATGCCACTATATATTTTTACCAAAATCCCAGGACAATAAAATACTAAAAGATAAGATGACCCTAAGGAGAGGAACAGGTTTAAGGAGTGAAAAATCTTTTTTGTGAGGCTCCCTGAAGGACTAGCCTTGCCCATGGCTAATATTAGGTGTATTTTAATTCTTTCTGTGTCCCTCTCTCACAGGCATCATGGCAAGCATCATATTTTCTGTTAGGTAGGTAAATCTCAGGCCATTTCAAAATTTTTCAGGTCAAAACTGAGCATTTGAAGTCCACCCAGTAGCTAGCCAGAAGCCATAAAAGGACTCCAGCACTGTAGAGTCCTATGCTCTGCACTTAAAAGAGTGACTGAAATGAACACAGCCCCATTTTGCAAAAATACCACTTTCAAGGTCTCAAAAAATGTGGAAAATGTTATTACCCCATGCTTGAAGGGAAAAAAAAGGGAGAAATAAAAAAAATCTTAAACATTTCCTGATCATATTTTTACTACCCTTGAATTACACTTCCAAAATGTTTTTTTTTATTCCACTCCTTTTAAATTTACCATATCTATGCACAATTTAAAGTCCACTACAAGTGTATTTCTCAGGGTACCTTCTGTAAAGGGAAGTTAGCAAAACGAGAACAGGGCCAACCTTTCAGGACACACATTTGCAGCTGTGTTTCACGTGTTCCAGCTGATTTTTTAAAATTGCAGCAAGAAAGAAATTTTTTTTAATTAATGATCAAACAGTATGAAGAACTATAAAAATTAAATTTCCCACAATGTAACAGTCAACACAGTTGGTGAAGATTACCTGGTTTTGTCATAACTCATTGTCTATAAGGGAATAGCCACAACTGGTATTTCCACTCTAGTTGTAAAATTTCAAAGATTAAAACAAAAAATCTTCTGTTCACAAAAACAAATGTGGAAACAGAATAAAAACCTTAAATCACTATGTGAAGTTTTGGCCCTTCACTCTCAAAAACACTCTAAGTTTGCACACAGAAAAGGGAACAAATACAGCTAAGAAATGGCATATTCTCTAACATGTCTTCTTTGGCATTATTTCTATCTACTTGATATTTACGGAAGCAAAACTAAAAATCAATGCAACTATTTTTTTTTTTTTTTAATAAATATGACCATTGCAGTCACCATGCATACTTTAACATCACAAAACCTTTTCCCAGCCGTCTTATGCACACAGGACACAAATCCTCATTATACTGAAAATTAGCAACACAATCCAATTCCCAACTAATGGTCACCCGTGGAACACAGGTGGCTGCACGAGGGGACCCGGGGCCTGTTTTCCTCAAACCAGCCTTTGGACACCTCAGCATCAGAGGTGAAGCCCATCTTCAGGCCACTGCTCCCCCCTAGAGCAGCATTACCTACAGGGTGCTGCTCTGTTACCCACTTCTCCTGCTCCCTTCCCAAACGCATCCCACAGAAGAGACACAGTCGATTTATTTGCTCAACAAAGAGATCTAGAGGTGGGGGGAAAAAAATAATTAACCTTCCAATTAGAAAAAACACCTCACCGTCACCACAGCTGAGGTGTTTGTGAGCATTTTAGGTACCTGAAGGCCCCAGGAGCAGGCGAGTGCATCAGGTCTGGGTGGGGAACCCACCTGGGCATGGAAGCCAGGCCGGGAGGCTGTGCCAGGCACATCCCCAGGTGCCCAGAGTTAGCGCCTGCCCTCCCCCCTCATTACGCACAAGTGACATCAGGCCCATTTGAATAATCAGATTGCAGCCTACATCGCCTTGTGAGATACCAGCTGCTCTTGGATTGCGGCGAGGCAGTGCCCAAAGCCTCGCACCACAAGTTCCACGTACGCCATGGGCAGGACCGTCCTCCTCCGGCATTGCTGCTTTGTCAGGAGAGAACTCCTCTGAGCAGGGGATGTGACTAACGGTGCCCTGCCTTCCCTCCAGAGCGTGACTCGCAGTCAAAATCACTACAATGCCTCCTCTAACTTCTGCATAAAGTGACCTAAACCCTTAAATATTGCAATAGCCTTCTTCCACACCAAGGGGTCTGAATGCAGAAATGCTGCATTCCTTTGGCATTCCCTTGAGATTTCTATAGTAAGTCAGGAATCTACTCCTGAGCTTATTAAATGCTTTGCACCTCCCCCAAAATAATTCTCCACCCTTCCATCAAGAAAACCTTGAGCAGGGCTCTTTTTTCAACCAGAGCATATCTCCTTGTCTGGTTTTAAATACTTCTAGGGAAGTGGTGGGGAGGGAGAAAGCCACACACAGGCTCTTCTCCTTACTTCCTTCCACAGCAGGTAGGAAGGCAAGTTTGCAAACCTGGGTGTGCCCACTTCAAATCAGAAGATCCAGCAAGGGCTGGAATGCAGTGACTACTGGGCCCAAGAATTTTGCCCTGAATAACAAGCCAGGCACACTCCATGTCTTCTAGATTCAGCTCAACTTCATGGCAGCCCTAGCTGACACCACCTCTTGACCTTCCTTTATGTGACAAGGATATGGATTACCAAATCCTTACCCTTTCCTCCTGTGCACCTCAGCTCTCTCTGGAGAAAGATACCCACAAACTACCTTTGTGAGTGATAACGTACACACTCTGGTTAAAAAAAAATAAATGAACCAGCAGAAACCCCCATAAAAATCATGTTTCAGCAGGCTGTGAGGAGGGAACCTAGGAGTCTCCACGAGGCAGCCTCAAAGCAGCAGAGGTCAATACAATGTATTGAATAATTTCGTTGTGCTACAAAACTTTTGCTCTTATGAAGTAATCGTTTGACCAAACTATTAATTGTACACTCATGCTGAAAGACAGACTTGACGCATCCACTTTTTCTTTTTTTTTTTTTTAAATGGCGTCACTTCTCCAGGCGTATCTCGCCCGCTGGAGAGCACAGGGCTCTTTGGAAAGCGCTTCCCGGCCTTACAGCGCGCAAACACACTGGGTGGGCCTGGCCAGCAACACCCCCCACCACACCCCAGCTGCTCCTACACCTTCCCCTGGTGCAAAAAAAGATACAAGGACCTCCAATAAGTTACTTTGAAACCACCTTAGCCACTTTTACCAACAATACTCAACATTTGAAAACTCTGTTTTTTACACGTAGCTAACAACTCTAAATAAGCTCCAGCAAGCAATGTTTAGGAAAACAAGGGAAAAAAAAATCTCTTAACTTTTTGATACTCTCCCCCTCCGGCCCCAACCCCCCCAAAAAATTAGACATCTATAAAAGGAACAAGAGAGTCACTATTACATATGGAGGCCACTGAATGAATTTTAAGTGGCTCTCTATATTGGATTTCAGGAGAGGGGGAGTGGAAACAAAGGGGGAAGGAAGTACAGTCAAGAGAAATACAATTTAATTTTCTCTTAAACAGTAGTATAAATCTGAACTATATCTAATACATTCCAACATGATAATGGACGATGAAACAGTGTTTTAACAAATAAGGGCTTTGGGAAAAGCAGTACGGGTATGGGTATGCTGATACAATTACATTCGCAATTTTTTCAATATGCCCATATGCAGGCAATGCATGCCTAGAAAACTGCTTGAAGTTCAGTGCAGAATGCTTTTCAACAAGTTACAGACAGATAAATGTTTCTGATAATTGCTAATTCACAAATAGGACACGATACCCAGTACAAAGGATGGACTTTTACACCATTTCAGCTGGTAGCTGAAAGAACAGAAAAATTCTTTAAAGCACATTAAGCAATGATTAAAAAAAAAAAAAAAAAAAAAAAAGTTGGGGAAGCACCAGTAATTTTAAATTTACCTTTATATAAGTGTAATGAATTTCTTTTCAAAGGCCTAAGTAGAATGCTCTTTGTGGAAGGTTAAGATTAATAAGCATAACAGTAAATTTATTTATTTGACTAATAGGAAATCATCAATTTTTATATGTCCCATGGAATTTTCTTCTTAAATCTAAAAGTGTTTTCCACTTACAACAGTATTTTTCTATACAAAACACATGAAATGTATGCTGCTGTAATTCAAAACTATATGCATTGCATATTAAAGGAGAAAGAGCACATACACCATATTAATTTTCAATGAAAAGTATCAAATAAATGTAACCATAAAGATTCACATGCAATCAATTTGTCCAGAGAGGGATTCCCCCTTCCCTTAACTAGAGCAAAAAACCACCATACTTTCTCAAGTGAAGCTTTATTTTAACACCAAACAGATGATCAAACTTCTAATTCTCAAAATGCCATGACACAATGCCCATCGAGACAGATAAACCATCTTTCCTAGTCAACTATCTTTAAAAGACTGCGATTTTTAAAATAATCCTGAAATAGTAGAAGCCCCTTGTAATAAAGTTTCACAGACAGACATACTTCCCAGATTGAATAATGGAGTGCAGGAACAAGCACGTGGAAAGTTTGATCTATTTTTTTTTTTACTCTCTAGTGCATGCCAGGTTTTCTATCATATAAATATTTGTGAAAGAAGCAGGCTGAATTGCTATAGGCAGCATAAAAATACTACTGCTTTATTCCAAATATTTCTTCTTTACACGAGGCTCAACAAAATTACTGCCTTGCAAAAATTGTTTAGAAATTAAGGATGCATAAATCCTGTCCTTACTGGGAAGGAGTCCTTCTCCTGCTGCTTCTATAGACCAGCTCAAAATAGCGGTGATAAAATCCTCTCAAATACAGATGAGACCTGTACTATGTGCCTGTAAAATGCTGCAGACTCCAACATGGCAGGATCAAAAAAATATAACCACCAGTATATTTACAAGGTGCTTTTTGTTGCTGAAGCAGAGCTCACGTGCTTGCCCGTTATACAGTGCACAACACCACATTTCATTTCCTGCTAGCACACAGATTTTAACTCTTCTCACGGAACTTTAAATTTTAAAATCTACACAGTCATTTGCCATCAGGCCATAATAATTTGCTTCTCCCATAGAAAAGTGCCTTTTTAAAAAAATAAATTAAATAGTACCGCTGCTGCCTGACCAACACACTACATTTAGAAATACATGGGGTGATTCTAGAAAACCTCTCGGACTGCACTGAGTGCACGCCTGTGGGTTTAAGAAAGCGGTCCATTTATCTACAGGGAAGAGAAACACAAACCTAAGCATTTTTCAAATTGCTTCTCACTGGATAACTAAGGGCAAGGGGCGGTGCGGGGGGGGGGTGGCGGGCGGGGGGCTGGGGGGTGTGGATAAAAATAAATTACCTTTGTCTTTTCGGGACCGAATGTTCAACTTCTATGAGTTTCCCATGCAGCTCCACTTTACCTGCCGAGAAAAACAGAAAGGGGAAAATATTCGAGCGCGGCTGTGCGTCCCCGTCTCCAGGAGCGGGCTCGCAGGGGTGCGAGGCAGGAAACAGGAGCGCAACACGTTAGCCCATTCATCGGCAGCCCGGGCAGCGGGGCCGCGGCACAACCCGGGAAGGCGGCACAGCCCGGGAAGGCGCCCGGGGCCGCGGGGGAGCCGCGCTGCCCTCGGCGGGGCCCCTTCCCCCGCCCCGCGCTGCCAGCAGCCCGCGGAACGCCGTGTGCGGGAGCCGGGCTCGGCCCCGTCTCGGGGAGGGGGAGCGGGGGCTCCGCCGCCCCCCGCGCCGCCAACTTCGGGCGATTTTCTGCGCGGAAGCGGGCGGGAAGGGAGCCGAAGGGAGGCGCGGAGCGCAGCCCGAGCCCAGATCCTCCGAGGCAGCTTCTCCCGGCAGACCTGAGCCCATCTCCTCCGAGGTAGCCTCTCCCGGCAGACCTCCGCAAAGCCGCTTCACGCGAAAATAATTTTTTTTTTTTTTTTAAGCACACAAAAACAGGATGTCGGGGCCGGGAGCCGGCGCTGCTGGAGGCGGTGATGGGTGCGTGAGAGCAGCGAAGAGAAACCGAAATAAATAGCAGGGCAGCGCGGGGCGGGGGGGCAGGCAGGGCTCCCCCCCTCCCAAGTTTGGAGCAATTCGGAGGCTCGCCCCCAGCCCCGCGGCCTAAGCCAAGCCGAAGGGAGCCCCAGCCCGCTCGGGGGGGGGGAGGCGGCCCCTGCGAGGGGCTGCGGGGGAGTCCAGCTGTGCCCGGGGGGGTGTGTGCAGCCGCTGCCCCGCGCAGGGCTCCGCGCCCGCAGCCCGCCTCCGCCTCACTGCACTCACCGCCCCCCCCACAATGCAGCGAGGGCCCCCGGCCGGGCAGGGCTGGCCGTGGGGCTTGGAAAAACATGGGAACCGCCGCGCCGCGGGTCCCTGGGCCCAGGCTCCCGCCCCTCCCCGGCCACTCCCGGGGGGCCGCCGCCGCGTAAGCCCCGCGCAAAGGCGCCACGGGAAGGCCGGGCGGCTCCTGCCGAGCTCGGAAAACAACAGTTTCCACCTCGCCTGGGGGCCGAGGGAACGGGTACCGCCCGGCGCCCCTCAGCACCCCCCAGACCCGCGGCGCGGCCCAGGCCGGCGCTGCAGCCGCTCCGCGGCCGCGGAGGAGCGCGAGCGGCGGGAGCCGTCGGGGCTGCGGGGAGAGAGAGGGCGGGGGTGGTGGAAGGGGCCGCTCACCTGAAAGTGCCTCGATGGCCTTCATGGCCCAGCTCTCGTCGGGGCAGTCCACGAAGGCGTACCCCGTCTTCACCAGGAACTGGCCCGAGAAGGGTATCTTGGAGTCCTTAAAGAGACTTTCCAGGTCGAGAGGGCTGACGTTCTCGCCGAGATTGCCGATGTAGAGCTTGTTCATCTTCCTGGCGGCTCGGGGAGGCGCGCACCGCGGACTGCAACCCTCGTCTTGCGAGAGGAGGTGGGGAGGAAGGGGGAAATAAAACAAAATGCGATGGAGGAAGGAGAGAGCGAGAGAGAGAGAGAGAGGACAGGGAGAGGGAAAAAAAAAAATCAGATCTGCAGCTTGTGTCCCTCCCTCTCTCTCTCTCTCGGGGTAAAAAAAAAAAAAAAAAAAAAAAAAGGAAAAAAAAAAGAAAGAAAAAAAAAAAAAAAGCGTGGCCAAACGGGAGCCCTAAGTGCCTGCCGTGCTACCCGGGCGCATGGGGGGCACGGGGGAAACACCCAGCGCCGGGGCCGCGGATGGCGGGCTGAGAAGAGGAAAAGGAGGAGGGGAGGGGAAAAAAAAAAACTACTTTTTTTGTCTTGCCCCCAAGCCCCTTTGGCAGCAGCAGGCGGACTATGAAAATGTCACACTACGTGCATGCAGGCACCGCCTCTCCGTATTAAAAAAAAAAAAAAAAAAAAAAAAAAAAGAGAGAGAGAGCGAGAGAAGGGGAGGGGGGAGGGAAGGACGGAGAGAGAGAAAAAAATTACTTGAATATTCCGGCTTTTTGAATGAGCCACGTGTTCAAACTACAAATCAACTTCTCACGTGAGGAATCCCAGCTCTTCAATTAGCGAGTGGATGGGGCGCACACACACTCACGGAGGAGGAGGATGGCTGGGGTGAAGGACGGGGAGAGGGGTGGGGGGGAGGCTGGACAGGACAGGACAAGTTTAGAGAGGCCGGAGGGCGGGGGAAATGGAAACCGGAGTTGGGTGGGCTCCGGTCTGCGCCGCCTCTGCCCTTCCGCCGGGGGCGTCCGCTCTGCGCGCCCCCTCCGCCCAAAAACGGCTGGGCGGCCGCACCTCCCCCCGTGTGAGCGGGGTGTGATCCCGGGGAGGGAGGGGAAAAGGCACTGCAATGCCCGCCCCCCCCGCCCCGCTCCTCCCCCGCCGTGCCAGGCGGTGGGGATTATTCATCGGGGTCGTGCCTGGGCGATCCCGCTCCCCGGCAGTATGGGTTGGGGGGAGGAGGAAAAGGGAGAGGAAAAAGAGGGGGTGCGATGGCGGGGGGAGGTGGCCGGGGAGAGAGCGGGATCCGCTCCCGCGCAGCGCCGCCGCGGCTGCGTGCTGGGGGGCTGCGGGGCGGGGGCGGGGGGTCCCTCTAGCCCCGGAGGAGCCCCATATGGTAATGATCCCGCATTACTCGCGGTGCCCCTCGCGCTGAGTCTTACGGAAAGGAGAAAGAGGGGGAGAGGGGGAAAAAAAAAAAGACAAAGGGGTGGAGGAGAGTTGGGGGATGATGAAGAAGAGAGTCCTGGGGCGAGGGAGCTGCCCGGCCCGGGGAAGGGCGGGGGGACCGCGCTCCCTGCCCATCTGGGCAATGGTGGACGGCGTGGGGGGAAACGCGAAGGCACCGTTGCCCTCGGCTGGTAACGGCACACAAAGGGATTTGGCGACCCCCCTCTTTTCCTCCCCCCCTCCCCCTGCCCGGTCTAAGGAACCATTCATAATTCTCCACATTCGTACAGATACAATGGTGGGCTTGTGGGGGAGGGGTTTGGGGGTGTGGAGCCTTTCCAGTGCAAACAAAACGTTGCCTGAAGATGAAGAAAGGATACGGAAATGAAAGCCAGCACTGTGTTTAATATAGCGATCTAGTAGGTTTTGTTTAATAATTCAACGCATTTTAGCCGAAGGTTTCATTTATTCCGTGGTAGGCTTCTTGTGGTACGTTTTAATAGGTATATCCATGGAAAATGGTTAAATACTTTTATTAGTGAGCAGTGACTGGATTTCCACATGTCCTGTAGCATGTCTGGAAATCTGTAGTAAAGAGGAACGCTTCTTAGCTTTGTGCCTAACTTCTAATAAGTACACAATTAAAGAGGGGTGGTTTAAATCTCCTTGGAAGCCGTGGTGGGGTCAGGCTTTTGTTACGCACGCTGCGGCCGCCGCAGCTCGGCGATGGTGGTGGTGGTACCCAGCGCTCAGGGGGTGAGTCAGCCGCTGAAGATTTCTCTTGTGGTGGTATGATGATGCAAGGAGACATGGCTCACCATGAGGCTGGAGCCCCAGACCATTGTGAAATTGTCAGGGGCCGGGGGAATGCTGCAGTAAGTTGGAAACACGGCCCTTTTGTTGTGTGCATCCAAGCGGTTGGCTGACCAAAACCCTAATATTTGTAATTTCAACCCATTGTTTAATCTCAGGGTTATTTTAATGAACTTTTAATTGTCAGGTTGTGATTGAGGAAATCGAGTGTTTAGTGTTTCACTAATCAGAATTTAATCACAACTTCCATTTTGTAGAAAATTAGCAAATAATTATCTTGGGGATAGAGATATTTTTTTTTCATAGAAATTTAACCTGTTTATGACTTTTTGATGTTGCACGTGGAATTCTTTCCTAAATTAATTTGTATTTCATAACCCCACTCTGTGTAGTTTGCTTAAAATAAATAATTGCTTATCTAAGTTAAAAACAGCCCCCTCCAAACAGCTGAATTCTTAGTTAAACTTGTGAAAGGAATTAGTCACTCTTCCTGCAGATTAATTGCATTCTTTATAAATTTGATTTGTACTGCATCTATAACGCAGTCTGCATGTGCTCATTTCTACATGGTTGGTCTATAGAATTATTTGGTATTTATTCTTAAATGGCTAAACAGGATGCATATATTTCATTTAATATTCTAGTCTGAAAATCTGTTTGAAGATTTCTTTAAGAAATGAAGATTGAATGTTCATGATAACACTATGCATCAGTTGTCCAACAGCATCATAAACCGCTTTGTAATCAGATGGTTGGGGGGGAAAAAACCCTTACTTATTAGCAATCCCCCCTCTTTTTTTTTTTTTTTCTTTTATACTCTGAAAATCTCCTGCTAATAAGCTGAAATATTTTCTGTAAATCTAAATAATGTATAGCTTTGTTTGTTAAGAAGTGTGGGTTGGTTAGTGGTTTCAAGAGTAATTCCAAATCTTGAATGCCAAAAAAGGCAATTCAACAACAAAAATTGGTTCGTGTTGCCTGACAAATCTCCACTTCCCTGCACAGATGAATATAGTTCAGACCAGTTGGGCACTCCCAAATGTTAACGTTATTGAGAATATAGCTTCAAAATTTGAGATGTAATTTATTTTGGCAGTCACAAATCAAATGCGTGAGCACACAACAGAGCATTCCCACATATTAATGTATTTTTCGATACACCTCTGCAAGAAAAGGCATAATTAAAAAAAAATAATTTTTTTCATGTGTTTCATTTGTTTGTGTTTATTGCCCGCAGAAGCCAAGAAGAAGTTGAAATACTTACATAAATATTGCACACACAAGGAAGCACAGCCAATCTTTAATTAGCAAGGGCTTTTACGACATTCTGCCGTTTAGAATTAAAACTCAACCATGTGCTTCTCCCCACCTCCGGGTGAGAATCCAAGAGCCCCCGCCGTGTCCGTCCCCCCCTCTCGCACGGCCAGGGGCGGGCAGGGCGCTCCCTCTCTGCCCCCTCCCGAGGCCCGAACCCCCCCGCTCCGCCGGGCTCGCCGCACGGTGGGTGGGTAGCACGTCGGACCGCCCGCAGCCCCGATATTTCCCAATACATTTATTTTTTTGGGCTGGGTCGGGTTTTGGTTCTGTGAGGGTTTTTTGGACTGCAGCCGCCCACGGAAGGCTCCCGCGTGGGCTGGTGGCGGAGGCGCGATGATGGGCAGCCGGCGCGGGGCGCGGCGGCGGCGGACGCTCCCCGCGGGTTCCGTGCGGCCGCCGCCACGACGGCGTGGACGCCGCCGCCCCTGCCTCCGCCACGGCGGCGCGGGCGTGGAGCCGCCGGTCCTCGCGGGGCGGACACCCGCGCCGACGGGACGGGACCGGACGACCGCGCTCACCCGCCCGGCCCCCGGCCCGGCCGCGCCGCGCCCCCTGCCTCGTCCGTCCGTCCGCCTGTCCGTCCGTCCGTCCCCCTGCCCGCCCTCGCCTCGCCGCCATCCCCGGGGCGCGCAGCCCCCGCGGGCGGCCATAGCCGCTCGTAGTAAAGCGGCGCGGCGGCGCCGCCTCCCATTGGCTGCGCCCTGCGCCTACCAGCGCCGCCCGCCGCCGCGGCGCGGCCGCCCATTGGCTCCCGCGCCGGCCCCCGGGGCGCGTGGCGCGAAAGCGGCGGCGGGGGCGGCGGCGGGGGCGGGGAGGGGGGACGAGGGACGAGACCAGACGAGACGGGCGGGGGGCGCGGCGCCACCGGCCGGGGCAGGGCAGGGCCGGGCCGGGATGGGACGGGAGAGCCAGCCCGCTCCCTCCCTCCTTCCCTCCCGGCGGCGGGCAGGGGCTTTGTAAGGCGGTAAGTGGGTGCCACGCCGCAGAGGTGCCGGTTCCGGGGGCCGCCCTGCCGCGGCCGTGCCGGGAGGGCCGGCGAACAAAGGAGCGGCGGCGCGCGGCTTCCTACGGGCACGGGGAGCGCGGCGGATGCCGCGGGATGCTCGCACCGGGGAGCCGCGGGATGCCAGCACCGGCGGCGGCGCGGTCTCCCCGGTCGGGGGGCGGCGGCGGCGAGGGGCCGCCGGAGCGGTGGGCGCTGCCGGGCGGGGAGCGGCGCTGCCGGGGGGTCCCGCCGCCCTTCCCCGCCCGGGCAGCTCCGTGGAGGCGGCGCGGCTCGGTACCGGCGGCTGGTTCCGCTGCCGGGGCCAGGAGCGGTGCGGCTCGGCTCGGCTCGGCTCCCCCGGCACCGGCTCGACCGCCGGGGCGGGCAGGGGCTCGGCGCAGCGCCCGCGGGAGCACCGGGGTCTGCTCCGCTCCCCTCCGACTTGGAAGTTTTGATCATAAAATGCTACAAAACTCGTTGAATCGGCGACGGAGAGCGCGGCGGTGCCGGCGTGGAATGAAACTAATAAACCGCACGATGCATCGGAAGTTTTAGAGCTTGAGATAAAACAATGTAGCCAGCTCTGTTCGAGTTTCTTTCCAATAAAAAAAAAAAGAATTACAAAGAGGCTAGCTGTCTGTGCTCTTTTGCTGACCGGAAAGTTGCAGGAGTTCTCGATTTTGTAATGCAATGTGATCACAATGTTACAGCACTAAAATAATACAAACAATTTCTAAATAAGTAGTCCCGTGTATGAAAAGTGGTGACTGTGGCTTAGAACGAATCTCTGCATGCTGATTTGAAAGTAAGTATTTTTTTTTCCCATTTTGTCCAGAGATCTCTTTATTCAAATACTGAATGCTCGGTGTATCTTGTTTTCATCTTTCAAACATTTGCAAACAGATCTTGCAAAACAAAAATCTGGTCACCTACATTTTGATTACATTAAAATAATTAACAGTCTTTTTTATATATATATACATATATATGTATATGTATATATATATATACACATAAACTTTTCATCAGTGTTCACTTCACTTGGCACAGCTGGATTTAAAATGGAACTTTCAAAGGAGAGCTTAACCATATTTCAGGTCGATATCTGAAATCCGAGATCTTTGCAATTGTGTTGGAAAGAGCATGTAGAAAAAAATATAAATATATCATATATTACAGCCAGACAAAATCAGAACTTTATTTGATCAAGTGACAGGAATAATTGCCAATATGGCTTCCTCTAGCAAAAGAATATTTTGTGGGGCTTTTACAAGGAGCGAAGAACTGAAAATGAAGGCGTTATTTAAGAAGTAAAAGTGTTTCTCACTAGTTAAGTGTATTTTAATTTGTTTCAGATGGAGTTTTGTTCTGGTTTTGTTTTCTTACAATTTAGAAAAATCAGAATATATTTCTTGTTTGCTCCTCCTTTCATCAAGGAGATCTTTTGCCAAGAGGAAAAAAATATCAAGTAAGGGAGTAAAATGGGGCAGCAACCCAAGCATGAAATCCCTTTGGCGAGAACAATGAGACCCTCCTCTCCAGAATCTGTTTTGCCTTACTGGTATGATAATGGTATTTTCAGCTAACATTATCGTAGATCTATTGTGAATTCAGTCCCAGGACCTTCCATACCTTAAAATTATAGAGAAGGAGTATTAAATTTGCTTTGTAATACCTGGTATTGGTTAGATTTTGATGCCCAGATTTCCTTCCAAGCAGCCATTATTTATTAATAAGGATACATCCCCTCCCTTTCTCTAAAAAATGCTAGTGTAATATTGATCTTTGAAGACACTCTGCAACAATTTGGTTTTAATATATTTAAAAAATCTTAATTTGAATGCAAATTAGTTATTTCGTTATATTTAGGCAAAATTTAAGATGGTAGCTGCTGAAGTTTCATGCTTTTTTGTTTGTTTGTTTGTTTTGTTTGTTTTGTTTTAATATGTTTGAATAACTTTTAAATAACAGAATACGTTTATTCTGTTGCTGGATCCAGTTCAGGCAATCGTTTGGTCTTTTACAAATTTCATCAGGAATAAGCATTCCAATTTCAATGTAACATTCATGAAAAGAGCTGTTTAAATTGGCCATTAATATGTATATCCTTTGAAGAATGTGGTCGTGAATGTTTGTATTTAAAGTGTGTTTTCCCACTACAATATATGTTCTTTCATTTGCTGTGTATTATTTTTCTCAAGATCAGAAACCATCCTAATGTTAATTATAGTCATGTTTTTGTTTCCGGTCTGTTTTTTAAGAAGACTGAATAGTTGAGTCTGTGAATTATAGATTATATGGCAATTGAAAACTACCTGTGAAGCTGAAGGCTGAGCTTGTGGGATTGTTGGCCCCTCCTGCAGACATTAATGCTTGTGTATGAATAGTTTCGTTAGGTCGTTTCAGTTATTGTTTATCTGGTCTAAAATAAATTAGGTTCAGTCTTTTGTGTTTCTCATTAAAGTTATACTATGTAACTATTTCCTTTGCAATGGATTACCTCAGTATTTTGTACATGATTTTGGTATTATATGCTAGGGAACTTTGATTGCAAGAGATCTGTTTGGGTAGGTATTCTCAGTATAAAATGGCTGGCACAATCTTTTATGTAAGGAAATCTCCATATTTTTTCCCCCCAAGTTATGTTTTTTTGACACTTAAATAGTCAATTAAGCTTGACTGTATTATTTCTAAAACATTTTGTGTAGAGTCTAGTTATTTCCCAGAGTAAGGTGAAGTAACTAAAAGTTCTACAAAAATAAGTATTTAAGTAATAGAAGAGAGACCTGTAAAACAAAAATCTCCTTCAACCTCATAAGGCAAAAGCTGTGAAAATAAATAGAAGCCTTAGTCTGATAAAATTAAAGTGCATACATATAGCATTAGTTTCATGCTAATTAATTCCTGTTTTAAAGCTCGATTTACATCTCAATTGAGCAATCCTTGATACAACTGGAGGCACACAAACATATCCTAGACTAAGTAGTTGTTTCTACAAATTTCAGATTCAAGTTTTTCTTCTAGAAATGTTTTTGGTTTCTTTAAAGTTTTGCAACAGTAAACAGTTTATCTGGGCTTTTAAATGTTCTTAAAATACTACTCAAACCAAAGTTAGAAAATCAAGTAGGAAAACATGAAACAAGTGATATATTTAGGTAAACCTAAGCCTGCAAGGCTAGTTTGAGGCTATTTTTTGCAAGCCTGTTTTGAGCCCATTGTTTGAACGTATAGCCATGCTGTAGGAGTGGGGCTGAGCTCACAGAATGCACACTAACAAAGTCCTGTAATGGGGTCACAGAGGCCAGAGAAAAAATTCAGCTTTCTTGCATCAGACCTGTGATAAAGCCCCAGCCTGTATGTAAACAGTGAAACATTCTCACAGGCAACAGCTAGAGGCAAGGCTAATACCTGCCTTATTTTCCTTAAGTTAACAATGTAAAAAATATAGGCAAAGCTGCATTACCAAAGAAATGCTAAAATGTGTTTCTTTTCGTTCTTTGGGTGGAAAAAAAAAATGTCAATTGCATGCTTCAATCTACTTTCTTACATTCAATGATGGCTGCAGGAAAATTCAAAAGTGTTTGTGCCCCTCTGTTTTAGTCGTGTGTGGATTTCTAATGTTAAAACTCAATGATGAAATGCTAATTTTGAACTGAAATAGGGTTCTAGTCAAAGTATGATCTTAATTTATTTCAAAACAAAAAACTCCAAATATCTGTTTTAATATCAATGAAACATAGGTACAAAGTAACCTAATTGAATTGAGAGTTCAAGTTGCTTAAGCAAACTCTGAAATTTACACAATTTTAGTTAAATTTCCTGCAGTTTTGACAAGTTCATAAAAATAGAGCTTTCTCTCCTGGAGTAGAAATAAAAATAATCAAAATAATTTTATCACTGTTTCTAGAAAAATAACAATAAATTTGGATGTTTCATATTAGTCATATAATCTAATTATTTGTTTAAATATAACTTTATAATATCCTTAAGTTTTAATTTTAATTGCACCCTTTTAATACTTCCTTAAGCTTTAAGAGTCTAAAACTCACCCAAGAACTGCTTGGAAGATTGGGAAGCATGTGTTTTTAGCAATCTGTGGTTATTTACTTAGAGAAAAAGTGTGGGCAGGGGGAGTTGGGCAGTGGAAATAACAAGACAAGAGTGTTTCCTGGCTCCACCAAGTCAAAGGCCAACAGGTGCCCCCTCAGTTCCTAAGGAAATCTCTCCCTGGCCTGGCTAAAGGTTACACTCCTGAGCTGCAAAGGGGATTTTCAGTTGCTGGCTTTTGAAGAAAGAGAACAAACCAGATCAGCTTTCTGGATGCAAAAGCTGTCAACCTAATTTATGGTTTTCCCCCTGTCCTGTAAATAACTTGCAGAGGTTCAAAACAAACTTCAAAGTGGTTCATGGGTGTATTCCAATGAGAAGCAGCAAAATGTCAAGTTTCAAAGTTCTGTTGTCTTAATAATTAGAAAAGAGGGAACAACCCTTTCTTTTCCCATAGAAAAATAAAGTTTACCCCATATGTACTTCCAGAGCTTAGAAACTCTTTTGAGCAAAAAAGAAGGGGAAAAAAAAAAACAACAACAACAACCAAAAAAAAGCTTGATAAACTGTAGCCTGGAGGAATATTTTGTTTTATCCCTAAATTATGACTGAAAAAATGAGTGAAAAAGATATGAGATTTTTATACCTGAAACCCCTACAAGAACCCTATTGTACAGACAGCCACTGTTTCCAGTGAAGATAAAGTTGCAATTTATTTACTTTTAGTCTTGTACAAAATGTTGGGGTTTTTTTGTTGGTTTGGGTATTTTTTTTTCTTTCATGATGGACTTCTTGTTGCAAACCTATAGCATGAGACATATCTGTGCAGGCATTGTCTCATCCTAAAACTTCTGTGGAGCCTGGGGAAAACAAGCCAGGACATGCTTTGCAGTTCTGAAGTTGTAGGTCAAGCAGCAGAAAGCTCTGAACACCTTTGAGATATAGTTATCAAATTACTCTTTCTGGTTGTAGACATCATGCTTGAAAAACTCATATTCAAATTTTAAAAACATACACAAAATCCAGATTTTTTTTCTTTTCAAAACTGTTGAATTTCTAAGACAACAATCGTATAATTTCCTTTTGTATCTGCATTATACTTCAGAAGTGTATAATTTTTCTTCTGTATTAATGTTCTTGCTAAAGCGTTAATTTACTATTTTTTTTAACAAATAAATTTTCTGATAAGTTGTTTTTAAAGGTCTTGTACTGCCCAAACCAACTTAATTGATTACATCTTTATTATTATTAATTATTTTCTTTTTATACACTTCAGGGATACAATCTTAAGTCCTGAAGAAGTATATCCTAGATTAGGAAATAACCTTTAAAAAAATCAAGAAATATCAACAACATATTAAGATAAAAACGGTGTTTGGTTGTTTTGGTGTGAGAGGTGAAGACTTCCTTGCAGTTAAATACTGAACACAACACTTAGAGTTTCCAGGATATCTATTATTTTCCATAATTCTTTCTACATGATCCCTGAAATAAATTGGGAATAAGCTTTAGATATGGCAAAACATAGTACTCCTGACTGCATCAGAAACCCCTATCAATGACTAACCAAGTAACAGATGAAAACCATTCCTTTTCTTGGAATGGGGACCTGCATTATGGTTAGTTGCTGTTTTAAACCCTGATCTAGGTGTAACTGAACTAAACAGAAAACAACACTGAGAAAGAATATTTTAACACGAATTTTTTAACTCATTTCAGCTGTGGCCAATGTTGCCTACTAACAGTAAGGAGTTGTCCTAAAATAAGAATGGGTTCCTTTCTAGCAAACTTCTCTGAAGAAGTTCAACAACTCTGAAGGAAAAAATGCAGTGGGGTAATGTGGTGAGAAATATCCTGGAGGGAAGTGGTGGGGCTGCCTTTGGCTGCAACCACCAAGTCCTGAAGGAAAAGCAGAGCAATAGTGGCCAGTGGAGCTCATTAGCATCACAGATGAAATGCTGCCTTTTCTTTGACGCATCCTAAAGCACTTGCATGTGGGCACAGAGAACTGTCCTTTGGGAATGGGGGAAATTGTCGTTTTTCCACTCATCATGTAGTATTTCTTCAAAAAGGACATCCATGTCCCACCAGGGGAGTCCAATCTACACTGGTGGTGTGGGTACTAGGTGGCTCCAGATACATAATTTTAATTTCAAAATGTAAATTTTTTTTTCTATTCCTGGTTTACTTTGGAATTCCCTGATGGGATGCTAGGTAGAAACATGCACTACTTGCTGAAACCATACAGATTTTATGGCATTTACAGGATCATAAAACAGGTTCTGCAAACACATGGCCAAACAAAGAGATGACGTAAGGACAGTGGTAGCACTTGGTTTTACACGGACACTGTCCCATTACGGCTGAGTGCTTGAATAGAAAACTCTGGGGTGCACTGAGTTCACCTATGTCCAGTTGGGCGTTGGCACAAGGACTCTGCGATGTTCCCAAAACACGAGTGAGAAGGCTTATGAAATCAATAGAAAACGCTCTCCCCTCTCTTTTTTTCCCTTGCAACACTTGCTGCCCAAAGATTAAGTCAGGATCCTGTCAAGGTGTGGGGGACAGGCTCACCTGGGAGCGGGGCAGGGAGGCCATGTGCCTGGGGAAGGGGCTTGAGCTCAGCAGAGCCCGGGCTGAGGCAGGGCTGGGGCAGGGGAGGGGCAGGGCTGAGCCAGCCGGTGCCGGGGCTTGACGCCGCTCTCGGCTCCTCGGGAATGCGGGAGCGGTGGGTGGGCAGCGCCGGAGAGCGGGGCTGTGGGCGCAGAGGCGGCCCGATGGCTTCGGGGTGTCGGGCACTCAGCGGGCTCCCCTCCCGGCTCCCTTCCCTCCGACAGCCGCTTCCGTCGGATGCTTTCTTTGGGTGGGGTTCCCGCACGGGCAGAACGCGTGAGGCTCGGCCCGCGGATGCGCGGCGGGGCCGGCGGCGCTGGGGAAGACCGGCCGCGGAGCGCCCGCACCGAACCGAACCGAACCGGGAAGCCCCCGCTGTAAAGCGGCTGCGGCGGCCCGGGGCTGCCCCCGCTCCAGGGGCTGCCCCCGCTCCAGGGGCAGCGGCGACAGCGCCGACACCCGCAGCCAGCCCCCCGGGAGGCGCCGGCACCAGCGGCCCCCGCCGCCTCTCCTTCCCCGCTGCTCTCCCAGCCCCCCTCGCCCGCCCCGGGTCCCTTCACACCCCACAGAAATCCCTCCCCAGCCCCGTCCGCCCCCGCCCCCAGCCCCTGCCCGCGCCGGGGTCGCGGAGTGCCGGCAGATTGCGGCGGGGGGCCCCCGGCTGGAAAAGGGCCGAGAGGGCAGCAGACACTGGAGGACAAGCACACGGTGCCTTCTGGAAGATGCTCCTTTTCAGTAGCCACAAAAGACCAGGCATAAAGACAACAGAGATCCCGGTTTCCAAGCAGTGGGAGAAGGGAAGACACCAGTATTTTCCTTTGCGCTGACCTCGTGGAAGATGCCCCAACTCACCGCCAAGGAAAAGCTAAACCGCCCCAAAATGTTTGAGCATGTGCGGGCTTTTACATTAACGATTCACACTTGGCTCTATACATATTTAAATTGGGACGTTATTAAGCTTGTGCCTATTCAGACATATGCCCCTAGCAGGGATGCTGGCTCCTCACATTTTCTTTGTGGTGTTGAAGATAGTGGAGACACAGGAAGAGTGTGTACATGTGTGATTCCCAAGAAAGTGGATTTCACATCCCTGCGTAGATAAAACAAACCATTCTTCCCAAGTGCTATAGGCAAATCTGATCTCAGAAAGACTGATGTCCTAGGCAATGATTTTCAGAATGTTTCCTTTACTGCCAGCAAAAGCCAAAGAGAAAAGGGTAGCAAACTCTAAGCCAGAGAGCAAGCCACCCCGTGGGAGCTGTATCCTACAAAAAGGCTGGGTTCAGCCCTACCAGGTTACTGGCACAGTCCCTGAAGACCTGTTCAGAATCCCTTATTTTAATGAAATACAGTCCTATCCTTCCCAGTGCGTTCACATTCTCATTTTCAGGGCAACAGGATCCTTGCTGCTCAACAGAGGCAGCTAGTCGTGGAGTTTGATGTGTATTTACACAGGAAAAGCGTGACAAACCTCTGGTGCTGCTTATTTTCCTATTCAGTCTCTACTCTTCTTTGCCCAACTTGTAGCCATGCCTTTTCTGATTCAGCTGGGTTTCTTTTCTACCCCCTCCTTCCCTTTACAATTCTTGACCTAAATCTTCCACCCAATTTTCTTTCCCCAGCTGTTATTCTCTGTCTCCCTGTCTCTCTACCTGCCTCCCTCCCCTCTTCTCCTTATTGAACAGTATTTGGTGCCTCTATCCCTCTGGAAGCCCATTTTGGCAATGAACATGGGATGATGTACTCCTCATGTAGGTTTCCCCATTTGCAGGGTTCCCACTTGCCTCTGAGAACAGATTTGTGAGTGTCAGGCTTTGCTGGAGCTTTACTGCTGTTTTAGGGAATCCTGTGAGTTCAAACTGGATTTTGGACAGGGCAAAGAAGAAGTAGCCCCAAGGAGCAGTGAAAGACTGGTTCAATGTAATATGCTTGAGCAATTCCTTCACAGGATTGTTCTTGAAAACCAGGGCTCAGGTATCTTACAACTCTATTTCGATGCCTGGTCTCCCATGAGTAGGACTTTGGTGGTGGAAATGTCTCACCAGGCGTTTGGGTGGAGCAGCTGTGGGCTCAGGAAGCTGCTGTTGATGGAAATGCTGGGGTCAGCATCCTCCAAAGCTCAGGCAGACACTGGCTACAGCAGAGGCAGTTCCTGCCAAGAAATTGGCACTATGCTGGAGAAGAAGCTGTGCAGACCCTGAGCTGAGAGGAGGAAGTAAAAAGCAGATGAGATCTTTGTGGGTTTGCAGTAACTGATGTCTGACAGGAAGAGCAAATTCATGCCAGCATAAAGGAAAGCAAAAAAAGGAGTGTGGTAGTCAAAAATCCATATTGTTCACTCAGTAACTAAAGAGTTGTCTGACTCCAGAAGAAAAACTGTGTATTAGCTGCAAGAAGAAAAAAAAATGAAACTCTTTCTGTAGCTCACTCTGGAACTGAAGTTTTGCTTCTTTATTAATGACTTTTAGGACTGTAAACATCACCTTCTCCTCCCTGCAAATCTTTCTGCTTTATGTAATTTTACAAGTTCCATGGTGATTGATTCGAATGTTAATAGTTTGTACTCAGCAATATACCATACAAATGGATTCATCACAAATCAACTTGCTGTAATAAGAACCTTCACTGCAGCTGGAAGTAAGGAGGTGACAGTGCTTCAGAGAGATGAGAAACCAGACAGGGATTGGCAGGAGGCAAAGTCTTTGCACTGGTTGCAGAAAGTGGATGAAACGAAACTCCAGGTAGTGTCATCCACTTCCAGAAGTGACTTCTTGGACAAGCATAATTTCTTCTTCATTTTCATCTTCATCTTGCTCAGTCCCACTCTTCTCCATCGGCAGAGATCACAAAATTTCCACAGCCACCTGCTCCATAGTGTGTTTGTCCCATGGTGTGTCCCAGAATATTCTCTTTCTACAAATAGTTTCTCTCCAAATTCTTGATTCCAGTAACCCTTCCCTTCCCTTCCCTTCCCTTCCCTTCCCTTCCCTTCCCTTCCCTTCCCCCCCCCCCCTCCTCCTCCCCCCTCCCTCCCTTCCCTTCCCTTCCCTTCCCTTCCCTCTGTAACTTCCTGAGCAATTTCTGAATTTTCCAGTTTTCACTGCTGTCCTCAGCCTTGTACCTTGTTTTCCCCTCTCCTTACCCACAGTCCAGTGTGGTTTAGCAAAGCAACAGGAAATTCCTTCCTTACATCTCCTTTCTCTCTTCACTTCCGGTGAATTCATTATTCCTGTTGCTGAAGATCACAAATGCCATTTAGCTTTTGCCACACACCCAAATGACTGGCAAATGCTTCCTATCTCTCTATTACACACAACAGTTTTCTTCTTCCATCTTTGCCAAGGAGGAACTTTGATTATAAAGGTGATGCTGATTTATAAAACATTTTCTCGTGTTGGAGGGGAAGATCACCTTCCAAGCAAAGGAAGAGAAGCAAAGTGGAGCCTTTCCTGATTAAGCCTGATCCAATGCACCTGGTGACATTTTGGAAATTCTTGTGTACCTCCTCAGAGTTGTACTCACATTCCTCCTGATTAGTAGAAGATTATGGGAAGTTTTTGCAGGGATATCACCATCAAGAAAGTGAGCTGGCAGCATGTTTCAATGAGCTGTTGTCGTACTGATATTTAAGAAGCTAACTCATAAAATTATCACTATAGCCATGGAGGCTAATCTTTCTTACTCCAAACAACTTAGAAATCATAGAAGCAGAGAATCATAAAATATCCTGAGCTGGAAAGGACCCACAAGGATCAACAAATCCAACTTTTAGAAAGGCGAATGTGATAAAAAGACCTTGGTGGTGTTTGGAGCTGCCAGAGTTTTTGGAGCTGCTTCTTCCCCGGGGCTGTTATTAATTAGGGACTCAGCACTGGTCCGTGCTGATTTTCAGCAGCAAGCGGGTCAAACAGCTGCTCAGATACATTTAGTTGCCTGTGACTTGCCTTCAGTAAAAGGCAGTGAGACAGCAGAGTGAAGTGGCAGTGGAACTAATGAGCTAAAAGTAGAAAGCAGGAGGGGACAAGAGCAGGTGGCTTTAGCAGGCGGGAAAAGGAAGGTTTATATTTCCACATGCCGCAGAGGATGATTTCAGCTATCCGGGTAGGTATTCAAGTGGAAATCCTCTCTGCCGCTAGCCTGGCTCAGCAAGAGATGAGCAGAGATGATGCTCTTAGACCCTGGCTACCTCCCCATATCCATTTCACCAGTCCCAATGGGGTAGGTGGGTGCCGAAGCCCAGAACTGGATACATCAACAGCTGCTTTGGTTCAACCAGAGACGATAGCAACCCCCTTCCTTGGATTTGCTAAGCTTCCCCATGCGCTGTGCTGCAACAGAAGCAGCAGCTGCAATTTACTTTTTCCTGGAGAAGTTGTAGGAGGAATGAGTTTCATCTTTGGGACATGGACTTTGCCAGGGACAGCCGTGATTTATCACCTGCAGCCTCAGGACGACACGCTGGGCTGGCTCACAAGCTCCTGCTGGTGGGGGACACTGCTCCTCCCTTGGCACCGTGGGGCTGGACAAGCTGGGAGGGCAGAGCATGGAAGCCAGATGCTCCTCCGGGGTGAGACAGGGATCACCGTGACACACACCACAGGTGTTGGAGGGTCTGTCCCAAGCAAACAGGAAGCCCATCAGGGAAGGAACCATGAACTTTCTGCTGCACTTCCAGGAACATTTTCCCTATGCTCTCTGTGTGCTTTACAGGACAAGTTGGGAAGGAGTAAGGAATCAGATGTTGCAGAAAAATTAATCCAGACCAATCCCCAAAAGAGATCAAGCTCTTATAGAAGCTGGAGAAGTTTTTACAGTGTCCCAGTGATAAGCTTAGCTTTCCTGTCCACCAAACACCTTGATAACCTGGTGCTCATAAGACATTCGAGTTACACCTCTGGAACCACTGCTCCTGCAAGACTGTAGGGACTAAAGGGTGAATCCTGTACTCAAACCACTTCAAGCAACAAATGTTTCCAAACTTGTGAAGGTTGCAAGAGCACCTTCACAGCCCTCAACAGCTAGAGCTCTCCTGAGGCACTTTTCTACTTCTTCAGCCTTCTGCCAAAAAATTAACATAGGAAATTGTTTTATTAATGTAAAAATACATGGCTATCCAAAAAAGTTACCTTACATGCTTGGAGTGTCAGAGGTTTTGCTTAACTTGACATACTCAGGGGCTGAACAGGGTGCAGAAGCCGAGAGGCAAAACTGACTCAACTCAGGAGACAGCGCAGAGGTGGAAGCCATCAGACCTGCTCTGCTCATTCTCTGCTAATGCAGCCCAGCTCGTCCTCAGGGCAACACAGACCATCTGCGTGGAGAGACAGAGTGACACTGTCTCAAAGGGGATACTTGGTCATTTGGGCTGCTCACTTTAGAGGGTAACACCTGTGACACCTTGGAAGCTTGCTGTTTAAAAATGGTATTCAGTGCTTCTTTCAGGGCAGAGGAGGGAAAAGCAGATGAGTCTCTACGAATGATTAGTCCAGGCAGTGTGGACTTGGAATCAAGCATTGTCATTTAGAACATTATTATACTTTATATAAATAAAAACTGTCTGTTGAGGATGGCTAAACCTCACTAGTTTTGTTTTAAATGAGAACATAAATAAACATTACACACTGTTTTGCCCTGTTTCCCAGTCTATTGCTCTAGCAAGTCAGAAGAATCTGCAGTTTTCTCCAGGAAACAAATTGTGGAGTGGATACATTCCTGCTCGCATCCTCCTCTTCCCCATCCTGCTCTTCCTCCTGCTTTCTCATTATATCACCTCTGTTTCAGCAGACTAACAGTTGCCACAGGAATTTAAGAATCTGCACCTATTCCAAGACAAAGGGAGTTGCCATTAAAATTTCCTTAAAAAACAGCTATTACCAGAAGTTCTGGTCAAGAAAAAAACGATGAAGATGTGTTTTAAAATATCAGAGAGGTTGGATCCAGGCTGGAACAGATTTTGGTCCTATTCAGACAAGCAAGAGCTGAGGTCTTGCCCCTGGTGATACAAGGAGTTGCTCCCCCACTTGTGCTGTCTCCTGCCAGGAAGGAGAAGTCCCAATTGCTCTGGATTGTCAGTGGGTTTATGACTACATGATGGGGGGAAAGAGTCACTGTTTTTCTCCTCATGCCAAAGTGGAGCAATAAGAAAAAATTTTGAGTGGCTTATATCACTAAGGGCTAGACATGAGAGCTCATGCATCTCCATCAATAACCTCTCATCTCCAGCCTTACTGCAGGAGTCTTTTCCGTGGCACTGTCTGTAGATCTGCCTCATTCAGATCTCTGTGGTGCCTTTCTCTGACAGTGGCTTTTTTTCCCTGCTAAGCCCCAAAGTTGATGTCAAAGCTCTCCATCTCCTCAAAGGTACATTTCTGCAAGGGAGCCCCAATGTTCCGAGGCAGGTTAGTGCAAAGCCATCAGCTCTTCTACTCATTCCTCCATGGAGTTTGGGCTCAGGATCCCTTGCAGAAGGATAGGTCCATGGTTAGAAAACAAAGGTTTTGCTTTTAGATAAGTTTTGGTTTGCTCATTTTGCTGCAAATTTTAGCAAAGTTTTCATTTGACTGGCTCCTCCACACTTCCCCCACTGTGGATACTCCGGTCCTATTATCTACTTAATTCTCATTATATTTGCCTACTTACCCCTCTTATGCATTAGACATCTCTTGCCCACTTTCTCCTTTCCTATGGAGCTTATAATACCCTAGAAAGTCAGACACTAGTGGCCACAACAAGAATCGGAAAAACTGAGAACTGTAAAATGTTCACTTGTGAAAAAATATTTTGAAGATGTTAAAGGAAGAAATAAGCAAGTAATCTTCCCACTGTGGGGAGTTCATTTAAAAAACAGGCATATCCTTCATAGGTCTAACAATTTCCCAACTACCTGCTTCTATTAGTTAATTAAATTGATTAATGATATTCTTAGTCAAAGAAGAATTGCAGCAGTCACAAAGAAAAAGACAAAGAAGCAGAAGATGCTGCAGTTCCAGCAGGCGATGATTTCCTCCCTGTGAGTTGCTGGAAATCCACTATTCCTCAGAGAAGTTGTTTGTTTTTGCAGTTTGGGAACTCAGGTAAAATTAATACATTCAAAGCTTTCCCAATTTAAGGTTTTGATACATTCTAGCTAGATATCAGCCTCTTGATTCCACTCTTCTTGTCTCTCCCATCAGGATTTCATGTGTGCTCTCTGAACAGCGTTTGTCCTGGTTGTGCTACCACACCAAGGTTTGAGTGAACACCTCAGCTTTTCTGCTTTGGAGACAGCTGAGATGCACACAGGCACAGAGAGCCTGTTCATCTCGAGATACAAACCATCACCTGGTGTTTCACCTGGACACAGCCCAGAGGGGAAGTGCCCAGCTGTGGGGTCCAAGCCTTGGATGAAGGCTCCACTGAATCTTCCTCACAGGTGCAACACAGAAATATCTTATGCAAACTGAAATGGTTGGAGGCATGGCAATGCAGGAGGTAAGCACAGATGGAAAGGGGCAGAAGCAGACATGGATCTTATGTGCTCCCCTGTCAGAGATGGGCACCAGGGACCCTCGTGAGGAAAAAATGAACTTTTTTATTTATTCATCTCTGGACTCCTCTGGCTATTTAAAAAGAAATTAAAATCTGGAGCACAAGTAGCACCTTCTTTCCAAAGGATTTCGACAACAAGATGGGCATAATTCAGGCTTTCTAAAAACTTCTGCTCCCCACAGCCCAAACATAATACCAGTTGCTTCCAATCCTATCTGCTCAGCCAGCCACTGGAGCAGCTGGGCTTGCAGCACAGTGTGGTTGGTGGATTTGGAAGCTGCCCCAGAGCATGTGATGGAGCTGATGAGTCTCTGACTGAGCACATTTCTCTCCCTCTTCAGCTGGGACTGGCAGGGCGAAGGATGGGAATCCCCAAGGTGCACCTGGCTGGCATCAGTCAATGCTCAGCTGCAGGAAGTCTTCAAGCTCAGAAATCCTCAACCTCCAGTTTTGGCAGTGGAGAAATGGGAGAATATTTTGGCAGCACAGAAATGGGAGAAAGTTTTGTCTTTCATAGGGCTGGGGGTGTGTAGAGGAGCTCCCAGGTTTTGCCCACAGCAGTCCCCTAGATTTCAAGGTGGGGAAGAGCTGCAGCCCAGGGACCCCTGTTTGACAGTGGGGAGTTGGGGGGTTATTGGTAGGGAAGAGTGAGCCAAAACCCACTTGGATGCTACTGGTGGGAGGTTTAGACTGTATGGTCAGCCTCTGGACTGGGCTGTACAACTGCTTTTTTGGTTAAACCAAGGATAACCACTGTCCTGAGTGACTCTGATTTCTGTGGTTAAGATCTCAGGTTTCTCTGGCTTTGGAGACCTAAATTAACTCTATGGTACAATCAGAGATGTGCTAAACCGTAAAAGTTTAAGGGAATATTAAAACGTGGATTCTGTAATATTTTTTAAATGTCTTGGTGTTTGAGCCTGCATTTCCAACTGCTTTGCAATGTGCAGCTTGCAGGAACTGCTCAGCCTCCCCACCAGCACTGGGGACGTCAAGGGTGGGGTGGGATAAGCATGGGACTGACACATGGAGGTCAACCCCTTCCTCAAACTGAAGAAAGCTCTCTGTTGCTTCATCATCTGAGTCCACATGAGAAAGGAACCTCTTGTATTTTTTAGTTCCAGAACGGGATCCTCTGAAAACTCACCCCCTGTGACATCTGCTTGGGACCAGACAGCCCAGTCCTTAAGGCTATCTCTGTGCGTGAGGCCACTCTTACTTGTTCTGCATCTGTCAGTACTATCTGAAACTTTATAAACGTATTTTTTGGTCATATAATGCTGTTTAATCATCTTTCACAGATCCTCTTTCAAATTGCCCACCATCTTCTGAAGCTGGAACAGAAAAAAAAAAAACATTGGAAGAAGAGCATTTATTCACTTCGTATGTGGAAAACTGAGAGCAAATCTTCTCTCTGAGGTTACCATGCACCCATCCAGTTTTCCTACATCCCCACATCAGGTGACTCAATCCCAGTACGAATTTTCCTTTCCAGGGAATATTTTCAGCTGTATTAATATTTAGTCTAGTTGTTAACTTCCATAAGGTTTTGTCTTTTTATATTTTGAAGATCTATTTTTCTTAGGTCAGTCTTTTCTATGAAATTTACAGAGGAGTTGCTGCATGGGTTCCCTTCTAGCCTCCAGTAGATAGAAATTAAGCACACAGTATACGAAACAGTCTGGAAATCTAGACTTCAATAGAATGTTTAATTTTAAAACAATAAAACACCCCTACACATTACATTCTACTCTGCATGTGAGCCCAGCACCAGAGATTTTTTGGTTTTTTTTAGTGAAGTTTTTCTCCTGCCACCTTTTCTCTCAAGGGCAGTAGTGGATGTGATGTTATCACGTGCACCCTTGGCAGAGCCAGCTGCACTGGAGGGATGTTCAGGGCCACCCTGGCTGCACAGCAACAGCCAGTGAACATTTGGGATACTACCACTGCACAAGCAGAAGATTTGGCATCAGCCACTTTAAATATTACTTATATTTGTTGCAAACATGAAGAACATTTGGACACAAGCAAGAATCTGGTCTTCAGTCCAGAAAATAACTGCCTTTCCTGCTCTAAAGAGGCAGCAAGTCTGCTAGATGTTCCTTTGGACACGGTCCAGTGGGATGAGGCTGGCATCTTCCCTGTTCAGATGTCCGCTGATACATGAAGAAGAGAGGCTTTGGAATGTGAAATGCAGGTTAGGACCTGTTATCTCTGCTTTTTTCCCCCCCTCTCTACCAAGGAGAACAGAGTATTCAGCACACTTTCCTCTGCTCCACACCTTGCAGTGGGAGGAGAAGAGACCCAGTGAGAGCAAGAGGTGCTGAGCAGCAACCCTGCACCTGGCTAGGGGCAGCAGCTGGGGAAGTCAGTGTTTAGCTAATGGGAAGCTTGACTACCTAAAGTTAATTAATTGCTCTGAAGGAAGAAAAGTATTCATGCCTCCTAGAACTATAAATTTTCAAAATGAAGTTGTATTTAATGCACTGTTAAAATCTTTGGGGTGGTTTTTTGTTGCGGGGGTGAGGATAATTGTTTGGGGGGATTTTTGAGTTTGTTTTTTTGTTTGTGTTTGGGGGGTTTGGGGTTTGTTTACTTATTTCTTTGTTTTAAGATACCAATTCCTAAGCATTTACCACTCAAAACTGTTAAAGGTACAACACAGAAATCCAAATTAGCAGCTCTGTCTGGAAGAGAGGATCATCAACTAGACAGAATTCAGCTGTAAAATAACCATGCGATTTGGCATCTGGGATTTTTCAGTGTGAAAGAGATAATGTTTTTTTGCCCTAGATGATACTCCTCTCTGCCCAATCCTGCACTGAATCCAGTGGTCTGGAGAAAGGGGAAAGCTGATGTCTAGATCAGGGAGGAGACAAGAAATAGGAGCACTAGGAAAGCATGTTAGGCTGTGAAAGGTGAGAAGCAGGAGACAGCTGCTGGCTGGCAAAGTCCTCCATTCTGTTGCCATCCTACCACAGTTCAGCCACACCAAAATATCCCAGCAGTGCATGTGAGAGCCATCAACCAGTTGAATGTTCCCCTGTGAAGGCAGTTTGTGTGTTTTTTGTGAGATTAGATACTAGACAATATTTGTAATGATGTTTGCTGTTAGTGTAGTGGAATCATGTAACATCAATAGCGATTTAGTAATCAATGCTCCATGGTTCCTCTCTCCTGCACTGCTGTGGGAGTTAGGCATCTGCTCCCACAGAACCTGTAAAAGATGGTAGAGTCACTGCAAATTATTAAATCCCAGCATTGTATAGGGTATAAACATTAACTACCTTTAGCCATCCATCAGGATATCTTTATCTCCATGAGATTTATGGGATTTCTACCATGAGACAAAGAGGGCCATCTTAAAATTACTGAGGTGGTACTGCAAATACACATCTCCCTCATAATCTTGGATCCACAAACTGGCAAAAGACTGGCTACTTATCATGCTGAGAACAGGAGCAAAAAGGGAACAGTGAGAAAAAGGGGTCTGGGCAGCCCATGGTTCCTCCATCTAGAGAGCTGCAAGACAGGACTCCACACGGAACTTATCCACTGTTCTACCCCAGTTAGTTTATCGATTTTATTTATTTATTTAAAGCAAATATAAAGGTCTATACAAGCCCCTGTAATACACCTGAAAGCTATTTGAGGAGTTCTGTCAGTACTTTCCTTTGGGGTAAATCTTGAAAGACAAAGAAGCATGGTGGAGTATTACCTTGTGCCCGTGCTGTTTGTCACTGTTTCTATAATCGAAGTATTAAGGGACTGGGTCAGCACAAGAAAACTGAGCCTGGAAGTTTGGCAGATTCTAAATTACTGAATTTGAGATGCTGTGCAGAAAGTGCATCCTTGTCCTAATGCAGTACTGGAAGGAGAACGAGGGTGGAATTACAGATCAGACTAGTGGAACAGTTACACCAATATTGGCTCTTCGTAACCACAATTCTCCATTCTTGATCCCTAATGTATCAGATACCTTCACAGTTGGAAGGCTCCACCAAAAACAGAGGAAGAAAAAAGGGGGTACAGAGAAACAACTACGTTTTAAGCTTAAAAAATAATCTTATACAGGAAGCACCACTAGCCTTTTCCGCAGTGGGACAATTATTTGCACCATAGCTGCTTGTTAAGAATGGACTTAAAGAAAGGTTTGCAGACCTTTGTTGACAAAGATCTTCTTTCATGTTTTGCCAAAACAGTTTAGTTGCTATTCGAATGTGAAAGAGATTTACCATTAGATATCAAAAATGTAGCCTCAGTTGCTGCCACAAAGGTTAAGAAATCATTCTTAAGGTGGTCTCTCACTTCCTCAGGAAATTCAGCAACAGACCCGCTGAAGTGGCTCATAGCTTTTCAAGGCCATTACTGTATCTGACAGTTTTAACAAGCATTTCAACTTCTGTATCTAAAGCAATAGAAGGAAAAGTATTAGGGTTTATTTGTTCCAGCTTAATAACAAGTTACCTCAAACAGAGAAAGTGTGATGATAGTCTTTTTTGTGGTCTCTGGATATACTGACCTTCTTAAGGCAAACTGTTTTCCACCTTTACTTAATCAAAGTGTTGTATTTACAAATACAAGTGTATGAAATACAGAAAAACATTCCTCTGCTGAACCTAACAGTCCTTACCTGTCCATGTACAGATGCAGTGTTACCTGAAAGATTTTATGCAGAAGTAATATGTTAGCAAGCAAGAAATTGTCTACAGGTACTGCAGGTGAGGCAGCTTAAGTGCATTTTGTGTTCTCCTTCACTCTGCTGTTTAAAAGGCAAGGGCAGTGACTGTGAGAATGAGGGAAATTCATTCACATCATTTGCCCAGCCACAAAAAAAAAAAAAGCTTTTGTAGAAAGCAATAGAAGATGTTTATCCCAGATAGTTTTTCTTCTCTGGTTATTCATATTAGTTCTAGAGGACTGCAGCAGCTAAGCAGGCTGATAGTAAAGGGTGGTAGTGGTGTTAAGTCTGCCTGACCTGCTGTTACTTCTTGAAGCCAAGCAGCAGAAGGTGGTTTCCCAAAAGGCATGCTCTAGCTGCCTGGGCCTCACCATTTCCACATCATGCTGCACCACAGTCAAATGCTTTGCTGAGTACTGCAACACCAAGTCTTAATGTCATTACAGATTTGAAGTATAGTTACAAAGGACAAATGACTAAACAACAGTCTTAATAAACTTCATCTCATGTACATTATTTTTATATACATCCCCCCTCTGGGAAGGTATTCTGTCTCCACATGTAAACCAGTATGTCTCTTAACTGTTGTCATTGGGTGCAAATTTTCCATTACATACACAGTCTCAGGCTAGCCTGGGTAGCAGCTGTTGTGGACTTCTTGTGGCCACTTCTTGGAAGCATTTGGGAACAAGGCATATTTAAGAGCAACTGTTATCTTGCATTCTCTAGGCTACGCCTAGAATTGAGGCCATACATAAACCTAGATAAATGTCAGGTTTGTCTAAAGTCAGTATTTAAATGTTCTCCGCAATTTGTTCTGAACTTCAGCTTCTTGGGTACTAGCACAGAGTAACAAGTTTCCTTTACTTAGGTTGATTTGTTTTCACTTTGTTGCAAAAGTATAGCATTTGTTCAGAGTTCTGACACACGAATAATTCACCTAGGACTAAAAGTCCTAGACAAAAAAGTCTAGAGAAAAATATGTATGTTTCAGTAGGTGTGTTTGCAGAAACAGTGTAAAAGTTCCTTTGGCTGATTAATTTCATATACAGAACCTGGAGCATAAAGAAACAGTGTTCCTTAATCCATTCACAACAAAGCAGAGATGAGACTCCCATTCTTGGGGAGAATGCAAGCCACAAAAGTTAAAAAAACCCTGCTAACCCAGATATCTCTGCCTAAATGATCTCAGTTAAAAAACCCCAACCAACTAACAAACCAACCAACCAACCAAAAAACCCCACCCACAAATGAGGAAACAGCTGCAAATTACCCTTTCCTTTTCAGGACTGCCAGTTTTAGAGATGGCCAATTAAGTCCAACAATTATTCATACATTTCAGACATCTACAAGTATGTCCAGGACAGTAAGAATTACCACTTTCACCTGTTCTTCAAGAGGGCTGCCTTACGTCACTGAACATGAGGCACAAAATGAACCATGTAATACAATGCTGCTACCACTGATAACTTTATATGGATTTGTGCTAAGTAGGGTGTTAAAATCAACAGACTCTCTGTTGGAAGCAACAATCTCCAAGCTATCTACCACAACACTCCTTCAGCTTCCAGTTTGCTGAAACTGTTCCCCAGCTAGCAAATACAACTTCTCAAGCAATTGACAATTCCAGGCCAAAAATACCATAAACTGCAGTAAGTAGCCACTTCTCTCTCACTTCCTCTTATCCTAATTCCCTGAGCTTGAATGCCTCCCTCAACCTGCACTGCAGCTACTCCCCAGGCTTTTGCATCTGGCTGTTTCACTGTTTCTGCACACTACTTTCCATAACTCACACAGAGAGATCCAGGCTAGAAAAGACCTCTGAGTCCAACCTTTGACCAGTCACCACCTTGGCACTAAGTGCCCCATTGGAACACAACACCTTCAGGGATGGTGACTCCACCAACTCCCTGGGCAGGGAATCCATTCTAAGGTTTAACCCTTTCTGTCAAGAAATCTCTCCTAATGTCTGACCTGAACCTCCCCAGGCACAGCTTGGGGCCATGGTCCTCTTGTTCTATCACTTGTTGTCTGGAAGAAGAGACTGACCCCCACCACTCTACAGCCTCATTCACGCAGTTGTAGAGTAATGCAGACACACCTGACCCTCCTTTTCTCCAGGCCAAATCCTCTCAGCTCCCTCAGACATTCCACACAGGACTTGTGCTCCAGACCCTTCCCCAGCTCCATTGCCCTTCTCTGGACTTGCTCCAGCACCTCAATGTCTTTCTTGAATTCAGGAGCCCAAAACTGGATACAAGATTTGAGGTGTGGGCTCACCAGTGCTGAGTACTGGGTAACAATGACTGATCTTGCTGGTCACATTATCCTTGACCCAAGCCAGGCTGCCATCAGCCTTCTTGGCCACCTGGGCTTACTCCTGGGTCACATTCAGCCAGCTTGTGGACCAGCATCCCCAGGCCCTTTTCTGCCAGGCAGCTTTTCAGCCACCCTGCCCCTTGGAGCACTGTCTGGGGTTGCTGTGACCCAAGTGCAGGACTTGACATTCTACCTTATTGAACCTCAGCCCATCCATCCAGATCCCTCTGCAGAACCTTCCTACCCTCCTGCAGATCAACACTCCCACCCACCTTGCCATCATCTGCAAGCTCGCTGAGGGTGCACTCAATCCCCTCATCCAGATTATGGATAGATATGGAAAGGACTGGCCCCAGTTCTGAGCCCTGGGGAACCTCTTGTGACTGGCCAACAGCTGGCTGTGGCACCACTCCCCTCCACCCTCTGGAGCCAGATATCCAGACTGCTTTTTTATTCAGTGAAGAGTGCACCAGTCCAAACCATGGGACTGCCAGCTTTTCCAGGAGAATGCCATGGGAGACAGTATCTATCAAAGGCCTTGCTGCAGTCCAGGTAAAGATCCACAGCCTTCCCCTTTTCCACTAAGTGGGTCACTGGGTCACAGGAGGAGATCAGATGGGTCAGGCAGGACCTGCCTTTCCTAAACCCATGCTGGTAGGGCCTGATCCCTTGGTTGTCCTGTATATGTGATGGCACTCATATCTGCTCCCTAACCACCTTGAGCACCAAGGTCAGGCCAATAGGCCTGTAGTTCCCTGGATCCTCCTTCCGGCCCTTCTTGTGCCCATGTGTGTCACACTGGCTAACCATTTTTTGAAAGAACAAAACCAAAATTAAATATACCAACAGTTCTTTATTTTGAGATATTGGGGCTTTGGTTTAGAGAGAACAACTTTCTTAACACATTTCCTAATTTTTCTGGATCATCAATAAATACTGGTAAACTCATCAGAGTTGAAAGATGTAACTTCAGGGTTTCAGCTATTCTGCTTTCAATTTACTAAGAATTTTCAACTGCAATTTATGGATAAGACATCATGGATTCCAAGATATTGAGCAATAACCAATTAGAACTTGTTTTGTCACCAATGTCTCCTGGCATACCCTATCAAGCTTTTAAGATGTGTGCTGGTGTTTCTTTTAACTACTTGTTAATAGTTCCTGGCACCAACACTCAGAAATAGCTAATGCAATTACATTTCATACACCTAACCCTCTTAAAATCACGACAAACTCTTTTGGTGGCCTTCCCTGACAAATCAGGACGAAAATTTGCTGCAAGGGCTTTGTGGTCATATTCCTTTTGCTGTGGCAACATCAACATTCAACCAGTCACTTGCCAGAAAGCTAAACAAAGTCAATAGTGTTCCTCTCATTCAACCATCTCACCACAACACCAGCAAGTGACAAGGATGGCACAAGAAAAAGCTGGACTACCCACCCTGCTTAGCCATCCCATATAACCACATACTGATCCTCAGGGAAGACAAAGCTCCTGAAAAGACAGGTAAAAGCAGACTTTATCATCCACACCCCAGTACCAAGTATTGTTTGACCTATATTCCAAAGTGACACAAAATGCAGAATGAAAGACAAGAAACCATGTTATCAGTGGACTTAACTTTTATTGAGGGACAAAAAAGGTTTACATGTAGCTGTAGGTTTTTCCATTCATACTTCCAAAAGTTCAAAAAGGACTGGAAACAAAACTTGCTCCATCATTATTTCAATACCAAAAGTTGGCTATTTTATCTTTCATGAACAGCAAATTATATAACTAATTGCTATGTTCAATAAATATTCTTTCCGCTGCACCAATTAAAGGGAAATATTCAACTGAGTACCACAAAGACCCCAGGAATTTAACGACTTTAATTTCAACTGTTATCCACTGTGTACCAATCCAGAAACTTTTTTCTATAAAACACACAGCCTTAATTTTGAGTGTACAAGGATCTATTCTCCCAGTCAGTCAAATACCAAATTCTGATCTAGCTCAAATAGTCTACTCTCAAAGCAACTACTTGACACAAAAAAAAAAAAAAATTAAAAAATCCTCTGGTTCATGACTATCTAAGCAAATTTATCATTACAGAAAAGGCTCAAAGTCATTACTTGTTTATCAAAGTAATAGGTAAACATTTTAACAGAAAGATTAACAAGTTACTTGGAAATGCAGATTTATGTTAAAGTATCTGAGTGTGTATACTACATATGACATGCAAGCTTTAAAAATATCAATGCTCTCTTCTGATTAGTCAGGAGTCCAACTGTTTTAGAAACGAAATAGGAATGACTTCCAAAATGTATCAGCACTTTGGGGTTCTCTATTTTTTTGCTCAAGATGTTTTACTACACAAAAACTACAACAATTACAATATTTAGGAGTATTACAATAAGAAGGGATGGAAAATAGGAATACTTCAACTGAAAATATGTATATTCTAAATGAACCAAAGACTTGTGAAAGAGCTGGAAGGAGGACAAGAAAGGGAAGATGGAAGGGGAAAGCTAAAGATCTGAACTTTGTATTTAAAAATCAAGTCCTCAGCTGTAACTCTTCTGATCTTCAGTAGCGCCCTGGAAAAAAGCAAAAGATGACACAATTACTAACTACACAATCAAACCATATACAAATTATCTCAGCTTAATTGTGCCCAGTTTTTTTTTTGCTTACACATTCAGAATTCCCATTGATCAATTCATGTAACAATGTTTATGTCAGCCAGATTCTGTTTATTCACTTGTATTTACTTACTTGGACTATAGGAACGGGATCTTGATCGCGATCGGTATCGACTATAATAAGGCGATGGTGATCGTCTCCTTTAAAGGAAATTAAAAAAGAAACCAAACAACATCCATTATGAAAGAAGCCTTATTCACATCACTTCTACAGAACAGAACCACTTCCTTAGCACTGAAAGACTTGGCCTGCATGAATGATTTCTGCTTTGTTTGGCTGTGGCTTATGGCTATTTAACAAATGCTTTTATATTTCTCTATTTGATGTGTTTAAACTCTAAGATATTCCCAGACAAAGAATTTAATAAACTTTCACTAGCCTTACAAACACATGAAGTGCTTTTCCAGATGCCTACAATTCTTGCTGAACAACATTCTCTGAAACCAGATAACTTTCAAAACAGCAAGACGGTTATGAAATGTCAAGCATTAAAAATCCCATCTACAAATAATCCCTTTTTAAACAGCAGTGTGTATCAGCTGTCTCTGGTTCTATATACAGCATAGAAAAATGAGTTCCCTTTTTATCTGTCCACTTGATTCCTGGGGTACATGCTCCACACCTCCTTCACGCAGCAAAATTAACCCCTTCACCAACAGAAAAACCATAACATAAACACTGAAGATTCACTACCTTGATCCTACAAAATTTAAGGGAATGAGGCTCTAACACATTGTTATGAATGTATGCAGAATACTGCTACAAAATTAATAATGTGTTCACTCATCTAACTTTTCAACAAATCCACTGTTACAGAAATAAAATAAAGATTAGATACCTGTATCTGTAGTCATATTCTTCATATCTGTCATATCCTCTGTCATAGCCCCTATCATAATATGAGTCCCGGCGACGACCCGCTCCACCGCCACCACCTCCTCCACTGCTATTAGGGGAAAAGAAAAAAACAAAAACAAAACCCCCTTTATATAGCTACTCTTTGAGTTAAATTATTAGATAAGCAAATATTAATTATTTTACATCTTTTTAAAGTGGTCTTGTAGTAAATCAGACACTTAAGACTATACCAGAAAAACATACAAACAAAATAACGAAATAAAACCACCTTCAAAAACTCCCAGAAAAATGAGGGATTTGACTCAAATTCCCATTAAAATAAAAGCTAAATGGGCACCTTAGTATTTCAGCAGGCTAAGGATATATTAATTGATCATGCTGGATATTATTTTTTATTAACAGGTTCTTCAGTATTTTTATAAATAAAGATACAATAAAACACAGTACTACATTCTTTCTATTAGTAATTTCTTCAGCCAGAATCCAGCATTCAGTTTAAATCCATTGAACTTACTGTGTTGGCCTGCCCATGTAGATGCCTGGGGTGGGTGTATGTGCTCTCTTGGTGATTGAGTAATCCACTCGAATCCTCCGGCCATCCAGCTCCATTCCATTTGCATGCTCCATTGCCTGCAGGAGACAAGGAACAGGGAGGTGAAATCTGCAACCTACTGGTAACTATGGAGGGCTATGCACAAACACACTATTTTCCACCAGAAAAACAAGCCCAGAACTCGCCTTGTTTAGACTGGTTACTAGTGCCCCACTGTGGCGACTGGCTCATCTCTTGTCCCCTCGCCTGTCTGCCGGTGGTGTTACAGGACTGCACTGGGGTGTCGAACTAATGCGATTCTCAATCCCCTCTTAAGGGAGCACAGGCTAACCACTAACACAGCTATTCTCCCTACACTTTATCTTCTACCCATCTGAAAGGTAAACTGAAAGTCAAAATAGCTTTTTTCCTGAAAACTGCATCTTTCCCACCGCCATCTCTGACCCAGAGGGGACGGGCGGATTCAAAAGCTGTGCAAAACAGTGGCTTCCTGTAGGGTGCATATGGCCGGATTACTGCTCGTCGGCTGCCATTTCATGCTCTCCCAGCCTCCTGCCATCTCCCTTACAAGGACCTACTTCAGCAGAGCTTAGTAAAATGGCGGGTTCAGCCTACATGGATACCTAATTACAACCTTCCTCCCCACTCCCTCTCACAATAGCAGCTCGCTTAAGTGATACACACAAGGGTCTGCGCTCAGACGCCCGTGCCTTCAGAACCGCCCGCAGCCCCTGCACGCACTCGCTGGGTGTTCCAGCCCCAGCTTCTCCACTCTGAGAATCAATACAATGGCCTTTCACAAACTCCAACCATCAAAGTAAGTTTTTCAAAGGAGCACAGCGTACTTTTGAGAATTATATTCATGCAAAAGTAACCTAAAAACCCAAACCCCAACAAATCCACAAGAGTTAATTTTAACAGCTAATGATGGACTTGAAAGGATTTTTTAAAATTTGCTTTTTGAATTTTAATAGTTTTTGTTAGCTGCTACAGGATCTCTTGAAATACCAATACACACCACTTACTTCTCAACACTAAGTAGAGCACTTAGCCCAATACACATTATTTTACTTTTTCACGCGTGGAAAAGAGACACTGTTACAATCTTGACTTAAAGAACATAACCACTTTGCTATTTTTTATCTGCACAAAACAACACCCAACCTCAAAACATGATGGTGCTTCTGAGCAGAGTATTTTTTTTTCTTTTTTTTTAATAATGAAACATTTCTTCAAAAATCTCAACTCTAACAAGAGCCTTACTGAACTTACAGACAAGTCATAAAGGAGATACAGAAACTTGACATCCACATGATTTACCTTCTGTGCCCAAACTGGAAGTGACTGATGATCACTAATGTATTTATCGAGAGTGAGTTTGTATTTTAATAATGCTCTTTGTGTCCATACTATATCGCCACCTAGTGATTTGTGTTCCTGTACAAAATTAACTACATTTAGCCAACTGCAAGGCACAGTAAAGAGCATGCCAAGTCGTTCAACTTACACTCAGGTATATTTTGTGACTAAAATACGCTCCTCAGCTTTAGTTTTCCAGCTTTTTTTTTTCCACGAGGATTATGTAAATTTAAATACATCTGTGCATGCATACCAGGAAAGTATGAGTTCACAAACCTACCAATGAAGGCTGTAAATAACTGGCTGAAAAATTACCCTTCATAATGAAAAGCATCTTTCTGGATATGCAGCAAGTTAACTTGTAACAAATTTTCTGCTGCATTTTTAAGTCCAGTCAACAACTTGCAGAATAGTAAGCTTAGCTGACAAGAAGCCACCTCAAATCCAGAACATCTGGCATGTGTGTCTTATTTAGTTAAGCCAACAAACACACTTCTTCCAGAGGAACAGTTCTTTGACAGAGGGAACAGTACAGAGAAGAGCAGCACACCAGCAAGAGAAATGAAGAATTAATTTTGAGAGTTGCCTGTTTGTTTCAGAAATACCAAGAAATACATTGCATTTCAGTGGATAATGATTAGTTCATGGTTACCATGCTGCACAGAACTCCTGACATCCTGGTCATAATGTCTAATGTCCTACCAAAGAATAAAACATCATTTTTCTTATGGTTCAGCAGCTGTCAGCAATAACTGCCAACTGAAAAACTTAAAGAAAATGTTTAAAATACAGACAAAACCAGTAATGTCCCTTATAGTTCTGACTGTATCCTCAAAGGCAGGAAAGCCAAAATCTACAACAATTAATAGTATGGATCACTCACATTCAGTTAATTAGCAACTAGAAACTCCTTCTAAAGAAGTTCCCAGAGTCTCTGCACCACTCAACATGCACACCTCAGGTCTCTGAAGTAAAGTACTTAAGCTGACATTATTTGGTAAGGACTGCTGCAAGATGACCAAAAGCCCTCTCTGAAAACCTGTGTTCACGTAACTGATATAACAGTATTCATTCTGTATGAAGGCTGTAAAAATACATTAGTGAT
This sequence comes from Acridotheres tristis, assembly GCA_037013685.1. Taxonomy (NCBI): domain Eukaryota; kingdom Metazoa; phylum Chordata; class Aves; order Passeriformes; family Sturnidae; genus Acridotheres; species Acridotheres tristis. The sequence continues at coordinate 31,123,994 of CM072886.1, forward strand.
CCTAATCATTGGCATTTCTGCGCTTTATTGAAAGTTGAAGTAGTTTACAAGAGTATTTCAGATTTTACAGTCTTACTGTATGTCATATTCAAAACACATTTCAGTTTCCCTTTTCTTGCTGGTTTTGGCTATGTGTGACTGCTGTGCTTAGAATATTTGAGTGTCAAAGAGAAAAAACTGCATATTCTCTAACAATGCTGAAGACATTCTCAAATACTGTTTAAGATGAACAAATGAAACTTTTAAAAGAAAAAAATCAAATAATATTTGGGTTTAAGACACCCAATGCCCTCTTAGGAGTCTTTAACTGTCAACAATCTATTTTTATTACAACCTTGATTCTTTTCCAAATATCTGAATGTCATTAAAAGACTTGCATGGGTCTTGCAAGAGGACAGTAAGGAAGAAAACAGCCTTCCTATAAATATATAATCTTAATTCTGGTAGCAAATTCTCCAGGAAACTTGATTTTTGTAGACTAGAAGACACACCTATATGCTTGCAGTCAGAAAATAGAACTAGGACTGGGAATGGCAATGGTTCAATCTTGGATCACATTTATAAAGTTTTAGAGTTTTAAACCTTCAGCAGACTATCCATAATAAGAAACCTTTATTATCTCCAAGGTGTTAGTTTGACAAAATGAGCACTTCCTGAACTACAGTATCATTTCCAGTGGCTCAAAAATGTCAGAAAGCATTAAATTTAACAAATATTTCAATGTCATTTGATATTTAATAGAGTATGTGATGTCTTCTCTATGTATGACCAGTTATGTAGAGTAAAACAAGTTTGGAAACACAACTTTTAATTAAATGCACAAACTTACATGGGTAGCTGGTATTAGTTAAGCAATCAAGAACCCACTAAAAAAATTAAAGACTTTCAGTCTAGATAATTATTTCAATAACTTGACATCACTACAAAATTAGCAACATACATACTGAATACACTTAAATAGTCAAACAGTTTATATTTGTGACTTATTTATGTTTATGAGCAGTTTATATTGTGACTTATGTTGAAAATGTGTTCTCACAATTTAAAAATAACTACACAAGGTACTGCCTTTCCCCACCTCCCCTCCACTGCAGTTTTGGGGGATTCTTCTTTTTTACCAGAAGTTCTTCTGTACTGCATTTAATGCTGCTGATAAAAACATCATCTCCACTCTACCACAGGTCCAGCAAGGGATGAAAGACACAATGGATTAGATTACCTCCTCCAGTATATTGATTACTCATTCAGTTCATGATTTACTGAGAACAGTTGAAAGAAAATTCTGAAAAAAACCTGATGGAATTAATAAAGGAATTAAGAAACTCATCTTTTTTACACTTGCTGCAGTCTACTAGGTTGAAGTATCCATTTCACTTTTGAACAACACTCAATTTACATTCTCTAGTTTGAGATTTCAAAAAAGAATTACAATATTGCCAATGGTAACTTTTAAACATACACCATCTTGAGCTTAAGCATTGATAGATTCAATGTATTATCTTTAAAGCATATTTTAGAGCCTCAGAGTCAAGAAATACAGGATTTTAGAGAACCAGAATGAAGAACTGGATGTTCCTGCAAGTATTAGCAATTCCATGGTATTTCAGAGTCTGAGAAGTCTTTAACTTATAATTTCAAACATTTGAGACCTTCTAGCACTCTTTCCTGCTATATCAAGGGCTGGTTTTGATACCATGAACAGTATTTAAACCATTTCTTCAACGAGCCATGAGAGTTTTCTTCAATAACATTGATTCTAAGCTAGTTTGCTGGCACCACAGATTATATGCTTCTCAAATTGAACTGATAAATTCCATTATTATTCTGGTCTTTAGCAACTGAATTATGTTAATGGTTTGTGTTGATTGTTAATGAACAATACTTCAGAAAATGGTTCTGGAAAGATCGTAAAAATTTTTTGAAAAACAACATCTAACTAACATTAGAAAATTCCATATTGCCAACAGCTGCTGTAGCTGATGATGCTTAGATGAGTTCCTCCTACAGACAGTACATTCACAGTAGCCTCAGTTTACTTCACAGTCTGAGCTACTGAAAAGCTGGTTTAGCAGCATATGAAATCCCTGGTAACTGTGGTAAGAACCACATCCCTAGAACAGCCAGCACTTTTCACTCATGATTTTCTCAACTTACTGTTAAGTAAGATTCTGACACAATCAATTCCTCCCCCATTAACTTAATTTTTTCTCATCCCAGTACACAGAAGTCTGTGATCCTCTTAAACACAGGAAGAAAATCCTTATGTGATGGGCAGATGAATATCCTCTATAATGTAGTGAAAATATTGCAAAACAACATTACAACACTGGCTCCATGCCAGTGTTGCCAATACTGCAAACTATATAAGAGTGTGAGAAACAAGTCTTGAACAGATGTTTACAGATATTGCCTGTTGCAGGTTGCACATGTGGTTCTGAGGACCTGGAAAAGGGTGGCCAAGACAAGACACTGTACCACCCAAGGAAAATAAGCATACCAAATGTTTTTAAAAAAACAATGACTTTTTGAAATAAAACAACTTCACAAAAAATTAAACCTACTATACTAATTCTAAAAACAGGTACATAATGACAGCAGCTTTTCAAACAGGCAAACACAGGCACAGCAAAACCTCACGTTTCTAGACAACCATTAGACATTCATCAGTTGTTTCCCAGACATCCATCAGTCCTTGACATTTACTGTCTGCTATCATACTTTGAACTAAAGACAGTGTCCATGAGCATCTTCAATATGGGTCAAAACCTAAGAATCCAGTTGAGTGTTATTTTGTAAACACTACACCACTGCAATAAAGACATCTGATGGAAAAGGAACCTCCTGTCTGATCGTGAAGTTACATATTAACCTTGGAAGAGTTTCAAATAGAACTGAACATATTCTACAAGTAATCTCCTAGATTGGACACATGCTTTGAAAATTTCTCAGTCCTGTTATAGTAAAATGTCTGAAGCTACTGTGATGCTTTGATAGCTTCTCTGTGTAGTAGTTACCAAAACTTAAGCTTGTGCTCCTCTTTATAATCAAGATGCTAATGAACAGCTAACAACAAGGCTGCTATGGTGTCATAACCTGAAATTTGACAACAGTTTAAATAAAAATAAAAATAAACTTTAAAACTGCCCCTTCTGTGTTTTTAGGACACTGGGAAGCATCAGCTTTAAGAAATGCTATTTTACATTGTCTTTGGAGTTCCAATACATGAAGCTAGTTGACAACTTAGTCTTTACCACCATACGGACACTGTACAACTTAGTTTCGGAATCATGACCCATAACAACCTTTTAACTAGTTCAATAACTGATCCAGTTTGTAAAAGTGGTAACAGGGATGACAAAGTTCCTGAGGGATTTCAGCTGCAAGAGAGTCCATGCACAACTGACACTGATCAATCTTTAAGTTATGAAAGCTTAAACATAACTGCTCACAATTAGTTTTATGTAAACTTTTAGTATTACTTTTATTTCAGGGCATGTCTGCTGAGAAGCTTCTCTGTGCTAGCCTTCCTGAAGGGCAATAGTGAAGATTATGGAAAATCATAATTTTTCTGTAGAGTTCTCTCTCATTTAATCCATCGATCTTTAAGAGGGCTGGAATTCAGTTCAACATCTCATTACTTTACTTAGATGTTTAGGATGTCGAAGGTTTGGGATTCTGGTTATTGTTTTTGGTTGGAGTTTTTAAAACCATTTTTTTTAAGAGGAGTTACTCACTCAGAACAGAAGTAATTCAAGTGTCATTGCTTTTATGCATATCAACTTTTCAGACTATCTTCCAAACAGAGAATTGCTTCATTTCCTTCACTGTTCTTCTACAGGGCCTGTCATAGATATATAGCTGTAGGTGTGATTTTATCTCTCTATATATATATGTATGCATGTATCAACATTTATATATTTCCCCTTCTTCTACACCTGCTGCCACTTATAGCCATCTTCAAATCTGTCCTCAAGGCCCATGAAATAAGTCAAATACACAAGTTTCTCTTCTGTCCTTCTTGCCAAAGTATTTCAGTTATTTAAGTTCCAGGTGTTGTGAGGGTTTGCATCCTTTCCCCCTCTTCAGCACCAACCCGTTGGAGAAAAGAAAAATGGGTTTAATTACATTCCAAATTATTTCAGCTCCTGCTTAAGGCCCTAATTTTTACTTCTGTATTTCTCAATGCAAGTTACATCCCTCTTTGTTTTCCTTTGCATTCCAGTTTCATAGCATCTGCCAAAACAGCTTTATACTAAACAAATGACTTCATGCTATTTACACGGAACAATTTAAGAAATGCATGGTATCACGCATGACCATTGCCCATGGCAACCAGGAAAAAACCTACTTCTAAAGAGGTACAAAGCTGTAAAACAGACAAGACTGGTATATGAATGTGTCATGGAATATTGTACAAATATTTTGGATGTGAAATGTTTTACAAAACAGCCACTTTTTCAAAATCCCAACAAATTCAGTGTGCAAAGAAATACAAGGCTAGGAAGCTAGAAGAGAGAAGGCCATTAAAGACAGATGGATATACAGCTATCCACCCCATGAACCTCTCTACCCACCTGAGAGTGCAGGAAAATATAAAAGGGACACTAAAGGAAGTTTTGTGTCCTTTTACTTACCTCTATAACCTGCAACAACCACACATATATACATCTACAAAGACTACTCTTCCCATAAACTGATTCTCAGTTGGATCATACCAGAAGTCAAAGACAAGAACTAAATATAGTTCAATCAAGTAATCCATAAAAGTGGGGTTTTTTTATTAAAATATCAAGTAGCATCAGTTCTTATTTTTCATCTCCTGATAGGTTCCAGAGTTGTCATCCTCCCTGCCTTCAATGCTAAATGATCTATAAAGAGAGAAATCGTATTTAATATCTCCTTATAAATAAACTTAAATGCACACAGAATCAAACATCTGCCCAAACCTATTAATCCATCAATAAGATGAAGTCTGTCACTCAGTTTGTCCCAAAGAGATAATCACACAATGCAGGCTTAAAGAATTCTTTTAGAGGGTGTCTTTACTTTTAATAGCAACTTAATCTACAAATTTCAGTAAATGTGGTAAAGTCCATGGTATCATTACAGGGCTAAAAAAAATACTGTTTACTGCTTATTGTGGTGAATCATAACACAGGTTGCTGTTCATATTCAATTCTTTCCTTGCAGATCAATTATACTAACAACTCAGTCTAGCTATTCACAGCTACCTATTAAACAACCAGGAAAGCAATTGACCAAGGCGCAAATCAAGACAAACCCCACTGTTTTTCAAAGGTACAATAACATACCTAAGAGGAGAAAATGCAAAGGGAATCTTCAGAGTTTTGATTCAGAAAACAACTTAAAACTTTAGCTTCCAAAATATTTCAAAAATACTTTAGACATAAAGCCTCAAAGATTTATTTGCATTTTGAAATAACTGACTAAAACTGAAGTCCAGAGCTCATGGGTGATTTAATACAGACAGCTTATTCTCAAAATCTGCCCACGAATCTGAACAATGAACTCAAATGCTTCATTTGTTTAGAAGTGCCACACTGCTTGAACAAAGCATTTTAAATTAATCTCACTGTGAGAATCTGCTAGTGAATACACACTCAAAAACCCGAGTTTTTTTACAGGCAATTAATGAAGATAATGCATAAAGAGCACACCTGAAGAGCAGCAAAGCATGCATTTACCTCTTTAGAATCATCAATTCTCTCAAAATAAACGAAAGCAAATCCTCTTGATCGTCCAGTCCGTTGATCATAAACCACATTGACACCAGTCAAAGGTCCGTAACGGGAGAAGACTTCACGTAAATCTCTCTCAGTCGTGTACAAACTGAGACCGAACACTCCAAGACAGGTATTAGGATCTGGATTAGCCTGGTAACACAAATATTCAACTCCAATTAAATTTAGTTTAAAAAAAATTAAATATTCTTATAGCAAAAATTATCGATTATAAAAAAATTCAATCTGAAGAAAACTAAACAGGTTAGTACATAGCTTAACACTTTAATAGTTATCATTCTAATTGTAAGATTGTTTCAAAGAGCAACTACTTTCAATGGTTTTCATTTTACAAAAACGATCAAGACAAACTTCTCATGTTGGTAAAAAACTCAGTTGATAAAATTTAAGCATTTTGATTTACAGAAAAGCTATAGAACAGGAGGAACCCATGTAATCAGTATTTCATAGTGAAATTACCAACAAGGGGCAGACACCACATACAAATCTGTGCTGAGAACCCGTCTGCTAGCCTGAACTCGCACCTTCAGCCCTTCTGCATGGTCACCACAGGCACCAGAGTGCACACTGCCTCCGGCTGCCCAAACTACATGTGAGCACTTGAGCTCCTAAGCACAGACAATTGAACTATAACCTAGCTTCTACTGAAACTTCCTCTACATCAGCGTTTCCTATCCAACTATACTGAAAGTCAATATTTACATTTATAAGTTAATCTTTCCACTTGTAAACTGGATGAAAGGCACCTGCTTCTTTCATCTTGACAGCAAGAGGTGTTGAAGGCCAGTTCTGTGAAACTGTAATCCAAAAGCATGAGTATTTCTTTAGCACAAAACTTTAGACTCTCTAACATGATGTGAGATACTTAATAAATTCCACTTCAACTAGACAAAGTAAAATATGTAATAGTACAAGGTGTCAATTCTCTTTAAGGTTCAAAATTTCTCCACATGCCAGAGAATTCGTATCTAATGCCAAATCCTCTCTAAGAATTATTTTGATCAAAATCAACATGTTTTTCAGTTACGTGTCTGGCACCTGTAACACTCCATGCAGCAATTTAAAACACCAGCAACAAGCACGGAGATTTAATGTTTCTGCCAAAATAACAACTGGAAGTTGGCACAGCTAAAATTTATATTTCAGTTTCAGATAAGTCATCTATGCATAGTAATTTATGCCTCAGAGCCTGCTTTTCAGCCTGATTCAAAGACTGAAAAGGTCATATTTTCTTCACCGCATTTGCTCAGGAACCTATTGTGACAATAAGATGCCTGCACTATTCATATATTTGAAGTTATTTTCTTTCAATTTGTCCAAGTTCAAACTTCTTTTTAAGACATGAATCTTCTGTGATTCCTCACTATAGCTGAGGAGCACAAGACCTGGCAGTTTGTAATTCAAAAGTTTCAATTATATATGTTAAGATATATATTTTTTACTCCATATTTCAATCTGATAGTTCAATGGCACTGGTAACTACCCTCATTTTATTACTGAACTCCAGTAAGTATAATGAAATCTGTCTTTTAAATCATTGTTTGGGTAAATTCCTCCACACATCCATACCTGTTGCCCTTTTTTAACATCCCTCTTACACTTAAACCCTATTAATTTTTCTGAGCCAAGAGAAGTACTGAGATCAGTCTGCAGACAATAAGTGCCAAGTGACAACTGCATCACCACTGGAAGGCCTAAACTGACTGTGGAGGACTGAAGGGCAGCTTTTGTATTAGGTTTTTGTGCTGCCTCCCATCAACTCACTAAGCTCTCTCTACAAGAAAAGAAGTGGCAAAATTGCTACCAATTTTCCTGGTGTCTTTAGGACCTTGTTATTAAGGGAATTTCAAATCTGATTTCAGTTTCATTTTGACACTGCTAGAACTACTCCTTAGAATTACCAAGAAGTTCACTGCGAAAACACTCAAAGTGTTTCACAAACTCATTTCCAAGGCAGAAAAACATCTTCACATAGCAAAGCATCCTAATATTTTCTAAAGTAGCAAAGTGAATTCTTCCACCTTTCACCAGAAAGATGGCTAACTCGCTTGAAGTTCAGCTATTTCTGCCAATTTTTCAAGACACTGGATTAATATTTACTTCATAGTGATTAGATGCTGGCAAGAATCCATAAAAAGCTACTACGAACATTGCTTCACCACAGCTTAAGCCACTGCATGCTGGAGTCTTGCCCTTTCCCCCTTTTGTCTTCTCCCTCACATTGGTATTACCTGCACCTGGTGATCTGCTTCACCAAGGTAGACCTGCAAAAAAAACCCTGCATGCTTTTTAACAGAATTAATTAAAAAATTCAGACTAAACCAGATTAAAACTAAAATGATCAGAAACATATCACTGCCCTCAACATGGAAAGGCAGAGTTATGTAGCTATGTGCAGTGACATTCATTTAGATCAGCCTGAAGTGATGTGAAACCAGAAGCTAAAGAACTGAAACAGACAAACTGGAGTGGAGGGCTACAAAGAAGATTAGGGGATTGGAGTACCTCTCTTATGAAGAAAAGCTCAGAGAGCTGGGCCTGTTTAGATTGGAGAAAAGATGACAGAGAGCATCTTATCGATGCATACAAATATCTCAAGGGCAGGCATCACAAAGATGGGGCCAGACTCTCTTCATTGCTGCTCAGTAGCAGGACAAAGGGCAACAGGCACAAACTGAAACATGGTACATTCCATTTAAATATTAAGAAAAACTTCTTGGAGGTTGTCTGAACACTGGAACACACTGACCAGAGAGGTTGCTGAGTCTCCTTTTCTAGAGGTGATCAAAACACACCTGGCATGTGATCCTGTGGAACCTGCTCTAGGTACACCTGCTTTAGGGTAGGTTCGACTAGCTGATTTCCAAAGGTCCCCTTCAACCCCAACCACTCTGCAATTACAAAGAAGGACACTGGGACAAATCTCAGAATTGCAAGATTTAGTATTTAAATTTTGGCTGGTGTAGCTATACCTTCTCCTGCTCATACAGAGACACTTGTCATTTACATTTTGAAAGACTTACTGTGTCTCTTTTTCACAATTGTAAATTTTTCTAGTCTACTATAAAGATTTACGTATTACATAATAACACAGGGCTTCAAGGTAAGCCAAATTAAGTAATCAGAAGCATAAAATCACAAGCAACCTTGAACATATGCTCTATAAGTAAATAAACACATGGGAATTTCCTTATATGGATCCCTACGTCAATCTTATCAATACTGTCAGGTTGCCAGCAGTTACAGAGGTAGTCTCATTTTTGTAAAGGTTACATATACTTGGAACTGCAAGGAAAAAAATCAGAGCAGTTCAACTTTTAGAGCTGACGGAAGCCCATGTCACCGTATCTGCACAAACTGACTTGCAACAGAATGTTTTTCAACTTATTTCTACAACTTCCCTTCCAGTTGCAGACCAAAGAAATAAGTGCTCAGCTGTAAGGACAGGGATTGCTCCGCACATACCATCCACTCCCACTAAATTTTTGTATCCTCCGTGACAAAACAGCAGGTTAAACTCGGCCTGCAAGTAACCTGGACTACACTGACACAAGCAGCAATTGTATTGTTGCTATCAGCCTTTTTGAACATGACATACTCTGCTGCCAGTGTGCCTTCTCCTGTTGGACATTGGAGAATGACTACGGCTCCTTCGACGTCGGTACTCTGGTGTGTATGATCTGCTTCGAGAACGTCTCCTATGGGAATGAGAATGGGATCTGGAGCGAGTGTAACGTCTGTGCGAATGTCTTCTGGACCTGGATCTTCGACAAAGAGAAAGCCTTTAGTCAGGTCATGCATATGGTCATAATGTATCGAACTGTAAACTAGACATTTTCTAGAGAAAAATCTTTTCTTAGGTGATGCAATGCAGTTGAAGCCATTAAGCTTCTTCTACCTTGCACATCTAAAGATTGCATGGATCTCTAATGTGCTCAGTAGCAGAATTTTTAACTCTTGGACAGTCCTTCTTGCATACGCGAAGGATTATATTCACAACTGTTTTCAGGAACTTCAAAGTTTAAACTTCCATCAGCTTGGCTGCTTATTTAACTAAAAACCACACAATGACACAAACTAGACATGCCACACTGTAAAGTACTGGTATGACTGAAAAATTAAAAAATCTGGCAGGACTACAGTGCTGCAATATCTACAAGCGAAGTTTGTCTAGGCATGAAAATTACTCCAGAAAATTACAAAAAAAATAAATCAGAACCCAAACACCTGCTCTACTCCTCAAGCACTTCTTTGCAAACATCTCGCTGACAATAAGCTGTTTAAAACAGTAGTTAATCATCTGGCTAAACACTGCAAGAAGAGAAGAGAAACTGTAACATTAGCTGAACTTTGGCAATTAAGAGCATAGCAACTCTCTCAGTTACTCTGGTAAAAACAGTATAAACGGAGAAGAAAACTTACTGATCTCTCCCAAGAACTGGGAAGGGGTAACCATGTAAGACTATTCCTTTTTCCACTCTAGTGCTACAAATGCTGTTTTCTGGTTTCTGTCTCGGTTGTTAAAGAAAGATCCACTAGCTCTCCTCATTTTCATCAATATGTTGGTAAAAGGCAATAGACAAGATAGGTAGTATAAATCAGGCAATATTTATGGCATAATTAGAGAAAAAGCCCAAGACATGTCTCTTCTGATCCATGCAAGCTCCATCAGAACCGAGAGCTATAAAGCTTTACCCTGTATTCATCCATACTTGTGGTAGAGGACACAGAAGGACATGTGCAGCACTGAAAAATTAATTTAAATCTTAAAACTGTCATAAATCAAGAGCCTATCCACACCCAATTTAAGATATAAGTTTGGGTTATGTTTTTAAAGCCTCCAACAAAAGAATGTCAAGAACATTTACAGACAGAGTTTTCCAATATTTCCAACAGTTAGATAGCTTACTCTTTTTTTATCTAACCCTGATGCCTTTGCACCAGGTCTCACTTGACCTTTTCCCCCCCCTCCATAGGACAGGTCCACACAAGAATTCCCCCATAAAAAATTTTGGGAGAAGGAAGCAGGAGCTTCACAGAATTGAAATGCAATCCATTCTCGCTCTTCTGGAAGAGAAAAATCTATATATTTTAGTTGTAATTTCTATGTAACTAGCTCTAGTTATCATATTTTCTCTATTCATGACCACTTCCCAACTTTGTCCACCTATATAACGACAAACAGGCAAATTAACATATCTCTGTTAACACATCCCAAAAAGTTTATAGTTTTTACAACATGAGAAAAGAAATTTCATCAGCCTACCAAAATAACAGCAGTAACACTGAGCTGGCATGAATGACTTTCTGAACATACCTTGATTTTGATCTTGACCTAGAGTGCGATTCAGAGTGTTTGGAAGCCCTCGATGGACTGCGAGATCCTGACCTGCTCTCTGATTTTACTCGAGCAGGACTCCCAGCTGGAGATTTTGACTGGGAGCGAGACTCCTAACAAAAAAGACAGTATTAAAAATGGTATTGGTTGTGTAAATGCCTAACTCCTAACATTTTAAGTACAGTAATTCTATTATATTGATTGCTCCTGAAAAACAAATGGTTAGGCAATACCCTCCAAAATAAATTTCATTTTGCTAACCCACTGTTAATATTGTATGCTTGCCTCAAATAGGTCCCTGCTTGAACCAGATCACCGATTCTCTATTAACTAAGTAATCATGCAAATTCATCTACAACTTGATCATACAGACACTGGAACATAAACCATACATTTACTTAACCTAGGACCCATTCATTCTTCCAGATTCTTTTAATTCTACTTCACTCTTGCTTTCTACTTTTCTTCATTCTTCATTGAGTTTTTCATTTTTCATACTTCGTGTATTCTTCCCCAATTCAAACAATTCATTATAGCCTTAAAAAATATTCAAGTGCTTCTATCTGACCAATCTTCTGTTCAATTTTTTCCCCCATTCAATTTTAATTTTCTGATCTTTAATACTTTTCATTAGCCTTCTTTTATCTTGATTTATCTTCCACATTCTTGGAAAAAACTCTTCAATTTCTTCACGAACATTAACCTTAATGGAAAAAGAACATTTAGTATATTTAAGCACGTGGGGATTATAAAACTCTGCTGGAGTTCAGACGTTATCTACCAAATTGAAAAGCCAGCAGGTAAAGTGCAAGAAACTATTTTATAAAACAACTTTTTTAAAAAAGTATCTTTAAAACTGTATAAGTGTCTATGTTCTAACAATAAGCTTACTGAGTTCTCAGTGTTTTACTGTATTTGCAAAGCTACCCTCCTCCCCTCTGAGATTTTTTTTTGTAAGATACATAGATACACTAAAAACTAATTCGCACAAATATATTTAAGTATTGATATCAGTGATTCCCCCCCCTCTAAAATAGTAACTATGTGCTTCTCAGTATTGAATATCCCAAATATTACTCCTACAGATTACTAATACACTCCCAATTCAACAGAATGGCCAAAAATTTCCCATCAAAGCCTATCTATGCACATACTTACTCGCATAATACATGCACATAGGTATAAGCAAAATAAATTATTATTCTTCCTATATTTTCTTCCTCATTGTTATCCTGTTTTCCTTATATAATCCATACAAACTAAAATGTAGAATTGTATAGTTAAAGCAATCCAATAGAAATAAAAACAGGAGGGGTTTTTTTCTTGCATGGTAAGGCACACAAGAGAAAAACTAGGAAAACAAGCAAACAAAGAGCAGGTTAGGATTTCCTCACATTTTATAGTGTACAGCATTTCTAGGGAGCTTAACTATAAAAACCCCTACAGAATAGTAAGCTATATACATTTGTAACTTCACAATATGAAAAAATGCATAGCAAGTTCCCCTCCCAAATGTGTTACATTTCATGTTTATTTGCATAATTTCTCCTCCGGACTGTCCTCACAATTTCTTCTCTTTCTTACTCTACCTATGTCCAGATTTGCATTTTCTTTTGCAGTTAAAATTCTTCACTACTTTGGACTAGAGTTCTTTTTCAAAGCATGTTGTCCTCATACTTCAAGACAGTAAATTCACCAGAAATGGAACCTGAGAGGCTCCTTACTAACAGCTACCATTGTTACACTACCATTCCCCTTTACCTCAATAAAAAAAGATAAAGGACTCATGGAGAATGTCACCTACTAGGATGACAGGCCTGCCAAACTTTGACAATGAAGGCCAAATTCAAAGCTTGGCTGTGACATGTAATTGGGTCTATGTAACAGGTTACCTTATGAAGATGGCTAGGTACTGAGCTAACTACAGGACTTCACTGACATAAATTAGGTACACATCTTTAAATAATACTAAATTTGATTTGGCGTTTTGATATTTGAAATCCACTGTTTGCAATAAAGTAAAATTTCTCTTATAACCACTAACATGATTCTTTATCACCTCGCCTCTTTGTACTTTTCAATGTTTGACAGCCTCCTAAATTCTTCTCTTTGTAACTCATACCTTGCAACAACTGCCAATTTCTCTGGGAACTATTAGTATTTCTCTCCCTAGTAAAAATTATCAGTAATAAAGACAAACATTCAAAGTGAGATCAGATTTAGAAAACACCCTTCAATAAAAAGACAAAGAATTCACCCTCCTCAGACACTCCTTCTTCATAAGGATACTGCATTGTCTATACTTTTTACATCTGAAAGATCACTTCTTGAACAAGAACTCTGGAAACTTGAACAAAGGCAACCCCCCCATCCCACCCCCTGATCCTGCACAATCTAGGAGTGTTGGGAGGTGCCAAATATACCATTGTCCCAATTGCTCCTACACAATGTAGAAGTTAGCTTAGTGTTCTTAGCTATTCAAATGAAGCATCTTATAATATCACCCATAGAGTCTTCAATAATATCAGCTATGACACCAAATCTGTATAAAGTTGACAAAAGCAAATATTACATTAATTTCATATAGGTTAAGTCCTTTTGGACGTATCTGTTTAAGACCCTTAGGGGCTGTATTCACAAATATACAACTTGAAAACTGCAGTGACAGAGAGGACCATGTAAATTCTTAGAGATTGCAAACTTCCTCAACCAAGTAACTGCAGATGTAAACTGCAGTTGAAGAGAGATTACCTGATAGCAGTTGTACATTGTCATTGGCAAGCAATTACATCTCATCTTCTGAGGCAACATAGTTCACCTAGTTACAACTCCCACAATGCTTCTAAAGGAGATTAAGGGAATCACAATAACCTGCAAAAGTCTAAAGACTGAAGGATGATGCTGAAAAAGTACCTATTAATATTTATATCAGCAAGACTACTGATTAAGGATTAAGGGATTCAGAGCTTCAAGAAGTCACAAAGAGATTTTAAAGAATTTTTCTCCTCTGCTTCCCACTATAATTAAACAATTAGCAAGCTGTATATTAGTCCACACCACAAACCAACCCAATTGTTCTTCACGAATTATTTATATCCATTCTGCAATATGTACAACCAAATTATTCAATATTCTTAGTATGTCATCTTTAACATAAGAAACCAGACAACTCCATTACCACAAAGCACTAAAATACCTGAATTTTGTACTAGTCTTAAAGCAACCTATGCATTTTCATCTTTGCTCTGTTCTTACCACAGAAACTAAATATCGTGTAGGACAGAAAAGACTAGAATTGCACTTTGGATTCACAGCATTTTCTTATCTTTCTGTTCTGAAGATCCTCAATCATTTAAGGGCCACAGATGAGACTCAGCTTAAATTCAGGTCCTCAACCTACCAGGTTCCTACAAAACAGTACCTATCTTAATGCCTTGGGCTTCATTTGCAGTCACTACTTTCACCCTTACAACTTGCAGGCAGGTAATTCACTATCCCCATGTCAAACTACCTAGATTTGCTGTCACTAGAGCCTTGCAAGAAAAGAAACAGAGCTTTCTAATATTCTTCAGGTCAGACTTCCCTTTAAAAAAAATACTGCATCTGCCACTAACACCTTTCCAGGAAAAGCCTCTCCTCAAAACACAAAAACCCCCCACCCACCCAAAGAAAAAACATACACTCCCCTCCCGTAATAATTACAAAAAAATCCAGCTCAGTTGTAACAGTATGCTTCTTCGGAATAAGATGTAGTGGTTTCCTCAAATACACACCAGGAAATGGGACTAATGCTTCACCAAGAATTGGAACTTGGAGCCAAAATCGTACACAAACACAAAATCTAAGGCTTGCAGCTTCAGTTTCTGATTCTCTGGATAAAATGCACAGCTAGAAACATTTAAAGAGAGCACTGAGAAATATTTTTAACCCTTGTTACCTTCTTTCTTCTCAGGAAGGGTAACAAACCAAAGTGATATGAAAGGATCTCTCCTCCTTCCCCATTACTCCAGGATCATATAAACCCAGACACTGAACAATTATTAACAACTTAAGACGATCCATCTTAGCCAGGCATCAGTTAGTCCATGTATTTCATCCACACTGGTAAAACTGTCTAACTGATCCTAAAGTTCTACCTACCACTTAAATTCCTTGCATTTTTCAAAATAAATCCTATTTTCAAATGTAATTACTATTTTAAAAACATTTAAAACACTTTTATGCAGAGAAGAATTGCAGAAGTCTTGAAGAAATATTCTTTCAATTTCCCAGTCATCACGAGAAGATATGATAAAGAACCAGGGGAGAACCACAACAAAACAAAACAAACGACTGTCCAACCAACCAAAACCCCCATCAAACCAGTGAAACAAAACAACCCTCTGCTCTTTCACACTACTCTTCTATCCTGAACTTGTCATGCCTTAACTTTCACAATTTCAGAGTATGACTGAATGGCTATCAAAATTTAGAATGAGATGCTAACTAAAAATACTAATGTAAGTTTAAATTAAGTTTTCTATAACAAAGCATAAGAAATAAAAAAAAACCCCAAAATATTTAATAACACAGAAATTTCAGGTGAAATTCATTTGGCCTAGGGTAAAAAAAAGAAGGACAGGACAAGTGGTCTAGCAATACTATTTCCAAAAATCTGTTAAAAACTCCTACCCAAACTAAAAAAATAAATGAAGTCGAGCTCTATTAAAAGGGGACAGAAAAATACAAGCAGTCAAAGAAGAAACATGAATTTAGCAGCAGCCCACATTCGCTGGATAAAACTATTAAGCTAGTGACATCTCACTTAGGAGGACAAGACTCCATTTTGGCAGGAATCTACCAACTTTCCTTGAAACTCACAAGTTAAATCCTTTTTGCTTCATACTGTGATCTGTCACCATACTAAGAATAAAATGGATCCCTTAATTAGCTAATCTTCTATAAATATTACAATAGTAATATAATAAGCTTCTGTATAAAAAGCATCTTATAAGTTGTTACCTTGAAGACATGGATATTTTAAAAGTTACTAATATAAGCAAACTATGTATTTCTCAATGATCCCACTTAAGAAAGAAAAGGCTTCAGCAATAAAGTTTTGGAAATTACAAGCTAATCTTCTCACTGAGGCTTGAAAATACACCTCTTCAGGGAGCGTTCTGTAGTCGTTCCTCTACCACAAACAAAAGACAGTAAAAAGAATTTGTGTTCAAAAGGAGCAGTCTGCCCAGCTGACAAGGTCCGGAAGAATGCAGAATTTATTAAGCTTGATTAAAATAACGAAAAAATAAAAATTGGACTTCCAGAAAAACTCTCCCACGTTGGTCAATAAACACTGCAGGGTGATCACAGCACTTTCCAAGCAAATGCAGAGCCCTTGAGCATCAGCAGTCCATTGTGCTTGTGTTTGAAAAGGTGTGGGAAACAACATTCCTTCCTTTCCATAGAGCAAGCAGACTGCCAATGCAGGAGAGATGGAATCTAACAGCTAAGGAAGCTCGACCCTGACACCTCTGGGGTTTTTTTTGCCAAAGAAATAATCTCAAAGTTGATCAGTTAGATAATTCCATATGTATTTAAGTATTTTGAATCCAAACTTCATGAAACATAAGGCCCTTTCACAGCTAAACTAACCCAAAAGCCACTTGTGTACCAATGAGACGTATACTTCCTTCAACAAGATGGGCCACGTGCAAAATGATACATTTCTTGAAGTGTCTTATTAGATTATACTACTGATCTCACAGTAAGATCCCACGTAGAGCAGGATCATTAGAGTGAAGACAATCAATAGTTGCAAAATGGAATTTTATCTTTGTTGTAGTAAAACGTTTTGCCTATTTAGACAAACATCACATTAATACTTGTAGAAAACTACTGAACTCTTAGGATTGCAGAAATCAAATGTCACTAGACGCTCAAAAGAAAAAAACTGATCAAAATTTCAAGTAGAGCTACTGAAGTGCAGGTTTGTTCAGATTCCCTTTTTTTCACTGCTCTGGGAAACATCTAAAGTTGCACCACAGACTGAACACCAAATTAACAATAGCCTATAAAAAAAAGAACAAAAAACATGGAAGGAAGTAAGAGTTGCTTGCCATCTGATAGAAATGAAAGATGAAAAAAGCCTCATTTGTCTAATCTGCTCACAAAAGCATTAAATAGTGATAAAATACTTTTGACGTTTCCCAAACCAAGTCACTGGATAAGAAGCACAATTTTTTTTATTCTTAATGTCTATAAACTTAGCTCTAGCACATCCACTATATTTTTAATTCTTCGGTCAATTTCTTTCCATTAAATCACGATGCTTCAGGAGGGGGCTTTCTTCTGTTCAACCAGCCACATTCTTAATAGAGAACTTGCTTAAGTTGAAACAAAATGACACAAAAACAGAGCAGATGTTGATTAGTCTGAGCACATTTGATTAACACTTGCTTTTAAAAAAAGTCAATAAAGGAGCGAGTTCAAGAAGGAAAAGCTCTACAATGATTTCACCCAATACTTTAGAAATGGGAGTTTAAAGAGTACAAACTAAGCAATTTCATTTGAAACTTATTTCCGTAATTATTAATTTCCTGTTCAGATTAGTTAATATGATTTTAAAATCATGAATTAGTGGCAAAGCACATACTCTTACTGGCAATAAAATTAGCATTTAAAAAAAATTCTGCTCATACTCAATTTTCACTGAAGTGCTTTTGGGACAATATGCATCGACATAGATGAGAATATAAAAGGCCGTAAACCAAACTTAAAACACCCTTACTCCTTTGGCATTCACTTTTTAAAAGCACATCACGCTAATTACCACTTAAACTGACAGGGGGTGGAAGAATTGAAAGGGTACTCAGAATTCTTATTTGAGCCAAATTCCACGAAAAAAGGTTCTTTACAAACTTCATTCCAGCTTCTGCAGTTCTTTCTCCCAATGAAAACTTCTGCTTTACTCTCAGTGCTCCATGTCTGGATGTAGCAAACTGAAGCATCAGGACATTCAGTGCCTGACAGAGTCCTATCCAATTGGGAACAGCAGACTAAACACTACAGCCTCAAAGTTACATGCGCTTAATTTTATACCTATGAGCACTTTCAGTGGGAATGAAATAGAAAACATTAGCCTGAAATATAATTTATTACTTCAAGAATTTTAGTACCATCACCATAAAGCAGTATTGCTGAAGAAGAAAAAAAAAAATTAAAAGGCTTACAAATGTTCTTCAGTAGAACCACAAAACCTCCAACTAGAAATCAATCAAGTACCTGCCATTATACTCAGTTATTCCATACTGATTGAGAAATTTCAGTGTAGGGAGCAAAAATAGAAGTTTTCCAGATGAAGACTCAACACAGTCAGCAGTTCTTTCCAACAGGTAAATTTCCCATCACAAAAAAAAAAAACAACAACAAAAAACATAAGCAGAAGCCACAGTAACTGCTAAACTGCTACTGCAGGACTTTTCAGACTTCCTGTACTCTCAACTACATTTGGCAGGAGGTGGTGTGCAGAAATTCTGTAAGTACAGAGCTGTAATAGCTTTGTAACATAAACAACAGATCCATCAAAGAGCTCAAAACCACTATTCTGACAATCAACCTAACATAATTTCTTTCCTAACAATAACTCACACTGGGAATACAGACAAGAAAATAATCCTTAAAGATATAAATCTTGACTGTAAAATGGGAGATTAACATCCTCTTTAAAAAGGAGAAAAAAAACCAATCAAGCATACTCATTGCTTAAGTTTCTGAAACTTGTTTCCCCTTCAGTGATCTGTTTATTTACCCCAATACTGCTTAGCTACATAGCCACCTTTCGTCCAAGCAATCAACACAAGAGCAGGTTTTGTTTACCTCAAGTGAGGAAGCAGCAGCAGTTATTCCATAGCTAGGTAAAAAGCTTGCAGCCTATTGATTTTTTTTTTAAATCACCACAAAAATGGCAACAATAGTCACATCGAAGTAGTTTTTGGAAGGTAATGCCGTTCTTCCAAGATTTTATTGCTTGTTTCCCCAGACAGCAACTATATATGTAACTGCAAGGCTGCTGTCACCGGATCATCAGAGAGTCACCAAGAGAATGCTCAGGTGTTTCTCTAAAGAATCTCTTAAAAGGACAAACGAAAAGAAAACCTCTGCAAAATTAAAAAAAGTAAAACGTGATGGAGGAGCACACATTTCGTTCCTGTTTCAAGCAGCTTCTAAATCCTGCTTGCCTTGATCATCACTAGAAAAAACAAAAAACAAAAACAAAACCACAAAAACACTGAAAATGGAAAGGATCTGGCACACGTGTACATGAAAACCCGCAGCCATCAGAGGGAAGACACAGGCCTAACGAAGTTACAAAGCCACAGCAGCTCGTTCGAAGCCTTCAGCTGCACGATCGATGACTTTCAATGGTTTAATAAAGACGGCCAGACCTCCCCAGCGGCCAGAGGGATCCCGGCCCGAGGCAGCTCCTGAGCCAGGAGAGACCGCGCACCTCGCACAAAAGGACGCGGGGTCCCTCCTCTTTCGGGCGGGAGGAGGCCTCGGCGGCCCGGCCGCGGCCAGGGGAGCGGGAACGGGCAGGAGAGCCAACCCCGGGCCCGGCAGCAACAAGGCGGCTCGGGACCGCGGGAAGAAAACAGAGCAGCGGGGAGGAACGCCGGGGCTACAGCAGCGCCGTTTGCACAGGATCAGCCTGCGCTGGCCGGGCCGCAGCACCGGGACCCCGTGCCCGTATCCCGCCGGGACGATGGGAGCGTGTGAGGGAGACCCGGGCAGCGGAGAGGGACGCGGACCGTCACCCACGGCCCAGGCAAGCCTCGGGCGCCTCAAGGAGCCATTTTAGAGCCAAGCTGCGCTGCCCCCACCCCCGCTAGAACCGAGGACGCCGAATCCCACAACCCACCGCCCCCGGGTCCGACTTCCCTCCCTCGACACGGCCCGCGCAGGGGAGGCCACTCACCCTCCCCTCGAAGTTGTTCTCCTCCACGTCGCTCATATCGGCAGAGTCCTGGCCACGGGGCTAGGGCGAACGGGGGACGCTAGTCCCAAATAGCAGCAACAAAACCCACGGCCGCTGTTATCGCCGCCGTTACCGCTATTGCCGCTATTATCGGCACCGCCACCGCCGCCTCCCGCCCGCGCCTCCCGCACCGCCGCAAAATGGCGCCGCCGCGGCCGCTCCGTCTGCGCCCGGCACCGCTCTCGGGGCGGGGCCGCGCCCGCCCCTCACAAAGGAGGTGACGAGCGCTGCGGGGACACCCGCCGCGCATGCGCGCCCCCGCCGCCGCGGGAACGAGCGCGCTGCCCCCCGGCCCCGCCCCCGCCCCGCCAGGTGTGCGGATGTCGCTGCGAAATGTGGAATATGTAAACACATGTTCTTAAGAAAGGATGTTCTTTGATGTCTGATATTTGTGAGCTTTCAAGCCTAATCAGTAAGAAGGGAGATTTAATCCCTGAAACAGGCAGCTGATAAGCAAGCGCTAAGCGATGTCCAGGCGTTAAAAAGACAAATTAGCTGTCGGTAGAATTGCCTTGTGAAGGTTCAGGGCTGGACATATTTCAGTGGTATCCGACCTAGAGGGAGATTAACAAAACTTGGAAAGAAGGATGTGCCACTGATAGTGGACACAAAGAATGCAGAATTCCCAAGATACGGAAGAAACTATTGAAGACAACTTGGCGACTATGCTGAAGCAGCTCTGCCTGGGTAAAAGGTGATTCCGGCAGGGGGAGATCTGTGACCGGCTCACAGACCACCGACTCAAGAAACCCACCGATTCAAAAGAAGAGAAAGACTGAGCATGCGGGCTAATTAGCATGAGAAGTGAGAGAATGCTTAACCAGTAGAAGATAGAATACTAATTAATAAGAAACGAGGTAACTCGTAGCCAAGGAACATTAGCGCCTTTGTTTGCTAAAATGTATAATAGCGAAAAGTTTTGGGGGGGGGTCGTCGTGAAGGCTTTGTGGATTTCCTACCCAGCACCCCTTTCTGCACAGAACTGTCCATAAATCAAATACCTCCACTCTATGTGTGCACTGGCCTCTTGCACACCTGGCTGAAAGAACTTATTTTGGGACAACACGGGGCAGCTCCTGCCTCTTCACACACAAAGGCCTCCTCCTCTCTCCTACGAGGACTGCTCCTTCACGCCATAAAAATTATCTGCCTTGCTCCTGTGTCTCTTTATCTCCCCCAGCACATTCTCTGGGGTTCTGCTCCCACGCTGCAAGGAAGAATATTTTTATGGATGTGTTATGCAACCATATGAATTTGTATAGATCCATGTCATCAGGGGTGTTTTCTTATGGCAAGAGGATATTTAATATGCAAGGCTGGAGAGCTCCTTTTATTGTACACACGTGGAGGTAAAGTCACAGAATCCAGTCTTGAGTGGTTCTGCAAAACAAAGGCCTAAATTTTGACTTGCAATCATGAGAATTGCATTTTAACCATGATTTTATGAAAAGTTTTACCTTTTCTGCTCTGTCACCTCAGAAAGGAGGATCCCTGATCCTATATCCTATGCAGCTTTGGTGTTTCTTCCTCCAGCATGCACCAATAGATAGAGCAGCTGATACCTTGCAGGCATTTGAGGCTAGGTATATAGTTCCTTAAGTCAGAGCCTTTCCCAAGATGATGAAACAGCTAAACTTGCTCTGTCAGTGCAGGAAAGCACTGGATTCCCAACATGTGCTTTGTCCCAGTGGAGATGTCACATGAGCACTGGTAGCCAGTGGTCAACACAGCTTGAGGTTCTAACGGGGCCTTGACATACACTCTTCTTTACAGGAATGGCTCTGTTTGTTCCTACCCAGACCATAAATGATGTTGATTGTTTTGTACTTCTGTTGTAAATGGAAGGGTGGAACTGTACATACCAGCCCTCGCTCTTTTTCCATGGTGATTCAGAAGCAAAAAAGTGACTGAAGAGCAAATTATCTCACAATGGTAAAGAAAGCATTATTGAGGAAAAGTCTTCCTTGTCAGCTAAGTCTGCAAAATATTTAATTTTGAGTAAAAGTTTATTGCATGTCACTTCCTTTAAAAGTTTCGGTAAATTCCTTAGTCAGTTTCTGTTTAATCTCAATTAAATTTTCATAACTAGGAGGCTGGCCTGAGTTTTAGCCTCTGCTAATGTCTCACTTTCCAAAAACAATTCTGAATCCATGTCACAATCTCTCTTTTATAGCAACTCCGTTCAGCTCTGGTAGATAGATTTGTTAATCTCCCTTTTCAAATGTAACTTTATTAGTAAAGTGCTTATTCTACTGCAAGATCACGTACTGTTCTGGCATATTCTGATCCTGTCTGATGTTGCCTATATTCTAACTACAGGAACAAAAAGGAATGAGCATGAAAGACATGCTTAAATTCTGAGATGAAAATACTAGTCAGTCTTCTACCATAGAACGGATCACAGAAAAAAATGGAATGTGAAAGACTCACTGAAAATGTATAATGGTCAACAAAACCAAGCAGGGGAGAGAGGGAAAGGTCAGGAGAATACAGGACAGGAACACACTTTTTGCTAACATGCACATGTACGAGATCTAGCTACAGTCCACATTGTGATTTCAGCTCCTGAGAGATGCACTAGACCTGATACACATATTCAAGACATTTGCATTATTCCAGAAGAATTTTTTCATTCCTGTTATCCTAAAATGTTCTGACAATTAAACCTAGAATAAAAATGGCAGTTGCTGATATAAATACCTATTTTTCAAAATCTAATCAATTTTACATTTTGAATTGAAAACTACAAGCTGCCTTCACCATTTCCCCCCATAACTTGTCTTCCTTCATTGTTCTCTACAATGACTTCACCATAGCTTCCTGGACCATAAAGACAGTAATTATTTTATATTATATTTCAGCTTTCACTAGTTATTAGTAAGACTCTGAGGTTGATCTGAGTCTTTGGGAACGTCTCTCCTAAATGGAAGATGGTTTGAACACAGAAAACATCTAGACATGGCCTAAATGATACACTAACATGACATAATTACATATTCTTCAAGCATGCCTTATAGACGCTTTTCAAGAAATATTAATACACTGGTTTAATAGTGTCAGCTTTAATGAGGTGGTAAGTATAGAGTAGTCACAATTTTGGGAAAAAATACACTTTGGGGGAAAAGATATGCCCAGATCAGGCCCATTCCCTAAAGTGAAAGGATATAAACAACTGGTAAGGGATTAGGAAGAGGGGAAAATAGGAGTGGCAGTAAGGCAAGTATAAAGTTGCATGCATTCTTATCTGCATATACAGATTATAGGATTAACTGGTTAAGCGAGGAGACAGAAGCTGCTAATTACAGAGCATATTGATTAGTGTGCTGTTCTCTAGCCATTACCATTTAGCAGTTTAAACGAATTAGGAGAGGAAATTCTTAATACAGGTTTGAAAAGGACAGAGCAATAGCTATGCAAATTAAATTCAGAAGGACAGTTTACAGATAATGATTGGCAGGAGAGGAATGAAATAACATTGCAGCAGCAATCTAATTCTGTTTTCTGGTGGGTTTTTTTGTTTTTTTGTTTTTTTGTTTTTTTTTTGACAAATAATACACAACACTGCAACATACCTGCAATCCTGGGTTTTTATCTACTCCTTGAAATTATAAGAAGATTGTTACCCACAAATATAAGGACTATATAAATACTTTTAAGGTTTGATTTTCATATGTCACTGAAAAGAAACACTTCATATTGTTTTGATAGTGATATTGTTTTGTCATATAGTTTTTACCATATTTCTCAGATTCATCAGCTGACACAGCACCTGTCAAGAGTTTTGTCTGTATTACCTGTAGGTCTAGGCCACTAACCGTTCTGATGTATCAATATCCCTTTTTCTACAACAGCATCGCATTGAAATGCTGTTTTTTTCTGCATCTAACCTGTGCAGAGCAAGAAGGTTGAAAAGCAGGGAGAAGCCATGTGGCCTCTGACGCACACTGGAAGGGAGGAGGGGAGATGCACGCTGAAGGGATTGAGATAAGGTGACCAACAGGTACTTCTGAATGCTATCAACTCTG
Organism: Acridotheres tristis; assembly: GCA_037013685.1. Lineage (NCBI taxonomy): Eukaryota > Metazoa > Chordata > Aves > Passeriformes > Sturnidae > Acridotheres > Acridotheres tristis. The sequence goes on from CM072886.1 coordinate 31,148,135, forward strand.
CAGCTGTTGGACGTGTTCTTTACTTTGCCCTTGCGTTCACCTTTCCTTAACTGATAGCAGCTTCCTTTGAACAGCGCCTTGCAGGGAGAGCCTGGGGTGACTCTCCAGCACGGTCCTCCACTCGTGATGAATTTTACTTAGGCGATTATCAAGGGGGAGTTATATACCACCCCAGCTACGAACAATCACAGAATTGTTAGGGCTGGAAGGGACCTCTGGAGATGCCCCCTGCCACGGCAGGGTCACCCAGAGCAGGTGACACAGGAACGTATCCAGGTGGTTTGGAATGTCTCCAGAGAGGGAGACTCCATGACCTCCCTGTGCAGCCTGTTCCAGTGTTCTACCGCCCTCAACGCAAAGAATTCCTCCCTCATGTTGAGGTAAAACTTCTTGTGTTATAATTCACGGCCTTTGCTCTCCGTCCTGTCGCGAGGCACCACCAAAAATTCTGGCACCATTCTCTTGGCAGTCGCCTTTGAGATATTTAAATGCATTGATGAGACCCACTCTGAGTCTTCTCTACACTAAAGATGCCCAGTCCCCGTTCTGCTGCCCAGAGCACAAAAGATGAGCACAAAAGATGAGCACAAATTGTCCGCAACGCCGCGGGGCGCAGCGCCCGCCCCCTCACGCCGCTGCCGCTCCTCCCTCCCGCCGCTGGGGGGCGGTGGCGGCGCCGGGCGGGCGGGGGGCGCGTGCTGCGGCGGGGGCGGGGCTCCGGGCGCGGGCGGAAGCGGCGCGCGGGTGCGGGAGCGGAGCGGGAGAAGGCGGCGGAGGCGGCGGCGAGCGGAGGTAGCGCGGGGCGGCCGGCGGGGGGCGCTGCGCGGGGGGCGCCCCAGTACAGCCCCAGAGCCGCGCCCTGGGCCGGGGCGGCGGGAGCGTGGGGCCAGCCCATTCGTCCATCCGTCCGTGTTTTCACCGGGGAAGGGCTGGGGGTGGCTGCACGCTCGGGCGGGACCGGGATGGCGTAGGGTGGCTGCGGCTCTCCCACATGCGCGGGGGCGCACCGCGCCTGAGCGCCGCGATGGTCCGCCCCTCCTTCGGGAGCTGCGGGACGGGCTCGCCTTCCCCGGGGCTTCCTTGCCGGCGGGTCCCGGTCGCTGCGGGATAGGCTCGCCTTCCCCGGGGCTTCCTTGCCGGCGGGTCCCGGTCGCTGCGCGGCTCTGGAGGCAGTGTCCCTGCGGGCCCCGCAGCTGTGCCGGGCCCGGGGCTCCTTCGGCCGGGATCCGTGTCCCGGCGCTGTGATGCAGTGTCCTTGGGTGGGCAGGAAGCGGCGGAGCGAACGAGGGTTTTCTGGTTTCCTTCGCCGTTAGCAGTGGTCTTCCAGTCTAAAGCTATGACTGCAGTGACTCTGCAAGATCGGTGTCTTCTGCTGTAAAGACATAACTTCCAAAGAGGTAAAGCGTGATTAGAGTGATGTGATGGAACTCACAGGAAGGGAAAAAGAAAAAAAAAAAATCTTATTCAGGCAAAGGCAGGATCCTTAACAATGTCAGGTTAAGTGATCCTCAGGCGCTAGCAAGTCTGCATAAAAAGTCCCAAAGCAAACTGGTAAATATTTCACTGAAATTGGTCTTGCTGATACCATTGAAGAAATAGGAAAAAGTAATACTGAATGAAGTCTGCAAGATTTGAAACATTCAGTTTCAGTATACGATAACATGGAATTTCCTGGCAAGAGTTGCATAATAGCGTTTCCTTTTTACAGTATAGTAAAGTTGCTTTTGTTTGTAGCATCTGATGATGTTTTGACTGCACTTATCTTCGATTAAGTTTATTTTGGTAAATATGTATAACGTACTATTATCTCTTCTTTATTTCAGTAGCTCTGTTCATCATTCATTATTAATAAACTCTCTCTTCGGTTCCCTAAGCTAACATGGTAGCATCCTGTAAATTCTCTTTTATGTCTCTTGTCATCTAAAAGATACTGACAGCTAGAGAGGAACGTAATTTCTGTGTTTGTGTGCCACAAAACAAGCAGAGATAATTTTAGAACAGTTAGTTTGGGTTAACTAGTTCTTTTTTTTTGGTTGCTGTTTTGGGTATTTTTGTTGTTTTTTTGCCCCCTCAGTGGGTGAACTGGGCACAGACAGATGTGGTTTTTTTCTCTGTGAAAAGTGATCTTTGTAGGAATTGCAACTTTTTATTTTAAGAGAACCCTCAGAATATGAACATGATGTGCATCCTCGTGTGCATGTAGTATGTCCTAACTGCAACGTAGTGTTAATTTTGGAACAAATGTAATGAGTTGCTGTTTTATTCTCATGAGAATATCAGAGAAAGGAGACAATGTGAAGGTAATATTAAATTGTGATTAGCATCTTCTGGTAGTGTCACAAGCAGTGTGATTGCGGTTTTAGATCAAATGTAGAAATGTACTGTTATCTTTGTTCCTGTTTTGACTACAGATACCCATGAGTATAAAGCCTAAGTTACTATGGCCTCTTTTTCTTATTTTAGGTCTTAAAATATATAGCTGTTTGATAGGTTCTTGAGAACTCCAGAGAATTTAGCAATTATGCCAAATTCCTTTGGTGTAGTAAATAGGCGTCTTTCCTAAAGTTTTTTACAGTTGGAAATAAAAGTGCTTCCTTCCCCCACACCTTTTTTTCTTTTGAAAGCTTTTGCAGTATCTGCTTCTAGAGACTCCTTTTGGCTATTACCTCCTTGAAGGAGGCATTGGTATCAGCTAATCACAAATTGTGAGGTATATAGGGGATTTGATGTCATTTAGCTGCTAAAAGTAAGATATTTTCCCTGGAGTTCATGATCACTTGTACATTTTCCTAGAATAGTAAAGGAGACTAGTTCTTGCATCTTGCCTAAACTGTAAGTAGGATAAATGCATGCTGTCAGCTAAAATTGTCATCTGTGTAGTCAATGTATCTGAAGACTAGTAAGTGTTAAAAATAGCCATTTTCCGGTAGGTGTCAAAAATCTGTGAGCCTCAGTCACCCAAATGAATCTGTTTTTCCTGGTACAGGTTTACTGTGAAAATGTACTTTATATGCTCTTTGTTTTCTTGACAACCTCTTTCACCTGTGATTGATAATCTGTGTCATTTTATGAGCCAGGTTTTCTCAACTAAGTATTATGAATAACAGCCTCTTGTATTTTCTTCCATGGTTTACAAAATAACTTTACGAACTTTACAAAAAATAGGTGTATTAGCATTTGCCTATGTAATTTAGAACATTAATTTTGGATTGCTCAGAACTGAATGGGTACTTTGCCCATGTAAAATAGGGCCTGAACTAGAGGCCTAGACAGGGGAATGTAAAACTTATCCCAATTAAATTAGTTTCTTCAGTAATATAAAAGAAATAAGAGGCTACCATGGTATAAATAATCCATTTCTGGGTACCTTTTCCTTAATGTTAAGAATAAAGTATTTTGCAGTGCACACCACTGAGGTGCTACAGTTAACTAATATCTGCCATAATCCATTATTATGATGCATTGGGCTGACAAGGCAATCTAGAAATAAGATTGTAGAAGAAAACAAACCACTTATCTTTAATATTTCCTCCAGTGTTATTTTTCTGAAATCTTCACCTGGGCCAGCCTGCTGGGAAGGAGCATGAATCCAAAGCCTCATCTGTATTTCAGTTTTGCCACAGAAACATAATTTTTATGGACAAATTCATACTCAGTTTGAATTGTAGAGGTTTCTTGAAAGAAAACCAGACAAGTTAAATTCTTCCTCTCTCTCCAGTGGAACAAGTTCTTTTTTTGTTGCCACTCTTGTTTCTGTGGTGCAGCGTGTACATGTGTGAGCAGTGGCGATCTCTCCCGCATTGCAGCTGTCACTTTGTTCATTGTCTACCTCCTCCCCTCTTTATTCTCTTTAGTGACTCCTGCCTTCCTTTTAGGTCTCCTTAAAACGTTCAGTCAAAGTCCTGCTCTTTCCAGTAACCTACATGCATCATCTTGTAGGCTTGGCTTTCTGTAAAACTAGTCAAAGTTAGCTAAACATTATCATCTCAAGAGGAAGTTTTGGAGTCTCAGGGGCTTTGGAAAGAGTGATACAAAGGCATCTGTGAAATTTCACAAGGGGTATTTGTCATAGCCTGCAATTAATAAATTGTGGCAGTACTACTGGGGAATGAGAAGCCAAGAAAGTGCCTTGTACTCTGTCATAAGTGACTCTTACCAAGGAGCAAGGGTCCTGAATGGTGGCAATAAAGCATGAAGATAAAATAGAGAGAAGTGTCCCAGGGAAAATGAAGCTGAGATTTAAAAAAAAAGTCACTATTATTATTTTTAAGACTCTGATACAGAGATGTAAAAATGTTTTGGGGCCAGATGGACCCAGTGGAAAAGAGGGAAAGTTCAGCAAGTGTAACATACCGTCCCTGTTGATATACTGCCCTATTGATATCTGCTTGCTTTAATTTTCTTCACAAGCCTTGCCAAGCCATTTCCTCTCTCAAAATCTTGAATCTTGGCTGACTGCCCACAGGAAAGGAACAAAAAATTTCTGTTTTTAAATGGTTGGTTTATTTTAAAAGCATTCATTGGCAGTAGTAGGCAAAATAAAGGGGGAAGGTGCTGAAAAAAAGGATACTCTAAGATACTTGAGGAAACTTCTTAGACACAGTGCAAAATGAAAATAATTATTGGTAGAAGATGAAAACCAAAACCAATTAAAATAGGAATGCATGCATTTAAATAGAAACAGCTCTCCAGTATTTCTAAAATACTGACAAAAGGTAGTCTAGTGTTTGGGCTCTCAGATAATTTTATACCAGAGCCACTATAAGCTTGCTGTGTGGGTTTTCAAGTAGAAAGCAATATGTTTGTGCTCTCAACTCAAAGTTCATCTAGGAGACAAATTGGTGCTGTTCTTAGAAGCCTATAGGAGGTAAAACCTTTCCTGATTTAAGATATGTTTGAGGTAGTCCCAGCAGTCAGCAGCAACACTGTGTCTGCTTGATGAGCTAGGACTTTTCTTGGCCTGTATATCCTTTGGCAGCCTTGAGAGACACAACTCTTGGGAGCACACACAATTTTCTTCTTCCTTTGTAGAAGAATAGGTATTTTTGGTAGTTGCCTATTTTTGCTATTCCGTTAACCCTTATGTTTCTTTCACTTGGAATATCCATTAAAAGTGTTCTCCAAAAGGCAGCTAGCAATAAGGCAAAAGGTTATTTTTATTTTTTTAGTGTGCCAAGGTAATTGCAAGTCTTGGGCATGTAGAAGCAGGGAATGAACACCTGCTGTAGGAGAAGGTATAAAGATAGATGTCCTAGAAAAAACACAAAGGCAGGCTCCTTTGGCAGCATATTCTGAAAGTGATACAGAACTGCTAAAACCTGCAGCCCAGCAGCCTTTGTAGTGATAGGACAGACTGTTTTTTTGCCCAGAAGTATGCCTTCTTACCTGTTCTTAGGACAGCAGCATGTTTTATAGTACTGATATTTTCACTTGAGTCTAGCAGCTATTAATATAAACAGTCTGTTCTATCTGCTCATTTCTGGTCTGGAATGACCCTTGAGTTTCATCAGCACATTTTGGTGGGCTCTATTATATCAGGCATTGATGAGGTTTTGTCAGTACAGTATCCCCTTTTCCCTCTTTGCTGTGATGTTTTTCTGTTGACCAAATTTTGCAGCAGCAATAATAGGAATACTTGAAGTGCTGAGAGTAAATTTTATCAAAAGACAGCTAAATGTGATTTCACTTGTCTGTGAACTGGCATTGTTGTTAATGGCTGGTTCTGAGTACAATATCCTGCTCTTTTATGGCACTGTGCAGCTGTCTGAATGAACCTGATCAGTGAACCTGGGAACTGAAGGACAGTGTTGGTCAGCAACAGTCACCAGTATGGATGTGCCAGTACAGGACAGTAGTTCCATTGGCATCTTCTCAAGAACTTGTGTACTCATAAACATATGAGGAATGTGTTTCTTCCTTGTTCACCAGTTTTAATCAGGCCTCTGTGTAAACACTTCACTTCTTTGGGCACCTGTTTGCCAACTGCACCTCATGCTGATTTTTCACCTACTGCCAAACCAACAGCAATCTAAGACTGCAAATTACCAGAATACAAACCTCACTTTTGGCATTCCAGAAAGTCTCAGCATGTGAGCTTCTGGCTTCTAGGTGCTTATTTCATTGTCTCAACCTTCTAAAATTTATTGTCTAGTGAATATATTCTGTGCTGTTTTGATGTGTATCAGTCATTCTTTAGACTTCCCATTTTCACTGCTTCACAGAAATGACTGAGGGTTTTCCCTATAACATAGAACCAGCCTGTCTGCTCTCAGAATGGTCTGCACTATTCATTCCTGTCAGCTGAGTGATGCTCAAAGTTTTCTGTTGGAAAATTAGAAAACAAAATACTTTGGAGATCACAGAGGTAAAAGGGCCAGAGGGTACACTCTGTAGATGAATGCAAAAAAAAAAGGAAGACAATGTGGAGGTTGATGCTACTGTGATGCTACTTTTTCCTAGTATTCTGTAGTGCCCAGTGATTCTCATCTACCTGAAATGTTTGTTGGCTATTGCAATGAGATATCACTCTGCATATTTACAGGCAGCTTATTGTTTACTGATGCAGTTCCCTCTCTGTACTGAGGGATATCCGTTGCCATTAATTTAATGTAATTTCTTGTAGAGATGTAATTTTAGTATGGTAATTTTAAGTCGTCAATAATTTCATAATTTTTTGTGCTCCCACTGAGAAGGTAATAAATTCCAATTTTGTACTCTACAATTATTTTATAGTCATTATTAATGTCAGCTTTATTTGTACTGTCCTGTCTGCTGTCTGTAGTACAAGGTTTTTTTCTACTTTTTCTTTAATTGGATGCACACTTCTATGGCTGTATGTGGCTTTTTTTTAAGCTCTGTCTTGATGATCACTACTTCTTTTTATGCAGTTAATACCTGGTTGCAAAGCCAGACCTGCTCTTGAATGCACCGTGTTGTGTTGTTGATCATAATTTGAAAGTGAGGAACAGATAAATATTGTGGTAGTAAGTGATAGATTGAGTAAAATTCCCACTTTTCAAGCCTACTTTCCTAATATATGAGTGCATTAGAGACCTGTCTCTAGACACCTAGGTCTCTAGGGTATCACTGAGGAGCTACTGCCTTAGTATTTGAGATTCTGTCTTTCAAAATATATGACCAAGGAGGTGACTTTATTGGACTGTATGTTAACAATATTATTTTCACTGCATTTTTCTTGGCTTTATTCTTAAAAGTATTTGTCATCTTTGAATCAAAAGGGTTTCTCTCAGGCTTTAGTTTTCTGTATTCTTTGCATCTGCAAACTGCATATTAATAACTACCAAAAATACCTGATGGACCTGCTGCTTTCTTTTTCTCTTACAAATATATGCTGTCATCTGTCCTGTACATTTTTCAAAACTAGAAGGCACACTAATCATCTCTGCAGGACAGGTTTAAATTCGCCCTACAATAATTTCCAGTGGTTTAAGAAGGCTGGAGTCTCTTGGGCAGGCTAGAAAAATGACGGTGAATATTTGCCAGTTTTTCATGAGCTGATTGACTGGCAGAAGTGGCAGTGCTGTAAGGTGAAATAAGCTTTTAAAGATTTAGGTATGCACCGTTTTCCTGATAACCTGAGGTTGTTTCAGAGCATGCATGAGGCATTCCTTTGCCTTATAGACCGTTTCATTTTTGTGTTGTATGTTAATATAATCTCTTGGTTTTCTGGGAATGAGTAAAGCAGAATCTGAGGAAGTCTGCAACAAAATTCAAGAATGATGTTTTGTAAATATGGGCTGGTTTCCCTGGAGAAGGGTCAGTACTGAAACTGAAGTCTGATGCTAGTTAGTAGTAAAGCATAACTTTGCTTTATTATGGAACATAAAATGCATTTTCTATAGCTCTTTCTTTTACCTTTGCTCCTTTTGTTTTATGCAGTAAATAATATAATTTATATATAACTGATTTGAAATGCAGGATAGAGACATGATTTTATTCTGGAGTGGATGAGTGCCTTAGTTCATTGTTTTTGTTGCCAGATGGATGTCGGTGTTGTGGTACTACTGGACAAAGTTGTATCCACATTGGTAGGTTTTGGCAGTACTTTTCTTAGACAATCAGCAATGGCAACAGTGAAGAAAACCAAGCTCTTTATATGTCTGTGAAAGGCAAGCTTAGTGTCAGATCCTCATTCAGGAATTGGTTGTAGCTCCAAGTTCTCATGTTGCACCTGGCTTGGGCTTGTAACTTTCAGAATAATTTAAATATGCATGCTGATTTAAAGTACTTTGGAAAACTGATGCTTGAACTGGTTACTTTAGGTTGCTTATTGAAGGGATTATCTGGAAGACATTCTCTTCTTCATGGATTCTTGGATTGCTATTTTGCCTGCAGTCTGCTCAGGGGTTTTGTTTGTTTTGTTGAATATTTTGTTTTGGGTTTGCCGGTTTGGGGTTTTGTTTCTTTTCTTTCCCTCCTCAGATTTTCAAATTTTGTTCTGGTTGTACTCCTTCATCTTCATGGTTGACTTCCTTTTTTCTCAGTCTCTGTGATTAGAGATGGTAGGAATTGCAACAAGGTCTAGCTCTGATGCACCTTTTATTCCTGTTGCTTTCTGCAGTGCTTTGCGTTTGCCACAAAAGTCCCTCAGCTGCGGTTGGGAGAGTGGTATGCCAGCATTTCTATCCAGGATAAATCAGTGTGAAGAAGGAAGTCTCTGTTTCCTTTTATTCCTGCTCAGGGAGGATTTCCAGCTCAGTATATTGTGTGCTTTGAGAGAATGAGGGAGAATAAAGATCATAAGAGGCAGTATACCTTCTTTCATGTGTGCTGTTATCTTATGGGATACTGCCTCAAAATTACTGAAAACAAAGGTCCGTTCTGAGTCTAAATTTTATTGAAACTATAATGTTCTTGTAGAGAAGTGCTGACCCTTCAGGGGAACAAGAGGTACAAGAATATTCTAGTCCATCCATCTCACTGTGCTATTTCCTTCCTAATATGTGCACCTACTGCTCCGATACTCTTTTTTTTCCTACTTCCAAATCATGTGGGTATAAGCTTTTTTTTTCTTCTTCTTTTTTTTTTTTTTTTTTTTTTTACCCCAAGGGGTGTTGTAGGGAGTGTCTTATGAGTCACTAGAAGTGCATGCACCTCAGGGGGAAAGAGGAGACCAAATATCCAGAGAGATTGGTCCTCAAACCAAACTTTGCAATCACACTGGAATTCATGAAGTGGGAATGACCTTTAAAAATTTATAGGGAAGTGGCAGGTTCCCTTCATTTCGGTATACCTTGCTCCCATTTCCTTTGCCTTGTGTCAGTATGTGGGTGTTATGCAATTTCCCAGCAGGTTAAGTGCTTGATTTCCATTAGTTTCAGTAGTCAGTGTGTGCACTGTGAATCAGATATACATGGTGATGGCCCAGTCTGCAATTCCTGCTGCTGCTTGGCAGGAGTTTATTCAATCTGTTCCTCTTGGCTAGACCTCTTATCCTGGCTTGTGGTCTTATTTACAGTGTGATTGCAGAGTTATTTCTACTCCAAAGGACTGTAGTGATATTGTCTAAATGCTTCAGGATGAGATATAGTTGGAGATCTGTGTAGAACTGAACTAAATTTAAGTTCTGCAAGAGCTATCTATTCGTTTAAGTGTTCTTTCTTTTTAATAGAAGTAAAGACTTTTGGGAATGGGGTTTGAAACTTATGGTCTCTTCTTGAGAGGTACTGTTTGGTCTTCTGAGCCCTCACATGAATACTCTTTTCTTGGACCTTGTAATGTTTTTCATAATATTTGATACTGTTCAGATATTATGTAGATACATAATGACGTGGGTGCAGCTTAAAGTCTGAATGCAGAGCCATGGATTTGGCAAAGAGATAGGGAAAAGGAAAGATGTGTTTCGGGAAATCCTAAACCACACAATTCCAGATATTCGTGCTGTGGAATGTGAGTTTTTATTGTCTTCCCTCTCCCTTTATGTACTTAGGAGAAATTAGTAGCTTAAAACAGTTTTAGGGGGGATAAGCACATTCCTGGAACAAAGTACATCTCACTGCATTTACAGTGAGAGTTCAAATTGCTGTGTGTTGGCTGTCTGTCCTTGAGCATGGTCATACCCCACAGTGGAGGGTGAGCTGTTCCTCATTCAGTGACGGGATTGCCTCTTGCATCAGTGTACCCAGCAGTAAGAGTTTATGTACTGGCAGTGGCTGCCATAGGGCTTTTTTCACACAACTGGCTGTTACTTTATGGCAACTTTGGTGTCCAAGTCCTAATGCTGCCCCTGCCTTAGGTTAATAATTTTCAGAATAGTTTAGATATGCATGTTGATTTTAGAGCACTTTAAAAATTTGCTACTTGAATGGGGCACGCTGGCTTGCCTGTTGAGAGGATTATCTGAAGGGTAAGAGACAAGCAGGGCTTGGCTCCCTGCTGGCAGTGGCACTTGTGTTGGCAGCAGACAGCAGGGTGTTGGCACAAGGCTGGTGGAACTGGGCAGTGGAGGGGATGGAAAGTGCCATGGAGCCAGAGTCAGGTTTATCTGAGAGCTCTGCAGCATGAGAAACTCGGTCTCAATATTCTGATACAAACTGAGTGCCACTGCAGAAAGTCTGGTGAGGAACTCTGTTACATGCATGATTTCAGTCTAAAAAGTGCTTGTGTCAGATGGTATGTGGGGAAGAACTGGGAATAGTGAGGGAAAATGTAACTATTGTGTAAAATGAGTAGCTTTATCTGGATGATGTTAAATAATAGAAATTCTCTTTTAAGAAAGTATTGAAAAATTTGAGTAGTGTCAGAGATGGATGAAAAATGAGAAATACGAGGTATACACATGGATATAATCTAAAAACATGAGATCTCTTTTAGGGGTAAAAGTTGGTAAGATTATCATCATTAAAATGATGCCTATGTAAATATATGTGCATGTACATGTATGATGAATCTGGAATATCTGTTGTCACTGTCTTATAACACAAGAAGAAAGAGATGCTGAGTGAGATTCTTACCAAGCTTTCTTTTAAAAGTATGTTGAAGTCAGTTACTGGGCATTCATAATAAGATGGAGAGCAGTTCTGTATTCTTCCTTAACAATTGCTTGAAGTTTGGTTTGAATATGTAATTCTGTTTTAAAAGCATGTAGCTTGAAGCCTTCAACTGCAACTACTCCACAAGTAAATGAAGATATTTTAACTTTTTGTTTAAATTTTTCTTTTTTTCCCCAGTACAGAGATCCCTGAAGATGTGTGGCTCAAACTGCTTCAAATTGTCTGAACATTTGGTATTTAACTGATGAAGCTTTCCTACCATTTGCTTACCTGCTGAAGCCCTTATCTATTGAAGGATCAGAATTGGGTACTATGGTAAGACATTTTTTTAAAGTCGAAGTAAAATACTGAAGTGCAATGTGCCAATTTATTTTTGGTTTTTTTCTTTATTCGATAGTAAGACACCAAAACAAATAAAAAACCTTAATGGTGTACAAAGCTAGGACAGGAAACTTTGAACTAGCTAACCAACCAAGAAATATAATTCCACATGTTGTCTGTTCATGCTTTTACTGTACTTCAAAGTGAAGAATAAGAATCAAGTGAATCATTTCAGAAGATCTTGTGTGTAGATGTATAACTCATCACAGTGTTGTACAAAAATGTTATACAGGTCTCTTCCAGATACTGCGTTTTCTTTCAAATGCATTTGGGTTTAATGTCAGTTTAAATTCCAGTATTTAAAATACTTAAGGTGCTTTGTGGAATCACAGAACTTCTGATTTTTTGGAGAATAAAAATCAGTAAAAATAGGAAGAGGAAACCCTGTAAATAACAGCTTAGGAGGAAACATAACTGAACCTCTAAGCAGATAAAAAAACTTGTTTGCTAGATGATGCAATAATACTGTATTTGGAAACTGATATTTGTTCTTGATCTCAACAACTGTAGCAGTTTTGAATAACCAAGTGGTACTTTACATATTTCAGGAATCAAGACCAGCTAAAACATGAGAAGATATATTCAAGATGATCCAGCCAGAAGATTTTTCACTTAATAGAAATATTATTTTTGTTTAATATTTAATATAATTTGCCAAAGCCAAATTCAGTTACTTTTCTTGAAATTAGGACGTGCCTGTGGCATTCATCAGAAATGTTTCTAACATTTTCAAGAAAAAATATGTCCCAGAAACTGAGTATGTTTTTACTAGTCTTTGGAATCATTTGGGGTTTGATGTTGCTACGCTACACTTTTCAGTATCCAAGACGCCAAAGCAGTGCTGAGTTGCGTGGACAGATATTAGATCTCAGTAAAAGATATGTCAAAGCACTGGCAGAAGAAAATAAAAACCTAATGAATGGTGGTGGTGGAGCTTCTATGTCAGGATATGGTAAGAGGAATAAAGCCATACTAGTTACTAGATTTTTTTTCTGAAAACTGTAAAGTTATAAATTTTCTTTTTAAGTAGTAATGCTCTTCAGCAGAAATTAAACCTCTCTGTATTGACTGATTTGGTTTTAGTTTATTCAATGAAGTTGAAGATTAAGATGAATTGCAAAATCAAGCTTCATGCATGAAATTTTTGCTTTCCAGGATTTTTTATTTTTAGATCTCTTCGGGTACATGAATAGAGTTACAGAAGTAGCAGAAAATTTGGGTTTTTTTCTGAATCTTCAGCTATTGAGGAATAAGCATGTGCTTGATACAGGGACAAAGTTTTATATTAAGTCACTTCAGCATTCCAGATTCTTCTAGTACCTCGTTGCTGACTTCCTGCTTTTATTTCTTGAATTTTCTTCTCCTTATAAAAGCAGTGAAAAAGCAGCATACTGGTTGAGCAGTCTGGAGACTGGAAGGGACTTAACGATTTTGGCAGAATCTCCCCTTGTTCTAGAAGTAGCCATAAGAGATAAGGTCCCTTGTCTTGCAAGCTGTAATACTTGGTGCATCATACCTCTGATGTGCCTGTCTTGTGGATATGTATCTAACTTGGTAAATAGGTTGCTGTCTTCTGAAATGTTGTAAAGATAACTAAAAATGTTTATTTTAGAAAATAGCGTCTCAAAAGATGTATAGTAATGAACTTTGATCCCCTTAAGATTTCCTTAAATGGCTCTGCCTGTTGTAGGATGTTCTTTATAGGCACTTGGTAAGAGTGCAAGCAGCAAAAATGTGTCTGAGGTCTTTAAACCTTTAATCCTTTCATTCTTAAAACTAATTTTTATGACAGTAAGAGACTGCCTTCTCTTTTCTTCTCTGTTTTCTCCTCCCACCTTATTTTTTTTGTCATCAAATATTTCCTTCCTTTACTGTGTAATTAAGTTTTTCTGTCATTAAGAAAACCCCAAAAATCCTGTGTACTGCAGCTTTCTCCTGCTTACAGTGTATTTCCAAATGAGACTTGTCTTCTGCAGTTTTGGCTAAGTTTAGTATAAACTTAAGTCATCTCTTGATCTACCTGCTGATCATCAGAATTAAAACTTAACAATTCCCTCCCTCAGATTGTATTGCATTTTGTGCTTAACAGAGTACATGGCCCACCTTCTGTTATTTACAGCAGACCCTGCTCTGGCTTGAATTATTTAGCAATTTTTTTTTTTTACTTTTTCAGAGTTAACATTACTAAACAAGAACTAGTTAATTTTAGAGGGAAGTACTTCATTTTTGAAATTTAATTTACTACAGATTTTTAATTTTGTCTGTTTTACTCTTATTTTTTCACTTTGATGCCTTTGATCTTTCTCCCCAATCTTTCTGCTTAGTTAAGAACTAATTACAGGACAGGGGGTAGAGACAGTTTGTAGATGTCTGCATGTGTAAGGGGAATCTTAACACCCTGTAAAAACTGGTAAGTTTGTTAATGTTTTTCAAATCTGAAAGAAGATGGTGATTGGCAACAGCATAAATAGTTTTTTGTTGAAGGATGTTAATGGTTTTGTGTTCCAGAGCATGAGAATTTTTTTACCATCTTTTCTCTTACTTTTCAGTCAATAAAGATGTAAATAGATTTTTTTACCGTTGCTTTATAGCTTATGTAAGAAGCAATACGATACCTTCTAATAACAGCTTTTCTGTGGGCTAAATCTGTCATTTATGGGAAAGCTATTAACTGCCTTTTTGATACTGGAAGGTATTTAGATATATTCTCTAGCATCCAAGGCTAAAAGATGACACAGCTGAGTACTCCAATGCTGTTATCTGGATGAAATTTGAAATAATACCTTTGAATAACCACTTCTAATGTTCCAACTAACGTTTTTGTTCTTACACTCTAATATTTAATTGGCTGCCTTCACAGTTCCCTGTCATGGTAGTATCTCCCTTCTCTAAAATAAGAAAGAAATGTTATTAAAGAAAAATCAAGCAGCTGTTTAATTCTGTACTTCTAGACCAATTTGCACTAGACAATCCAAAAAGTGTGGTAGGGAGGATAGGAAGTCTTAAGATGTGAATATGTTGAAATGGCAGTTCTTTTCCACACAGAGTAAATAACAGTCTGTAATTTGTTTTTTTCCATTATCTTCAGCTGATCTTAAGAGAACAATTGCTGTTCTTCTGGATGACATCTTACAACGCCTAGTGAAATTGGAAAACAAGGTTGATTACATTGTTGTGAATGGCTCAGCAACAAATACCACTAATGGAACTAATCATCAGGTGCCAGTGACTTCAAATAAACGTGTAAAGCCAGCAAGCAACATTAGATAGCAAACAGGGCCACTTTGCATTGCTACATCATTGATGGATAATATTTAAGATAAGCTTTTTGTTTCTGCTAGGGCAAAGCAGTAGTTGATTCTAAAGCAAGAGTAAACTATTGTATTTTACAATGTGCTTGGGTCTATGTGGGCCTAACGTGCTTAGGTTCTCAATGCATTATTTCATTGCCTTTGAGCAGTGCTTCTGAAGTGATCTTTGTTGTCTCTAAAGATATTTTGATATGATTTGACGTAGTAGGTCATTGGATAATAACAATACGTGGAAAGCAATGGGAATCTTATAGGTAGGTTTCTAAATATATTTATTTAAGTATTAATATAACATATCTTTTGGATAGGTGAGCAGTATTGTAGCTTACTCATTTTTAGTGATCTGCATTAAGCCAAGGTAACTGAGGAAAATATGTTGCTAAACAGATGTTAGAAGATGTGTACGCTTAAAATATTTTCTTACTTATTTACTAAAACAATATTAAATTGAGGATAGCATTGGTGGTAATATTTTAAAATTGTGACCCAAAGAATGTCTTTATTTGCACTATCTGTCAGAATAGTTAAAGAGAATTTACTGTATATTTAAGAGACTTTATTATAATAGAAAAACAGTCTAGGTAGTAACACTGTCCAGATTCATCTTTATGCCAGAGATAGGGCAGTTAGATTATCAAAAGCAAATCATCATCTGTGATATCTTAAATGATTATTTCTTAAAAAGATATTTAAGTGTATGTATTTTGTAATTGCAGATAAAATTATTTAAGTGATGGAAATAAGTTTTGAATATGTGAATACAGTTTATTTTTATTCATTTGCTGTTTGTTCTTAACATTTTAATGCCTTGCAGTTTGTGTTTAGTATAGCACGCCATCTCCCTGAATTGCTTTCTTGATCAGAAGGAAAAGGGGTGAAGGGAATCGAGAACCTCTGCATTTAACAGAGGTATATGTACTAAGGGTGTCTAATCATGGAGTATTTGAGAGCTAAGGTAATGTTTGCCTTAACGTCTAAGTCAGCCTTACAGCAAAGTGAATTGCATGCAGTGTGGGTGCACTGTATCTCAAATGTTACTGAAATCATATTAAAGTGCCACTGAACCTGTTCTTTAAACTGTACTGAATGTTTGGGGGGAAAGAATGTTCCAGGACTTTTGCCAAAAGTGTCCTGTAAGTCAGGTTTTGGGGATGAGTAAAACCAGAGGTGCTGGGTGATATACCAGGCAATGTTAGGTGTTTCCCTGCTGATATTCTCAATGGTTATAAAGGAAAATACAATTGCAATCTTAGTTAGTACTTAGTATCCAGTTGATTTTTTTTTTTTTTGGTCACTTTGTGTGTAAACATGTACTCACTTCAATGCAGAAAGAGAAAAATAAATTTCTAATTGTACTTGTAAATGTTTCTGGTGTTTTTTATTTGTTTGTTTATTTGTGGGTTTTTTTTTTTTTTTTTGTAATTAAATATCATTCTTGCTACATGTGCTCTATCAGTTTCTGGTTTGCAAAATTGTACATCTCTGAGTTTTAGTAGTACTCTTTCTAGTATTCTTCCTTCTTAATCACTGAGTTCTGCTCTTGAAATTCTAATGCCCTGAAACTTCCCTCAGGTTAGTGGTGAGGGAAGAAAGAAATGAAAATAAAATAACTGTTTTAGATCTTTAATGGCAAAAGATAAAGGGAGGGTCTCAGCTGACTTTCCTCTTAGCAGTAGTAAGAAAACATCTGCATATTCTAGCCCGCAGCCTCCTATATAGGGCATGTGAGAGGTGTGGCAGCCCTACAAAGGTAGGAGATTGTGTAAAGAACCCAAAGACTTGTGAAGAAGAAGCAAGAGAGAGCCTACAACTTACCCCAGGTCCAAAATGCTTGATAGTATCACAGAATTTGTTTGTTGCCAAGCATGTTTTTTTCTTTCTGAGGAATATTTAAGTAGTATTTCTGCTGTGCTGCAGTTTTTATGATGCAGCTGTGTATTTCCCATTTCAGATGACATTTCAAAGCCCCCAAAAGTGACTTCATGCAAGTTTTGTGTATATGGAAACTCCTTATGTTCTTAGACTGGATGGGGTTTGGGGTATTATTTCCTTTTCTTTCTTCTCCTGTTCTTTACAAGGCAGGAGGACATATAATCTCTCTTATATAAAGAACTGCTGATCTGGGAGACGGGGGAGTGTTTTGGTTTTGTTCTAGAAATCTTTTGGTAAATTAGGAGGCTTGAATTTTCCCAGCTGTAATTTGCATCATGAGTGTTTATCAGCTGATTTCACCAGGTAATTGGCAGTACTTCTGTGCCTCTGAGTGATTGCTTAAAGTAGGTAGCAAAAAAATGTTCAAGATCCACTTCCAAGCAAAAGTTCTAATGAAGAAAAATGGAAAGGTAAGACTGTATATTGATTACTGTCTAAATAGACAAAACCAGCACAGGTCTCAATACAGCCCTCAAGTTCTACAACTAAATACTTGGCAGGCAAAAATCTTGGATAAATTGTCTTTTTTCTCTTTCTGTTGCTTTTCTCATCTAAATAGATAGTTTTGAATCTCTGCATAGTAATCTTAACATAATTAAGATATCCAAGCATTTTCTCACAATTGTATGTGAAGAAGAAAAAGTACTGAGGGTTTCCATATTAAAGACATGAATGGATGGGCAGATGGACAAACACTGCTCTGAACACACTGAGACAGCTCTTAACAAGTTGCCTATGTACTGTTAAGATCACATGAATTTGGTGGTCTGTTTTAAATAAAATAATTTTAAAAATACAAAAACATGGCCCAGGATATACAGGTTCTTGTGTTTAATGTGGTAAAACATCAGTATCCTTGGCACACAGTATTATACATCACATAGTGCACAGTTGTCTGTTTTTCCAAGTAATTGCTAAATCCTTGTTTTTCAATGACACAATCATTTAAAGAAGCTGACTAGATAGATGTGAATTCTAATTAAAAATATTTGCTAATGCAGTGGTTTCCAAACTGCAACATGTTTGTGATGTGTGCAAGTTGCTTTAGCAACCAAGACCTCCTGTGCAGGTACACGTTATGGGGGTGTTTGCTGCTGTCACAGCCTTTGTTCGTGGGAATGCAGAAGCAGAGTAAATTTGGGAGCCTCTATCAAGAAGTTATTTAGGAAAATTATTTCATAAAATTTAACATCCTGGTTTATTACGTTTTCTTGAAAACCTTTTAATTCCTAAAAATGTATTGACTAATTGAGCTGAATGTCTAAAACATTCTTACATAAAATTAGTGTGCTAATTTTAAAGGTGATATAGATATAGAATGTCAATTAACAATCCAAATATGACCCTCCTCACCTAATGATTGTGCTCTTTCATTGTTTTGTACTTTACAAAACAAAGAGTCTGCTATCTTTGGGGTTCAATTTAGTGTATGTGATAGCATGCCACCTTCAAAGGCAAGAGTGAAATGGGAGACTTCCCTTTATAGCAGCCAAAACCGTGAATTAGACTTTTGCTATGTTTTTCACGTGGAAAAGACTGGTACTGAATAAGTATTTCACAAATCTCATTTTATTAGAAATGATGCACAAAGGCATTCAAAAATATCCTTTACGTTATTAAAATGAAGCCAAATTTAAAAAAATATTCACATTACATACATTGATGGAATCACATCTCTTAACTGCTGAATTATCTTATCTCTATGTGATCTTAATTACTACAAGTTTCCTAACTCTATCTGTCAGTACCTCCAGCAAAAGCCTTTCATTATTAGTTGATCCTTGCTTGCACATGAGCTTCCATATCCCTGTGGCATTCATCAAATTACTTTGTCAATTGGTGTCTAATCAGGTCCTGTTTTTCTGGTAGCAAAACTGAAGAAAAACATGTTGACATTTTTAAATACTGTAAACTCAGTTTAATAATAAACTAATTTTTACTGTAGCATAGTATATAGTCATGGTTAGAAGTTTATAAAAGCGAGTACTGCTTGCATTTGCTTTTACGTTTATCAGGATATTGATAGCACATGTGGAGAGAGGAAACAATTTGACAGAAACTGTTTCTGCTATGCTTTATGCCACTTAAATTATTCTAATTTTCAGAAGAGCTGATTAGACAGTCGTTGACCAGATCCATAGAAATAGAATGACTGACTACTATTTCAAAATGATGACTTGAGTCTGAAATATTAAAACAGGTTTTTCCTAAATTTTTGCATTACTGAAGTGGCTATCTTCAATTTATAGATGTTTCACTGAGAATAATTTTAAGCACTTGTCAAACTTGTACGGGTTTTAAAACATTTAAAGGGTCACACATTTTATTGTTAACAGAGGGTGTTGAGAGAGACTGTCAACACCCTGTGAAGCATTAAGCTGTTGTCTTTGTGTAGGCAGCACCTTAGGTCTCACAGAGCTGTAGTGTAAGTATGTGTCCATATGTTCAACCCACTTTGATGTGTTCAGAGATCTTGGGCCAGCAGTATCCGTATGCTACATCACAACTACAGGAGGGAAAACATGCCATCTGGATTCCCCTTCCTTTTACTTACCTTGTGGCTTCTTCACGGCAGTAGAAAGCCTTTTTTTTTTTTTCTTTTTTCTTTCCTGCTATTCAAAATTATGTGGTAGTTTACAAAAAAAAAAATCTGTTTTGAGCAGTCTTTAATGAATTTTATTTTGGATGTCTATTAACAATCTCCTAGAAGGGATGAGAGACAGGAATGGGTTTTCTAAATTCAAAATATATTCCAATACTCATGCTGTGACAGTAAAAAGAGAGTGTTTGAGATACCTTTATTAGCTAAGAACTCAATTTCTGAGTTACAAAGTACCTTTTATATCTGTTCCCAAGGAAATCTACTGATCCAGATTTAGATCTAAGCAGATCTTGGGGTGGGGTCTTGCTAGCACTGGGTGCTAATAAACTGATACACTGTCTATATTGCTAAACACTTGTTCTAATCAAATCCAGGAAAAAGATCCCCAGTTTTTTTGATGGGAAGTAGTTCACTGGACAGATGCCTCACAAAAAATTAGTTCATTTCCTACTCTCAGTAAGTTCTCACTGGCTGTTCATTCATAAATACTGACATGAGTGACATACAGACTAACATTTGTACCCCTCACTGAAAACTGCCTTATTAAGAAAGCTGCCTCTTCTCTCTAAATCAAACTGTATTTCAGGGGACTGTTTTTAACAAAGAACTTGCACAGATGAGGCACATCAATCCCATGACACAGGAGCTCTGCTCATTCTATGTGAACCCGGCTTGCCAGAGCTCTTCCTCCCCCCACACCTCCCCCTTTACTGGCAATGCTAGAATCTCTGGCACCAGCAAAACGTGCATACAGATAAGGTATCTCAGACATCTTCCATTTTGTGCAGCTCCTGTGGAGCAGTGTGTTCCCAGTATGTTCAAACTCTCTGCAGAGCTTCTAGTCCTGCTTTCACGTCCCCTTTCCCCCATCTGTTTATTTTTCGAAGTTTTGGTCAGTGGAAGAATTTTCTCTTCCCTGACTTTTCCCTGACAATCGTGGTGCTTTTTTTTTGTTTCTGTTTTTTTGTTTGTTTGTTTGTGTTGTTTTTGTTTGGTTGGTTTTTTTCGTTGTTTTATTTTTGGTGGGTTTTTTTTGTGTGTGTGTGTGTGTGAGATTTTATTTTCTTCCACTATCTTACTTGAAGATGTATTGACTGCAGTGGGGACGTGCTCCCACATCTTTCCTGCCTTTGAGGGTGACCTGTTCGTGTTCAGATCTCAGTGTGAAGAACGTGTTTGTTGTGTTGCAGTGCTGTCTGCTCTGCTGAAATTTCTTATACATGTGGCATAGCCACAGGAGAAATGTCCGGACCATATGCCCTATCACCTTCCTTGGATACTGCTGGGAACCTGAGAGTGTCCCTGTTGTTTCATCTCCCTCTGGAGGATGTTTTGGCAACATATTGCCATGGTCCTTGTGACATTCCTCTTCACCTTCTGCTGCATTGCTGGTGGCTTGCCCAGTTCAGAGCTATGTGGAGATTTCCCTGAATTGCTGGTTTGATTTTTTTTTTGACAGGGAAGTATTGTATGGTATAGAAAAGGCCTTTCCTCTTGAATCTGAATTTGACAGTCTGAAGGCATATAGCTTATGCTAGCAGGCAGAGCACAATTTAAGCACCAATTTCCTAAAGCTCAGATAGGAAAAACATACTATATTTTTTCTTCACATACTTGTCACTTTGTAGTCAGCCTGTTTGTTTCAAGGAGAATCAGTCAATTTACACAGATAGTGCGGTATCAGAAGGAGCAGCCTATGGTAGATTCTCTAAAAACACATTGAGGAGTTGTTCCAATGTGGTTACATTGACTGTGGCATATGGAGAGGAACTGGGACTTGCAGGCTGGCAGTCTAAGAACCATCTTTGGTTAGGAATGTTTCCCAAAGTTGGCTTCCTATAGTCTTGAACTATGAGCAAATCATATTTTCTAATGGAACATTTATTTTGTAAAGGAAGAGGAATCGGTAACCAACCAAAAAAATACCCCTCACCTACCCACCAGAAAAGTGGTGGTCTAAATAGCAGCAGCAGCAGCAGAGGGCAACGTGGGTGCAAAGCAGGCACTGGGAAGGCTTGGGTGCTGTGCTGTGTGTCTGGTGGCACCCAAGACTTTGCAAGTTTTTTAGTTGTTAATCAGTAGCCATGGCTGGACAGTTATGATTGAGCAGTTGCATTGTGAACGTTGTATGCTCGACTAATTTTTTGCACTAAGGAAAAGAGAAGACAATTCCAAGATGAATGGACTGGATGAGAGCCACCGCGAGTGAAGCCAGCAGAACTGAGCAGTAACTGGGGAAAAGGTAATTCCAGCTGCGGGCAATTGAGACCCCAGACTCAAATGGGCAGAACCGTGCCTGTGTACTAATAAGCATGACAGGTGAGAGGTATGACGAGCAAATTGGGGGCTGAAAACTACTTAGTAGAAATATTATGCCATTTGTAGCCAATGCCTATGCCTTTGTTACAATGTAATAAATAGTGTAAAGTTTTGATGACCTAGCCTTTTGTGCGTTGCCACGTCGCTCCCTGCTTTGCGCAAGCCAGAGCAAATCAGAGCAGCACCTCGCCCCGGTGTGTGACTCGTCGCGGCGCGCCCGGTAACGAGCGGCCGGGCCAGCACCGCGGCGCGGGGCCGGCACACACCGCCCGGTTCCGCACGTTTCGCGGCCGCTGCACAGAACCTTCCGGATCCGCACGTTTCACGGCCGCCGGTGCCGAGCGTGCTGCGGCGAGCCCGCCCGCCTTTCCCCCGCCTGCCCCCTCCTTTACTCTGCCTGTCCCCCGCCTTTCCTCCCACTGCCTCCGGGTGCCTCTCGCCGGTCCCTTGCCTTCCCCCGCCTGTCCCCCCCGTCCCCCACCTTTCTCCTGCCTGCCCCCCGCTTGTCCCCCGCTTGTCCCTCACCTTTCCTCCGCCTGTCCCCCGCCTTTGCCCCGCCTGCCTCCCGGTTCCTCCCGGTGCGTGCCGCCCGCCGCTCTCGGTGCGCGGGCCCTGCCCGCTCCCAGCACGCTGTCCCGGGCGGCCCGGCGGGCATGGAGCGGCTGCAGGTGGAGGCGCAGGCCCTGGAGGAGTACGCGGAGTACCGGCGGTGAGAGCACAGGCGCTGGGCTCGCTGGGGCGGGGGACGGGCGTTTCCAGCCGTGTCGCATCCCCGGCAGCCGGCCCGGCATTCCCCCGGGAGGGATGCTCGCCTCCATCCCTCCTGAATTGGCTGCTTCGGGGTCTGCGGCGGCTCCGCTGAGCCCTGTACAGGCACCGCCCGCCCTTCGCTGTCGCAGCGGGGATGCCGTGGCTGCCGTGCCCGGTGAGGACGCGTCGCAAGCCCTGGCTGCCAGCAGTGAAGTCACGCATCGTCCCTCGCATCCAGGCAGCGTGAGATGTGCCGTGGGAGGCCATCTGGTCTACCAGCGGCATCCCTGCCCACGGCAGGAGTGCTGGGGGTTTTTAAGGTCCCGTCCTACCCAAACCATTATTTGATAATCTGCCAGCCGTACTGCTCTTTCAGAATACATGGACTTCTGTGCATCACGAGCTCAAAGTTTTGCATTGTATAAATCCCCTACACTGCTGAGTGTCTTTGCTAATCTTGTCAGCGGTCCTCTCTAAAGGCTGAACAAAAATAAACACAGTCGTTGTGCTGAGATCTTAATTTAGTTTAGGAAAATCTTGAGTAAAACACCAGAGGAAGGCACAGTGGTAGTTCTTACATAAGATGTGCAGTGATTCAGCGGGTGTTGGCTGGGTTGACATGCAAATGATAGCGTTGTGTTGGCTCATTATTCTAGTGCTGTACAGTGCTGGCAGTGCAGAAATCCACAGAATATTTGACAAAGAATCACTAGTTCAGCACGTTTTAGCATATCCAATAAATAATAACTAAAATATTTACATGCATTAATAAAATCACTTTCAGCACAGGTAAGTGCTGCAGCTAAGTCTCAATTGTATTTTACATATCTTATTATTGTCTTTAATTATTGTTTATTATTGTCCTTAATTGTTTCCATAAATGCAGAATTTGGATGCTGCTACAGAGTTCCAGCTATTCAGTGACCTTGAATTTGAACACAGTAATAGCTTAAGCAAATGTGCCTGTCTGAATTGAGGGGTACAGCTCCCACCAACTTCAGCTACAGAAACTAACATCATCTTCTTGCAAATCAGAAGACAGCTTGGATGTGTTGTTTGTTACTGTGATGGCAGTGGGGTTAACTGCTTGCAGCTGAATACTCAGACTAGACTAAGATTAATCTTCTGATACAAGTTTGCGGTACAGTTTGGTGTAGATGAGTGATTTGTCAGAGGTCAGTCAAGAAGTCTGAGGCAGAGTTGGTTACATGGCTGGTTACATGACCCTTGATGCTCACTGTTTTTTTTTTTTTTTACAAAAGAACCCCTGATAGTTTGCTGTATTAATTTTTCCTTCTCTCTTACATCTGATTTCCAGTCCATCAGAGCAAATTTTTTAAAAGTGCATGACTCAAAAAATATTCTCTAAAAATCAGCTATAGTTCTGTTAAATTATTGGAAGAGTAATATGAAATACAAGATTTGTTTTGCATTTACAGAAAAAGTTCTATTATGTATTATTTGGAAAAAAATTATCTGGAGAAACCTACTTTTACTGTCTTCATTTTCTTGTGGCTTTTTTTATGCCATGTATGCAGAATTGTAGGTGATGATGATGGAGGAAAGCTCTTTACTCCTGAGGAATACGAGGAGTACAAAAGAAAAGTATTACCAGCTCGGCTACAGAACAGGTTGTATGTGAGCTGGAGATCACCAACTGGCATGGACTGTAAGCTTGTAGGACCAGAGACACCCTGCTTTTGTACTCACCGGTGGGTAGCTTCCCTTCTTTTACATTTTAGTATTTTTAAAAATCAGGAAAATGTGAAATATTCCCAGACACGTTACAGTAGCACATAGGCCAGTTTATTTAAGGGTTTAAAGGTTGAGAAAATCTTGTTTTAAACTGTAAGAATTGTTTGTAAATGCAGATGTCAATATATTTTTGAGACCAAAATGATTTTGTAGTCTCAATAAATTCACCTGTAAGGCATGTGTTAGAGTAGATTAGATTGCTTCTGGTAGTGCTGTCAAAATGAAACATAAGGATATGTCAAATTTATGTAATGAATAGATGTAAAACCACCTGCTATTATGCATTGAGTTGAAAATTAACTATTAAGAGTCAATAGTACAATTAAAACTACTTCAAAATAAAACTTGTGAAGCAAATGGTAAGCCTTTCAGGTGGTTTTCTGATAATTGCTAACAAAGTTATAGAAGCTATAACTTTTCCTGTTTTAGGTACAAACAGCACCGGACAGACTACGAGGTGCTCCCCAGGGAGCGCCCCATCCGTGTGCCTTGCCGAGCGCGGCGCTGCCCGTGCCCGTCGTTCCGGGCGGTGCCGCTGAACGGCAGCCAGCCCGTCCGCTGCCGCTGCAAGCACCTCCCCGAGCAGCACAGCCCAGTGCCCGCCTTCCCCTGCCTCTCCTGTGAGTTACTGCCCGCCCTGCAGCGCTCTCGGCCGGGAAACTCAAGGGAACAGCCCGTGAGAGATCTGTGCTCTGCCCAGAGTGCCGGGTGTGCGCTGCTCTTGCCGCTGATGGGTATTTTGATCCTTGAGGAAGGATGAAAAGTGAGAGCTGGAAGATAGCACTTTTTGCACAGGAGGGTTTAGAACAACATGCTTAGTTTCCCCAGGTCCTGTGATGGAGTTTAAATCTCTGAATGCTTCAGATAGGTGCTTATGGAGACAGACAGTATGGAAGCTCCCTGTCTGCAGTTTGTCACTTCTAGCTGCATGCACATGCCTTTTCTACCTGAACTTGGTGTTTTGAGAGAGAAGTGTTGATCTCCATTCCTTTATTGCCTAGTTGACTATAACATTAACCTATTTTTATGTCTTTTCTCAACTCAGTAGGAAGCAGTACTCAGTTCCCAAATAGTACTATCACTAGCACTCTAACAAAGAGGTTCCTGACCACATAGATTGTGGGTCCAAAAATGCAAATTGAAATGGAGTTTCAGCAAGATCTTAGAAAAGGGATTAAGAGGAAGTTTTTGCCACAGTTGTTTGAGGTTAATGTAATGAAACAACAGTAATTATTAACCACAGGAAATAAATAATGAATAAAGATATTTTAGTTTGAAACCTCCAGTTACTTAAGAGGAAGAATTTTTTTTGCTGGACTTCTGTACTGTTATTAAATTTCTTTCATGGAATGTCCCTATTTTGTATAGAAAAAAAGTGTAAACAGCTTTGGCTGGTTGAGAATCGTATCCCACAGAATAAAATATCTACATGACAGCCTTTCAAGACTTTGCACTAAGTAATGTGAAAGTCTTAGATGTGCAGCTGGATAATTCA
This sequence comes from Acridotheres tristis, assembly GCA_037013685.1. NCBI lineage: Eukaryota > Metazoa > Chordata > Aves > Passeriformes > Sturnidae > Acridotheres > Acridotheres tristis. The sequence continues at coordinate 31,173,692 of CM072886.1, forward strand.
GACTGAATCCATAGAACACAGTGTTTTCAATATTAATACATATAATGCTTTTTTGTTTAGTGTTTCTTAAAAAACCGGACACTTCTGAAGACTTCATAGATTTTGCAATGAAGTGCCAAGAATTGCTTGTACTTTGGATTTGTTTCGTTTTAATGTAATGGTGCAAGTGTCCAGTGCTGATAAATCTAATGTGACAGATAAGTTATAACTGAAAAACGTACCCTCTAGTTGCTCTGTATATATTGCATATACTGTATTCTGTGTCCAAACATAGAGTTTTGTTACTCAGGAGTGCCCAAAGTAATACAAAAAAGCCTTTAACATTTTCAAGAATGTGATCAACGTATTACAAAAGACTTACAGAAGTCTTTCATGGTGCTCCACAAAATGAACTGTGAGCTTGAACCAGGGTAATTTGTATTGCAAAGCACTAGCAACATCACTTCCTCAATTTCTTGGTCACATCATTGCTCCAGAGGTGCTTCGATGACACTTTTAGATGTAGGTAGGCAGACAGGTTACTTTACTCTGTTTCTGAATGTCGCATAATATTTATATAATTATTTCAATTACATTCTGTGACTGTGTAAGCTTAAAAACCCCTGAAAGTCAGTCTAATTATTCTCCTGCATAGAACCCATTTTGTTGCTTCCACAGTCTCTATTTGCTAATTTTAAAAGATATTTAAATTGTGATTTTTATAATAAATTGTGGTATGAAGTTTCTTAGCCCTGCAACATTGATATATGCTATACGGCTTTGGAGGGAATGCTGCCAAAATGCTGGCAGGTTGTCAGCTTTACTCAGTGTCAGAACTTCTTTTCTTTTCATTCATTGTAAGTGGATGGAGAGGCGTGTTGTTAATGACAATGAACACAATTTGTAACATAGGAAATACAGTTAGCTATCAGAAAATAAATTTCTGATCCAGCATTGATCCAGGCTGCTCAGAAAGGTGGAATATCCATCCTCAGAGGTACTTGAAATTTGGCTTAGTAATATCCTGTGACTGGATGGTCCCCATGACCTAATCCCAAGACTTGTTTTTTCTCTTTTATACAGCCTTTTTATACAGCTAAATGCTTCAATCCCATCACCATCTCACTCATTAATTTGTTTCTTAGGTTCCAAGTGCTCAGGCTTTCATAGCTGCTTTACCTGTGCATGTGGTCAGCCAGCATATGCTCATGAAACAGTTGTGGAGACCAAAGAGGAGCGCTTAGCCCAAGGCAAGCCCGTGGGGCAGGATGTTCCTTACGCTGCCATGGGAGGACTGACTGGCTTTAGCTCGCTAGCAGAAGGCTACATGAGGCTTGATGACAGTGGAATAGGTATGTGCAGCTGACCTGAGAGGGAATTTTCATTCTCCTCCCAAGTTTTGAAGAGTAAAAAAATCAAAATAGAGTTTGAGAGTTTGAAGGCAAATCGGATGAGTAGGAGTAGAACTGCAGAAAGACTGCTCCTTTCCAGCTGTCCTCAAGGTGTTAAGGGGTCACATTGTCCTACTCCCTGTAGTGAGCTGATAAAAAACTCTTTTTCAACAATTCTGGTGTTCAGCCTCTGCTTTTCTGCAGAAGCCTTTGCTTCTGCTTGAAATGCAGCAAATCCTTTAGAGAGAACCTGTAACTTCTAATACTTCCTGTAACCTAGTACTTCCATGTTCTATATATGTTAGTCCTTTAGCCTAATACTGCCCAGGTATTTCTTGGTTATATATTCACAGCATTTTTGTTTCCAAACTCAAAGGTTAATAGCTGTTCAGCATAAAAAAAGAGATGTAATTGGTAGACCTTTTTAACAGAGATGTTAGTTTGAAGAAACAAAGCTTTTCAATCCTTTTGAAGCCATCCTTGTAATGCTTTTGTTAACTCCAGTTTATGGGTCTGTGCTGAGAGTTGTAGATATGAATCTGTAACCTTATTTTGACCCCAGCATGTGTATTAGGGCTGTATCTCCTGGAGTTAATTATTGTTTTCATCCAACTTTCCAATTTTCTGACAGGTGCTCCTTCTGCTGAACTTTTAGAAGCCCCCATTACTAACATGGATCATCCATTTCTAAAAGCATTTCAGGGGCCTTCGAGTTCTGCTCAAACCGTGCCACAAATAGCAGGTGATGTATGAGCAGGATAATACTGTTATACAAAAAGAATTTAATATAAAATTAATTGATTTTATCAATTAATTGAAAGATGCTTAGGGCATTAAAATGAATATTGAAGCTTTGCTATGTGATAAGTTAGTACAACATTCATGTACTTCAAATGTTTAGAATAACTTAACTCTTGTTATTTTTGCTTGTGATGTTTTTTTTACCTTAAATTATTTTTTCTTAGGGTTTGTTATTTTTCCTGTATTCATTGGATCAGTTTTTAAAATTCTTAATTCCTCTTAGAAACTTATCATATCTGAATGGGTTGTACATATTCATCACAACCCTGCAAAACTGTCTTCTGCCAGATAGCTTTTTCTATACGGGATTATGGATCACGTGCACTTATTTTATGTCCCTTATTTAGTACAAAAATTTAACATTTAATATAACTGTTGAGCTCCTTTAAGATAACTTATAGTAGGTGCAACGCTGGGCTAAAAAGGTTTCTCTTTGGTTCCAAACGCTGGGTTTTGTACTTGCCTATAGAGGTGCGTTCCCATTTTAAATGAGTTTTGCCAAATGTAAAACATAATTAATGGAAGAGCAAGTATCATTAATAAAAAAGCAGTTTTGGCTTTTTGTTTATGTTTTGTTTTTCAGGTAGTTCAAGTGGCACAGGGCAAGTTTCTCATGGAAAACAATCAGAAGCTGATGACATGGCTTACTTTGAAAAACGTTATCAAGAACGGGCAAGTTACTACATTTATTGCTTAATTCAAATACACTTTAACAAGAGGATGTCTAAAATCCATAGATGTATGATTTAAGTGACATATAAATGCATCATATAATTCCTTCTCAATTGCTGAGAAAGCTAGCTTCTTAACATAAATTTTTAAATACAGTTATCAGCTACTACAGGATTTCAGAAGTCAGTCATGTGTGGGATGGCATTTATCTTAGCTAGGCAGATTTTAATTGAGGTAAGTCTCTGTTACAGAAAACCAAAACATTTTACTATGTGACAAAAAGGAACAACAATGCAGAGTCACAGAAACTGCTCTGTGGCATTTAGGACCGTGTATTTGCTAGTTTGCTTATAAAATTTTATAATATTCTTTTTTTTTTTAATGACTGTCTATGTAAGTTTGGCTAAACTTCTTCTATCTTTCTTGGATGATCTGTATCACTCACTCAGAGGTGTCTCCTCCACCACACTGATTATCTTTAATTTAAAGGTCCTGTGGTGTAGATTATTCACATTAATTCACATTATTAAATACCTATTTTTTCCCCCATGTAAACCCTTTAGCTCCCCCATCTCAGCTGAAGTATGTCTCGACTGTTTATGAATTCTTTTGTAAGGCAATGTTGCATAATTAATTTTTAAAATCTAAACTGTTTTGCTGTTTTGCTTGCTGGCTTGCACCAAGGTGTTTGCTAAGTAGAAAGCTGTTCTAGCTTTGTGAAATTCGAAATAATTTTCTTTATTTTGTAAATCATCACAAAATATGGACAGATGTTACAAATATTACATTGGTTCATAGCAAATGTCAAATTCAAATTTCTCCATTTCTTTTTTCCCCCAAGATTTTATTTTCTTTGCAAAAGGTAGTAGGAATTTTAGATAACAACCTCAAGCCTCCAAAGGGGGAAAAGAGTTTTAAAATACATTTTTTTGTAGACCAACAACATTTGCTTAGCAGTGAGTTCATTCATAGATCCCAATGAGATCTTATTTCCTTTTGATATAATTTTATGATAGGAAAAAGCGTGTTGATTCTTTTTGTCTTGCATTTTTAATAGCAGCATATGTGTTAGACGGGATGCAAAAATCTCTGCATCTCTTTTATATAATTGCTCTAAATAAATAATTTCATTCACCAATAATAAATTATTTAATTCACCAGGGTAACAGTACTTGAGAAAAATTGTAGCTTCTAAAACCAACAGATACATTTGTTTGGACTAATAGTCTTACTGCAAAATGACAGAGTGAAATGTGTATGTGTCGATAAATTTTACCACGCTGCGAGAGCCTGCTGTGTAGAAAAAATCTTACAAGAGGAACTCATGACCTTGGGGGTCCAGCTGGGAAACTCTGAGATGAAGGCCCAGCACCATTCCTGTGTGGTTTTATGTGTGCTGGCTTGTCCGTGTCTGTTAGACATCTGCTATAAAACTGCTCCACCTTCCATTGACATAGAGATAAACCCATGAGCACACTGGCCTTGAGGGATCCTTAAATACCGAGATTGCCATTATCAGAGATAAGGTTTCAATAGGGGAGGAGCTGCAGCTCCTTTGTCTGGTGGTGCAAACGTCAGCAGTGCTAGGTTGGGATAATAATGTTGTGTACCTTTCTGCACTGCATGGATCACCCTGATAAATTTGTAACTGGATGTAGAAATTTGATATTTGCAAATCAATGTTTGAACACTGCTGGTGCCTTCTTTTTTGTTACAGCTGAAAATGGAGAAAGCTGCTAAACGGAAAGAGAGGAATCCAGTGCCATCAAAGAAGCCATGAGATTAACAAATAAATATTTATTATTTGGCACATTGTTCATTATTACATTGAGTATTTTTCTCTATGTCTACCCACATACCTGTATTTATTAATTTACTTATCCTGTTGTTTTGTTCCTTTGCCAAAATAATTTTTTAATTTTCTCATTGTAATAAAATCGGTTCTTTAATCAATGTATTCCTAATATCCACAGATATTAGAACAGATATTACACAGATATTTCTTTGAGAATGGAGAAGCATATTTAGGGAGTTGCAGGTCTGAAGGTTAAAGAGAGGGTGGAAGGTCTGAGAGAATAACCTTGTATTTAAATATTAGGTTGCAAGAGGGCAAAGAGAAGATATGTCTTATTCTTAGACACTTATGATACATTTGGTTCTGGATTTTATGTGGTGAGATTTGTTCTGTTAATATTGATATTTTAATATTTTCTTTAAATCTTTTTCCGCTTTCTGTTGATTTCATCACCTTGACATAATATTCAAACATACCCTTCTTCTCTCACACTTCTGTAGGCTCTATTCTTGCCAACATATAAATATTTGTTTGAAATATGACGTTCTGTACACTTGCAAAACCATTTCCACTCTTATGAGCTACTTGAAGGGATCTTGCATGTATACTTTATCCCAGATTTTTCTGGTGGTATCATTCTCCCAATTCTGTTTGTCTGTTACTGTCCAAAACAATTATTACACTAAACTTCTGAAAACCTTAAGTGGAAATTAATATGTCATTTATAACATGTAAAGCAATAATTGCATGTTTACTACAAACTTATTTACCTAAGAGGTTCATGTCTACTCCAACACAGACTGAATCACCTCAGGGTGAAGTGCTTTTGTATTCTTTGTCCATCTTCACAGCCGTGGCAACATATGTTGTATTAAAGGTAGTGCACAGGAAAATATAAAATCTAGTGAGTGTGTGGTGGTTTAATTCTGCAAAGCAGCACAGCAAGGACTTGGTACAGAATAACTGGCAGAGAGTGCAGCTCAGGAGACAAAAGCAGAGCCTGAGTGAACTGATCCTGCTTTGAGAACAGAGAGGTGTGAGTCAGTTTGTTCTTAAAAGGACCTATAGGTGTCTCTGGAACTGGAGCCTTTACAGGAGGTGTGTGTGCACTGAGACTTTACAGCAAGAATTGGGAGAAGCCTACAAAGCTTTGTTTCCCCTTGGAGAGAACGCCTCCGTGTGCCTGATGGGCAAGGGAAAAAAGGTGTTTGAAGGTATTTACTGCAGGGCAACTTGTTTTTTGTTTAGATATCACCTGTGGGGTGAAGGCTCAGCTTTAAGAGAACCTTTAACTCAATACTGCCATTACTACAGATGCCAATTAGAGAGGATAATCTGTTACTTTAATTTAAATGTATGATACATCAAAGTGTCTAATTAATTATTTAGAAGTACCTTTACTGTTAAATTCTACAGTTACATGCTGCTTTAGCCTAGTAAATGAAAGTACTAATTTGAGCTCCCTCTTCTGGTCCTGGCAAGCAATCCATTCTACACATCCTCTGCTTGCTCTTGAAAATTAATGGGGTTTTCACAATGTAATCACAAGAAGCAAACAAATACAAATAACTTCCATAAATAAAAGTAAAACAAATACAGATGAAAAAATTTCCATTTTTCAAAGAGATTATTACAAGTTTAATAATGAAACTCTACTCTAGTTTCCTTCTTATTCCTGTTGCTATACTCATGAGGGAATGCAGTTCTGGAAATCTCTGTGTGTGTTGCAGAAGTGAGTTTTCTCACAGCCAAATATAGTTAAAGGCAAGTTAAAGTTCTAAGTTCTAAGTTAAAGTTCTAAGACTATAAAAAAATTTATTTTGTGTTCCTTTTGATACTGAGAACATACCTTTTAGGAAATAATGTATTGTTTTACATTTTGAGTTGACAATATTTGTCTGTTTTAAATGTTAGCTCTGCCAGATTCAGTCCTACTAAACTGTACTTTCATCATCACAAACTGGTTTTATTAAAGTAATTAAAAATATATTCTGTGTTTTAAGTTATTTACTGTTTCCACTCCAAGGATATAAAAAAGTTACTACATTTATTTAGTGATATTTCTTTTTAGTTGGAAAACAGGTTGGATCATAAAAATATCAATGGCATTAAATGCTGCTTAGGAGTTCTAACCACTTTTCACTCATGTTGATGATGTCCAAGCTAAAGAAACTTGCTTTATTTGCCAGAAGGCATGTTTTTTACTTCCTAGTATTTGCATCCTGCTTTTTTTTCTGAGACTTTATTGATATCTATACATAAAAAACCTGGTACAATATATCTCATAACATTGCTGGCTGTGGAAACTGGACACTGATGTCATACTTTAAGTGAAATTTTAATTTATCCTAAACAACCAATAATCGGTTTGCAGGATCAATATTGCAACCTCCAATTCTATTGAAAAATTTATTTTTATTTCTGTTAGAAATTATTTTTTTAAAAATTGTAAAAGCAGAGAGCAAATTCTAGTACGTGTGCCATTAGCAGTGTTCATTAAATAAAGAGCTTGGTTTAACAGGTACTTGCTGATGGTTTGTTTTCCTGAGAGCAGCCATGAACTTTGAACAAAATATTATGGGACAGATAAGTTACCAATTCACCTGTGTGATTTATTGAGTGGGGGTATCTGTCTTTCAGCTGGAAACATTAACTATTTCTAACCCTTATCCAAGGAAAAGAGGCACAGGGAAAAGAGTTTATTCTCATGCACATCAGCACTCTGAGCTGTTAAAGCTTAATTGCATTGGCCCTGGGCAGTGCTTAAGCATGTCTTATATTTAAAATAACTGGCTTTCAAAACAGTATTTTGCCAATATGATAACATTGCTAGAGTGTACAGCAGCATTTTTTCGCTAGTTTTGATCATCCTGTGGAAAGGCTTAGATGTTCCTTGGCTGTTATGACAGTGGACACCGGTCCGTGATCCTAAGTGGAGCACAAAGGAGCTCCTCCCTGTTCTGTGTGTTTCTGACACTAAAGACAAACCACGTCTGTCTGTCTCAGGTTCGGGAGCGAGGGAAATGCGATGTGTGAATTCACAACCAGTAATGGCATCGCTGCAGTTACTTTGCCAAGTTGTCAGTGTCTTTGCAGCACGATGTGCATATTAAATGACTGGCAGGTCTTGTGACTGTATGTCCCCAAGACTCTCAAGAGGTAATTTATAGCCATGTGGCCCAGGAAAAAAGACAATTTTGCAAGTAATGATAGCATTTCTTCTTAGCACAAATATAATTGAAAAAAAAGCCCTAAGCTTTTCCAGTCTAATAGACCTCTTACAGATGTACCTGATATGGGGGGTTTTTATGGCAATTATGCAATTGTTGTCTAGAAGCCTACTCTTGCTTTGGAGCCTTTAGCATCTCTTTTCTGGTAGAAGGAATCATTACTTGCTTTATACTGGTTTTAGCTCTGATTTTACATTCACTGTACCCATGCTGTCCGTGATCCCATGGGCTCCTTTAGTTACCTCCCTAGGGAAGGTCCCAGGCTCAGCCATAACCTGTGTGATGCTGTGTCTCCAACAGAATGGGAGCCTCACACAAAGTTTATTGGTTGAGTTATGAGGTGTAGAAAGGACCCCCTTGCTTTCTGAGCTCCTCAGGGATCCAATCTTAGCCCCAGACTTAGTCAACAGTTTATGTCTAAGGGATTATCCATTATACCAAATATGATTGAACCTTTGTACAACTTTGTCCTGCGGAATTAAGGATGGCAAACCAGATATATTTATATAAAATATTTAGTTTATTATGATAATGATTAGACTAAAATATCTTAATCAGAATTATTTACTCCACAGAGAGAAGCTATTAGTACAGTCTAATTCTCTGTTTTTAATATTGAAGCAATTACTGGAAAGCTAGCAAAACCAATTAATAAGTAGAGATTGATGTTACTGACTTGTACCAAAGACTATAGGCAAATTTCTTTTGTTCAGCCTTGAGGAATAACCTCGAGGGGCACCCCCAATCCAAGGGAAGATCTCCACACACACTCCAGGAAGGGAGATGTCAGAAGGCTGTGCCATTAAAGACTGGGACTGCTCAGTCAGACGTCTCCAGGCCAGCTGTGCCAGTTCAGGAACTTTAGATAAGTTATCAGTAGTGTCGCTTTTTTGTTCTTTTATCAGACACTTTGCCGGGACAGCTACATCTTCACCTTGCTCTCAAGATGTTTAATTTTGGAGCTGATGACTCAGTCTGCTTTCAGCATTATTCAACACCAAAAGCAGCATGGATAGCTTTGCAAATAGGGCATTGTTCAAGTTGTTTTACCCCATTCTAGGCAGACTATCTTGTTACACACTGGCTGAGCACATTCAAAAATACTTGATTCTAACTGAGATGTTTAATCTTATCCTCCCTTTCCCAGCAAATTTCTGTATAAGTGAGAACAAAATATAGCATTTAATTTTGGAAAAAGAAAAACAATCTAATTCAGATTTCAGAATTTCAAGTACTGTTCTTCCCCTTCAAACTGCAATCAGTTATTCTTTTTTGTAATGTCAAAAAGAATTGTTCATCAAATGAATACACAATGAGTGAGAATCTGTTGCACAAATAAGTTTGTAGCTATGCTTTCTTGAATATTTTGTAAGCCAAAAAATAAATAAATTGTGGTCTAAAATATTTGCTGTTGACTGAAGAATATTGTAGGAGGCAGTTACACTCCCAGCAGGACTCTATCTCCTGCCCTAAAAGATCAATTTGTACGTGGATGGGCAGGAGAATATTGGAAGGGAGGAGTGAGTAAAGGTAAAAATACCCAAACAATGAATAGTTTTCTTTAATGTGAGTGTTGGGGAAAATCCAGAAGCAGTAGCACAGGTTGCATATTGGTCAGAATCTGTGTAGCTCTGAGCCAGCTGGAGGAGGCAATGCTCCTTGTCATGTCCCCAGTAGGAATTTGGGGAGGTGGACCAAAATTTGTTCATTGTTTATGGAATAAATTCTTCTAATAAAGGGGTTTTTAGATTCAATAATCATAGGTAATTCTCCTTTGGGTTCTTATTCTGGCATTGAGACTCAGAGTGTTTTATTTAATATTGCAAGGTACAGATCCTAGGAACGTGCTTCTAAGGTTATCAAAATATTCAGTTGCACAGGCATTTTCTTTCAGATTCTGAACTCTGGATCTTTTCCTTTGAATTACAGGTAAAATCTTGTCTACCAAAAGCTATGTTACTGGAATTGACCTTGTTTTACAACGGTTCAGATACTAAGTTATAAGTGGAGAAGCTATGCTTCTCTCAGCCAACCCAAAACCCAAGTCTTTCATGCAAAGAGAATGAGGGATATGCCATAACTGCTGTCTTCTTTGATTAAGGAGAGAAAGAGAATGGATACCTGATACATGCTAGGGTTTGTGAGGAAGGATTGAAAAATAAGATCTGCATATTGCTAGCTGGTAATGAAACTGTTAAAAATGTTAATTGCAAACTATTTCTCTGAAGTACATTACCTGTCCTGATGTGATTCATTAATTCTTGGAAGAAAATCAGAGCAGTCCTGCAAGTGCACCTAAAATAATAAAGACTGAAAGCTTAAGGTGGGGCATTACTTGTCTCAACAGCAGTGCCACTGTTTTGATTTAATTTTGGGCTGTTATAAGCCATCAAGCACCTATGAAAAACAACAGCTAATAACTTGTATGCTCTCTCCACACTTCTAATGTCAGGAGATGTAATGACTTCTTGAAAACAAGTTGTGTGTTGACTGAAGCTTGTCCTCGGACTAAAGATGTTTTTGGCAAATATAGTTTTAGTAAGGTAAGTAGTTTGTGTATGCGTGGACTTTGTTTTTTACCTGGATGTAAAAGTTTTAATTCTATGCAACCACTTTTCAAGCTACTTGTTTGATCTTTGAATGTGTTATGGGTTATATTCTCTTAAGTTCTCTTTAAGAACTGTTGGCTCTCCTACAGAAAACACTTGTTTTGTGTGAGCAAGTCTTGCTGCACTTCACTCGTCAGTAAAATTATGGAAACACTGTTTTGGGTTTTTTTAACACTCAGGAAATACTACAAGAAGGTAATATACAGAATGCTAAAGACTCTTTCTTTGTCCAATATACATTATGGACTTTGTTTAACAAGAGAGCAATGCTTTTTTGAAGAGAAGTGGTTCTTTGCTCCATCTCAAGAAGTGAAAAAAGATCCTTTAAAAACCTGTAAGGTTGAACGTACTTGCTGGACAAAGTACTCTTGAGAAGACAGCAAGGACATATTTAGTAGCAGTTCTATGACAAGCATAAAAAGGATGATGGCAGCTTTTGGTTTTATATGTGAACTATTGGTGGCTTTGCCAATTGCAAACTAAGCCAAAATTAAGAGATGAGTCTGAACTTTTTGTGTGCGCAGGTAAATTACCTTCTGCGTTCTTCTTGGAAACGGAAGAAAACAAAAGCTACACATTTATTTTGTGACTGGCCTGTTCCTTTGTCATGTGTATTAAGGTGTCACTGTCGATAAAATGTTGTAGCAACATATTAAGAGAAAAGCCATGTGAGGCTACTGTGTAATGTGTTAGTGTTTTTCTAGTCACAAAGCTTTCTTTGATCTCCTGTTTTTAGATTAGAGGATTATGTTTTTGTAGCATTAGCATATATTTCTGAGAGATATCAAATGCATTACTTGTTTTTCCATTATTCTGTTGGGATAATTACAGGAAAGTGTAGAAATAAGATTTGTATTCCATTCCACAAATACCAATTTGAGGTATGCTCATATTTTCATAATGGCATTCTTGATAAGTTTTCGTTCTTAATTTCCTTAATTTCCAAATTTATGGTGGTTGTTTTTCTGAAGACAGATGTTGGTACAGCAAGAGATTAACAGTGAATAGGCAGAAACTGTTTTATTAAAGTTTTTAATTGTAGTCAGTTCTACATACGAAATGATAATAATAATAACTGAATCTTTCTCTTTTTGAAACCTGCTACATTAATGCATTTTAAAACAGTGAATAATGTGGGACACACATTCAAGCGACCTGTCATTTAAAAAAATTGTAATGAAAAGACTGGCAAACATGACATATTTGCAAAGTGTTGTTTGTATCTCTTGATAAAGAGGTTCAAGCGTTAATGTTAGTAAGAAATGTAATTTAATTTCAAAACTTCTGATTGATGAAAATGGTAGGCTTTGTGTGACATGTTAGCACTGATGGAAATGACCTGAAAGAGCTGCTAATCAGCATTAGGAGACTGGAACAGTGGGCTAGTAGTTCCTATGTAAAATGTTAATGTCTAGACAGGCTGTTTGGCATGGAAACATTAGATTACATTGCTGGTCATGATGAAAGTCTTGTATACTGCTCCTTAATTGTAGCCTTTAGAAAAAAACTAGATCTCTTAGCAGAGATCTATTCTGTTAATGTTTTGTCACTAAGCTTTTAGATAAATACCAGTATAAGAGATTTCTCTCAGTTCCTTCCTCTGAAGGGCATATGGCCTTACTATGGAAGATTCTGACCTCTGCAGCCTGCTTATATTCTAGCAGTTGTCAGTGCACATTTCTGTAGGAGGTTTGCATTATCGCCACTGATTTGTATGTTATCTTATTAAGCAGTATCCGGTGACTGAAAAATCTTAAATTCTGAATGGACCAAACACGTTTCAAATTCCACCAAACTTGCAATGTCCAAGTGTTGATGAGAAGTGCAGGCTCTGGGCACTGCAGATACCAGCTGGTCTGAACCTAAACGTGTGTGACCAGGTGAGGAATAAATTTTAAAGCATTTAGATGATAGGACGTGTAACAGATACCATCAGTGTTCTCTGGAGGAATCTGTTTAAGTGAAAGCAAGGCAGGCTGGGAAGGATTGTCTCATCTGTTGCCATGAGCATACTCTAGAAATTATATGGTTTTGTAAAAAATCGTTCAGGTTGTGCTGGGGAAGAGATTTTTAGAGTATGATTCGCCTCAGGTCTATTTCTGTCTGATCCAAGGTGTTTCTGGTGCTGAGGAAACAAAGTACCTCTGCTTCTTCCCCTTCTGAGGAAAAAAAATACCTCTCTTGGTCACAGAACCTGAGAAAAATCCACTTACTTGTGAGCTGCTTGAATGTCTGGGTGCTGTGCAAACTTTTGGTCAAAAGAGAGAATAGCAAGTGGGAGTAGGAATCCTGCTGCCCCTGCCCAGCACCGAACGTGAAAGGCTCAGGAGCTGATGGCAACAGGACTTAAAAAGGCTTTGAGCCCTTCTGAGGTACACTGGTGGCTCTTGAACAAGTTCTACTAATGTCAGTCTCCTTTTCTGGGACACCTTTGGCAGCCCTAATGGCATGCCTCCTCAGGGATGGGCACTGGCACTGCCCACGCTGCACTAGCCCAAGGCTTGGGAGCAGAGGTTGCCAGAGGAGGAGGGAGGAAGCTCCTATCCAGCTTGCCTTTATTCTACCTATCTACCTATTTCTATCTATCTATCTATCTATCTATCTATCTATCTATCTATCTATCTATCAATCTATCATCTATCTATCTATCAGAGCAGGTTCCAAGAGGCCTTGTGCATGGCCTCATCCATGTAGTCCTATTGACATTGCTATTACTTAAAACTGATGAAAATCTGTTGTCAATTCCCTGGAGTTTTGTACTGGCTTATTTTTTCTATTTTTAAAAAATCAATTAAAAAAAACCCCTTTAATCATTTTTATTTGCTTGAGCTACCTTTTTATTTGCTTTCTCTCTTTTCAGACCCTATACCTTCCACTCTTAGTTTTCAGCAAAACTAGTTTATTTTCAGAAGTGGTAGCGCAGTAACAGGAAAACCCTGTTAATAAAAGATGAATTCCTCCCAGATATCCTGCAAAGGTCTTGAGTGCATTCCCCAGTCTTTCAAAACCCCTTTTTCTTTGAAGTTATGATGAAACTGGTAGGAAACTGGTAGCTGCCAATTGTGGCCTTACCCAATTTCTAAATGAGATTTTCAGTAAACACTCTGACCGAGTACCTGCCAGCTCAGAATTTTACTGGAAATCATATATTTGGCAAAGTAAGACACTGGAAATGTCATAGAACACTTGGTATAAGTGATCTGATCAGCTTAGGTGCTGGGATGGGAACATGTGAGAAGATGGGACTGAGTATCTAAAATATGACTTTTAATTCCAGTCTTTTCAGCAGCAGGTAGTACTGGTACTCAATGGAAAGAAAATACACGTGAGTTTGTGTGTGTGCTGTGGTGGTGAGAATTAGGACATTAAGCTATAGGAAACGTCATAGTTCATTAATGAACTTCATTAGTAGTGTTGCTGGTTGGAGAGCTTGCTCTTCCTTCTTTGATTTCCAGAGACAGATTATTCTTATGTATCTTAACACAAGATTTTGAAAAGAATTAAGAGTTAGCAGCTTGTAAGTAGAGGAGAAGGTACTAAAATCTTTGTTGAAAGTGAAGGTTGCAGGACTTCAGTCCTCTAAGCAGATTTTGCAGTGATGTTTGTTCTACCATCGTATTCCATAGGCTTGTCCTCGAGGCTTTTTGTATCTATCCCCTCCTTATTTATCTCTCTTAAAAACTCACTGAACACAAATATGGATTGCAAAAGCACGCTTGCCTACCAGGACAGACATGGTATGGTGATGTAGCTGTGTGGGAATGTAACAATGTGTGCTGTATGAAATAAAGGCAGCTATCACAGTTTGAATCAAGCTGTTAGGGGATAACAGTTTCCCTGCAACTTGTAATTACATTGACAAGAGGTGCTGCTAAGCTGGCAGATACAGCTGTTGTCAGAAACCTTTCTAAAGAGACTTGTCCTGCTAGGATTGCCATGGCAACAGGCTGCTGAGGAAAACGCTTGTGGGTGGGAAGAACTGTACTTGGCATTCAGAAAGTTGAGATGGTGTAAGGAGTATAATGTTCCCCAAAAAAACTTGTTCAGCATTTGCTAATGTTCCATAATTTGAGCTTTTGAAGCATGTTAATGAATCACCTGAGGGCACACCCTTCCACATACCAGCACAGCATCCAATTCTAGTATAATCAGATCATTTAGGCAAGTCTGTGCTGTTAGCAAATAATATTATGAAGTGATGTGCTCTTCAAAGAAGTCTAAATTTATAGCAAAATGCCTCATAGTGAATTATTTTGATACTCTGATCTGCCCTGTTTTTTGAATTACAGTTGTGAATCTGATTTTTTTAAAAGGAAGAGGGTTTTTTGATTTTTTTTTTTTTGCACACAGTGTTGAGATACTTTTATGTACAAAGCTGCCCTGACTGGCCTGAGCAGAGAGCAGCCAGCAGATTCTCTGTTTCATTTCTGTATGATTTGCACATCACAGGTATTTTTGGGGTAGCATGCCTGAGAAGGAAACGAGCTAGGATGTAACCAAAGCCATTCAGGTGAGGATGGAGTTGATGTGGGATGTAGTGGAGCTTTGGTTGTGTGTCGTATGGTCACAGTATTAGAGACAGATTGCTGCACATCACTCTTTTTTTATTACAGAAACAACTTTTAGGGTAGAGATCTCAAACACTAACATTAACGTGCTTTGGCTTATTTAGTAGATGGGAGATTTGAGCTACAGTGGACCTTGGCTTTCCTGGGTCTTGTATTGTAAGATGGTTTTTGGATGAAAAAGAGTTTTGATTTAGTGACTGGGAAAACACGAGGAGCTTTCTGTAAATTTTTTTCCCTACACAAAGGGAAAACCAGATTTCTCTGTGTTTGACTAAAAGTTCCTAAGCATCACAGAATGATAGCGGTTGTGGAATTTTAGAGAATTTCCTTAACTGCTGCCTTATAAAAAAGATGCTTTTATTTCTCCCTGGCATTATCTGAGAAGTGCAGTACTTATTTACTGATACAGTTAAAAAGACTGTGAATGGTTTTAAGTGTGATAAACAGCAGAAATACGAAGGGATTGTGTGAAAAGATGTTACATTTGCATGAATTCAGAAAAATGTTGTACAAACAACAGATAGGAAAATCTGCCACTGTGGATTTCCACAGTAACACCCCCAAACCTGAACTCACACACAGCTGTTTCATTTTCTTGCAGTCTAAAATTAGTCATAACCAGCTTTGTTACTTGCTTGACTTTTCCTAGAACATCTTGTTTCTACATAAACCAGACTGTCATTGCGTGGATCCTCCATCCACTGAAGATACAATGTTTGTGCACTTCTGTGCCAACTAAATTTCCACAGAACACAGCTAAGAAAAAAATATCTGAATGTAAGGAAATCTAACATACAGTTTGTTGAAATTTTTAAAAAGACTTTTCTACAAATTTTTATTACTATTTTGTGTTGAATACAAGTTAATAACTTTGAAAGAAAAGTTTGTGGATATTTTCTTAAGTAAGAAAGTATTTGCTCACTGTTAAAACACTAAGGTGGGCAATGATTTATTTGGGAATGGTGATTTGTGGTGTTGGTGGCTTTGAGGGGTACTTAAAAAATTCTGAAAATACAGAATTATTTAAATCCTATTTTTTTGCTTAGTTTGTTTCTTTGCTGGCATTCTTGTCTTTGTTTTCTGTTTTATTATCATATAAGTGAGTCTGAAAGGCTAACAACATTTAAAGACTATTTCAATACCTAAAGAGGACTATTATAAAAACATCTCTGTGGAATGAGAGCAATTTAGGTTGCCCCTTGAGGGATATAGCCTGATGTGATGTTTGGGCTTTTTTTTTGGGTCAAGAATATTCCTTACTTTGTCTTAGGAATATTCCTTGTAGGAAGGTCAGGCTGGCTGTACACAGAGTGAGAGTTTTGCTGCACCACTTAAGGTGTAGCAATGATGGGAGTGAGGAATTTAATGAGGCCCTGGGCTTGATCTCCCTGAATTAAGGGGTAGGAATTTTCAGCTGGGGAAGAAAAAAATTCCATGTTTTCTGGAGACCTGCTAGCAAATGGGGAGTAGTTGAAGAAATCCAGTACTGAAATGAGAGAAAGGAAATTAACAATTAACCTTTTCATGACTACTAAAGAAAATAAAATTATTCTCATTGGTTTATGTGTCTTTCTAGCATTTTGTTAGTGTTTTGAGGAGGGACAGTTCTGTGTGTGTTTATCTCAATTTTTCAAAACTCTAAACTGTGGTCTCTGTGTGTTAGTAGCACTGGCTGGCTGCTGTGGCTCTTGATGTATCTTTCCCTGGCTTTGTTGTAACACTGTTCCAAAAATTATAAATAATTCATAGAGAAGGAAGCATCTAAGAAAACTGCTGAAAGCTTTGAACAAACCCTACATGCTTAAATTAAAATAAAAACAAGAAGTTTGGCTGCCAGAGTGAAAGCGTAGAAAAAAAACTAGGTATGGGTTTTTTTTAAAAAATAGGACTATTAATCATTGCCTTGCTTATCTCTTGAAGGCATGTCTGGTTTTTTATTTCCCAGAAGTTTCATTTTCTTAATTTTCTAAGGAAAATATAGTGTTGCATGTATGAAGACGGGAGTATTTCCCAAAAGCATGGCTGAAACCTGATTTTTTTTTTTTGGAAAATTGTTTTGCAATTTGCTTTATCTGCCTCTCAGTGCTTATCAGGTGACTTTGGTTCCCTTCTACCCCTTTACTAGAAAAGCTTTCAATTCCATTTCCACGGAAGATGCTCATTAGTCAATGCATCTAGTTGTTAGAAATAACTGGGTAATCAGAGTTCCTTGGTGTTTGTATTGCTGTGAGAGGTGTATCTCCTTGAGATGCCCAAATTACTTTTCCAGTTTTAAAGGAAGAGGCAAAAGTGGAGAGACAAAGTGCAGACAAAAGGGAAGAGGCTTGAAACAGAAGTGACCATCAGCTTCTTTAAGAAGGAAAGTGCATATTGGTATATGTGTGTGTGAAAGATGAGTTAAAAAACTACCAAGAGATGAAACAGGATGAAAGGGAAATTAGGAGCAGGAACAAATTGTCAGTGCAGCCTGGTCAATACTGAGGTATAATGAGTGTATTTTTGGTCCTTCCACATTCCTTCAAAAAAAAAAAAAAAGAAAAATAAAGAAAAAAAAAAGATTTAACAGCTGAATGAGACAAATCGCTGCTGCAACCTTTTGAAAGGAACTAAATTATTAACATGGCAGGTGTTTTCTGAAAATCTGTATGTTCAAGAGGCCTGAATAAAGTTAATTTTTAAACTGCTTGAATTGTGGAAAAAAAATCCCGGTAAAATGTTGTTTCCTCCTTACAACTTAGGCACCACAAGTAAGAACAGTCGTTTTGGAGAGCAGTTCTCACAAGCCATAAAAGTGGTTACAGAAGTTTGTCTCACTGTTATGTGTCTCTTGGAAAAATTACAGAAGACTTGGACAGAGAATGACTCAATGCAAAAAAGGATTCAATTATGCAGAAATGTAGTGTGTTGGAATTATTTTTTTTCTTAGAAACAAGAATTTAACAGTTATAGACATATATTTTATTTTATTACCATTTTAGTTTCATACATGTAGCTGGACAGCATCAGCACAGCATGAAAACCTTAGTCCTTCACTAGGTAGCATGAAAGGCTTTGCGACCTTTGCCACAACTGATTTATTTGTGGAGTTTTACCTTTTGTGTGCGCTAAACCCAGACTTTTTGACAGCCTTGTTTTGTAAAGAAATGTAAGGAAATCAGAACGTGGTAACTAAAGGGTTTCTGTTCTGCAATAGTGAAAAACCGTGCTGAAGCTGCTCGGATTCAGTGCCTGTCTTCAAAAGCAGAGTGTCCCCACTCGGTGTGTGCTCCCCTTCCTTGGGGAGCCGCCTGGGAATGCTGTGGGAAGATGGGTTAGGACAGGGGGAAGCTGCCATCTAGCGCAACTTCTCTGAGCCACAGTGCCGAGAAACACGCCTGCGTGTGCCGGCATAAAGCTGGGTGATAAGGACGGGGCTGCGCTGCTTTTTTGGGAGTTCCCTGGTCTGTGGCAGGTGCCCTGGAAAGGCAGGGAAGGGATGGATGGTTCCTGTGCATCTGGGACAGTGACAGCAAATACGCTGTGACTATTTTCAAGTATTACCTAAACCACTTTAAATGTGTTTGCTTAAGAAGCTTGGCTGTTTTATACCGAATTTAGCTAATTTACTGAAATTACCGAATTTACTGAAATAGCTCGTGAAGTGGACTAGAAAATGATGAGCTACAAGGAGAACCCAAGTAAATTTTATTTTTGTTGCTTGTGAAGGGAAAACATCTAGAACATGGCATACATTTGATTGCTGTTGGGGATAAGAATTTACTTTGTTTGCTAAATCCCAATTTCAGTGTTTAAACTTGGTAACATTAAGGTAAGTGTTAATGTGCATTTTTAGTGTTGCATCCTGTATGGGGGAGATGTGTGTAGAAGAATAGCTAGGTTGTGAGACGGGGCTGTTTAGGGATTGACTTTCACAAACTTTACTGATCCCACAGTAGCAGTTGCAGTTTTCTGGAGATCACAGGGGTGACTGAGCTCAGTGGGGTCCATAAGCCGTGTCAAACAACAGTTCACAAGCAATGCAAAGCTGTCTTGGAACTTGTTTTCATCCCATTGTCCAGTTTGGTTTTGATTCAGTTGGCTTGGAGATAAAGGGGAAGAAAACTGTTAACGTGCACCAGAGCTGGAGCAGATGCAGATGCAGTGCTGTGACTGGGGAGTCTCACAGGCACCCATTTGGCAGAGGTGAGAGTTTCTTTTGTGCCATTCTGATGACAGTGTGTGTGAGGTGCTTTGGGGTTTTGCTTTTGTTTTTCTTTTTCTGTATTCCCAACTCCAACAAGTAGCATTCTTCCATGATAAACATAATGAAAAGGGCTTTGTTCTTGAAGACTACTTGAGTGATGTACTAAAATGTTGAAATATTAGACAGGACATTGGCACCTGTTTCAATTGTGAATAGCTAACAATGAATTCATGTCTGCATGATATGCGTTGTGTCTTACACTGCCAAAATACTTGAAATGCTGCTGAAATGAGCTTACAGCACTTTGATGCTTCTGGTAGCTCCACATGTATTTGTGTACCCCTCTTGTTTTGTGTTGATAATGTGTGGCTTGAAAACTATTTTTATTCAGGAACACCTCAGCCCCCACCCCATCTCCTCACCCCTTCTAACATTATTCCTGGTTGCCTAAGCTGAGGTGCAAATGAATGATGACATGAAATCTTCTGACTTTTCAAGAACATGCCATTGTAAAAAAAAAAAAATTCTGCTATCTGAGGTGGGGAAGTTATCATAGCAGTCTCGCAAATATTCTAAATGGGGAACAATGAAGAAGAGAGGAGCTCTGCTGAATGTCAGGTATCTCCCAGAGTGAGTGCTGCAAAGGGTATGCAAGTGGTAATGAGTGTGGAAATGTAGAACTCCCTGCAGAATTAACGCAGTTTTCAAGATGACTAAGTAGCAGCTGGAAGCAGGCCATCTTCAGACTCCTGTGGAATTTGTCCTAAGTATTTTGAAATCTTTGGTAGGTGAAGGATGCAGAATACGAGTTTTGCTGGCATCATGCTAGAGTTGTGGAGCCACAAAAGTTGTCCTGTTTTAATGCAGAGTATAGTCACTTAACTTTTTATTTTGCTGAGAGTAATTTTTAAGCATCTATTTTCTGTGTTATACCATTCCACAGAATCTTGGCTGCAGTATTTTCAGGCAGAAGAAATGTCCAAGATACACACAGTTAAAAGGTGTGTTTAGTATTCTGCCTGTCGTACCCACTTAAATTATACTGACTGTAGGTAGGTGAGCAAATATTTTTGATAGTGCAATCAGGTGTGATGATGTCACTGATTTTGTTTCCAGCTCAGTTAAAATGAAATTCATGCAAATTCATTGTACAGGAAGCCCAGTGAACCCAAACAGATGGATGAGATAGCTGGCTATTAAACTGAAGCAGACTGTTTAGTTCTGCTTAATCTGTCAACCTAACTGTCAAAATTGGCTTTACTGAGTTAAATTTTGCTGTTCAGCTGCCTAAGCAATGTGCTCTTCCTTCAAGATCTCTGAAGTGCTGGTGCCCTCTCTCACTGCCACAAGCCTCACTTGTTTTGAGGCTCTTGGAACTGAACATCTTGTCTTGCCTTGGGGAAACCTGGTGCATGTCAAACGACTATCACAGGTGTGAGTAAACCAAATAAAGTTTGAGTGCAGAGTAAATGGCATTATTTCAGTTGTCATTGCCTGTGCTTTCTTAGTTAGTTTATGCTGGTTTAATTGTGTCTCTCCTGGATACTGTCCCAAAACTAAAGATGATTGACTGGAACATTTGTTCTTTAAAAAGTATTTATATAACGTATGTCTTGGAAACATAAGGAGATAATCAGTGAACTGGGATATCACTGGGACATGGTGTTTATGAAAATTACAAAGATAGTTCTTCTGGAGTAGAAATGCTTAAAAATAATTTCAAAACTAATAGAACTTGATGTAAATCCTGTGTTCAAAGAGGAACGTAGTGATGCTGACCACTTCACCAGCTCTGCTACGAAACTTTGGTGAGAGGATGGCAGCTTTACAGATAAAATAACAGAGGTAATTAGAAGTTCCCTTGATTGCAGTTCAGGTAGGTACTCACAGTAATAGGGTGTAATATACATACTGACTTTTCAGACACTGTAGCTTGTTTTATGTGGAGGTGTCTGCTAATTTGTGATTTTAATTTTGAAATGTATTGGAGATTGCAGTGTACATATTCAGTTTGTTTTTTTTTATGGTGGGAAGAAGAAAAAAATATTCATGCTAATGTTTAAAAAAAGGTAATTATTCAGTTGCTCATTAAAATAAAAAAGTGTGGGAGGGTGGGATAATTTGAACCATATAAGGATGCAAGTTGATATCAGAGCTAGCTTTAGTTATTCCGTATAACTCAAAATAGTAACTTGCACTAAAGAGACCCAAAACCTGCTCTTGTGGACTTTCATGAGCATTGCTGTAGTTAATGAAGCTGGCTTAGAAGGTGTTATCACTGAGTCTGGTGGTTGACTGTGTGGGGTGGTTTGTGCAGTTGTTTGCATGGTGGTTTTTGTGGTTGTTGTTGTTGTGTTTTTTAAATTTTTTTAATAAACTCAATTTTGTAGCTTGAAAAGCCTTTAGCCTGTTTTAAAGGAATTTAATTTTATGGTTTGCTAGTGTGAAGAGCTTGCATCTACATAAAGCAGACTATTAAAATGCTGCCTGTGTACTTAATGCTCTGTGAAGTTATCTAATGGCCATCATCTGAGCCATGAGCTGTCATATGCACACAGGTTGGAAGGGGATTTGTTCCTGTGGCTCTCGAGCCATCTGTTGAGCTCCTGGATTTTCATTTAGTCATGTGTAGACTGTCAAATTTTCTCTAGTGCTTGAAATGATATTAACTGGAGTTTGGTTGCCTGGGTAAATCTTCTGCTACATTAGGTTTCTGTTGCTCTAGTTTTTGAAGTATTATCCTGCAGAAATCTTGTCTTGGAAAGTGGATGGTTAGAAAGTGTTCTTCATGAGATGGGGTCCTTATTATTTTTATGTGTTGTGCTACAGTATTTTTTTACAAATGAACTCTTGCCTTATGCAGGAAAAACAGAAGGAAGTCTGTAACAAAGTTTGTGCTTTTGGTCACCAGAGATGCCCAGCAGTGCAGGAGTGCCTATTAAATATTGTCTGTTGTTGTTTCATATTTTTATGTGTTGAAGGAATAAATTCTGTTCCCCTTCTATAGTAGAACTTAATCCACTGGCTTTTGTTATTCAGCCCATTAATGTCTGGCTGAATTACAGCAACTGTTCAATTGATAATCAAAGCTTTTAAAGCAATATGTGCTACAACTCGGGGATTTATTTTTAGTTGGAGTTTGTCCATCTTGCAATTTCCAACCACTGGATCTCATTCTGCCCTTGTTTGTTACAGGTTAAAGGTTTCTAGTCAATCTTTTGTGGATACTTAAAAATTTCTGATGAAGTCCATTTCCAAGATTTCACTAGATATACTACAAAATTTAGAAACACTTCTGAACCTGTGTTTCTACATACTTATTTTAAATGTATCTGCAGATACACTTTTATTATATGGCTTGTTAGTAGGAGATGTCAATTTGATTGCTCATCAGCTCCATGTGAAACTGAGATTAGTGCCAAGTTAACTCTCCTGTTGTGTCCTGTTTCCTCAGTAATTGCCCTCCACACCAGATTTTCCAGGATTTTGAGGTGAATATGTGTGTGTGTGGTAGGGAAGAGAGCACATGCCGGGACAGTGTGTTAGAGGAACTTCAATCTTTTTACTTACCTTTTTATTTTTGGGGATGAATGTAGAAGGAAATAGCAAATTTTTACAGCAAGTCTGTAAAGCTGTAGCTTGGTCTTCCATGTTCACATATATTTTCATATTTCTGTGGGCTTGTTGGGTTAAGTCACAGTGGAAAGAACATTGCAAGCCTGCTTCTGAGTATGGATTTTTAAATTCCTTCATCCATTTAAAAAATTTCGTTTTTGCTGAGTCTGATAGGTACCTCTAACTAATCCTACCAGTCATTCAAGGAAGCTTTTTTGGTTTTTGTTTCTAGAAAATTATTTTTAGTTTAATGACCTTTCTGCTGATAATCAGTAGGTAGTTCACAGGTCACCTGCTTTTCCTGCTAGAAGCCAAGGATTTCATTTTATTCTAGAGAATTCTCTTCCAGCAAGAAAGCTTCTGTAGTCTGACTTTGTGGATGTTATTTTGAATGTATAGACATGTGGATAATCTAAATTCTAAATTCTGTAGTATAATAAAAAACTGGAGGACAGCTAGGACATTTTAAGTTTTCAGTGGCAGTTAAGAGTCACACTGTTACCAGCAGTCATGCAGAAACTCTTCCTTTAGTTGTTTGATCATGTAGTCATGTTCTTACTCTGTGAAGCAAGGCAGTCATGTCATAGGAGCAAAGGTTAAAAAAATTTGCTTTTTCACTCATTTCTCGTCAGATATGTATTGTGTTATGTGTACTTCACAAGGATTAATGCTTTTTTTAGTTTCAGTTTCTAGGTTCTTTGGGCGAGAGTTTCTGATTTGCTTTTCCTTCTGCACAGGAAGAAACAGATGAATTGGTTATCAAGAGAGATGAGGTGCAGCAGAGTTTGTATTCAGGAGCAACAGAATTAAATTTGGAAGTGGATTAACCACCCCTCTCTGAGCACTCAAGAGCATTACAGGAGAAGAAGTTGCTCTGGTCAGTATTGATTTTGAAACACTGAGAACCTGTTGAGGGTGTTTGTTCAGTGTGAAACATTTTATAGTTGGAGACCTGGCAGCAGCAGATGGAGCTTTAGGTTATAGTCCCAAGTGAAGCTGTACAGCTGACACCTGTAGTTCTTAACATAACTATTGATCTTAGTCTCCCAGATGTTTTGTTTCCAGAGGGGAATTATTATTTAGATCCTGGATTTTAGCCTCAGCTTTTCTTTTATGGAACTGTGTTTGGTGACTGACAAGATTTCACAAAGCACAGAATATTTAGAAGTTGAGTGCTAATGAGAAAACCTACAATTAAAAAGTCAATGCAATTACCCTGAAAATTGTGGTAGAGTGTTGGTTGGTTAGATTATGTGCTTCCCTACCAAGAGTCTCTTTTCCTCCCAGCCAGCCCAAAACCAGAAAAGTATGGATAGGGAAGGGGAAATGGGCTCCATAGTGGGAGTAAGAGCTTTTACAGAGGACTTTGTCAATAAAAATTTGACTGGCCTTTACTAGTAAAAATAATATATTTTCTTATTTTTTACCTCAGAAATATTACTTTCCTTAATTTTGACTGTGCAAGTGTGTGTGGAGAGGGAAAACTTTGTCAGTAGTTGGACAGCTTGTCTGTATAAATTCCAGAGATTTATTCATCCACACATATAGGAGATTGCATTCTTATGAATAATCACCAAGGTTACAGTCTGTATATAAGTTTGTGTAAGGTTGGAGCAGCAGTAATGAATTGAAGCATTCAAATTTTCATGGAATTACTCAATTTCCAATGGATTCTTTTTTCAATGGCATTTAAAATATCTTTGATACACTTATTTTTTTTAATGGTCTGATATACGGATTGGTATCTAATTGGAAAAGATACTGGATAGGTAGCACTCTGTGGCTTTTTATTGCTGGAGGCTCTGTGAGCATCCTGCTCCTTCAGAGGGAGAAAAGTTGTGGTGTGTTGTTAGTAGTTTTTCTCTGTTTCAGAGTTGGTTTGGGTGTTTTTCTCTGTGTGCACTCTCAAAGGTTATGCTGTGCAAATCCACTAGGTGGTAGGCATTAAGCATCTTGTAGCTATTTGTACAGGAGAGAAATTTTAACAGTGCTTTGCAAATATTTGAAGGGGTACCGAAATACTGCTAATAAGTGTGTTGATTTAATTTTGAACTTTTGCTTAACAGGGTTTGATGGTCCTCTCTTGTGTTAGGAGCTGGAACCGGCTTTTGCATGCACATGCTCGTGAAATTGCTAGTGTTTTAGAAAACTGTGTTTATGGTATGAAAAATTAATGGGAAGAAATAGGATGTAACTTACAGGATTCTTTCCTCGAGGACAGCCTGGTGGAATACATGCAGATACTCTTCTGGTGTGACTAGTGCTATTATTTTGTAAACAGAGTGTGATATTGGATATGAAACTGTTACTGATCACTTTTCTCTGCTCTATTACCCACTTTAGGCTGCTGTTAAGAGGCCTGTTTTTTTTTCTCTCTCCTTCAGAGTGTTCCATTTGAACCTGGCTATTACCTTGCCCTACCATTTTCTACCCATGTGTGTCCTGGTGTATTGAATCCCAGCTACTAAAAAAATACAAGGAAATTCTGTTGTGAACTGGAATGATTTAAATAGTTTCTATACATATAGCACAAACCTCTTCCTGGTAGTAACTTACAGGGAAGTATATTTGTACAAAGCTCATGCCACTTGGCTCAGCTGGAAATTGCTGTTTAAACAGCTGATTGCATGGAATGAGTGCTGCTCATTGTAGCAGCTCTTGTTATGGAAGTAGGTTTATAATTTTTACAAAATACTGTTTGTTCTGGATTTTTTTTGCCACTGTATTCAGTAATTATAATGTGAGGAAATTCTTATTTTTTGGCCCCAATCTGAACATTTGCTGTGCTGTCTGTAGTGCCAGTTCAGGTTCTGGCATCATCATGCATAGTTCTACAAACTGGTTAAACTCACTTCCTCACCTCCACTGTGCCTGCAACCCTCAGAAAGGGGAGGCCACTGCTGTTCCAGCCTCTGGTGCTGCTGTCAGTCATTTTATTTGGTGTTCCACTTGGTGGCTCTCACCTCTGCATTTCAAGGGTCAAAAGGCTTTACATTCAGAAGCTCGGCTTCTCACCTTGTTTCTTAGTACAAATTCACTTTGTTGTGTGAACTTGTTTTCTGAACTTTTTTTCTGAGTTTAAGCAGTTCTCTGAGGTGCATTATAAATTGAACCCCATTTAGCTCTTTGTCCTGATGGGCAGGACCAAATCCACTGGGGAGAAGTAACAAGAATACAAACAACTTCTTATGAGCTGTTAAGCTTTTTGTGGTGTATTTTTCTTCTGTGCTTCCAGCTTAAAAATTAGAGTCAATGATCTCTGTGTGAGATTCTTTTCTGCATTGCATTTTCTAGTAGACATACTGGCACTTGATCTCATAGGAAAGTGGAATGTAAAATAAAGTAAAATATACTTCACTGGACATAGAAACTTTTGTAGTAAAAGTAATTTTACACCAGCAGAAGTGCTAACTTTTGCTGTGTTAAATGAATCTTGATTTTAGTAGGTCATATATGGTCACTGAATTCATCAAGTATGCAAACCTGTTTTTGTTTGATTCACTTGACACACAGGAGGTGACGGCTTCTCTGGAGATGAAGTATGGTCAAGATTCTGAAGCAGATGACTCAGGAGGTATTTCAACAGTTCTTTGAGTGGAAGACTTAAAATGAAGAAACTAATGTGTGTCAGAAATAATACGGACACAACTCTGCAAATTCTTGCTGACTGGTTCAGTGACATCTAGAAGGTACGACGAGCAATCAATCTCTCCTCTAGGTGAAAATGATGAAATGTGACACTTTCTATCCAAGCTTGTGAGGCATAGGCATTAGTAGGGACAAGTGTTTGTGGCAGGGAGATTGTGCATGTGAACAATGGTTCTAAATCTCAGTGTCTCAATACACAGCCTAAGGTAATGCATTGAGGAATAGGGTGTTAATTTTCCTTTGTTCTTGGTGCAATGAGCTGGAGTTTATACAAAAGATGTCCTCTCAAAAGAAAACATAAATATCAATGCTTTTATACAAATATAATTTTGAGTGTGCTCTTCCACCTTGGTTGTGTGACTGAAATGCCTTAATTAGTTCTTTCAAGTGGCCTTTGGATAGAAAGAGTTCAGATTTTAAAAGGGTCTAGTTCAAAAATGTTTCTGAAGGTGGTGATGAAGGATTATGTAAAGAGCAGCCAATCTGACTGGATGTGATGTAGGTACAGGCTGCAGGCAAGTATATAATAGATTTTCTTTCTCATTGAAATACTGAGTGTGGAGAATTTATACAAATAAAGTGCACACCATCCGGCAGTCACATTCTGATGCTCTGTCTCAGTCTGAGTTGTAGGAGGTTTGGAGCAATGAAATTGGCTGCAGGTTATTTGTCTTAAAAGGAGATGGATGGTGCAAGTGAATTACCATTCACTGAGTTCTGCTTGTAAAGAAAGCATGAAGTAGGGAGGTAGCTTTGAGACTTTCCTACCTCTGTGCTTAATATCTATGTTTTTTCTCAGTTTAGGACTTAATCTTCCTGGAAAGACATCCAGCTCCTCCTTCTCCATTCCTGTAGGCCCAGCTTCCTCACTCTCCTTCTTGTCACTATTGCACATAAATATTCTGTTTGTGCCAGCACAACCTCCCTGCCCCTGTGAGTTGTACATAATCACAAGAGTTGTGCCCTCTCACAGGGAATAAGTTTTCTGCTCTTGCATTTCATTGTACCCAGAGCATTTACTGTAGCCAGATGCAGCAGTTTAGACCTAGTGCATGTCATGTAGAGGATAATGGTAATGAATATAATTACTTACAGCTGTTTATAATCATATTGGTTATTAGACTAGGCAAACAAACATGCAGGTGGGTTTCTGTGATTGCAATTCAAAGTGGTATGCTGCATGTAGAAGCATGGCTGAAGTTTGTTAGTAAAGTAACAACTTTGGTTTACCTATTTTAAATCTGTACTTTTCTGCAAAAGCTTCATAGGTACAGGAAATGTACAGAAATTTGGTATGGATTGGTAGAGCACTAGCTGTTAGATCAAGGAAGAAATTTTCATTTATCCTTCTTTGTCACTTCAACTTTTGCTGCGCAATTTTACTGTTGCAATTTAGCTTCTACCTTAAAAAAGGGTGAGCAATTGTGTAGAGGAAATGCTTCTTTGAAGTGTTTCCCTTCTCTTTATTTTAAATACATACTCCTCTCCCTCTTTGTCTGTATCCAAATTCATTTACTGTAGCATGTATGAGAATCCATGCAACAGGAAATGCATAAATTTGGGTTAGTGACAGACAAGGAAAATTTCAGAGCCTGTATGACTCCTTTTCAGTACACATCTCCAGACTTTTGGAAACAACACTGTTTGAACTCACTGTTCAAGTTTTCTTTTTTAAATTTTTAAAAAATTTTTTTTAGTTCCTTTAAGCTAAAGACAATAAAACATTTTCAAAATATTTAGTGGAATGCAGAAGTTTGATAGGTAAATGAAAATGAACAAGGTGGGGTTTGCAGGTTTCTGTTATGACTGTGTATCTAGCCTGTTAAATACATCACCATATTTCTATTTTAGTTCTGGTTGCCAGGGTAATATCTCTTCTTCTGCAGATATGAGAAGCAAAACTTTACTAAAAACAATACTCAGTGTAATTATAAGCTGATCTTACTGATTTTTCTCTGCCCCTTTCTGCATTTTATATCTTGAAGTTATTTCTGACTTTTATGAAAGTACTTATGGTTTCCTGGTGAAATCTTTAACCTCATGCCACACTTGATAAACTGTGAAATAGATCCCAGGATGTGTCTTCATCTCAGGCAGTACCATATAGGAATGGAAATCTTATGTACCGCTGTTTGGGCAGCATATGTTGATTTTTGACGTGAAACTTAATAGGAGAGGGATTTTGATTCTTCTACTGTTTCATATTTTGATAAAAAGCCAAATGAGATTAGGAGAATAAAACCCAATCAAGGGAATAATTAACTTTATTTTTGCCTGGTGAATCTCAAAGCTGTTAGTTCTATAAATTGTTATATTACTCAAGTGTGAGGTGAGATCTGACACGAATGCTGATTTTATTTCCAGTAGGTCTAACTCTGCATTTCTTGCTTGTTTTTGCTGTCTGATTGCTAACTTCTTATTTTCAATTGTGAGGTTGATTGCTTGGGTAGGTTTGGGGTTTTTTTCCTTTCTGCTCTTTGAAGTGTTGTAACCTGATGCCACAAGCATCTTCAGATTCAGAGGAAGTGGTTCGCAGTGGGGTGAAATTCTTGAGTAGGCTTAACTAAGAAATACTGGGAAAATTGGTTTTTCTTTCTCTATGTGCTGAGAAGCTTTCTTTGAGCTTTACCAGCTTTTTGCACATGTGCTGAAAATACAGGTGAAAATTCTGTTTGAAATAATGGGATTGCCTCTCTGGGTCCATGTGTATGATTAAATTTTCCTTTTTTTACTTAAGAGATTAACAGTATTTTATGGCTTTCATTTTGCCTAGAACAAGTGTTGGCCATTTCAGTAACTATTGCATCTGCCCTTTGATGTAGCATCATACTACAAAAAACAAAACCCAGGAGTTTAGCTTGTGACTGCTCTTGGTGATAGAACCAGTGATTCTCGCTGCTTGTGTGCTTTAATATTCCATATTTATTTAACTGTGCTAGCCTTAAAAAAACCCAACTCTTTAGTAGCATGTGGAATATGAAATGGGACTTCTGCACAGAAGTACCAGGCAGTTTTATTCAGTTGAAAGTCTTGGATGAACTCTTTGACTTGCTAACCTCCTTTTGTGAATCTCTATAAGAAGAGACAGAAAAATATGACAAAATAATTTTTTCATTGACAATGGAATTTCTCAGTCAAGGTTTCACATCTTAAAGATTGGTGTGTATAAATGAAGAATGACTCTCAATCTTTACTCTCTCTCTCTAACTCAGTCCAGGAGCATGATGAAGCACAGAAGGGAGTAATTATGAGTACTGACAATAAAGCTATATATAAAGTTAACCATGAGCAAAGTATAATCAGTGTCACACAGAATAGATACTTGGCCAGTGTTGAGGTCAGTTTATGCCTTATTTATTTCTAACTCTTTTTGATACAATTTCTTTTTGGTAAATGTCCCTTTATCTTTTTAGAAGAGAGTTCTAGGAGTGTATTGGTGATGAGAGGTTGGTTGGGTTAAAGCCTCAGAATCCCAGTGCCTTAGTCAATGCTTCATTTCATACATTTAGATACAAAGATACTTTCTTAAAATATAAAGCATTGAAAGCTGCAATCTCTAGATTCATAACAAATCAGTAGTATGTAGCTCAAGGGGATTGAGCTTTAAGTAGAATATTGGTTTGTCAGAAGACTGTTAATGTAATTAAAATGAAATACAATAAAACCCCTCATCTACGGGGAAGGACCCTGAAAAGCTGAATTAAAATAAGCTCCAGGCTGTTTCTTTATTGCATTTGAGTAAAATTTTAAAATATAAAGATTTAACAATTTCTAAATTTTTTTAATTTTCTCCCTGGTTCAAAAAAAACGGCAGAGGAATTACTGAATAGAAGACACGCTATTTGCTGCTTATCTGTTAAAAAAACTGAAAAGTTTAAAAGCCCTGTTAAAATGGAAGTTGTTTGAAAAGAAAAAAATTTATAGTGTTGGAGTTTTTGTGTGCTGTTGTTCAGATGGGTTAAGAAACATTAATTTTGTCTATTCCAAGTAAGAGGTAACTATGTAGAACAGTTTGTGTTTTCTCAGTTAAATTTTGTCTTTAAGTGTGAAAGTTTTACGGGCCCCTGAGACCAAGCTTGAACGGTTTAAAAACCAGAAAAACTCCACTAACCGACCATCAAGGAAAAAAAATACGTAGACTTTTCTGTTTCAGTCTCCAGCCTTGACACTGGTTTTAACCAATTCCCTCTGGTGACAGGTGCTGTTCACAGTAGGAGCAGTTTTGTCCAACTCTTTCTCCTCTGCTGGTTACTTTTAACTTTGTTGATAACGTGTGCATCTTCTCCTTGGTGACAGAAGTCAAAGTCTGTTCCAGTTTTCAGGGTTCCCCACTATTCCTCAGAGAGCTTTAAAGAAGGTAAATATACTTCATCTTCACTGCTGTTGGTTTGATTGTACATTAATTATTCTAATGATGATGCTTAAGGAAAAAAAAGAACTTGCATGTTTGCCTCTGAGCATTGTAAAGGGGCAGGAAGCTCCCAAGAGGGATTTAAAATGAGATGCACTAAGGAAACCTATTGGGAAAAGGATTCTTGAGTAATGAAATGACATGAAGAAAATGCCTTCTTATGGGAGAAAAAAGTGAATGAATTATGGAACCTGGTGTTGCTGGTAGATTAATGACATTGCTATTACTTTTATATGTGACCGACTAATTAAAATAAATTCTTAAAAAAATTCTGTCTTAGGAAACAAGTAGGCAAAAGGCTAGAACATTTAGCTTTCTCAGTGATTAGGTTTTCAGAGATTCTCCAGGGTTTCCAGGAAGGAGACTGAGTAAAATATGCATTTGAGAATACATTAAACTCCAGAACTGTTACATGGAAGCTGTTTATAAATCCTGATGTAGTAGATTACTTTTGCTTGGTATAATAGCAGAATGAGAATTGTACATAGACTTTGCTATTCCTAATGCAGTTTGATGATTACAGGGATTTTGAAATGACATAAAAAAATTCTCTTTTACTTAACATAAAGATCAATCCCGACTGTCATAGTCAGGGAATTGTACTGCTTGTTGACAACTGAGTTTTCAGAAAGGTCATTCTAGGTACAGATGGAATAATTGTGAAAACATAAGAGCTGAGGAAGACTTCCATGTATGGGTTGTGCTGAAATGAGCAGCTCATGTGACAGAGCAGGAGAGTTTCACCCGTGGTTCACAGCCTGGACCAGGTTTGTGCCGTCTCTGTAAGGGTGTCAGTGCTGCTCAGTGCTCGACTTCCTGCGGGGTCACAGAGGGATGGAGCTGCCAGAGGGTAGAGCTGATGTGCTACCAAGGGCTCCTGCCAATCTGCAAACTTGTCTCCTCCAGTCTGCCCAGAGCTGGTGCTGGCTGCCATCACGCAAGAGGGTACAAACTCAGGGTCTGGCTTTTATTTTGACAGTAGATGGTCCCAAAATATGTTCTAAACAAGGAGGGGGAAAACAACTAGTAATAGGTAAAAAGCATGAAGGCAGAGAAGACAAAACAGGCAACCTGGCAGAACTAAATTCTTCAAAATAATGCTGAATGCCTTTTTGTATTTATATATATATATTTTTTTTTAATTTGAGAAATTTTGCAGTTTGTATTCTTTGGCCCCTTATGAGCTTTAATAGTTTTAGTGCATGGTATGTCAGGAAGGAGAAAGCAGCCTACTTTCCTGCATTAGGTGATGTGTTGGACACCATCTCCTCCACATCCTTGTTGTCTTCTGGCACTGTATTGCTGCCTCCTCCACTTGGTAAAGCTCCCAAATTTGAAAAGCCACAAGCTGCTGAGCAAGTGCTCATGTTCCCATGGAGTGGTTTTGCATGAGCAATTAATATATTTGAACTGGTTTGCTGAGTGCTAGCTGGAGCTCCAGGTATATGGGCAGGTCCTCATGGGAAATACTGGCAGTTCCACCATCTCTACAGTGATGGCTCCAGTAAACCCTCCTGTGCTGCTGCATTTTAAGAATAATTCCTAGCCCAGATGTGAACTGCAAGTTGATGGGTAACCACCATCTGTCACCTGTGCTGAGAAGATGAAGCTGATTCATATAAAAGCCACTCTTCATTGTATTTTATTCCCCATTTAGAGAGCAGTTGCTTAAAATTAAGTAATTTTTCTATTTGGATGAATGAGTGATGAAACAGATTAACGAAAGTGTAGCTTGATATCATAGATGTTTATAAATTATTAACAGGGTAGGGTTTAGTCAGAGCACTTTTTCTACCATTATTCAGATCTTTCTCTATTCTAGAGGGTTATTCACAGACAAGCGAGGACCAAAGAAAATGTAAAAAACCCAGCAAACCAAAACAAAAAGAACAAAACAAACAAAAAACCAAACCAAAAACAAACAAACCCCCCCCCAAAAGCAAAAACAAACATAAAAAAGAAAAAAAACACCAAAACCAAAAGGAACAAAGGCAGTTTTACAAATGTCTGATTCTTCTTGAAGAGACTATTTGGGGTGCAGCAAAATATTGACAAAGATGACATTTGTCGGGGTGCGCTTACCCCTCAGTGTTTCTTTAACATACAATTTGGGTGGGGACTTTACAGTAATATTTTTAAAAGTCTATTTCTTTTGACTTCTTAGAGTTTCTTCTGGCATTATTTATCCCTCTTGTTTCTGTGTAAGGGAAATTTGAGCCCCTTGCCTGTTTTACCTGTAGAATTGGAAATAAATCTTTCCTTGCCAGTTTTTCAACATCAATCCATTTTCATTTGGAACCTGGTGAATCTCTGTGACTGATGTTTGTTTTTGTTAAACTAAAGGGGAAAACCCACCAGTGCCATGTATTATACATATTTTCATTTACAGCTTTGCATTCAAACCCAGGAACTTGGCATAAAAGAAGATGGAACACATGAGATAGATGTCATGGAATGCCAATTTTCATATGAGGAAGAGAAGACTCTTTTTGTATAGAGGTGGTTGGTTGGATTTTAAAGTAAAATGTTTTATTTGAAGTGCTGGGCTGAAAAACTGTTCTTAATTGACTATTTGCATAATTCTGGATAGCCTGCACAAATAACAACTGAGAAGGTAGAAAGCCCCAGAGTTTTCTTAATATTTAACTCAGATCTCAGAAGGAGCAACTAATAATTGAATGATACTGTGTTATAGACTTGGAGAATAAGTGATGGGGATTCAGCCTCAAAGGAGGTATTTGTATTAGAAACCTATTTTCTTCTGAAGTCAGGAAGTTGACTTTTAAAATCTGTTTTACTACACAATGACTGCACAGTCTTTGAGCATTATTAAACCAGCCAAATTAAATTTTAATCATGTAAATGCAGTTGAAAAAAGCATACTGTGCCCTTTATTCTTTGTTTTGGGCTTCTTTTTCGTGCAGCAAGTTTTCCTATGCCTCTGAAACAAACCTACAGATATAAGTGAGCCCTGTATGATACAAATTGTTGTTGATGTTTTCATTCTTTCTACTCTCAACTGTTATTCTCTGCCTGCCTTATGTCAGCAGCTGGTGACTCCTTGAACTCTATTTGCAGGCCCTTTTTTGAAGCTTCTCCTTGCCCAGGGTCTCAGTGATTCTTTGATAATAAGAAGTAGATCTGTGCACCTTCATGCTTCACAATTTGGCTCTCCAATTTTGAAGTCAATCTTCACTAATTATCTTTCTCTTGGATGCTAATCATTAGCACATAAGTTTATAGCCTCATATCTGTGCATTCTTTACCTGAGTGCCTGTCTTTCCTCGGGTTTGTTTTCTTGTGTAAATATTTTCTATAATCTTTCAGTCTTCTGGCCAGGAGTTAAGACCAAATAATAAATCCCTCTTTCTTAGTTATACTTGTGTATTAATGATTTTCCAGCTTTACAGAGATGACTGTTTAAGCCTGGAGCTAAATTACAAGTGTTGTGTTCATTAGGAGC
This sequence comes from Acridotheres tristis, assembly GCA_037013685.1. Classification (NCBI taxonomy): domain Eukaryota; kingdom Metazoa; phylum Chordata; class Aves; order Passeriformes; family Sturnidae; genus Acridotheres; species Acridotheres tristis. Next base: position 31,208,057 of record CM072886.1, read on the forward strand.
TTAATGTATTGATTACTTGGGACATTAAAACTAGTTTCTTCATTTCTGCTTTCCATAAAATTTCTGCTGTGATAATGTTCTATAATAAGGTCTGAAGTACTCAAATCAAAATTTTAATGACCAGTTTCACGGTATTATACTTCTGCGTTCTTCTGTCACAGGTACCCTCTGAAGTGCAAAGAGCTGCTCTTATCTCTTAATTATCATCATTAATGAATTTACCTGGTATTGTTTTTAGCAGGGATTAATAAGTTTTACAGCTATTAATAAGAGCAAATTTCTTTGTTTCTTTTTTTTACCTGAAGAAAAGAAGCATCTGATTTTGACTTTGTAAGGTGATACAATCCTAATCAACATAGCACTGCTGGCAGTTTTTAAGGATTCATTCTGGATGTGTGTACATGCAGGTGCCCCAACCACTAAAGTTCACCAGAAAGCAATCAGTGCTGCCTGCAGAGCATAGAAATACAGATGAGAGTTTTACTAAGAATTGTAATACTAATAAATATCTTTCAGCTGTTTCCTGAGGAGTCTTTTAGACCTCTGGCTGTTAATCCTTGTCCCAGTTCTTGGGGAAAATCTATTTTGCTTCAAAGTGCTTTATCTATAATCGGCTTATTCGGAATTAATCTCCATGCCCATCTGCAGGCTCCTGACAGACTGGTAATTTCCCTTCCATCTCAATCTCATGCCCAGAGGAATTGCACACTTGTAACTAGTAAAATTTTTGTTGTTTTCAGCAAATGTAAAATTGCCACAGGAAAATAATGTAAGGCTTTAAAACAGGGATATTAATTTTAGGTAACTGTGTAGCAAGAGCAACGTTTAGCAGTAAGATTTTGCAGCCATTCATTTAGCCACACCAAGATTCAGTCTGTTTCAACATACAGTTTTGTGTATTTAAAAAAAAAAAAGGCAAGTAAGATCAAACACATTGAATGGAGTAAAAACGATGAAATATTGTCCTACAGCCGCATTCCTCGTAGAATCAGTTTTCAATTTCCTTGTGTGAGAAGGGGATATTTGTTGACAGACATTTGACAGTATCTTGAAATGCAAATATGCAAGTACAAAGCTTTTCAAGCTCTTCAAATGCTCAGATTTTCTTCACTTTAAATGTGTAGCCATGGTTCACTCCTGTATTTCTTTGCATACCTCTGGATCCTCTTAGCTAGAGATTTTCCTTCGAGTATTTAAAATGTTTCATAAATACTGAACAATCCTTTATGCCTGCAAGATCCACAGTTTTCAGATCTCATCTTTTAACCCAGATTTCAGGTTACTTGAGAAGTGACTAATTCTCTGGAATCACTCTGATAATTAGTGAAGAATTGGAATTGGCTTGTTTCTGTCTTCAATTTTTGACTGCTTGTGTACAATCCCTTACATCCCATATCCTTCTCTCTGGAGTAATGCCTTCCTGTGTAAAAATTCTGTTCCTGTTGAGTTTTGGTAATCTAGATTTCAAGATCAGCATTTGAGATTGTCTTTCTTATAATCCCCCGTGTGTACTCTTCCTTCTCAACAGCTGATGCTTATGCATATGTGTAGAGCTGTGGATTTAGGTTTCGTGTATGGAGTTTAGTGCTGTTAATGTGCAAAGTATTTAGGCATGTAATCCCTTCTAACACATCCAAAGAGCCTAAGTGATGGTTTAATGGCAAAATAGCTGCTGGTGATTTAGAGTCCATTACTTTGTGTTTTTCTCCCCCTTTGCTCCTGTAGAGAGAAAAAACAATATGACAAAAGTTAAAAGATCAAGCTATAGAATGTGAACGGCACCTGTTTCATTCAGTCTCAGTAGGAAGACCAACTTGAGTATTTCTGTAATTTATAGTAGTTCAATGAATTCATATTTCAAAATTTCAAAACCTCACGTTCTTCTGGCTGGCACCGGGTTGACAGACCTGGTGCTGAACATTTGCTTAAATTTTGTTGTTAACGAGCACTATGATGTTAAGTGTTGCAGTCCATTGGGAATGCTATGGGACTACATCTTTTGAAGGCTTTAGGCCCTTAGAACTTACTAGATATATTCATCAAATCCTTAGTTGTTTTTTTAATCGAGTTTGTTTTGCTTACTGATGAAATCCTTCTCCTTCTGTTTGTAGGATGATAAAGTTAAACCTCTTCTCCTGAATTTGTTCTGCTATAACAGGCTGATGCCTGAGCAGGTGCTGAGGAATGATTGCTTCCTCGTAGTTGATGTGATTCCAGTTTCACTGCAAACAGGTAAAGAGTATGAGCCACATAAAAAACAAAATTCCGAGACAACAGAGTGAAAAAAGTGATTAACTGAGGAAAATGGAGCAAACCCTACTCAATGAAAACTTTTCCATCAGGTGTTTGAGACTTTTGTTTTGATATAATTGACCTGATCTGAAATATCAAAGCATAAAAGGTTTCATAGGTGCATTCATTTTTTGAGATTATACAGTCTTCACTGTGTTTTCTTTTCAGTATGTTTTATTCTAATTAAGTATTTGGGATTATAAATTTGATTTTACTGACTGTATTCTTGGTTTGTCAGCCTTTTTGTTTTATTCGTATGTAGGTTTTAAATTGACAGAGACCAGTCTTGTTCGATGCCAGAGATCTTTAAGATGAAGCTTTAGTGAGTTGGTTTTTTATTGAGTTTTCTATCCCTCATCATGCCCGAAATCCAGATAACATATTCCTCTTAAAGGTGTTCTAGGGTATTATTTTTTTGCTGAAGATTTGTTTTTATTGCAAAGACCAGTTGTTCTTATGGTAACCGCCTTCAGAATTTAAGTAAACACCCCAATATACTGCTTTGAAAACTAGTAAGAGACATGGTGACCACCCTTCCTCTTTTGTGTCTTTTTGCCTTTGAAAAATGCAATTGGCTTTCTAGAGAGCAGTCATTCTTCTAGTTGCTCCTTTGCTGTGCTGCTGTCAACCAAAATATTCTACACACACCTTTGCAAAACCTACTGTTTACTTGCTCTGTGTGCATGTATCACCTGTTATTAAATGTTTTTATGCAGTAGCTATGAGAGTGTGATTTTCATGAATGGGTTTGTTTGCCTGCAACGCTTGGCTGCCGATATTTCTGTTGAAAAAATTTTGTCAGCTCTTTATCTTCACAGGAAATTGTTGTTTATTTTTATGAGGGTTTCCTCTCTTCTCAGAAAGGAGCAGGTCAGAGTGTGCAGTGCTGCTGTAGCCTCTGGGTGTTGCTCTTGGACAGCGCTGTTGGCAGGCTGCTATTCTGCAGAAGAGTTACTGCAGCTGCTTGTTGGATGAAGGATGTCAAAATGCAGTACGTAGCAAGCAGCAGCTCTAGTGGAACTGAGGAGCTCTCAGGTACAATAATATGGTCCCCAGTGGATAGAAGGTACCCTTGGCAGGCTCATGTTTGATATTATTCTTGATTTTCTATCCTTAAACCAAAATTAGTTTGTTTTTTTTTTAATATGGAATAATGTGTAAGATTCTCTCCTTGTTTCCTTATATGGTGCTGTTTTTTTTTATTTCTGTAAAATGTATATAACCAAAGACAGTAAATAAAAAAAGGTATTTTTATGACATAAAAAGTATTTTTATGTAGAATTTTTGGTTTGGTGATACATATTTTCTTTACAGAAATCACAGATTGTCAATGAATATAAACATTTTAGAAGTTTTGTGAAATACTTTCCAAATACTGATTGAACTCTTTTGCTATTAACTAACATTTAATAATTTCATTATTAAAATTCTGACTCTAATTTCAGTGAATGTTAAACACTGAAGAGAGGTTAGACTAACCTGATTGTTTGTATCATGCTGTGTAACAAATGTTAGAATAAATATTTACTTGGTTTTCCTGCTCCGGAGTCCATGCAAACTAAAGTATACTTAAATCCCCAAATTGTTAAACTTCTTGGTTTTCTGAAATCAGAAGCCTTCATGTATGCTTGAGTAAAGAAAAATAAATTGCAGATTATTTAAACTTTCTTCATCAGCTGTAAGTGTTATGAAACTTTTTGTTATGTATGGGCCTTTTCTATTTGCATTAAATGTTGATTAAAGTTTTAGTGTCACCAGTTCTGTTTGTTTCCATGTTGACATTTTCTAGGGTAATTCTGTAGCTCTGGCTTTCTTTTCTGTTCTTATTTGTCAGAGACCTTAAGAAAATAGTTGGTCCAGGGTTGTGTTCCTGCCAAAGCTGAATACTTATCCATGGTAATGGACTGCCTGCTGTGTGGTCTGAGACATCTCTTTCAGCTGCATCTCTTTCTTTGGGAAGAGGAGTTGTTTCAGCACATTGGGAGAATATCAGCATTTCTTATCCCCATGGTTTGGGTAGAGCAAGGAGGAATTATTTCTGGTCAGCTCTGGAGACTCCTGCTCTTCTGTTCAATACCTCTTATTCGTCGTTCTTACCTTAACATCCATAATAACATTACTACATCTTTCCAGGTAGCTTGCTGCTCACTTAATCGGTATTTAATACTTGTGCCTATGTAGTTCTGAGAAGAGTTGGAGTGGGTCTTTTGTGCTTCAAAATAGATTTCTGCTAGTGCTTCTAACTAACACTCACTGATATTTTAACAGTTTTTCTCTGCAAGTATGTATAGCCTGCAAGTTAAATTATATTTCTTCATAGGTAGCTGCCTCCAAAACTTCCCCTAAATGGGCAAAGATTAATTTCATCTGCAGTCACTTAATTCCCCAATTTGCAAGGAAACTGGCATGAATTTATCCTGATTTCAAATCAGGAGTCTGATAGCTTGCAAGTTGATGACTTTCTAGACTGTGATGAATGTTTGAGAGCCTGATCTTCATTCACATGATTTATAACCCTGGTGAGAACTCCCTCAGATTTCTGGGTATGTGCTGACAGGCACTAAGATAATGCACCATGCCACAGCTCCTGCAACAGTTGTTTTGGACCATGTGTTTTTCACAGCAGACACACCATGGCTAGATAAACAATTTTCAAATTGTCCTAAATCTGCTGTTATCACACATGGTGATGGCACATGGGATCAAGTGTTGGAGTCAGGTTTTGGCAGCTTCAAGTTCAGGGACTGCAATACGTCAAGACCACACCATGTTGAAGGTTGAGTTAAAATGCTGATGTGCCTTTCACAGAAACACAGAATCACTAGGTTGGAAGAAACCTCCAAGATCATCAAGTCCAACCCATTCCCTAACACTTCAACTAGACCATGGCACTGAGTGCCATATCCAATCCTTTTTTAAACACGTCCAGGGATGGTGACTCCACCACCTCCCCAGGCAAAGCATTCCAATACTTTATCACTCTTTCAGTGAAAAACTTCTTCCTACTATCCAGCCTATATTTTCCTTGCTATAGCTTAAGATCGTGTCCTCTGGTTCTGTTGGGTGCTGCCTGGAGAAAGACCAAGCCCCACCTGACTACAACTATCTTTTAGGAAGTTGTAGAGAATGATAAGGTCACCTCTGAGTCTCCTTTTCTCCAGGCTGAACAACCCCAGCTCCCCCAGTTGTTCCTCATAGGGCTTTCTTCTCTCGTGATCTTTCTGCTGCTCAGCTTTCCTGCAACCTCAACAATTGGTAGCATAATCAAGCAGACTGGATCTGTTGTGTCTCATCTTGGCAGTCCCAGTGTGGACTAGAAGTTTCTGGTATTCTGAATGTGGCATTGCAAGTTTAATCTGTCATCTTGGCAGCCCTCTGGCTTCTTTCTGATCTCCTTTTACAGCTCTATGGGTTGGTGTTTCAGCAAAGCCAAGGGCTGTACTGCCTGGTATTGTTATGCTGGATGCTGACAGACGTGACAGCTCTGGAGAAAGAGACCTTGTTTGAAGTCAAAGAAGATGGTGAATGTGAGCCTTGGGGCTTTGAGATACAAGATGATACTCCTTTGGATGCCTCAACAGCGGGTTTTGCCCTTATCAGGTGTGTCTTGGGTTTTCTCCCAGATGTGCCCTACAATGCTTGCACTGTAAGAGTGAATGTTACAGCTTGGATGCATGCAGTTAGCTGCAGGGGCTGAGGGAACAGGCACATCCTCCTCTCCATCACTTACTGAGCAGTGCTGCAGGTTTTCTTTCTAACCAAATTCTTGAGAACTTTTCTTCCATTCTCTCTCCCTACTCCGGCAATAAAGTTTTCTGTTGCTCTCAGTCCCTTGTGGTGTTACTGGAACCTGAAGAACTGTGAAATACAAATTCTTAATAGTGTTGCTTGATGTACCCTGGAGTGGGTTATTGCCCTGCCAAGGCAGCAGTAGAGTAGATACCAGGACAATTCTTGTAGGAGAATAAGAATTATGTATCCAGTAGACAGTATTTCCAGTGTCTTGAAGCTCTGTAGAAGGGTTGCTTAGTAGTAATTAACACACTTCAAATTTTTATGCTGTGTTTGCATGAACTGTGGTAAATTGCAGGCTGTGCAAGTCCTACCAGCTGAAACACTGACTAAACACACAAGAAGCCTTGTGCAGCACAAAAGTCACATGCAGTGTGAATGTGTATAGCCAACACAACTTGGAGGATTTCTTTGTGTACAAGGGTTTCAGTTTCCAGGATTGATTTAACCTCCCTCAGGAGAGAAACTGGGAGAATTATTTTGGAGCAAATAGATTGAAGATAGTTTAGATGGTTTGGTCCAAATACTGTGATGAAAGCTGAGTTCAAAGGAAAAGCCTACTCACCTCTAGATCAGGAGATGCAGGTAAAGGCTGATTGGAGTAGAAGTGGTGTTATTTCAAAAAACCATTTCTTTTCCTCATAGAACTTTGTTTAAAGTTGAAATCTGCTGTTGGGAAATGTAGTTCTGTTCCACAGCAACTTTTCTCCATTCTAATTTAATTTAGTAATTGTCAAAATGGTGATTCCACAAAAGCAAAGCCAAGCGCTCCTTGAAGGCTGGTTGTGACTGGCAGGCACAATTAAGGTCACAGTTTCCAACGCATCACATAAAAGAAAGAAATATTTCAAAGTTGTTCTGGTTGGACAACAGTATTTTTACACTAATGCCTTTTTCCTAATACTTTTTTGAAATATTGTGTCAACCAGAGCCTGACTTGATTGTATTACAGCAACATATCTTCAAAGCTGCTATATTCTTGAGACATCTTTTGCTCTTGGGGCTTTCTAGTTCAGTCACTGTGACTCGACAGACTTTGTATTTTAGTATTAATTCCTTACATTGCCTACAAATGCTGCTATTGTAGATAGTGAGAATGGTTTAGTGCTTGAGTTTCCTGGAGACACTGTTATTTATTTCGTGGTACCATTTGCAAATAACAGGACTGCTAATGTGCATAAACTGTGAGGCTGAACATTTGGGTATTTTGTAGTGATTTGCCTTTTCCCCTACAACTTAATAATAGCCTTCCAGCCATGTCTGCATGTATGCTGCAGATTTTCCCACTGTTTTACTAGCGAAGAGCTATTCTTTAAAGATAGGATCAAAAATCTGACTCTTATTTATAGTCTTCTGTTCCTACTGCTGCAGACAGAAATGGTGTGGGGAGCTCAGGGAGATACTGAATACCAATGACTTGGTTTTTGAATGCCTCTTTTTCCCTCCTGGGTATTTTTGTTTCAGTGAAAGTGTATCTTAAAAAAGACAGGTTTTGATAGGAAGCTTAATGAATATGCACTGCAACTTGCTCTAAGTAGTTCAGCTGAGGTGTACTTGATAGTTCCTATATATCCACCCATACACTAATATTAGCTCCTGCTGCTCCTAACTCTACCAGAAGTTACAGTTTTAGTCCTTTGCAAGAACACAGTGTCAGGAAACAACCTGTTAGTGCTGTTAGGTGGACCAAAGTGCTGAATCTGGTTTATTGAATGCTCTGTGTATTGAAAATTTCCTAGTCAGAGCGTGCTGACGGGCTGGCAAGTTGTGTTAATATCTTAATTCCTCAGGGCATTTATAAAGTTAATCTTTTGACATTTTTATTTGCTTTTTTGGCTCACCATCATGATCATTTTTTTTCTCTTTTAAAAGTTCGGTTTATGACTGTCATTTAATTGATGATAACTACAAATTATGCTAGCTGCAAAGCAATAAATAAAAGAAATGCAAGTAGTATAATTTGGAACATGGTAATCTTAGTAGCCTGAGTCATGAATTTCATCATCTGCTGCAGTTAGTATAATTTTATGATTCATAAATCTATTCATTTCTTTTTTTAGTGTGTCACCAGATAAACAGCTCAACAGTAAGGTGGCAGAATCGTCTTGTCTCACCCCAGTTGTAGGAGAGAAGGCAGGTCTGATTGTTCCCATGCATATGTAGTAAATCTGTCCTGCTGACCTCTTGAATCTGCGAAACAGCTTCCTGTGCTTCAGTGTAGCACTTGCTCATTAAGGCGTTCAGATTATCAAATGACCACTACCTCAACCTCAAATCTGTAGTTTGTTCAAATTGTTTAGAAATGCATTTGCTGGTTTGCTGAAGGTGACCTTCCACTATGGATCAGTGCACAGACACTTGCAGAGTGGTCCTGGCCTGACTTAAGCAGGAAGAGATCAGCATTTGCTTAATGTTAAATCAGTGCTACTACTACAGAAGTACTGTAGGCTCTCAAATAGTTGATGGCTCTAATTTAATTCCAGAAAATATGCTTTTTCCATTACACTGTGGATTCACTTAAATTTTAAAATCTTCAAGTGTGTTACTTGTTTTGGAATGTCGCCTCCTTCTAGATGCCATGCCAGCCACAGTACCTGCCACTTACTAAACCTGAAGCTTGAAAAGCCCTACAGAAAGGATCAATCTTTAGATAGATAGGTAGGTACAGATACATTATTAAATCAGAACTTGCCTTAATTCATGAGAATGAATTTGCTCTTGTAATGTTGCTTTTCCAGGAAGTGGTAAGAAACAAGTTATGGACATATAAATATATGACCAGCATCTTTGAACCCATGGTCATTCACTATAAAAGCAGTATCCTCAGCTCATAGAATCACAGAATGAATGAGGTTGGAAGAGACCACAGTGAATCATCTGGTCCAAACTCCCTGCTCAAGCAGGGCCTTCCTAGAACACAGGGCCCAGGATTGTGTCCAGATGGTTCTTGAATATCTCCAGTGAGGGAGACTCTCTGGGCAACCTGTTCCAGTGTTCAGTCACCTGTACAGTAAACAAGTTCTTCATATTCAGGTGTAACTTCCTGTGCATTAATTTCTTCCCATTGCCTCTTGTCCTATTTTTCAACATCGCTGAGAGGAGCCTGGCTTCATCCTTTTGCCATGCTCCTCTCAGATACTGATAGAAACTGATAAATTAATAAGCTTATGCTAAGGTAAATGCCATACAAGCTGAAAGTGCTGGTGCATTGCCTCATGGCACTGTCTTGGCCAATTAATGATAAAATCACAGTGTGACACAAAGAGGCAGCACTTTTCACTGGCCCAAAGTCTGGGTTTTAAAAATGCTTGCCAGGGTCCCTCTCTGCCATGTCTGTCCATGTTAAGGACAGCTGAAACTATCCTGCACAGGCATATATACACACTTTGGTATTTGTATTTAAATTCCTCTGTGGCTGCTCCTTTCTGTTTTTCTTTTAATTCACACGCATCTCTGCTCTGTGGGGCTCTCTGAAAAGTGGTTCAGTTGTGCCATTGGAAAAGATATGTTAATTCTGGAATGCTCCATGAAGTATAGACACTGTATAATAACTCCAAATTTTTTCATTGTTTTTACGAATCTTAGTATGATAACTCACTTCTATTTGCATAAGTTGCTGTGCAAGATTATGTCACTTCGAAAGGATATGCAAAATCACTACGCACTGGTCATGTTAGTAGCCTAAAAATCAGGTCAAATTAGCTTTATCAAAGTAAATGCCAAACAACATCAGCATAAACAGCTGGAGAACACAGAATTTTTTATGACTTAAAACCAGTCCAGTGACCTCAATGCTATGATCTCTCGTTTCAGTAAAATAAGAAAGTCTTTTTGGCCAAGGTGCCTTTTCCAGGTTTCAACATCAGTCATCAGGGAAGAATAAAAACTCACCAGAGATAGTTTAGAGAAGAGTATAAGAAAGTCAAATGTCTACAAACTTGGATCTATGGGCTAGAAAAAAGATTTGGGTAAAGAGAAGGTTTAATTCTTCAAAGAGGCAGAAACTTAGAGCTGAACAAAATGGAGTTGTGATTCCTATGTCTTTCCTTTGGGGATGCATGGATTCAATTTTACAGCAAAGGAAGTTAGATACAGCTTCAAAATGAAAGAGAGTAGGCTTAGGTCAGATTGTAAGGAAGAAATTCTTTACTCTGAGGGTGGAAGAGGTTACCCAGAGAAGTTGTGGTTGGCCCATCCCTGGAAGTCTTCAAGGCCAGGTTGGATGGGGCTCTGAGCAACCTGGTCTAGTGAAAGCTGGCAGGGTTGGAACTAGATGATCTTTAAGGTCCTTTCCAACCCAAATCACTCTGACTCTATGATATTAGCAGGAAAAACCCAGTTCTAATTCAGCAAAATTAAACTCTGGAATGTATGGCTTCGTAGTGAGATAAGGTGTCTGTCTGGCAGAGTGACATAGGTATGTATAGTTACTATTGAGTGGAGGCTGGGCTGGATAACTATTTTTCTGTTCTACTTGGCTCTCTCTTTTGAAATTTTTTAATGTATCACTTTGCCTCAAGCCATCACGATTAGGTAGGTTGGTTTCAGCAAGAAAAAAAATGTGTGAACTTGAAGTACCTTGAAGTAGGTAAATTAAAATGAGGAAACCTGTGTCATAAACTCTCTGTTGCAGATGGTAGGGAACAGAGACCTGGGTTAACTGTGTGCAATTGAGACGTGTCAGCCCAAGGAAGCTTAAAAAGTGGCTGATATTTTTCCTTTATTGGAAGCTGCACACAAGTTGCTTTGTACCAAAGGCAACCTGACATTTGCAGAGACCTGCAGCGCTCAAATTAATAGGTTCTACTTGCAAGGATGACTTCAACAAAGGCTTTCTCCATTATAAAGTCTTGTTCAGTACATCTCTAAATCAGTTTTAAAAGTTCTATTTTATGCAAAGGCCTGTTGTCCTTAGCTGGTTGTCAAATCCATTGATACAAGCAGCAACTCTCTTTGTGGCCAGAGTGTTGCAGGGTAGATGATTAGCAAGATATTGAGCCTTGTTTGGATGCTGAGAATACCCACAAATGCCTCATCCTGTTGGACAACATTGTATTAGAATATGGTGCCTATATGTCTTTCACTTGCCAGAAAACACACTGCCCTGTCATCGGGCTGGGCAGGAAACTGCATTTACATCAGTGTTTGTATGGGACCCAACTGCCTCCCAAATAACTGCTGCAAATGGGACTGACTTTGTCCCTTGGGAGGGTTTACCAGAATCTTATAGGCTGTTTTTATGCCTGTTCTTTTTTTACAAACAGTACCTGACTACAAAAATAGTGTATCTTTCTACACAGTTCATAATTTGCTGTTGATTTCCCTTTACTGTGCTTGTTTGCTGCAGAGGTACTTACGTTGTTCCAGTCACAGCTGCCTTCAGAGAGAGAAATAAGCAGCAGAAGGAAGGGAACTTCTGAGAAATACACCTCCTGCTTTTGTTCAGCTGTTCCTAGTAGGAGTATTATTAATAATAGTACACAAGTATGATGCAAGCAGACTTGTTTTTTAAAGGGAGCAAAGTGTTCCCGGCCATTAGCTCATACTGTATTTTTGTTATTATTTGCTATTTCCTCCTTCTCAGAAAAAATGAAGATCAGAGGCTGAGGGGGAATCCTGAACCAGGAGAAGGAATCTCACTCTTTGCAAGGTTGGAAGGGGCAGCAGGAGATTGTCTAGTCCTATGCCCTGTCCATGATCAGCTGGGTGGTAAATGTCTCCAAAGATACAGACTTCAAATGTCTCCATGCAGTTTATTCCATTATTTGATCAGCTTGACAATAAAAAAACCCACTTTTTCTTATGTTTAAAAGGAATTTCTTATATTTCAGTTTGTGCCCTTTGTGTCCTTTCAGTAGGAGTTTGGTTCATTTTGTCTTACACTCTTCTGTCTGATATTTATACGCTTTGATAAGATCACCCCTGAGCCTTCCAGTTTTCAGGCTGTGAGCTCTCCACCTCTCTGGGTGTGGCAAATCCTCCATCCATGTGGCATCTTCATGATTCTTTGTTCCACTTTCTCCAATATGTCCATGTGCCTTTTGCAGTTGTGAGCCCAGAACTGGAGCTCGTGGTCCAGAGGACTCACCAGTGCTGAGTAAAAGGGAAGGATCACCTCTCTCGAGCTGCTGGTGACTGGCACAGGCAGGTGCTTCCCCTCTGCTCCAGTAAAGGGAAGATCCCTCCTGAGATTCCTTGGAGGAGGTGTTTGAATGGATTGCTGTACACCTGCAGAGCTGAGCAGATGTGTAAGTCCTTTGAATGTGTTTGTGATCTTGGTCACTGATGGGTGAAAGTTTGAATCTGAAAATGCTTGGTATACCATCACTGAAAGGAAAACCTTTCACTTCGTCACTTGAATGCCAAAGGATTGCTGAGGGGTGATCAGCTCTCTTGCAGGCACATTCAGCAGCTAATTAGGGGATCGTGATGATTGGAGGGCAGTTTCCTGAACTGGGAAACCCCAGGCAAGCTCAGGGTCCCACCAGGAGCTGGCAGCTTGTGCTGGCAAGTCATGGAGGGGAACAGGAGTAAGGATGGCCACTCCATTCCAGAAAGGACAGCCCTGGGGAGGACCAGGGCACCAGTACCCTCCCTTTGAATCATAAGCTGGGTCTTTGTGCTTTCATCTTGGTGTCTGAAATGTTAACAGGGCCATACATGCTAATATAATTACTGTGCTCTGACACATAAGAGCAACCCAATTCCCCCATGACAGTGCAGTGGTGGTGCTCCTGCCCTCCACTGCTGGGTGGTGAACAGCAGAAACAGGGTCTGGTTGATGCAGATTGAGAGTCTTGCCTAAAGTGAAGCATCACCAGTGTTTCTGTGATAAGAACCTTTCTTTGGTGTCTAGTTTGTAATTTCGTGTTCTGAAGAACACCATGACCTTGGAGGGCAGATGGGAAGTAGAGGGAGGGTGGAACAACCTGAGACCTGGGAAATTTGGTACTTGGCAAGGGTCCTTTCTGGCATGTTTTTCTGCCAGCTAAGTCCCACTAAGCTGAACCATTGTTCAGCTATGGTCTCGCTGAGGACTAAGCATTCCTGTTCTCCAGCAGACAGGAAAGGGACAAGCTTTGAGTACTCCAATCAGCCATAAATTCAACCTAGGAGGTACTGCAGAGTGAGAAGTGTGTTCTCCAGTTGTGACCACTGATAGGTAGAGTGCTCTTTACTTTCTGCAGAGTCTCAGGCCTTGTGGCTGGTGTGTGAGATAATGAACTAAAGCCTTGATGCTCTCATTCTCCTCCACGTGTCATCAATGATGCAGATGATTTCCATGGCAATCTTTTACTGGGATTAATCATTATAGGTTGGAAGGCCAACTTTAGAAGTGCTTTGGATGTTGGTAATTAGACTTCTAGGCTGAAATTGCTTTGAAAGCAGGAAAGAAATAAGAGCTGACTCCTGTTAAAGCAGCTGTCCTTGAAAAGAAACCATCTGAATCCTCGTGTAGGTCTCTTGGCTAAGAGTATGCTTGAGGTACCTGATACTTATTAACCTTCCTTCTATGAAAAAGGATAGGTATTTTGATTCCAATACCTTACTATTTATTTTAAAAAATATTTTTTTTTGTAGTACATGGTCAATCAAACTCACTGACAGACCAATCATCTCATGACACTTTAATTGTTCTCCTTTCATTATGAAAATAAAGAACTCTGTGCAAAATCTCCTGCTATAAGGAAGGGAACATACATGTAATTATAGGATGCTTTTGGCGTTTAAAAAAAAAGGAAATTAAATGACTAATACACTTTGCTGGTGGAATTGACAGCTGTAACAAACCTGCTTCTCTCATCAGCTGTGAGCTTTTATCCCTGCCTTGTACTAATGAATAAATCATCTTATTACATGAAATTACATTCTAATTGCTCCCGTGTCAGTCTATTTCAAGGTAGACCTAGGCAGTAAGGTTCCCTTGGTGCCTGGGTTTTCCCTTTCAGCTTGAGTGCTGAGCAGTCACATTTACAATACCTAGGAACGGTCTTGGAGAAGAAGAAGTGGGAGAAGGCAGGGGACAAAGGGAGAGAAGGACAAGAGAGGATATAAATAGACAAGGAATGATGTAGGAGACATGAGAAAAACCTGAAGGAGCTGTTGAATGGAAGAGCCACATGAAAAATACTTTAAAAAGCTAGTGGGATGTGAGTGGGAAGAGAGGGAACATGAGTCAAAACTACGGCAAACCTTTTTGTGTTACTCCTTGTGTGGAGCAGCTCCTGGGAGTTCTTGGTGTTGGCTAAACAGCCATGGCCATTTGTGTGACAGGAGCTTTTCCTCAAGCTCTGACAAGCTGCTATCGTCTAAGTTCTCCTTTTCCTCTTAAAATGTTACCTGGAAAATATTAATTAGTCATTCAATACTGCAGAGTGAAGGGATGCATCCACCCACCTCTCCTCATCTTCAAGTGAAATGATTGATTCTCAGATAAGAGAAAAAGTCAATTTCAGTAGGCTTTCTGTAGTAGAGAATGTATTTCCAAATTAATTGTAGCTAAATGACTTGTAATTCATCCTTCAACTACCAACAGGCAGTATCAACTCTCATATATCGATTTTGTTTAGGCTGATTAGAAAAAGGACCAAGTGCAAGTAAGACTCCCTTGAACAAAAACAAGTGCACCTGTGTAGAAATCATGCAACTTTAATTAATTAGGTTTAATAACTGATTTAATTGAGGCTTCCTGTTGTAGATAATGCATTTGGAAATGATGGTGCAGCTCCTAAATTACTGATATAATTATTTACAAAATGGAAAAAGTGGGACTTCTTGTTGCTCTTCTAAGGTGTGCTAAAATGACATATAGAATTTTTGCTTTTGTTTCCTTTCACAGTGTGAGGTTATCTTGCCTACCCCATTTTTTATGGAAGACTGGAGTACTAGTAGGTTCATACATTATAAACAAATGAATTTTATTAACTGAGGCAGGGAGATGCTTTGTTCTAGGACTGTTTGCAGTCCTAGAGTCCTAGTCCTCTTTTGTAGGTTGTCTGTAAAATAGATTTATCTTAAAATCCTGGCAAATGTAAGAAAAGCTGTCAATGCTAAACTTGCAGAACCTTATTTCCTACTTGTTATTTCTAGGTTGTTTTGGAGTAAAGATGTAACATTTTTTACATTCCTAATTTTTTAAACATAAGTGCTAAACAAAAAGAAGACTTAAGCAAAAAAAGCCATTTATTCTGCCTTTTCAGTACATAAAAGAGAAAGAAAAGGAGATCATAACCCTTGCCTTTTTTTGTTTGCTGAGTCCCTGCCTTAGAAGACCCATATTACTGTAATTTGTTCCAAGAAAGTCCCTTTGTAGAGGCTGCGGGAGGAGTGTGTGGGATCCTTGTTTTTATTTCAAGGTTTGAGTGTGGAAACAAACTGGCAATCATTTGGTTTTGTTGGGGAAAAAATGAACAGGGAGTTCTGTGTCTTTGCAGCACCGTGAGGCAATAATAACCCAAACAGATGAATAGAGGTAATTCCAATCCTTGATTACTTTTCCTGTATGAATGCAGGCAAACTGGGTTTAATATAGACCTAAAGGCAAAGGTTTGTTACAATTCCAAACTTAAATGTTGTATCATGTTTTTCCCTTCAGTTTAATTGCCACCATGGACATTATACTGAGGGAACATTGTGATTTCTGGGCATTGCTATTAAGGTTTGCTTTTGATTAAGAATCTTTCAGGTAAAGTGGTTTTCATTTTTGGTTCTTTGCCAGTTTTCTCCCTCCTGGTACTTGAGGTACCTTTTGCTACTCATTGCCAGGATGTGTTTAACTCTTCCAAGTGCCAGGACTGCTTGATATCTCTTCTGAAGCTGGGAGATTTCCAGGGAGAGGTCAAAACTGTTCACTTATGAGAGCATTTAATGGCACTGTCCATCCATTTTCTGGCTGCTGTGTGCAGCTGGAGTGAAGAACTCATATGCATTGACTTCACACACAGTACTCTTGGAGTTTAAGCAGCAGAGGGACTTCACAAATGGGCATTAATTGCCATGGGGAATGCAGTTGGTAGCCTGAAACAGTGCTGGTGAGAAGTCCTGTTAACAAACAAGGACAGAGGGATAGGCTATGATGTTACAGTGTGCTGAATCTGACCTGTTAATTGGGGTCTTTGGCCAAAACCAAGAAACATGTAACTGATCAGCAAAGAATATTTAAAATCTTTGAAAGGATGAGAAAAAAAAAATTGGATTAATAGGGGCTGGAAAGAGAGATTAAAACTAGAGAAATGGGATAAATGAATTGTGAAAGAACAAGAGTGAGAATGAGTTAGATTAGTAAGAAAGGCTGGATGCTCAGTGTAGATTTGTTTGGATTCCCATGTAGTCAGTATCTAAGGAACTGAGCTAAATGAGAGAAGAGCATCTATGGTAGATTGCAAGAAAAAACTGTATAGAGGCTATTTTGAAGGAATTCAGATGGTCAAACATAAGATGGTAGGTTTGGATGGACTGCTGAAGAAACCTCTCTGAGCAGGATGACTTCTCCAGGTTCTGGAAGGGGGGGCAGAAGGCACTGGTCATGCATGGGTAGAATCAGCAGCAGGTCCTGAACATCACCATAAAAATAGAAGTGGAAATGTGCCGTGGGCAAAGGGAGAAGTGGTACAAAGTGGTACAAAGTTAATCTTTAGAATATCAAGCTTATTTCTGTACAATATCTAATGAGAACCGTGTCTGAACATAACATGTGCAAGTGCAAGACTGAGAGGTCTAAACTGTTGTGGTCACTTTTTTAGCGTGAAAAGAAGCTAAACTGAATGCAGAATATAGGGAAGAAGAGAAATCTCAGACTATAAGGCATCTGTGTGAAGAAAGACCTGTGAAGACTGTCTTTATGGTGCTTGTCAGTAAAAGCCTTGCCATGACTCTAGGTCACGGAATTTGTTCCCAGGTGTGGAAGAAGCAACTACTTTGGCATAGAATCAAATACAATTTTTATTTTCCAAGAAAAAAAACCCAACAAAACATTTTTCCAAGAGCCTTCTATCTTTCATGTTTTTGCCAGTTTCTTGAAGTGGATAAATCTTATATGGCAGAAGGAGCTGATTCACACATCATCCATAAATTTGAAAGCCTGCTCTGCTGAACTTGTAGCACAAGTAATGCCAAACACCTAGGTTAGGTCGGCCCTGCACATTTTCTGCTGTTTTCCAAAGGATGTCTCTTAGGTTTTTGAAATTTACTTGCAGTGTTCATTAGTAACCTTCAGTCTTTGGAGATTTTTTGTGATTGTCCTCTCTACTTGATTGAAGGTCAGATCTGAGCAAGACCTCTTATTGATTTCAAAAGTGCTAAGTAGAGAGTGTAAGATTTTTTTACCCTCTGTACCAATGTTTTTCCCATTGTGAGTCAATGGAAGCACGTGTCCATGCTGCAGTGTGAGCAGACCTAATCTTGGGCTGTCTCAGCAGGACTGAGTCAACACAGAGCTGAGAGCAACTTTGAGACTTTGGTGATTATTGAGTATAAGGTGGCTTGAGACATATGGAAACTGCTGCCATGATAACATAAAAGAGTGAAAACCCAGACCTAAGCAGTAAATGAAATGGGAAAAAAGTAGCAGTGGGAACAGAGATGAATTGGTAAGACTTTGTTGAAACACCTCTGAGAAACAAGCTGCTGGGTCCAGTGTCAGTGGGGTGTGCATTAAGTAGACTGAGTGGGAAGCTAATAACAAAGGAGACTGGCATTGGTGGGAAGATCTTAGTGTGCTCTTTGTCTTACAATTCATTGGAAGGACCACAGGATTTCTTTCTCTGGAGATATCTTTTTCTTAGAAAAGCAACTATAAAGCTCTATGAACGTCAGATCAGGTACACCAACAGTTGCTGCCATTAAGTAAAAGTGTAGTCACATCACCACAGAGTTCTGCTAATACAATCAGCCAAAACAAGCAGCTTAATTAATGGTCTGTGCATTTTAGTTACTTATACTGAAAGCTCTATAAAATATAAAATTTGCAAATCTGTTTTTGATAAGAGTCCCCAGCTCATTAAATGTGCAATACCCCAGGAGATGCTTTTTGTCCAGGTCACCTGTGGCACACAGAGCAACTGCTGTTATAGAGCAGCAGCTGCTGGGTTGTGAGGGAATTGTGTCCTTTACAGCCTCCTGGGAGAAAACAGTCTACTGTTGAAATCTCAATTTGGAGTTGGAAACTAAAAAGTTTTTGGGGGCAGGGCTGTATGGGATAGTTGCAGAGCTGATGGATGTGATTAGTTTTGCTGTTTGTTTCACTTTCTTTGGATGTTGTGGTAATCATGTTTTGCTTTCCAAAGCTGTAGCCGTAGTCTGCCTGCCAAAATTGAGCATATAATTATTATGCAGTACTTCACTGTTTTACAGTCTCATGTTTTTCTGTTTGCTCTCTGCTGCTGCTTGATGGTTTTTCATATTCTCTCTTGTTGGCCTGAGAAGACAAGTATATGCAAAGACAGGAGCCTACACCAGCAACAGTGCTTTTGTACATAATTTCATCATCCCAGACAGCACAGGCAGAAAGAAGTGGTCTGGACAAGATGAGTCCCCAAGAGCATCACGAGTCCCCTGACCATCATGCAGATAATCCAGGCCCATCTCAGACAAGCAGCAGCAACATCCTTTGGATGTGTTCCCACATGGCACATGCTGGCTTGCATCCCAGTGCCAGCTCATGAATGTGGTCTCTGATGCCCTTTACTGCCTCTGCTGCTTGTGGATGCTGGACAGTGAGAGTGAAGGACAGATGGGATGGATGCTCAGAGCAATGGGGCAAGAGAGGATGGGGTGAGATGGGAGTGAGACAGCAGAGAGGAGAGGCATGTAGATAGGAAGAAAGATGGAAGCTAAATATTATTAATTGTCTTCCTTTCAGGTTTTCCTGATTCTCCTCTTCTGAGTCTTAGAAAGGCAGTGTAATTTTAGTTTGTTTCATGAACTTAGGAAAAAAAAAAAAGGGACGAGGCAAAATAATTGGGCCCTAATCTGTTTTTGGACCTGGAATCCCTCCCCATCACTTGACAGAGATGCCTGTTGTGAGGTCAGCCGTGTCAGCTGGAGAAGTCCCATGACTGATGTGCTGCTCTTTCTGAAATAGCATCCATAGATGTGCATTTTGGTTTATAAAGCCAAACTGAAATCAAGGCTTTCCTTTCCCCTTCTGTCCCTGTCCTTGGGTGGGCATATCTGTCCTACCTGCTTCATAACCATTGTTTGCATATATGTCCTGACAGCCATTTTAGTGCTTTCTTCTTTCTTTTTTTAGTAACACAAGCTGAGTTAGTTGTGTTTCATCTCATTCTGGCATTTTTGAGACTTGGCACTCTCATACATCTTGCTGTGTCCCCTGTCTTTTTTTGCTTTGCATTTGCACCTTTTTTTTCCACCTTAGTAACCTATTCACATGTTGACATAGCATCCAAGCAAGTGTGCCCTACTGTTCCCCAGTAAGAAGCAGTGTAATTAATTTCAAAGGCCTTCCACTGAAATAAACCTTTGCCTTCCTCTGAACAAGGAGAGCTGTTCAATTATACTGGAAAGCTGCATGTGGGCCCAGGCAGAGAGACAACCCCTTACACCCCTCTCCCAGCACTTTCTGAAGGATTGCTATATTATCATCTGACAGAGTCACTCATTTCCAGATAATTGGCTTTTTAAAGGGCATCTATAGGACCCAAATAACTCCTGGCATACTGTTTATACCATTGGCCTGCCAGGTTAGCAAAGGTTAGACTTAATTGCCTCATTTATGGCTAATGCATTCCAGTTTTGCTTTTGCTTTTTCTCCAGGGATAATTGCTCAGACCGGTATTTTTGTTTCTGAAATCTTGATGAATAAAAACAAAGGTCCTGCTTTGTGAATTGAGGTGTTGCTTTTATTGGGAGAGACAGAGGTCACGTAAAATTCTTGTGTTTAGGAAGTGACCACATCTGTGGGTAGGAGGCTGTCTGGGTGAGCCTTGCTCAGCCCTTTGACAGCTCAGATTTCACACTGTGCTCCATCGTCAAACCTCTTTGTGTGGTGCAGCTTATTGCAGCAGAAAGCAATTTCCAGGAAAATTGTGTCCAGCACTGTTCTTTTCAGTCCTGTCCACAGAGCACATGCCCTGTGGGTACAGGGGTGGTGTAAGGGATGCTCTGCAAGCACAGCTCCTCATCACAGCCTGTGTCTGAGCACCCCTACACGGATGAAGGTGCAGGTACAAGAGGAGACACAGAGCATCCTCTGGGATAGTCTGGGGTATAAACACTGCACTGCTCTTGTGTGCTCTGCAGAATTAATCCTGATGTTTCTACAAACAATTTTTGTGTGCATCCTGTGTGTCTCCAGAAATTTTACTGGTGAGGATGGAGTAAACTTCTAGCAGCATGTACTTCGGTTTTCTGGTAGTAGTCACTGTCCTTTCCAGCACCAGGTGATGTTTGTCTTTTGTTAGGAGTAAAACAAGAGTAGAGGACTTCAGTGTTCCTGTTGCAGTTTTGTAAAGCAAACACTCTACACACAATTGTGGGTTTTGTTTATTTTAGAGTCAAGGTAGTTCTGACAGCAGGTTTTGAGTGAACATCTCTTAGAAAATAATGTCATGGCTGTCAGGAGGAGACCACTCCAGCTTTCAATAACCTTTTGAGGTTATTGAGGGCCAAAAAATGACAGCCAGAAGAAGAGCTTTCTGTCTCTGGCATCTGAGGGCACCCTGAAGCTGTCAGCATGGGGATGGGGTGTAGGGCAGGTGTCCATTCATCATAGGCTTCACATGCTCAGAGCTCTGCCTGCAACTTGACACCAACGACAGAGACACCAAGGTGTTGTATTTGGCATCTTTCATAGCTTGGTTTGTAAGGCTCCCTGGATTAATTCCCATTTGATTAAATCACATCCTTTAAATAAAGAGCTCATCTGGATTGACAGCTTTCCTCATAAAAATGCTTCCAATGTTCTTGTGCATATGGTGAGAGAGGATAATAAATTTGCTGTAAATGCTTTAAAAGGTGAGAAAGCTGAGTGTCAGCTGGTGCTCAGCCTTGCCAAATCTGTGGGTAAGGAGGAGGGCACTGGGTCTGAAAATTAGCAGTTAGCTTGTATTAGTGATAGGGGGATAACCATCACAGTAGGTTCAGGGGATAACCATCACAATACATTTTTGGGAGTGTGTGTTGCACAAGATTGAAAGTGAAAGTGATTAAGGAGACAACTTACTGTTGGACGTCATGGATCTACCACTGTTCAAGGCAGGGTTAAATGTCTTTATAAATTGTGCATTGTACTTCTGACAGAAGTGATTAGTGCTGGAACTTCTGGTGTGAACATCTTCAGAGAAGTATACTTCTGTTCTTGGGAATAAATCCCTGTGGAAGGGTCTCAGAAGTTCAGCTGTGGTCACTGGCAGCATATCTAGAAAGGAAGGAGAGATGAATACACAAAGACTGATCACAAATGCCAGTGAACATTGGATTTAATTTGCAGAAATGTTTAAGAATATTGCTTGCTCCGCTGGGCCAACTCTACACTGTTCCTTTCAAATCACCTGCCTTCCTGAGGAGAGAATAACAAACCCCATTAAAAAATTAGTTATTTTTGCTGTGAAAATGAAGGTGGTTGTACCATTCTTTAAGAATTTCCTTGTCACTGTCAGTGTGAAGATTGTTATGTTCATAACATTGGAATAGGAATTTTGTGCTTCTGGGAAAGAAATGTGAAGGTGACTACAGATGGTTGTTTAAAAAGAGTTCCTTTTTTAGACACTTAAGCGATGGTTTAAAGCAGTGAAGCAGATTTTTATTCTTGTTTAATGGAACTAGCAAAGAACTTTTTAGTGTAGTTTGTCCTGGAGGTTTTGATCTAATGTGAGATAGCAACCAAACTTTTTAAATGGCTTTTGGTGCTGCTCTGAATGAGGGAAGATTCTAATCCTGATCTCGGAGTGGTTAAAGGTGATGTGTGTCCTGGAAGTCAGGAGTTAGCGTGAATCCCTGCTTGCCCCAGGGTGTGCCTTAGTGGCCCTTAGTTTGCACAGCCTGCTTGCTCCCACCGTGATGCTCAGCCCTGGCCTCATGCACACCCCTGGGGCCGCCTGTTTTCAGACTGCTGAAATGAACCCTGAAGGTCAAAGATGTGCTCTGCCAAGGACACCATCCCAGCAAGTCTGGACACACGTCAGTGAAGGCCACAAAAGGAAGGCACCAATCCAATAAAACCATGTTGCTAACGGGACCTTGGTAATTAAACACCTGCATGCAGTGATTGCAGGACTAATTACTACAGTCAGAGCAGCCTCTCAAACACGGTTGTTCTCAATCAGAGCCTCAGCCTTAGCAGATGTTTAGAAGAAAACATCTCAAAACCCCACATTCACCTACCTCTGGCTTTATGTTGATGAAACTTTTAGCTTGTTTTTATCTTGCTCTTCATCTCCTTCTCTCCAATGACTAATCTCAGAAATGTTGTTTGGATGCCAAAACCTACATATTGAGGATCAAATGAAAACCATTTCTATAACTTCTAGCCAGGTAGTAAAGGAAAAATATTTAGAAGCAAATGTTACATTTCTGTGCTACTATTCTTGAAATCATGTCTCTGGATTCAGTGCTTGTACAAGTCAGTGATCAAGCATTGTGAATCTTTGGTTCCCATCAGGTTGTATGACATTCGAAAATGATGTTTTCAGTGTTTCTGGGAACACTGATCAATATAGGGTTGCTCTGGACAGGACTGGAAAGATTTCATTCTGTATACTTCTATTTAGATGATCTGCCACATGGGTGCTCTCCAGAGCATTATGAGTACTGATCATCCAGTTTTCCTTGATCTTAAAGTAGTTAGACACCTTCTCATTTTCGAATGAGAAACAGCAGTACTATTTGAATTTGCTGTAGGAAGACCACTGCTGCACAAAATCATGCTTAGAATAAAGCAGAAAAACCTGGGGAGGTTACTAAAGTGGAAGAAATAAAAAGTAGGGCAGAGCAAAGAGTGGAGCCTTTGAGAAACTTGTGCAGTCATACTTCATTTGGATTTTCTTGAGAGAAAATGTCTACAGCTAGAAAATAGAGAGAGCTTTTTTTGTTTCTCTGTTTGAATATTACCAAATCTAAACTCTAGTTTGCCTGTGGAGACCCAAACAGGTTATTTTTCCCTGAGCATTTTCATACTTCTGAGAAATGACCAGTCTTCAGAAATGCAGAATTTTGTGGTCAGATTTTAGCTCCAGTCCTACAAAGGGGCTCAAAGTGATCAGAATAAGAATTGATTTCTAGCTGCAACAATTTAATGTTTTAATCACAGACCAATAATTGTTTCTTTTTATTTTATTTCACAGACCAATAATTATTTCTTTTTATTTCATTCCACAATGCTGCCTGAAATGCCTCCAAATGTTGCTTAATACTGAAAAGCAGAGTGAAATTAAGCTCCCTATGTGGTATTTTTATATGACTAAGAAGATTCTGTCATAAACATGTCTAATTCTCTAAGATACAGAGCAGTGCTTGCAACAGTCTCTTCCATCTCAATCTTGCTCTTCAGATTTAGAGATTTTTCTTTGCTATGTTGTAGAATATATGATCACATCAAGATGAGGAGGTTTCCTATCTAGTAGATGCTATATATAGCAGTAGTATTTGCCAAGTTTCACCTAAGGAAGCACTGATGCCTTTAAAAGACTCACTGGAGCTCAGTGTTCCTTGTGACAGGAACAAGGGGATTTATTCCAGGTATGGATGATAAATGTAATTTGCAGAATAAGGCATCTGTTTTTAGTGTGGGAATATATATTTGTGGTGTCTCCACCTTGTACACTTCAGGACCACTTAAAGATATGAAGATTAAATCTTTGTGTGTTCTTTACTGAAGTACCAATACATTTTCCTTTTTTTGGAAAAGATATTTCCTCTCCTTTCTGACACTGCAGATTCACCAGTTCATCCTCTGTTTCTGCTGTCTGCAAGTCTGGATTTCTCCCAGTTACACAGCAGGTTTTTGAAACCATCAAGGACATTCTTCCAAATAACACCATTCTTCATTATAACTAATTTTTTTCTTAGAATGCTTTATATAGTAAAACCTCATTCTTTGCCAGAGTTTCCAGTGCCTCACAGGTGGTAGATTTCAGAAATGAGTGCTCAGTTTGGTATGTACTAAAATGCCCAAAGCGGGTGTTGGCACTTAGCTGGTGCAGAAACTGGAAATGTGGTGCTTCCTCCTTCTGCCTCCTGTTGCTGTGGGTGGGCAGGGTGGGAATGTGAGCATAGACCAAGGTCTGCCCATGCACGACATGACTGCCTGCAGGGGACCCACTGCAGGACACAGCTGAGCCCATCAGCCAAACTGGTGGTGCCTCTGTGCTCAAGAAAGGGCAGAAAATACTGGACAGGAGGGGGGAAAAGAAGGTGAGAAATAACTGGGTTCAAAAACAAGGCTGGAGGAGAAGGTGCTCCAAGTGCCAGAACGGATACCACAGCCCAGGGAGAGACCATCCCAGAGCAGATATCCTTGACAAGGACTGTAAAACCACATCAGAGCATAGGGAAGATGTCAGGAGGAGGGGGTAGCAGATCGGAACTGCTGTGTATGATCATAATCGTCCAACCTCATCTACACCTAAACCTCCTGGTGCTGGTAGAGGAGGCAGGAGAGAAGGAAGGAGGTTGGTTGTGGGAAAGGCCGGGGAAGGAAAGGTATTGTTGCAGTATTTGTCTTTTTGTTTCCTGCCGCTCTAATCAGTAGGCAACAAATTAAGTTAATTTTCACCAAGCTGCATTTTTAATGGGAAGAAATCTCCCTGTTTTTAGCTCACCCCACAAGCTTTTTATTTCTGTTCTTGCTGTTTAGTCCCCTGTTAAACCAGTTGAGTTGTGTGGACAGGAACAAGCTGGGAGGTGTGAACATCTCAGGGAGAGAATGAGCAGCTGGGTGGGAGTTTGGCTGATTGTCAAAGTTGGCCCACCACACTGTTCATGACTGATCTTCTCTCCAGTTCTGGAAAGCCTGGAGTTTCAGTGCAGATCATGGTCCAAAGGATATTACCTAGGGAAACCCATAGGCTTACCCTTACTCTACTCTGTGACAATACTACAGCTGTTTTCAGTGTAAGTTCCTGCCACAGTGATGCAAAGCCTGATTTTGAAGTTGTATTTCCAGGAAAAAGTTTTTTTGGTGTCTTTTGAGGTATTAGGATCCACAGAACACTTAAATGCTGATTCAGGTGATATAGTGTGGAGATGTATGTATGAAGATGTGGACTGGGCCTTTGTCCTGGCCTTGTGGTCCAGGTTTTACAAAGAAGATGAAGTCACAGCGTTGCCCCAAGTGATGAGATGGTTGCAATGTTTGATTGGTGCAGTTTGGGGGTGGGTCAAGGGAAGAGGAGGACTCTTCAAGTAGACTTCCAGTATACATCCAATTGATTCTTCTGAAAGATGTAAGATTTTTTAATTTATAGCCCATTTTAAAACCCATGTACGTGTGTAGACAGACACTATTTATGCACACGGGGTACATATTTAATAGAAAGGCCTAACAGCCACTGTGTCACACAATATAACATAAAACCTGTAAATCTACACAGCCCTTGGAAAATGAGGAGGCGTCTTAACAGGAATTTATGGTCTTTGAAGAAGAAATTGTTTGTCTGTCACTGGTGCTTCATAGCAGCCCAGACTACATCGTCATAATCTTCCTGACTGGATATAAAAATCCATGAGTGACTTTGGTAAATGTTAAAGTTGCTTCTAGAGCAGTATCTTTGTATTGCCATCCTCACAAATTAATCTGGATGGCTTTAGTAGCACAATGTTTCTTTATGGCCATTGCTTCATTCTATGGAGTCAAGATTAAATTTAGGCTGCTAATTATTAGTGAAAAATATAAGATTTGATACATTGAGGAGATTGTATTCTGCTTGCAATTAGGTGAATTTTAAATCTAGAGTTTATAAATTGTAGAGTTATGCTATTATTTAACATCTATTTTTCTAGTTATCTCTTTTTGGTGGCTTCACCTGTTTCAGTTGCCAAATTTGAACAGTGACAGGCAGAAATATTTTTCTCCAAAGGCACAACCAATCTTATTCAATTGTTCAGACTTTTGTCCCCTAAATGGCACTAACAATCTCTCCTCAGGATGTATCGCTGCGGAATGCCAAATAAAGTGAGTTAATAAATATCAGGTATTGCATAATTCATATTCTTCTATATTATATTGCTTGTTTAATATTAATCTGTTCTCATTCTTGTCGTTTCTAATTTATGTGTCCCTACCTGCAGTCATACCTCAGAGAACTACAAAAGGGTTTAGTCATTTAGGGTTTAGGTGCCTAAGTCCTAAAGGGTAATTTTCAGATATTTCCCAGCTTCCTTTGGGACCCAAATGATGAGTGTGTTTGCAGGCCATAGAATTCCCATCGTATCTGTCAGTCTCTCTGTCTGCAGCACAGCAACTGCTACCTAAAATTTCTTCTGGAAATAGTGATCATTGACACTCTTGCCCAAACAATTGGGTAAAAGAGGATCAGTGGCATCCTGTCCTCATGTATGTGGAGTTGGTTATTGGTTATGAGATTGATGTATGGGGAATGAGAGCCAGCCAGCCATTTCCTTCTCAGCATCTTGCTCTAATGCTGCTGCAGTGGGAATGGCTCTTCCCATCTCTGCAAAAACACTGCTGGTTTCTTTCACTCAAGAGAACAATTACAGGTCCAACAATGTGGCTTCTGACAAAAATGTGGCTAAAATCTTTCTCCTCCTAAACATCTGCAAAACTCCAGTAGCCTTAGGAGCATAGGTGTGTGGGATTCAATCCTCTCTGATGCCAGGTGTGCAGAAGTCCTGCCTGCAGATGCTCAGGCAGAGGTATTACTGTACAAAGAGTGGGGGCTGCTGCTGCTCGCAGGCAGTGCCTGAAATGGCTCCTGCTCTGCTTTAGAAATTATCTGTTGTAATCTAGAACACCTGTAAATCTCAAATTGATACAAATATTTAAGCCATGAGAAAGACTGGGCCTGAAGACAGAGTTTCTTTGCTGTGTAGCTTAGATGTGACACACGAATAAATGCTCTGACTGCTGTTCTGAAGGTAATTCTGTTCTGGCAGCCTTTTACTGTAATTCAGAACTACAGATCCCTCTGCAGGTGCCTGAGAGGAGGCTGCACATCACTGAGTGGTTGATGCTGTGAGGGAGATGACCTCCGGAGATTACCTGGTCCCACTTAAGCAGGTCCAAATTCAGGCATTTGCCCCAGACCATGTTCAGATGGCTTTTGAATATCTCCAGGAAGGGGGATGCCACAACCTTCCTCACTTGCAACTCCTCTGAAAAAAGCATTTCTTTCCAGTAGAGTAGACTACTTTCCTTGTAGAGTAGACTACTGCAAAATTGGCAATATCTGCAAAGAGCTGCTCATCTGTGAGAAAGAACGCGTTTCCTGCCAAGGCTGAGACCTGACGAAGCACCCACAGGGTAAATTTGGTGAATGGAGAAATGGTGAGAGAGGGACTCCTTGCCTGCCTGCATTAAGGCTCTCAGTCCAGAAAGGTGTTTGGCACACCTGATTCCCATTGACATGCAACTTGCATAAACATAAAGTTGCATCATCACCTTTGAGAGCTAGGTCCCAGATTGGTTGGATATGCTTCGTGTCAAATTGTACATTTGGGTAAAATCTAGTAAAAAATAGATCAGGATCAAAAGAGCTAGTTATTCACTTTTTCTACTGAAGTGTGGTAATGATTAACAACTACAGACAGTTTTACTCCTTTTTAAGAATTGTTTCTGTTCCCTTTGCCTTGGTTCACTCTGAAGGACTTACTTGCATTTTAAACTGTGAAAGGCCAGAGAGCAGATGCTGTCAGCTCTGAAGGCTCTTGTTATTGAGCATGAATGTACTTTGAAAAACTTGTGGTTGCTATTAGCCTCAAACCACTGAGTTTTGTTTGGTTTTGGTTCTTTTTCCCCCTTGACATTTTCTGTAAATCTATTTGTACATTTTTTTCTTGTATTTTAGGTTTGCATGGCAGCTGTTTTGATGTATGTTTAATAGTTTCTCTCCCTCCCACCAAGGGCCTAGTCACAGCTTCTGTCTAGGATTTAGCTGATTGGAAATGCTATTACCATATAAGATATTGACAGCTATCAGAAATCCCCTGTAGAGGTAAATCTGTATAGATGTTCTTGGTCCACTATGTACTGCTGTGAGTGTTGTGGACAAACAGGTGTAGATTACAAGCTGTGGTAATAAATGGCTACTAATAAAATCATCAAGAAAATGGATCCCTTCAGATACAGACTCTGATATCCAGACGTGTTTGTGATTTACTGCTTTCTCAGGCTCTGGGAGAAAGAGCTGTTCAAAAAGGATCAAGGTTTCTTGATTTTTTACCACAAGTATGCTATATGCTAGCTTTAAAAATATTGCCCTCTTCTATTGTTAAAACAAGTTATATTTCTTGTCTACTTTAGCAAAAATGAGCTAAGTTGCTTGGCTTAAGTGAGAGTGGCACTTAATACTCTTCAGCAAATGAGAATAAATCTAAAGCCGATAGCTGACTGCTTGATGACTCAAGAGAAATCTTGTTTATTGGACTGTGACACAAAACTTTGAAGAAACAAAAAATATAGAGTTGTGGCTTATCTTAACCCACTCTCAGTGATTCATCAGTAGAGTTGGGATTTAGTGACTTTCATGTCAGAAATCAAGTAAGAGGCAAACCCCCCTTACTGAGTGGCTGGCAACTTCATGCCCTGTTTTACAAAACTGTTTTAAATTAAAGTTTATCTCCTCTAAAGCATGTTAAGCCTGAATCATTAATTTTTACAATTCACTCATCAACTCTTGCTTTGTTCTATTTTCAAATGGAAAAAATAGCTCAACCTTTGATAATTGTTCTCTTTTTTAAAATTTTATTTTCTGAGATTGGAAAGTGTATTTTTTTCCTCTGGCTTTTTGTTTGAATTATCTGCTACCCTGCCGACCTCACCATGTGGAGACCTTAAAGCCCTGAAATGTGATAAAAATATAATCTTAAACTTCATTTGCATATGCTCTATCTATTGCTTTCACATAAGTATCAAAACATTACTTATTCCTGCCAGACCTCTAAAATTATAATTACATGGGACCTACTTACCTATATTCCTACAGGGTCTAAGAAACAGACCTTTCTTTCCTTGGAGTGAACTTCTTCCCATTTAACACACCTCCAGAGTTGTTTCCTGAGCACTGAGAAAGACCTTTGAGGGAAACAGTTTTGTGGATAATCTGTGGTTTAGATGTCCCACCCTGAGTGCCCCTAATTTTGTATTTGTTTTAATTGAATCTCTGTTGTGACATGGTCAACCTGCACAGAGACAGATGGCTTAAGTATCTGTGATTCAAACTACAGTTTTCTTCCAAATTCTGCTATTTGTCTTCTGTCTGTGCATTAAGATTTAAAAAAAAAAATTGTCTGCTAACCAGGAGGGACCCCTGGTATTCAGACAGAATCTCAGGACATCACAGGTTGGAAGACAGCAATCTTTAGTTAATGAGCTGATGACCAACTGATAGTCTCATAATGATAAATGCAACTCAGATAAGAATTTTTTGTCTCCTGATGTTAATCTCACATACTTGTATTTGGTAACTTGTGCTGAATGTCCCATTTCTATCAAACCAGGTAAATCAGAGAAGGTAGACTGTGAAAGTATAATAAAAATTTATACATTATGTTGAATGTGGTTCTAAGAGGAATGCCCTCAAGAGAAGCTGTACCAAAAGGAAAGGAGAATTTGTGCTTTGGTGCAGTCTGAGAAGTTTTACAAAAGAGATTAATTTCAAATACTGATCTATAGGGATCTAGGTAATATTGATTACCATCACCATGGACAGGACATAGAGCAGTGGAGACTGAATAGGAATGCTTGAGGAGATAGGCAGATGGAAGACGGAGCTCTTTCCCTGAGTAGGGGCTCCTGGCTGTTCCAGAAACACATGTTATGAAGCAAAAGATGTAACAAACTGATGTCACTGGGAGATGGGGTCTCATGAGCAATGTAGGGATTGATTTCAGGGTGCAGCTTGCTGACAGGTCAACTTCATCTAAGCCAGTGCTGTCTCTGAACCAGCCACTGCTGCCCTTTGTCTGCTCAGGTTCTTGTGCTCCTTTCCCTCCACCAGCATTGACTTACAGGCAGCTGTGCAGTGACCTGAATCTGTTTTCAGTCAGCAACTTTACTTTTCAGGATTAATTTTCAATTATGCATCAGCTTGTGATTTTGGGCAGCCAGATGTTTGTGTGAGCCCAGCCTCTGGCGCAGGGTATGAGGAAGTGGCTGGGGACAGCTCTACTGCTTCTGATGAGAATGTGGGTTTAGATCATCTTAATCCAGCTGTGAAAGTGCACCAGGAGTGGATAGGCAGATGTGCTGGACTGAGGAGCTTGACAGGTAAGGGATGTGTTTGTTTGGATCTGCTTTGTTAACTTTGGCAGCCCTGCCCATTGTGAGAACTCTTGCATTGTGTTGGAGAAAGAGAGGGAATAGATAGTACCACTCAAAATAGCCGTTACATATTAAGCCTATAAACAGTATTTATACCCCTCTGAACACTCCTATACTGCTGGAAAGCTTTTTTTCTCTCAATGATCTTTGCTATGTAGTTCTTTTTAACTGTTTTAGCTGTTGTCAGGGGGGACATCCAAGACTTGAGCCACTCAAATAACAAATTTTAGTTATAATTATTATTATTTAAGCAAGTCATGATTGAGCTTTGATTAGTCTCCTTGTGTGATATCTTTAATAAGCTCTTGTACTTGGCATTTTAGCTTTCTTCTTATCTTGTTGACTTAAAGAGAAAAAGTTGCATCTGTAAGCATTGGAATGTCTTCACTGGTGTTTGTCATGCTTCTCTACCAAAGCTCACTGAAGCAGATGCTGTTAAAGATGGGGCTTTTTTTTTGCTTCTCTGTCTTGAAGTCCAAATGCTATTTGTTAGAAAACATCTCATCATCAGGCCTTTGAAATAGAAGCATTTTCTTAACATCTTTTTCCTGTGTGTGTGTGTGTATGCCCATGGCCAAATGGGGTATCTTGCATGGCTGTGCATTCTTCACTAAAAACAAGTGATGATGGATTTGAAGCGTTTTGCAAAGTGTATACTCACAAATGGGCTGCATGCATTATTAACCTTGCTTTAGTGACTGTTGCTTAGAGCAAGAAGCAGCCACGAGTGTGTTAGGGAGCAGGGATGTTTGACTCCAGTGTACTGAGTTGTTTATGTTAAACATCCTGGGAAATGGGTAAGGGAAAAGTAACTGTGACTCTGCCTTTGCTGGGACTTTACCCTAAGATAAAGAGCAAACTCACATTTAAATTTGATTTTCCCATATGTTCTTGTGTTCCCTTCATTTCAACACATGGCTGTGTCTGGAGCAGACCCAAGACTGCAGTTTAAGGCTTTCAGAGGAGATGGTGTGTGGAAGGGCTGGTGGGCCACATCAGTGTCTGCCTTGTTTAACAGGGGATGGCCAGAAGGCTTCTGTGTGGTAGTGTATACACCCAAGCACATCTACATGAAACTAGGTGGCCAGTCATTCTTGAATGCCTTACTTTCAGGCATAAATCCAGAAGTTTCTTTCAGTAAAAAGATTTCTCTCCCAGTAAGGGTTAAAAATATCTTCATCTCTCCTATCTACTAAAAAAAAAAAAAAGAAGACAAAAAGAAAATGAAATGAAGATTTATTTAAGATTAAACAATTCATTAATTTGAAGAAGTTGGAAACTGCACATCTTAGTTTGCTGTTTTTGTAAGTATTTAGGATCCTTCAATCGAATTTAGTATTTTGAATTTAAAACCTAACTGAAATCGAAGAGTAAAAGAAAAAATGCTCAGGTTTGAAATGTTGTGTATGCCATGATTGATGAACAATGCAGTGGTAATGCTTGTCATTATAACTTTTTATACTGCAAAGACGAGCAGTCTGTGAAGACTGTGAAGACTGCAAATGAACCAAAAGGGGTCCTTCCTTGCACAGCATCTGGCCAACAATGAAAATCACTGTTAAAGAAGGCTTTATTTGCAAAGGCTTATCTATGCCAAAACATAGAAAAAGTAAAAGATGAAAACTTTTTTTGCCTGCTAAGCAGTAGATCATATTTTTGTTTGAGGATGTGCCCAAATTTCAGGCTGCTTGAAGCAGGAAAATTGCGCTGGGGGAGGTATCCTGACATGCTTGCCCAGTACTTGTTCTGTATCAGAGGCATCTGCTGCTCGTTGCTGTGGGAGTCTGGATGTGAAGTAGACAGCTCCTCTGTCACATTCAGAGGGACTGTTCTAATTAAATATTATTAAATATTATTTCCAGCCAGAGGTTACAAACCTAGCTAAGGTTGCTCATACGCTGCAGGCTTTAAGAAGCGACAACTCCCGAAATGTGTCCTCCCTCAGAAGCTGTGTGATAGAAGAGGCAAGCAATTTTTCTATGGGTGTTTGTAATGCTGCTGTCACTGGTAGAATTTGTTACTGGCTGTCCTTGTCCTGCACAATTTTTGCAGTTGAAGTTTTGCGGGAAAAATGTCTATCAGCTGAGGACCAGACAGTTTATAGGATGCGGTGTTACTGCCCTGCAGCATTGCTAGTTTTGGTTTCCCTTTTTAAGGTTAAGGATGAAATGCAAATGTGGAAGTAGGTGGCAGATAAAGCATTGAAAAAACAAGAAGTTGAAGAAGTTTTTGCACTGAAGAGACAAGACTGTAATGAGGGTAGGATGGGACTGAGAGTTGCTGGCTTTTTAGATCAACAGGAGAGTTTGTTCCAGAACAGACTAACAACAAAACTGTCAAATTTGAAGCTATGTTTGCTTCATAAAGTGGCAGAAAACAGCTGAGAGGCAAGAGAACTGCATTCAGAGGAAGGCTCATTATGGAAAGGAAATAAAAGATTAAGTAAGCCACTGCTGATTCTCATTGCTTTGGATGATTCAAAATCCAAAATCTCCACAGTTTATATGTGTTAATCTTGCCCTCCCCTTTCCTTCATGCCTCTTGAGATCAGTATTGAACATAGTAGGCAAAGATTTTATTTAGATTCCTCCTGAGATTGAAATGTGTTGACAAGCTGTATGTGTCAAGGATGCTTACATATGCTGCTGCCTAATAATACCACCAGCTCAGAAACACTGCAAAGCTTCTTTGTTAGGCTTGCAGCTCACATAGAAGACTTGAATGACATTGCTCACTGCAAAATTGTTGGCATCTCTCCTCAAGAGTGACTAGCCTCCTGTGCTACAGCCAAGCTTGAACCACAGCACATATTTCCAAACAATTTACAGACAGACTTGGGTGTTTATTCCTGTATCTAAGAGATTGAACATTTTTACCTTTTCTTTTGCATATTTGCTTTTCTCTTTATGTTTTATTTTTTGAAGATGGGATGATGTTTTCATAAAAGATATGCTTGCTCTGCAAGGTTTGTAGTTGTATTTATTTTTTTTTTCCAGTTTAGAACTATTGTGCAGCAAGGGACCAGAGGTCCAGCCTGGAAGTGAAGAACGCTATAGACTCCAATAGATAAACTCACTGCTGTTACTGTTTCAGTCTGCACACTGGCTTGTGCTTGCCAATTACATGAGTGGAAGTAAGGGAAAGCAACTTTCCCTTGACCTTTTTGGAAGTCAAGACTGATTGGTGCAATTTGTAATTAAATGCATTATCCCTTAATTGCAAACAGCATGGAAAAGGCTTGAATTAGTGGGAAAAGGATTCTTTAAATGTCTTTTGACCACAGACTTTTAAGTTGCACTGTGGGCACAAGGCCCCTTCACTGTGTAAAGCTTTGCAGGGCTGGGGGCTGCCTTTTACACCCCCTGCAGCATTTTTTCTCTTTAGTTCTATAAGATATGCAAAACCCAATCCTATGGCCAAACAGATCCAGCATTTCCGTGGTTCCTGCCCCTGGCAGTGGCTGTTGGAAGCAGTGATGGAATATCCCTGCTCCAAAGTGCCTGGGGTATTGGTGATGCTGGCAGGCCAGCACTCCCTCGGCCTTTCTAGGGCATTAGGCCAGGTGCTGGTTTTGGGGCACTGCCAAAAGCCTTTTCACAAAATCACAGGGTCATTTAGGCTGGAAAAGACCTCTGAAGATAATCACATCCAATCTTTGACTGATCACCACCTTGTCAATTGGACCATGGCATGAAGTGTCGAACACAGTTATTTCTTGAACACTTCAAGAAGGGGATGAAGTACTTCAAATTACCCCAATACTATTTTTGTGTTTTTAAAATTTATTTATTTATTTATTATTATTTTTAAATTATTCAGCTCAATTTCTTTCTCAGCAGAGAAAGCTAAAGGGATAATGTTTCAGATGAGACTGCTCTGAGCTGAGCTGTCACCCAGGTATTGCATCCTTGATTCCCTATGCTCTGGTTTAGAAAAATCCTACTATGACTGTGGCTTGAAATTAAGAAGGACTTGTCTCATCATCCAAATGGGATTGATGTAAGGAAAAGCAATCTTCAAATGAGCAAAAAATCATTGATTTTGTCAAATTATTAATCAATTTATAGCAGCATTATGTAACATTGAGATACATATCTGGCCTTGAGGAAAACAAACATTAAATAATGTCTGACTGCAGCTGTGTTTTGATGTCCCTTTTTCATTTACTTCACTCTGCTGTTCAATAATTCAAAAGACAAAACCAGAAAGACTTTGAATAAATGCACTCAGCATGGTAAATCTGCCCTGTTTGCTCCTCAGGCATCTTGGCATCACTAGCAGACTGAGTTTTATAGTGCCAGTAGCAGGATTTTGAAGGAGAGAAGGGAGGAAGGGCTCAGCCTCACTGCCTGCTTTGCCTGTCCCTGCACAGGTACTGAAGCTCATCCATGGGCTGAGAGGAATTGGCTCAGTCCCTCCCAGGCTCCAGGGAAACCTTGTCTTCTCTAGCACCCTACCAAGGCTGACTTTGTCTTTTTAACATCATCAATAAGAAAGTGGAGATGAATATTTCAGGCAAGATTAAACCCTCTTGATGTGCAAGGGAAAAAACATGAGCAAATACCACAAAAAAAGTCTTCTACAAATATATATTTTGACATCAGGATCCTGTCTGTTTTACCTGAAATTATATTAACCATTATTACTCCAAAATAGCTTTTTTTCCCCAGGGTTATCAAATTGTGAGGATTTGAGTGTGCTGGTTTGTTGAGAAGATGATTAATTAGAATGATCTAACTCTTCTACCACTGATTACATACCTGGTGGGCTTTATATATCTGTGAGGTTTTTGACAGGATTAAATCTTTTAAAACCTGTTTTGTACCCTAGTTGCCTAGTTGCATGATGCTAAATTTCATCTCATTAGCATCTGATTATCAGTAAGACAGAGGGAGGAACTGGCATATCAACTGTACTGCAAAATTTCTTTAATTTTTTGGGTTTGAAAAAGAAATGATCAGTTAAATTACTTCCCTAGGAACAGTAAATATAGCTCTCAAATTGCATTCCCTATATCCTAGATTGTGTTCAAAGCCTAGCTTTACAAAATTGAGGGGAAAAAAATGGTTATTTTATGAATGCAGCATTAACAGAAAGGATGGGAAACATGTTGGGCAGATGAGGCGTAGCTGTTGCACTTCCTTTCCTCTACAGGAAAGGAAAGGAAGCTATTTCTCTCTATTTATTTTACCATCTAATTAGCCTTTATACTTTTTAGTGAACTGTAACGAGTTTATTACATTTATAGCAGCCAGTGCCTTTCCCCCCATTTGCTTGTTTGAAAATGGCTACTTTGCAGAACATCTCACCTGTCTGAATTTCTTTAAATAAATGTAATATAGGCAATTCAAGACATAGCTGATAATGGATGTTAGATAATATCTTGGATACTGCAGCATAAATTGTGAGATGACTATATTCTGTCATGATGAATATTAGATAATGATACCTTGTCCCTATAAGAATAACTTATATTATTCAGAATGATCTTATGAGCTATTCGGATTCATGGGAAATAATTTAGTAGAAACGATAAACTATTCAGATTTTTCTGAATATTCTAATCACACTTGCATCATTCTTAATTATGAAGTCAAGGGACTGCCAAGAAAGAGACAGAGGCAGCATGTAACAGCTTCCCATTAACTCAGTACTGTTGGAGGGCTGGCTCTGTGAGTGCCCTTGTGCTGGAAGCTGGCTTGGATGTTTTATGTTCCCAGTGTTCTCCTTGGAACAGCTCTTCCAGATCTCCCATATTGTCTCTGCCCAGCTGTAGGCTTATCACTTAAGAAGGTTTTCCTCAAATATTTGTTGCTTGGAGGGGGGTCGACAAAGTTGCTGGCCTCAGCGAGGCAGCAGGACTCAGGATGGGTTAAAAATGCTCTGTCAGAACCAGCTCTGGCTGAAAGCTGTGGTGTTTCCTGGTGGCTATGCCACTCTGCTGTCTCCTCTGGAGGTCAGTAACCAAGAGTATTTTATTTCCCATGGAGTACGTTGGCCATGGGGGTCTCATGAGTGTCTGGAGTGATAATTTGACAAGAGGATGCTGCTGGTGAAGTAGGAGCACCGGGCATCCAAACTCAGGGTCTTGAGAAGTGTGTATAGATCTGTGAGACAGATCCTTTAGATCTGAAGTGTTCTAACTCTAGATTGGAAGGTGAACATTTTTCACAGGAGAAAAGGAGTCTACCATCTGGATTGCTGGTTTTGACCCAGATTACAGAATGATTATACAGATAAACCCCAATGCTACTGATTATTTTTGCATGGGTCTTTGGAGAAACATATTCCTTAAAGGTGCTGCTTTTCTAAGCATGAGTGATGTGTTGTCTGGAGAGACAGTGAAATACAAAAGGCATCCCACCCTATGTTTTGTCCTTGGTGGCTCAGAGGGTTAGCACAGAAGATGGCATACTGGGAAAGACCCGTGAATATGTGCAAAATGAGAGAGCAATACGGGTCTGCAAGTTTGCAGGTTCCAGATTATCACATCTTTGTATTTTATAGTGGGATGTGTTCAGAGACAACATGATGTACATTATTGAAGGGATGGGTTTTTACCTTGGACAAAAACAAGAGCCTCCCGGCCACGTTAATACAGGTTACATGGACACATTGTGAAATCTCCTACGCTGCCATAGAGCTGTTTGTACTGCAAGAGCCACAAAACAATCAGGAGGGCTCTAGCTGCTCTTACAGCAAAACAGGGTAAGAGGTTTACTGAACAGTAAACAAATACATTATGAGAGACAGTAAGTGGTGCAGAATTCTCAGGGGTATAGAGTAAATGATGAGAAGCGTCTGTAGGAAGAAAGCATTTAGGGTGTAGATTTTAGGGCTCTGGCTGCAGACAACCGATTCAATGATGCAAACCACAAGCAACGACCACAAATTCCATTCTGAATGTACCTTCCACGTACTCATGATATGAGGAGATATATATTTATGTATCCCAAAGGAGTCCCACAAGACTCCTTTCACTGTGGATGTCAACTTTTGCTATTAGCTTTCAGCCTTTTTGCTGAAATTTCAGGGATCTGGTCTTGGAAGTTTACATCAGCTCCAGAGAATTTTTGTTCTTAAATTCCATATGGTGAGAGAAAACCTCTCCAAAATATTTTAAACCTATTCCAGCTGTGCAGACCTGTCAGATTTTGTTCCAGGAATAGTTTCTGCTTAAGTGTCTATCTGGTCTGCATTGTCCTAAATTAGCTTGTTTGCTACACATGGAATTTGGAATATACAATAATGCCAAATTTTACAGTGCAGAATTTTTAACGGTGGGAGAAGCACAATAAAATTTCACCTACTCAATAAAGCCTGAGCTCATGTTAGTTCCCTTTTGGCAGACTAAGCAACACATTCTTGAGGAAAAATGTCAAAACCAGTATTTTAAGCTTAGGCAAAAAATTAAAGCAAGAGTAAATGTTATGGAGTACAAGAGTAAATATTGCATGTTTTTATGAGCTCACAAAAACATGAAACTCCCTGTATGGAGATAATTTTTTGGTGATAGCTCTAGAGGGAAATTTCTTGTTGGCCTTTTCTTTCTGGATTCTCAAATAAATAGCAGTCCATGCAATCCTGTTTGGCTGAAGAAAAATACCTTGGAGAAATGGAGAAGAGAAGGAGAAAATGAAAGAAATCTTGGAGATATTTCCTTCATGTTCAGATCTCTTAGAATTACATCCCATAAAGCACCCTCAAAAAACTTTAGGGAAGAGTGTATTTTTAAATACTGAGGTTTTTAGGACTTGCTATGTGATTATGTATATACAGCACTGTAGTTACGTGCATGTAAATGTGTGAGGGTGCAGGTGTATCTCTGGCTTTGAAATGTCTGCCTGTGACAAAGCTGAACTTTCATTCCCAGAGCTTTCTAAAAAGCTGTTTCTAAAATAAGCTGTTAGAAATTAAGAAGGAAGGTGAGAACTGAAGAGGAAACATCTTTTTGCCACTTGTATAAGCACATGCTGCCCTCATATCTTGAACATTGCCTTATCTAAAAAGAGAGTTAGATGAGCTAGGGGTCTGCACCAAAAAAGGAAACAGGAATGGCCTAGCACACAGAATTGCTTCTTCTTGGGAGAAACTAACTGGATTAGGACTTCAGTTTGCAAAGAGACTAAGGCAGAAATGAGAAAAATCTATGGAATAACAAAGGGTTGGAGAGGCAAGTGATTGCTTGTTGCTTCTCAAAGAGCATGGAACCTTGTAGGGAAGTCTTGTGGTACTGAGTGCTGAAAGTGGGAAACACACATTCAGGAAGAACCAGGACACATACAGAATATTCTCACATTCTTATGGTGTCTGTTGACTGCCAAAGAGAAGATACAAGGATAAACAGACTTCTTGTCTCACGTGGTGTAGCTGTCTTTATACCAAACCTAGCCATGAATCCAACTAGTGCTGTGTTTAATGTGAACAGTTCAGACACAGGGATATGTCAAACAATTCAACAATTCTGGTTCCTGTGGCAAAATGGATAGCCTCATATCATGCATGATTCAGTTTAGGTTATTTGAGCTTCAAATATACCCTGTAGTGTGAATTATATCCATGAAATAAATTTCACATCAGCTTTATCTGTGGGTTAAGTGTTGCAAAAACTTTACAGCCAATTTTCTCAGGATAGCTGGGCACACCTAAGGGTTAAGGAATTTGTTTTAGCAGTGTGCTGATGACCCCACAGGGCTGGACTTTGAGTTTGATTCTTCTTCCCAAGACATCACTTAGAGCAGGCCAGGCTTTGCTGCCGGTGTGTTGGGTGATTTGGTCAGGGGAGTAGGTGTATCTGCAGTAACACTGGCACTAAGAGCCCCTGTGATTAAGTCCAGGAGAGCTGGTTGATTTTTCAAGGATCACCTCCAAGTTTAAGAGTGGTCCATCCTGACAAGCAGGAGATAAAGGAAAGGTGGGAGGAGATCTGCACAAGTGAACAAGCAGCTTGCAGAAAACACATTGGGAGTCCTGCAAAGGGATTGGAACATTTGACATTTGACATGAGAAGAGACTGAGAGGGCTGGGACTGTTTAGTCTGAAGAACAGAGGACTCAGAGAAGGGGAATCTCATCAATGTGTATAAATACCTAAAGGGAGGGTGCAAAAAGATGAAGCAAAGTTCTTCTCATTCGTATTTTGTGACAACACAAAAATAATGGGCACAATTTGAAATACAGGAAATCCACTGAGCTTCCACCTAAATATAAGAAAACCCTTTTTTTAATGTAAATGTGATCAATGCTGGAACAAGTCTCCCAGAGAGGCTGATGAGATTGTCAAAGAGATTCAAAATCTGACCCACAGTTCTGTGTATCCTGCTGGAGCTGATGATGCTTTGAGAAGGAAAATGGTTTAGATGATCAACCCTTTCTGCCTTAGATGTTGGTTAAAACATCAGTGTTGAAGCAATTGCACCTGTGAGAGCAGCTGGCTGCAGTGCACTCATGTTGCAGCTCTTTGGCAACAAATCTAATGCTTTGGGGAAAAAATGTTTTCAAAGGGCATTATGCAGATGTGTCCATACATGCAAAAATACAGTGGATGGATATCTCATGTATAATTTGTCTAAGTTCCAGGAGTTCTGTATCTTTACCTGCAGTAATTTCTATATGCAACAGTGATGTGCCTGCACAGCTGTGCTGTCATCCACTTTCATATGTCTTTGTATGTTGTACTGGAACGTGTTAATGAAGGTGCTGGACACCCTGCTCCTACTATTCCCCGGAAGCCTGTGCCTAATCATGACTTTGAACTTCTAGTCTTAGTAAAATACAGCATTTTCATCTGTATTCTGGTGCATTGTGATGTAAAACCTTTGTTACAGAGAAGGTGTTAAAGCAGCTTTACTGAAAATGGCTCCATTCAGGCTCCTGAAAAGGTCTTGATTAAAACTGGCTAATGACAGAGAAGTAAAATTTTTGCTTTTGTTCGATAAATTTCTGTTTATTGAATCAATACATCAATGTGCATTTTGCACAGGCTTTCTGTCCAGAGATTTTGCAAATCAATTTTC
The DNA here is from genome assembly GCA_037013685.1 of Acridotheres tristis. Lineage (NCBI taxonomy): Eukaryota > Metazoa > Chordata > Aves > Passeriformes > Sturnidae > Acridotheres > Acridotheres tristis. The sequence goes on from CM072886.1 coordinate 31,248,610, forward strand.
AGTGATAATGACAAATAGAGGCCCCAGGGAATGCTTCAGCTGGTGGGTAGAAAAGGAAGAACGCTCTGACACTAAGTCAGCAGATTTCTTTGTGGGTGCTAGTAGCAAAAGAAAAAAGAGTGTTGCTTAGACTTCTAGTTTATCTTGACATAAGATAAATGCTCCACAATTTTCTAATTTATATTTCTGTGGTTTAGAGATAAGAAAATTAATTTTTGAGAGTTCAGTGATGGAATGAAGATCAAATTCACTATACTCTATGAACCAAAGTTCAATTTGGCCTTGTCAAAATATTTAATCAGTATACTGTTAAGGAATGGAAAACTCAAAGGTTTCAGACCTTTACAATCAAACAAAGACAAAAGTGTGACTTCCTCACCCAGCACTTTCTTCTGAAACAACAATTTTTGTGATGTGGAGCTGGAAGTAGTGGGGAATATTTCTGAGCCTGGGGGGGAAGGATAAGGATGGTATGAATGCCGTGAAATGTAACAGTTGAGAAAGGCAGTGATAGGTAAGTGTATCATGGGCACTGAGGTGTTTGTTCTTTGCTGTGTTTTTCCTTTAATCTGTGTTCTTTGGAAAAGTAGCTGAAATCAAGCTGTGTTTCAGAGGCGTGATACCCTCTTGTTAAAGAGAATCAGATTCCTAGCCTCAAGTCCAATCCCTCTTAAGGGATGTTCTTTCTCACAGGAATGCGTGACAGGAGCACACTTGGGACAGTAACTGCATCTGTCCTTAATCCAGCAGAGGAAGTGTTTCTCCTCGAGAAGTTTCAGGAAAAAACGTTGTAGAAGACAAAAAGAATAGAGAAAACTTCATTTCACTCTAAGCACTAGAACTGTGCAATGGGTTGAATACATAATAAGTGTTTAAAAAATAAACAAAAAAAGTTCCCAAACCCTAAACTTTTCTTTTGATTGCATCTGTATCTTGGTGATAAGAATGCTTTAACACAACTGGGAGAAAATACTGCTGGAAGAAGCTGTGGGATTTTACTTAAATGGACACAGATCTCTCATATGTACATTCAGAAATGCAAATCCTACCTGGTTTCTTCTAAAATTAGATCCGGACTACAGTCTTCAAGGAGAACTGTGACCTCTTGGGACTGCTTAGACCCTTCTGAAGCTTTACTGTGATTTTTATTGTATGCTAAAATGATGTGGCCAAAAGATATGGGGAGATTAATCTGAATATGTCTACAAGCTGGTGTGGAATCAAATTATATACGCTGAAGCTGAAGAACAAATCTGTTGGCTGAAATGTGCTGATTTGCATAAAACATCGAAATTTCTAAGAAAATTTACAGAGCAATCTCTTTTTATTCTGTGCTGCATAATAGCATCTCATTTTTATTCAGGTCTTGAAAATTTGGAACAAAAGAGATATACTGAAAAATAGTATGACAAGGCAAGTTCCCTTGACAGTTAAAGTAAGATTTGACATGGTACATGGGGTCTTTTTTTTTTTTTTTTTTTGAGGGGAAGAAAAAGAGTATCTCTATAAAAATATTTATATAAAACAGATAGTTACAAATAATATAGCTGCCTTGTAAAAAAACCCCAAACACCTACACTCCCCAACATATATGTTTTGTTTTTTAAAGAAAGCAAATTAAAAATACTTGAAGCACAATTAGGGAATTTAATAAAATAAATCCAAATTTAGGAGATTTAAACACATTCTGCTCCTGAAACCCTGTAGAGCAGATAATCTTGCATATCCCACTTTGAAAACTTTAATTAGACTTATCAAATGAGAGAGAATATGGTATTCTTGCTCTGGGTGAGAGGTGCATTGTTTAATGAGTTCCTCGTGACTTTTAGGGCGGTTAGGGGATGAATCTGTATTGAAAAAGTCTATTTCTAAACAATAATTTATAGTTTTGTGCACAGAGAACATGAAGGAAATGAGAAAAAATGAGGGAGAAAAAAAGTTAATGCTGGAGAAAAGCCATAAGGCTGAGCTAAGCCAGAAGATCAAGGAGAGAAGTGTGATGCAAGAGTTTCATCCTAGGATTGCTGGTTACAATTACTTTATTGCTCTTTAAATACAAACCAATCCCCCAAACAGGGTGGAAATAAATGTGGAATGAAACTGGAACGCTTTGTCTTCATGAGAAGTCAAGGAATGGAGAAATAGGAGCTTTAATTCTGTGTTCAATGAACTCTAATTTCGTTGAAATTCAGTAACTACTCAGAACCTCCACTGCAGCTTGCTGTGGTGCCTGGTGGGCCATGGCAGCTGACCAAGGAGTGGTGGTCACTCACCGACATGAGATGTGCTCTGAGCTTTCACTGCAGGCTATTGATGCTGCCAGGATGTGTTGTCTTGGTTTGTTCCCTGGTCATGGTTTGTAACAGTCACAGGGGTGGAAACGAACTTTTGATTTATCTTCCTTTCCCTTCATTTCCATAGGTATACATCTCTGTTAATTCCTGCCTTCTCTGATAATTTTACCTCATTATATTTCAAGATCGCTCTTCTGATTCCCTCCCATCACTGTAAGAGGTGTCACAAGTCAGAGGTGATGGACCTGTACTATTGACTGTGCTGCCAGCTTCTTGTTTTTAAATCTGTTAATCCCATTTTTTGTTTACCTTCCAGTCCATGTGACCATGAAACAGCAATTTAATTTCTTTCTTAGATCCATATTGATTTAGGCTCCAAGTTTCTACTGATTTGAGTAAAAGGTAGTAAAATCTTGCACATCTAATTCATCAATAACAGTATACATGAGAGGCAACAAACCTGCACAGCATAGGTGAACATAAATATTAAACCATAAATGCAGGGAATCATCCACTGAACAGGTAATGAAAGACTTGATTTCTTTCTTTGTTCATTAGATAAAAAACCTGTGTTGACTATGTGAACCATTTTGTTAAGAGACAAGCAAACGGAAATATTGTGAATGTAGAATTGTTAGGTGCATCTGGGAAGTGCAGGAATAATCTCTGATGACCTGAATTTAAAGGGATGAAGGGGTGAAGATGGAGAAAAATATATAATATATTTTTAGAGGAAGGAGGAAAACAGGAAGGAAATATACTGAGACAAGAGGATGAATCCATGGATCTGATTTTCTTATGGATGCAGGAGAGTAATCCTCACTGGATTAACCTCTTAGCTAATGAACCAGTGAATAGTCACTGGAATGGCCTTCCCAAATGATGGCATGGAGTTGATAGCTTCAGGACGGAGGCCAGGGGGTTTTGCAGCCTGGCATGGTCCCAAACACTTCTCCTCTGTGTGTCTGCAAAGGAAAGCAGTCAGAGCAGACGAGCCTGTTCTGGCAGGGATGCAGCCAGAGCAGGTTTTAGCTCCTCGAGGACAATGTGACTTTTCACCCTTCCTCAATAAAACCCATAACAAATTGTTTTCATTAAAAGTGTGAATACAGGGTGTGTTCTTAGGAAACTGCAATAAAGACCTAAAAGAATGAACTGCAAATAACTTAAAAGAGAACAGAACTACTGAAAAGTACTTTAAATTTCCAGATTTTGTTCTTGGTTTGGGTTTCTTGTTCCAAATCTTGTATTTGTAAATGCCACTCCCAAGTAGTCCAACCCACTGCTTGGGGGTTGAATCTTATTTCTCAACTTTCTACAACATACTTTTAAACTTCCTACAAAGTTTGTTTTGCTAGTATGCTGTTTGATTAAAATGCAACAGTAGACACGTAAAAGATATCAATGTGTGGCATATGTAAAAAAAAGGGGAGTGTGTGGGTGGGTGTACCTATATGTAAAATTTATTACATAGATAGAAGTTTGTCTGTACTGAAGGAGCTGTGGAGTGTAATTAAAGTGTGAAAATATGGAAATTAATGGTCTTGATATCATAACTAGTAATAGAGTTATCTTGCTTGTGTACCCTTAAAAATTGCTGGTGGTAGTGGTCACCAGAGAGGGAAAGAAGCTGACTATTCTGGTCAAAGCAAACTCCTACAAATTCCTAATTATTCTATTTAGAATCCAGATGTATGTGTGAGAGTCAAGACCTGGGAACAGAAAACAAAATGCATTCCCTTATGCACTAATCTCATGGCTGTCCAGACAAGGAGACTGCTTCCTTTTCCCACCCCTGAGACTCTCCCATCAAAAAATGAGGTCACACTCCTCCATCCTGCCCAGCTGTACTTCTTCTCCTCCCTAATTTGTCCTCAGGCCTGCAGGCTGAAAGCATTGCTCTCTTTGGGGTGAGTCCGTTTCCAGGGCTCTGTATTCCCATATAACACTGGCAGGCAGCTGTGGTGCAGAGAGATTTTGGGGTAAAGCTCAGTGCTTTGTTCAAACTCTCTCTTCTTTGTTTATATCAAGAAGTTCTGAGAGATGTCTAGAGCAAGGTGAGTGCCACAGGGACATTAAAAAGCTTTTCACAAGGCTTCGTTTGCCCATGGGCAGTGTTGTGAGAACAGACATTCCCTGGGAGCAACTGGGAGCTATCTCCAGTCAGCATCATCCCCAGATGAAGTTAGCCTTTCTGAGAAAGAAATGAGTCATTTACATTCCCCGAGGCTTTGCTTTAGCTTCCAAAAATCTCTCTTGCAGTAAGTTGAGGGCAGAGCAGTGCCTCCAGTGTGTTAGTGCCCTCTTGCATGCCGAAAGATCCTTTGTGTCCAGGTGGATCAGTGCATCCACCAAGTGGCCCAGAGCTGTGGGTTTGGGCACAGAGACCATCAGCTGTGATTATGCAAGTTGCAAAGCTTATGTAGGGTCCTGGCTGAACACCTGGAGAGCCAGTCACTACTGATATCCACCTTGCTCTGACCACAGTGTGATCAGGACCTACTCTGGGTGGTTCAGAGCTGTCTTTATGCCTGTAGGTAAACAGCAGCCCCGTGTTCTGACTACACTGAAGATGTACTTTCTTAGTGTAGCTGACTATGGATATATTTGGACTGTTTATATGGAGTCAAAAAAAACCCTTTTTGGATTTGGACTATCTGTTTTTAACCACTGTTTCATTTAGGTTTTAGTTAAAAATAAAATAAAATAAATAAGAAAGAAAAATATATGCTGTTCATTTTGACCAAAAACTGCCTCTTTTTTCTTTAAGCAGAGCTTAACAAATCTACTTCTCTTATGTATGTACATTAATCTGATGTCAGGTATTTCCAGCCCTCCTGTCTTCAGTAGGAACTGAATGCAAACAACAAACCAGGGCTTCTCCTTCTTTTCAAGACATGTGGTGGTGGCACTGAGAACAGGACAGTGTTTGAGATATTCCATAAAGAGCAAAATACAGCTTTCTTTTTTTATACTTCATAGCAAAACTACTAAGTAACAAAATGAGTGAAATGGTGCAGTTAGTGTTGATCAGCAAATGCTTCTTAAAGGTCAGGAAATGTCATCTTATTCTTCTCCACTGTCAGTCACAAAGCCTGGGTCACTGCTTTGCATGTGTGAGAGAAAGATAGAGAGGCTCATTTTGGAGGAAAAAATCCTGAAGACTTTGCTTTTGTCTTTGAGGAGATCCCTATCATCACCCATGCTTATGTTTCAGCCAATATTGCTGAAAGCTGGGGTGATTATAAATGTAAATTGCTGAAGGTCAAAATCTTGATATTCTAGGGAGCCCTTGGCAATTATTTGGCCAAAACCCATTGCAAAGGTCTTGGGTCAGTGTTGTCTTCGTGAGAGTTACTGTACTGCAGTGCCAATGAACCCTCATTTAAATTCAGTCTTAAATGAAAAGAGAAAGAGTTTAATTATGGCCTCTTAGTGCAGGGGAGCATTAATTAAATTTTAAGTCTGTTAGGTGTAATAGGATAATTGCAGGAGAGGGCTCTGCAGGGTCGGGCGTGATGGATATGCACTGTCAGGGAGCGTGGAGCAGCATTTGGGAATGAGGAGACCACAAAAAGCTGCATTTTTTGTTTTAGGAGTGATCAGTGCTCTTAGTGATTTTTGCTGGAGACATCACATGCCCTGGAGCCAGCCCTCGTACCCGGGCAGGCTGGGGCAGGCAGCTGAAAGCACAGCACACGTGCTCTTCCTCTCAAGCCTTCTTGCAAAGGGTGTGTGTTGCTTTGCCTGCTGTTTACAGCCCCTTGGCATAAACCTTGGTGCAGGTACAGCATTTTCTCATTCCCAGGAGTGCAGTTGCCAGAGGCAGTTAGTAAGACTTGCTGTAAAATAAGGGGGTTCAGACCAGCTCTTTCTTTGGCTGAGACTGCTGGCAGATGCTGAAGGGGAAAGTTTGTCCCACTGATAGATGCTGTGGAATAATCTTCCTAGATTCTAATTCAGTGCAATTACTCTTTGGCATAGTCACTAAAATACTTATTTTTTTTTTCAATCTCTCATCTATATTTTGATGCGCCAAATATTAGTTAGTGGCTTCTGTTTTTCTGTGAAAATGGTGTCTTTGGCGAATCCTTTAGGGATACTGAGCCTTTATGGTATCTTTGGGCAGCTTGGGTATCTTTTATCTTGTTTCCCAAGATAATCCCATGGAAAACATTTTGCTACTTACTTAGAATACATTTCTTTTCATTCAGGATATTATTTCTCTATCCTGATGTTTATGTTTTCAGTGAAGGTAAAGGGCTAATTTCATGGCATTTGCTGTTCTCATACATCTCTTTTCTATCCTCTCATTAATTATTATTTAATGTTTTTAATGTCTAAACCTCTGTGTTATAGGCTTTCTGTGCTCCAAAATGTTTTCTTGTACTTATAGGATGGATTCTCTTCTGGCAGCATTTTTTTGTGAGATAAGAGGGACATAAACACAGTTTTCTAAGGCAACAGAGTCTTCAGCAAGGTTTTATGTGTTAATTGCTGTATTCTTAATAGTTGTCCATTTCTATTACATTCTTACCAAGCTTTTTCAGTGATGTCCTGTCCATGTCCTTTAGCAAGTATATCTACAGATCACATCAGAACAGAATTCTGGGTAAAGGAGATCCAGCACATCATTGTGACTAGACTCCATATTTGTATTAAAAAAATATTTAAGTACACTCTGCAATTTCTGAGCTTTGCAATAATACAACTGGTGTCAGATCCTTAATGAGAAGTTGAAAATTCACTTACTTAACCAGATTGTGCTGGACTAAAGGAAGAGGAGACTGAAGGAAATTAGGTTTAAGACTAGAACAGGCCTCCACTAAATCTGCAGCATGGTGATACTACTGGGGTTTTAATTTTTCATTTAATTTTTTCTTTTTCTGTATGGTTGTTTGTTGATTTTATTTATCAAGAGCAATGAGAAAAGAGCACAAGGCGCTGAATTGTACTGCTAATTCTATGTTTATTTCTGATTAAATTGCTTTCCTGTCCTTTGATTTATGAGGAAGGGGAAGCATAAATGAATGACTAAAGGATTCAGCTGCAAAAGTCCCTTTAATTTCTCTGGTTGCTATCTGGTTGAACACTGCAACAGTCTTTAAACATCCTTACTGGTGCCCACAGCATGCTGAATAAGATAGAAAATGTTGTCTGGTTCAGCTCTGAAGTGTCTGCAAGTCTAAGTGAGACAACAGCAGAAGGATACTGTGAGAAAAAATATTGTTTATATTTATTGTTTTCAGTGATTAACAGTGCTGTTTACTCCCTTTCTGTCAGACTTCTCAGAAGAGTGAGTTGTTGGGCATATGTACAATGTCTGAATAGCAGAGGGAAAAGGCAGCCTTCATGTACAAGGGATAGAAAAAATCAGTAGGAATCCTAATTCCATTGCTGATGTCATTATTCAGTTACTGTCACATGATGGCAGTGCTGTGACCTCACAGGGCTGTAAAACTTGGGCTTCTGCTTCATACTACCATGCATCTTTAAACCAGTCATTTAATACTTCTGTCCCAGCCATCTGGTGATGTTTCTGGTTCCCTAACTCTGTGGTGAATTTGCTAAACTGTTGTGAGATGCTCAGGTAATAAATGATATGGGGAGCATGGAGCAGTAGAAGCAAGAGGAAATAATTCTGGGTGATGTTAATGTGTTTTAGTAGTAGAACATGAGATTTCATTTGTATGGAAAACCAGCCCCTTGTGCCTCTTTCAATAAGCAAGGGGCAAAACACATGAAGAATATGGTGACAAGGCAGCAAATCCCAGAGGAAAAGGCAGATGGTGCTCACTGAGGAGTGCTGGATGTTTTGGATGACTGTCCCCCTGCTCATGTTGGGAAGCCACAGCACTGCTGACATGCTGAGGTTGTGAACTCGCCAGGAGAGCTCTCTTCCTCATTGTCCTGTAAGGAGAGCCTTGGCTCATTTTGGATGCTGTTACATTAAACATGCATAACTGTGGTACTACATGTGCAGACCAGTCGAGCACTGGACTCTCCCAGGATGCAGGAACGGAAAAGCTTTCTGGGATTCTTGGATGCAGTCCATGAATGCTCTCAGTAGCCATATCACAGGAGGCTTTGAGAAGTCTCATTTTGCAGCCAGTGAGGATGTTTGCACCTGTGACTTCCCCTGCAGAGACTACTGCAGAATTACACCCTCTTGATGGAGCTGTTTAGCTTATAGACACCAAATTTAGGAAGCTTAATACTCCACTCTTGTGTTAAGATGGAGCACATCTCTGTTCAGGACACTGTAAAAATAATACTCTTTCCAAATTAGCTTTAGAAGTAATTTTCTCTTTACCTTTTTTCATGTCTTTCTCTCTCTATTTTGAAGTATTATATTTATTTTAGCACTCTAGGCTGCTGCCTGCTTTCATTTCACTTTGCTTTGGCTCCTTTTCTTACTGATGATGAGAATAAAGCACATATTGTGTTTAGGCCTTGCCCATTAATCCTATTTATTTACTTGCTGATGAATTATGCTGACATTTCCCCCTCGAGAAAACTTGTCCATGCTACTGCAAGACAGATTGTTCACTTATGAGCATTACCTGCCTTGGTGTGTCCACGGGGCCAATTCTCTGCATCTGGACAAGACAGAAATGAAATTAAATGAAATCACAAAAGAAAGCCAGGAGGAGAAAATAGGAGGAGAAGTAGATGTATTTTGTGTCATAACATTTCTGCGTCTCTTTGTGTGGCAGAACCCAAAAGTTGAAGTTCTAAGAAATACTTTTCCAAGATCCCTGCTAGAGATTGCTTCCTTTGCCCCATCTTTTTCCTGGTTGTGGCAAGTAGAAAAAAATGGATCAGCAAGCCATGCTGTTGAATGTTTCACTTTTCCTGGTCAGGCCACTTTTCATGGTTTCAATGCAAAATGCAATGTGATATGCTTGTGGCCTTGTGGATCAGTTCTGTTTCATCTGTGCTGTGTAATTTGACTGAGGAAAGCTGTTTTTTTATAACTATTATTTACATACCATATCTAAGAAATTATAGTGCCAGAACCCATTAGCCAATAAAGAATGGATATTTTTGAGACCTGTTTTGCTTATTTTTTAACTAGTTCCATCTAGAACACTGGTGAAAGTGCTATTTAACACTTATTTTCTTGCTAGAAATAGCAGCTGTTTATAAATTACCTTTAATCTCTGATCTTTGTTAAACTAAGGCAACCTGGAGAGCCCATTGCTGTCTGCAAATGAAAAAGGCCAAACAAATTGATTTTCAATCATTAAGACGGGGCATTTCCTACATTTAGATCCATGTCAGAGGGTGCAGTTTGGACTCCCACATGCCTGGATGTTTCTGCCTTTTCTGCTGTGCTCAGACCAGAGGTTGTTGGAGGGGGTCAGAAGCAGAAGATATGCTCACACAGCAGCGCAACACTTCACTATTTTAATACTAAACACTTAATTTTTAGTGCCTCTAAAAGGTGCCATTAACTTCTTAATGTTCACTCTTAAATAACACTCAGCAGCTGTTCACATCATTTCACATCAGCCAGAAGTTATCTGGTGAATTTGTGAGCTGTGTCTGTGGGATGGACACTACCGTGGCTTTGCAGGACAGGAGCAAAGTAAGAGCAGAGCTTGTCTGGATTTAGGCAAGAAGCCCAGGGCAAAGTGAGGACGTTCTGACCTGTGCTCTTGGCTGGGTGCTCTGGCTTGTATTGTAGGGCATTTTTTCCCTGATTGGGTTGGGCTGAGTTAATGTTTATGTTTATTCTACTGTCGTACAACCAAATTCACTCATTTGAAAACTTTCATCATGAGCCAAGCTATTGTTGTATTTCAGCTTTTGCAATTTAGCTGTTTTTGCTGTACTCTTAATAACTGCACGGAAAACTGAGAGTCTTTGCATTTTCCTTGTGGAAACAGTGGCTCAGTTTGCTGGAGGGAATATGCATCATGAAATCAGATGTTTCTAATTGCTCCTTGTTTCAGGAGTTGCTATTGAACACTGAAAGTCCTCCTTAATGCATGAGTAAGCCTGATGAATAGATAGACTTAAAAAACATTGACTCAAAATAAGTTTCTCTTGGAGCAGAATAATTGTTGACTAATTCTCGTGGGAGAGATATATGAATTTCTTGCAGGCTTTTTTGAACAATAGGACTTGAAAGAGGCTCAGTGAAAAGCAAGAAAGGTGCCCTTAAACTCATAACACAGTAATATTGATGGCCTTTGTCATTAGGGCATCTTCCTTGTTTTAACAAAATTTCATATAGTCCTCAGGAGAGAGGTACCTTCCAAGAAGTGCCTGTAAGCTAAAAATGTCCCAGTGTCATAGGCCAGAGCATATATAACCCATAACTCCTCAACAGACATAACTCCTAAGGCTTGTTCTCCAGAAAGAAAAGGAAAACAAATGTTCTAAGGTAAAGTAATAGGTAACTTGGAATAAACCATTAGAGGAAATTAATATTTGTGAGTAAATATTTGTTGCACATGAAGGTGAGGCTTTGCAAGGGGGAGACAGCTCCTTAACTACTGGTGGGAAGCAAAGCCTGTGTGTTTCCATCTCAGTGCTCCCCCTGAGATAAGGCAGCAGGGAGCACCTAGGAGCAGTGCTCCCTGCCAAGGCTGGTTCCTGCCCAGTGACTGCCCAAACACCTAAAATCACCAGGTTTTGTAAAACCCTGTGAAGCAAGGGGATAGGACTTGGGAAGTGGAGAGAAGGCAGAGGACTCAAAAGTAATGCAATATTTTGATCCAGACATGTAAGACTGTCATTTAGAACATCATCCAGGGATTCTGGGTACCTCTAGTCCTAGCTGCTCAATCTGAAATCCTTTACTGGCACCCAGAAAATGAGAGCCCTCAAAATTATTGTATGTTTGGAAATGAAGTGACGAAGTCAGTGACTCTCTGTCAAGGAGAGCGTGGAAGCACTGGGAGCATGGAAGCCTTGGTTGCATGGAACCTCACTATGTGGGGAGTTCTCACTGCAGGAGGGTGGGGACTCACACAGAGCTGGGGTCTGGGGATTCCTGTGTAAAGCCAGAGGGGTTAATAACCACAACCCCTGATTAATTGATCACTCCCAGCTTCCTTTAAAATGAAAAGAAAAGATAAATATCTAATTAAACCCTGTTATTAATGTTGTTTGAATTCTAAACCAAACCTGACCCATTTCTGATGTGTATTTTTCATTAATGCTGTATTGTAAAATGTAATTTAAACAACCTCTATAGCCCAACTAATCCATTTTGCTTATTATAATAATGGGAACATATAGGCAGTATAAATATATAATTAAAACTACCTTGAATTTTTCTCTACCCCCCTCTCTTTACTGAATCCAGTTAAAAACAAGGAACTAAGCCTGTTATAACCCTGTTACAGCCCCTCATGCTCTGTGCCAAAACCATCTGTGGGTTAGAAGATAATGAACTTTATTCCTATTAAGACCATTAAATATTTTTTTTCTCATAAGCTACAGCTAACATCTATCTTGCATCTGCCTAACTAATTTCCTTTGATGTCTTAGATTTAAACCAAAGGTTTTGTAATGAGAGGTTTCAGGAGTTAGTTATGCAGACCTTAGCAGCCATCCCCAGCAGTCAATGAGAGACAAATTGTATCTCTAAAAGGGACTGTCGTCATCCTGAGAAATATGAAGAGACGTAAGCAGTGTGAAAACAACCCAGCAAAAACAGCTCCAAACACTTTTCATGTTTAAAGCAGCCTTTAGTGATAGAGATGTCTTCCTTTGCTCTTTTATTTTTCATACACCGTCAGATTTTTGGGTCTAAAATAAATTTTTAATTTCTGAAGTGCTGTTTCAGTTCTTGTGCCCGTATATGGGAAAAAACATTTTCAATAAGAAATGTTTGAAAGGGGACACATGACGAATAACCCGCTGTGAAGACAGAAAGGGCTGGTCTACATGGGATTTGCAATTAAACTTCACCAATAAAAAAGCATTTTGTCTTGCTTTTGTGGCCTACTAACAAGGCAGTTCGCATGATTTTAGAGCATCGTTATGAGGGAAAAATACCAGAGGGATGATTAAAATGTGATCATGATAACAATGTTCAGGCATTTGTGATATAGTGTACTCAAGGGGTTTTTATTTGCCAGAGCTGCCCAGTGTTCTCCTGGATGCAGCAGATCATGTGTTTGAAGGAGCTTGCTGCAAAAAAAATTATCTGAGTGTACCTGCATCTCCTACAGAGCATGACAAACATTCAGTAACACAGATTTCTCTGAAATTGTTGTTACTCAACATCATAACAAATTGATATAATTTAGATGTATCCTGTTTGCGCAGTTTGTTCTGAAATATTTTTAGGTGCTCGGTTTTTAAACAGAAATATTGAAACACCTTAGGTCCAGAAAAATCCCTGAAGAAATTTTATGGAAACCTAGGGGGACCTGAGAATGTGATTTTTCCAGTGAATTTTTGGTCACAGTTTAGTTTGTGACAGTTAGTTGTCCCAGAATTAGAATTTATTTAGTCGTATGTTGTGAACTGTCCCAACTGCAGGCTGAAGCTTGTGTGATCCCTTTCCTAAAAGCTGCTGTTATATTTCTTTTTATCCCTAAGATTTAAACCAAAGAGTTTGTAATGAGGGGCTCTGGTGAGTTAGCTATGGAGACCTTAGCAACCAGTCCCAGCAGTTCTGAGCTCCAAACCCAGGATAAGTAATGATGCCATATCCAGCATGTGTGAATAATCTGAGATTCATGCTTGCAAGGGACAGCGTGTTTTGTGGCTCGTGACAGATCTTTTATATTAACTCTGGCTTTTGTGGTCGACTCTGCAACTGGTGCACTCACTCCCAGGTGACTGTAAATTCTGCTGATAAATTTGAGCATCTTTGTGACCCAGGGGCTGTGCTGTGGTTGTTGCACAGTGGTTGTTGTTGTCACAGAGTGGCTCTTGTCTCTCCTGGCAGGAGCCAGCTCTGCATCCATCCCACAGTGCAGGAGTTAACGTTTTATGATGAACTATCAGGAGTTAATGGAGCTTCCTGTGGTTACAAGCAGGCTCAAAGGATTAAGTTGTTCTTCTCACTTTGACCTCTCTGGATGGTTTAGTAGGACATCATCATAATTTTGTGTCCTCTTTTATCCTTTATGCTGGCTCCTAAATTTCGTCTTCATGAATCTGTTTCACAGGTCACAGCAATCTGCACACGATCTACAGCAGAGAAGGTGGGGAAAGGGAGGCGTAGAGAAAGCCACAGGTAGAAACCTCACGCTCAGACCAACAGATTCTGAAGTGCATATATTTTTTTATGGATTCTATATTATAAAATATCTTTTCGTTTCTGTCACAGTTTCTGTCTCAGCAGAACAGTTTCAAGTGTTGAAGGCCTGGTCCTTCCTGCTTTCTCTGCTCACTTCCAAAGTGAATGTTTCCTTAAGATGAAGTAAGTTCCCATTGCTTTGCTAATGAATTTGCTCAAGCTCAGTGTGAGCTGGCACCTCTTGTGGAAATAGCCCTGTACAATTACAGGGTCGAATTGCATGTACTCTGCCCATTCAGTGCCCATTTCTCAGTGAGGCTGTGGTTATATGATGGGAAGACATAATGTCATGTTACCCATATCCTCAGATTTTTTTTTTGTTAGCATGCCCATTGCTGCTCTTCTTTCCTGAATGTGAGAATAAGGAACCAGTGCAAAAAGTTTCTGAATGCTGTAATGAGTGCAATACCTGGGCCATGAGTGCTTGATGCTAACAATCTGACTACCTGGCCATCAGCACTCCTTTTTTAATTCTTAGGTTTCCTGCCCACTGCTCATCTGTCTGGACTTGGGACACCATCAGTGACGAGCTGTGGAGTGCAGGAGGAGGTGGTTGCTCCTCTTGTCATGACATGAGGACAATTGATATGAGCAGAGAATCTGCCTTAAAGGGCACAGAAAAGCTCCTATTCCTATTCCTTTATTCACTGGGGGCTACGTGAGACCAAAAGAAAGTTTGTCAAGAGGAGAATGCACATAGGCACCACTGGGAAGTTATGCCAATGCAGAGTTTGCCTCACAGGTCACCATGTCCCCAGCCATGTTTTGTAATGAACTTCCCTTGTGGTGCTATGCATGGAATTTAAAGGAAAAATCCTAATCCTAGCCAGCAATTTCCCTGCAGTCACTGAGTACTCCAGCACGTGCCTGGTGTTAACACCACTTACAGCATTCAGGAATGCGAATCCTAAGGAGCTGCTGGAATGCTGTGTGTTTCCCGTGGCAGTGCCAGTCCTGCCCCAGCAGAGGGAGGATGCAATTGGAGAAGCTGTGTGACACAATCCATCTCTTGAGCCTGCCTTCCTCCCGAGCCACTGGCACCACTAATTCCTCCTTGTGTACCTCCCATGATGTGAATTCACCTCCTTGCTTGGCAACTGCAGGTCTCAAACAAAAGAGGACAAAGTTAAACCTTGATTTTGGTCAAAACTCGTGTCCAAGTTTCCTGTATCCCAGTTTACCTTCATTCACTCCTTCCTCAGACTCCTTAGGATATTTCCTTTGGATATTTTGGAATTGAGCTCAAAGGTCTGCTTGTATTGTTAAATTGCATGTTTTTAATTCTTCCACTCTCCAACCTGGAGATAACCATATATTGAATGTTGTGGCCCAAGAATTCTAAGAAAAAATTGACTTTTACATAATTTTTTACAATATTTATTAATAAGTAAATATTTATGCAACAGTGCTAGTTTCCTTAATTCAGCTTTAAAGTATCTAAAATTTTAATTTCCATTTCTATTCCTTCATGCCGAGAATCAAGTGACATAGAAGAGATTTCAAACAAATCTCTCTGTGTTGTCAGTGTGATGGGGCACCTTAAACCAACTAATGTTTATGAACAAAATATGGTAAGGGCATTTGGTTGTGTCTATTCAATTTAAGCATCTAAATCCAATTTTGTCATCTGTTGTGTCATGTTTAGCTTTTAAATTAAACTCTTAGGAAAATTAATGTTAAAAAAGCAGTAAGGTGATTACAAAATTATTGTTCCCCAAGATTCATGATTTATGACATTTTTAATGCTGTTTTCTGAAAGGTGTAATGGAAGAAGGCAAGCACAGAATAAGAGATGTGTAGAATGAGCTCAATAGGCATGTTAATTAAGAGATTTTAAGGATCATGGGGAAGGACATGATTGTTCCCCTTACTGGCATTTGATACCTTAATGTCCAGTCACCATAAACAGGAGCAGGCTTGTCTAAAATGTGGGTGAACAGGGAAATGGGAGAGATTTGCAGCAGAGGTACTCAGCATTATTACCTTCTTTTAGCACGCTGTAGGCAGGTTTAATTGGAGGTTCCTGTTTTAATTGAAAGTAGAAGAGAGATGTTCCCAAAAGACTTCTCCAGAGAGCACACCTGTCCCAGACTAAGGTGTAGCATGCAGTAGCAGCCTGCTTCTGAAAGTGGTTGAACTACTGAAGTATATTAATTGTTGGACATAGTCTATAATTTTCACTTTCTTTTGTAGCCAGTGCAAGAATGAGAGAGAATATCCCAGGAACTGTCTTAATTCTTTCCCAATAAATGCAATACCTGGGTTTCTCAGGGATTGTCTTTACTGTAGGGTATCGTAAGCAAAATTAGATATGAATATCAAGGGCTTGCCGTTTGCCAGCTTAATCTTTGCTGTTTATGTTCATGTGTTTCTAAACTTTGGAGACCTAGAGTACAGAAAAATTTAATTTATGGATATTTCTCAGATCCAGGTCATACAGCTGTGGTTATATGCTGCCTATTGCAACTTGTCTTTATACACTTTTAGTGACAGTATCTCAAAAATACGAGAAAGTTTTACTGACCAGCCAGTTTTTCAGAGCACTGGCAATATACTTCAATAGCAAATACTCTTTTTTTGCCAAAGCAGTGACACATACTAATGGTGTGCAACATCTTAAGCTATTTTCATTATTACATGTTTGACATTTATCCTTCTTCATCCAAAGAAACTCTGTTGCATCCAATACCATGTATCAAGAAACAGAGGAAAAAAGGCTTGCAATAGTGACTATAAAAAGGACAGTGATAATTTGTATCTAATTTTCTTCAGGGACCTTGTATCTCAGTGCCATATAATGTAGCTGAATGTTCACTTCCCTTTTTAAAGTTTCGAGTGGGTATTCTGGGCAACTGAGAAAACCTTCGAAAAATTAATAAATAGGAGTTAAACCAAACCCAGACAAAGGAGTTTAGAACAGTCATATTAAAAAAAAAAAAAAAATCCCTAAATCTTGTGAAGACAGATTAGTATTATGGTATGATCTGTCCCTGCTATAAGTAGGACATGAATTTGAATTATACTAATTTATGATTAAGAAAAAGGAACCCCTGCATGCTGTAAGGTGGAATCTTGAAAAACTCTGATTAATTTGACGACCTGGAAAGCTATTTAGTGTGGAAAAGCAAAATGCTTTTGTATAATGATTACTAATGGATTGTGCTGGTTTCAAAGCAGGTGATAACACTATTTCAACCTGGCCTCATCCCTGTGACTTAACTTAGCAGTGAAATGTTGGCTATTTCAGAATAAGCCCTGCAGGTGGCAGAGGTCAAATGCGTCTAAAGCAATACAGTGGAGATTGCTCTGACTCAGTTCAAGATGTCCATATGCTTTTTTTCTCATTGGAGTTACTTGGAAACCCTAGCCAGTTTGCTGCACAACTTACATTGTGCTTGTAGAAACTTCCAGTCTCCAAATTTTGCAGCATATTTTCATGGGCAGATTGTAAACTTCATTAGTCCTGGACAGCTTTTCAAATGAGAAACCCTGCAGTAGTTCCAACTGATATTGAGATGCAGTCTCATGTTGTGGGTCATGATGTATGTCATCCTGAGACGACACCAGAGGACTGGTTCCACTAACCATGTCACCATCCATCCATCCATCCATCCATCCATCCATCCATCCATCCATCCATCCATCCACTATTTTGCCTTGAACTCGACCTTGTAATCAGCTGATTTTGCACAAGAAATGTGCCAGAAGAATGTGGCCAAGGATAAGAGGTTGAAGAATGGGAATGCTTCCTCTGATGAGAAGGTTCTTGTTTGCTTTGTGTCAGTGTAACATCTGATCAAGAACTGAATCTTCAGCACATGTAAAAAGAAGTACAGTCTAATTATTAGAAAATACTGAAAATTATCCTTAAATATCATCTTTGTCTTCTAAGACACGGCCTAGGAAGATGTCAATACTTTCCATCTTGCATTTGAACAAAAGTGTTGCAAAAAGCCAAAATTCAGACAAAATTTCAGTTTTTCAGTAGGGCTGAAATCAGACAAGCTCAGTAAGGATTTCTCTTCCCCTTATCTGGTGCAACACAAGAAGATAGAACAGGGCAATCTGCCAGAGATCTGTAAGGTATTCACACCTTCCCTTACTCCATGGCACTTTGGTGGCATAGAGGATGTCCTCTACATAACTATGAGCTGGAAAATGTGATCTACTGTATAGCCACACTGCCTGAAATTTTACAGTCTTCCTAGACAATCTCTTCTGACACTTACCCATTCTTATTAAAAGGTTTTTCCCAACAGGAGCATACTGCCTCTGCTTGCATTTCACGTTCATTGCTCTGTCTCATCTAAACAGTTCTGAGGTCTTTGTAGTATTCCTCTTTCACAGCATTATTTAACATTTCTGAAAGCTGTTGTCACATCTCCCTTAAGTCTTCTCCAAACTCAGCACTGCAGACTGTAGTCTTTTTCTAGGGTTCTTTAGTCCCCTGTCCAAAACCATTCCAGGCTCTCTCACAGCTCTTGTTTCGCTCTCAGGATCTTGTTCTGCCCTATAACTTGTGCCAATGAACAAAACACACATTTTGTAGATTCTGTTCATAATCTGTGCAATGGCCATAAATTACTTAAGTAAGACCTATAAAACCTACTGTCCTCAAAGGTATTTGCTTGGACTCAAGTGTTTTTTCTTGCTTTCAGGATGTGCTACAGAGCAGTTTCCTTCAAAGGTTACATTTGCATTATCAGCAAAGAATATGGAAAACTGCACAATTTTGGTTGATTACAAACTACATATTCTCAAACCAGCACTGTAATTCTAATTGCTTCTTTCTGGGTTCTTCCATAAACTTTACCAGCTAATTTGCACAACCATGTTCAGCTGTGAAAAGCTATGGTTCAGTCAGAGGCTGCAAAAGCTTCCTCTTTTCTTTGTCTGGAGCATCTGTTATGATAGAATAGTAAACAATTTCTTTTCCTGAATAATTCCGAATAATTCATCCAGTGTAATTCATTCCAAGGAAATCTTGGATAGCACACACATGCCTTTTGTTCTTCTGCAACTTCCTAGTATTAAGAATATGTCTGATTGTTGTATGTGATGCAGACAAATGGAACTAGAGCCTGTCAATGACGGAATGGAGTGG
The DNA here is from genome assembly GCA_037013685.1 of Acridotheres tristis. Lineage (NCBI taxonomy): Eukaryota > Metazoa > Chordata > Aves > Passeriformes > Sturnidae > Acridotheres > Acridotheres tristis. The sequence goes on from CM072886.1 coordinate 31,267,277, forward strand.
CTGATCTTTATTGATGATAAAAACAAAGCAACGTCCAACATTCAAAACAACATGCTCTCAGAAACATACAGTTAGCTTTCTTTTAAATACAGCTTCCAATGAAAAAAATGGGGCAAAAGAGAGAAGAAATTTTTCTCTTTGTACAAGGATAATCAAACCCAAAAGAAACAAAAACAGTTTCATGGGATGAGGACCATCAAGAGCTTTGTTACTGTTAGCTAGAGAAGGAAAGCTGTTGTCTTTGGGCTCACACCTGACAGCATGCTTGAGTCTATGCAATTTACTACAAATTATTTTCAACATCAAAACACTGTTCTATGAAGCACTCTTCACCTTAGCTCTTTATCAGTGTCCATTTCCCCTCTGCTTCTACAGGAAGTAATACTGTTTCAAACAGAGAGGGAAAAAGTTATTCCAAAGAGCTGGACAATGCCAGGGGTTTTCAAAAGCAGCTTTTTGAGGTACAGGTTGATAATTTACAGATAACTCTGTAAATTGGTAGAGTTTTCTCTTGAAATGAAAGCAGGTCTACAATAAAATGAAAGAGAGTCTAGAGTACCTTGTAGACCCGTTCTGAGAGGAATCTGATGGTGTATGAGTAGTAATGAATGTAAAATCAGGGAAAAAACACCTATGATTTTTGTTCCTAGCACCAGGATAAATCCCAATGTTTCCTGTGAGTGAAGTCAAAGATTTGCAGAATATGAGATGGAGAAGACTAGTCCAAGTTTACTTCTGAGCTGACCATGAAAGGAAAGGTTGGTTTTCTTTGGACCAAGTAGCACATCTGGATTTTTCATGTAATTCAGTGCTGCTCCTCACAGCCAGATGACCAGGGCTGGGCTGCTCTGCTTGTTTAACATCTATCCCAAATGACAGGTATTTACAGCATGCAGGAGGCTCTCTGCAGCGCTCCAGTGAGTCCTGCCCTGTCCAGGGTCTGCTGTCACCCAACAAGGCCATGCTGGGGTGGTCATTGGATCTCAACTGGAGACCCTCAGCAAAAGTAAAAGAACTGGACTAAATACAGAATCAGTTCAGCTTTCCAACAAGTGAGAATGAGCAAAGCTTCAACAGCCTGTACTAAAGCTGATGCCTTGAATTCCTGTAATTCAAGAGAGCATAAATGATCATTAATCATTATTCTGAGAAGGGTATAATGTTATTTCGGTAGAATTTACAAAAGGATATGAGAAATCCTAGAGACTTAACCAGGACTGAGTGATTTGGGCCTCACAGTGACATTTAAAGTTTATGGTAGATGAAGATTAATTTTAGATAAAGACAGGACAGATCTATGATCTGAATTGCTCACGTGAATGATAGGATCTAAATGGTAAACATGCAAGAATAAAACCAAAACATAAAACTGTGGACAGCAAGTCAAAAGAAACAACAGTCATGATATAACAGCCAATCTTTAATCTGAATAAGAAATTGGCTGGGAAAAAAATGTTTTTAAGTTCCTTAGGAACTAAAGTGATAAATAAAGTGATAAATAAAGATCTAAACAATGAAAATTTGTCCCTTAAAAATGAGCATTACTCGCAGCCCTATTTAACAACTCAAGCCTCATCTGCTCGCTGGGCTGAAGGCTGTACTGAATTCCTGTACTGAGTTCCTGAAGGCTGTACTGAATGTCACAGGAATCCTCTGAATTTCCTGAAGTCAATTAAGGATGTACTCCTTGCAAGTGACATTGAGCCTTGGGACCATTGTGGCATCTGCTATCAAGAGAGCAAGAAGCAGCTCAGCTGAGTTATTGTTCTCTGCTGCCATGATTCCAGTTTTCTACCCAGGTACTGGGAAGACCTGGGTGAAGTGTTTTCTCTGCCTTTATTGGGCACTGCTCAGCTGAGGTGCTGCAAGTGCTGTTATCATTGGTGGTGGTGGTGGGCTCAAATACCCCCTGGAAGATGGTGCTGATTTGCTCTTCACTCAAACTGTTCTGCAGGTGAAGACAGATGTGAAAAGGTGTTTCTTTCTCACACTCTTTTGACACTCTGTAGAAAGGGGTTTTCACTAAAATGTGGAATTGAGGGCACTGCTCCTCCCCGGGCTTCAAAATCCCTCTGGCACTGCTGGCAGGTTCCTTCATAAATTGTTTTGTAGTGCATGGCTCAGGCTGTGCATGCAAAGATGGGATGCACCCATCTTTGGGTTCTGTTGAGGGCAGGGTCTCTGCATGCTGATACAAGTGATAATAGTTTGCTTTTGCTCAACTTCTACAGGCTGCAACAATAGTCCTGGTATTTTAATAAAACTTCATAATTTTGAATTAAACCTGAAGAACACTAGAAGAACAGCACAGGATCTTTGTTTTTGAAACCTTTGACAGATAAATGGTCAAAATGATACTAAAGATTTCAAGGCAGAGAATGTGACCAATTTTCTCTATTCAGATTACTTTGATGAGAAATTAAGTTGAAAGTACTATTGCATTGATAATGGAGATTTGGAAAGAATTTCTGTGCTGTCTCATTTCTACAGATACTTGCTTTGAATGACCCTTCCTTCAGGATCGGAATAAATGTTCTTCAAAGGTGCCTTCCAACCCAAGCAGTTCTGTGATTCTGTGATTCATTAACAGTTCATGTGGAAGTGAATGATTGTGTACTGGGAGGTTTCTGTCCCTCCTGACATCCTGTTTCTGCTTCATAAACCTTAAGTGAGATCTGTATGTGTAGTAGGAATCACTGCTGCAGTCTGACAGAGATGAAATATTCCACCTTATTTTGCCCCAGGGAGAACTTGCAGGTTACTTCTTCACCTTCAGACATGTTTTTTCATGTCAAGGCAGGATTGAGTGTTTTCTGGGAAAAATCAGATGTTGCCTTTGCAGCAGCTGGGGCTGCTCATGTGAGCCAATGTCACCAGTGCAGTGACAGAGATTTGTTTCCTCCATGTAACACAGGAGAGAATTTATCTAGAGAGTTGCAAATACTACTAAAATAAGAAAGTATCCTAACTACATTCTTATAAGATGATGTCTCTATTCTATCCAAATACGATCATATTTCCAGACAGGTTCAGAGTCCTTTATCTGTTAAGTGAAGTACATAAAAAAAAATTACATTTCACTTCAAAATCAGTTGTCATTCCTTGTGTACATGTCAAGCCCTTCTAACCCAATAAATTTGAAAATTCATTCAAACTTCAATTATTTTAAACAACCATAGCCGCCTCTTTGCTTGCATCTGGAAATACAACACATTTTTACAAAATAAATGTAAAAAGAAAATGGTTTGTAGTTACACCAGAACACAGCAACATAACAAAATAAAACAGTAGCACAGTTTATAGGGTTTTTTTGTTTATGTCTGGTGAGACTTTAATTGATCAAATTTAACACTCAAACAGCCAAATAAGCCAGATTATTCCAATGAAAAAAAAAAAAAAGAAAGGCTTACAGAGTCTGGAAAATATCTCAAAATTAGTTTTCTGTTTTTATTGGCATGTATGTTTTTAAAAAATGCAAGTCTCTTCTTGTTTCACTGACAGATTTAGTGGCAGTATGAACATTAAGTAATAATTGCTTGGCAACCCAATTTACCTCATATTTAGGAATATTTGTTTTTTGCAATCCTGTTTACTGAAGCCAGCATTGCCTTATGCCTAACAATACCGACTTGCATATTTAGTGTTTTGCACATGGGGCAAAATGTGCTCCGTGGTCCTGTGCTGCTATTTTGGGCTATGATCATATGGAAGTTTCCCACTAAGGGACACATGAGAAGCAATTCTTTCTGGGCCACTGTTACAAATCTTGCAGGTTTTTCGACTGACCATGACAGAAGTCTGTAAGGGAGATAGCATTGCCCTGCCTAAGATTAGTTTTGCCAGGATGAGTCTTTCTGGAGCCTAACAATGGGGAGGAAGCACATTTTTTTTTTTTTGGGTGGATATTAATTGGTATTTGGAAGACAATTTAAAATTAAAATCGTGAGGTTTATATAATTCTTATTTTTACTGGTGCTGTTAGTAACTTCAGTTGTGCACTCTGCAGGTAAATTGTTGAACTCTTAGGGAATTTGTCATGAGAAGGGACTGACAGACTAGACCTGAGGCATAGTCAGTAGGTAGGGAAATATGTAAAACATTTCCTATTTATCACCTGGCATGGTTCTGCCTGCGAGATACATACACTGCAAAATTAATCACGCTGATGTTCTGATTCTGTGGCTCCAGACGTACTTTACTGGGTTTGTAAAGTACTGGAAAATTCATGTATGCCAAAGAAAATACTCAATCGGAATGTTTGATCTAAGAACTACTGGATCCTTCTGTGCTGACAGTAAGCACCATTCTCACATATGATTTTGCATTTAAAGAGAGAAGCTGTGAATATAAAGCCTTGGCCAATGGCCCCTGGCCAGTATCAGGAATGGTGTGGTCAGCAGGAGCAGGGAGGTCATTCTTCCCCTGTACTGGGCACTGGGGAGGCCACACCTTGAGTGCTGTGTCCAGTTCTGGACCCCTCAGTTTAGGAAGGATGTTGAGCTGCTGGAATGTGTCCAGAGAAGGGCAACGAGGCTGCTGAATGGTCTGGAACACAAACCCTGTGAGGAACGGCTGAGGGAACTGGGGATGTTTAGCCTGGAGAAAAAGAGGCTCAAGGGGAACCTTGTCACTCTCTACAGCTCCCTAAAAGGAGGCTGGAGCCAGGTGGGGTCAGTCTCTTCTCCCAGGCAGCCACTGATGGAGGAGAGGACACAACCTTAAACTGCACCAGGGGAGGTTCAGGTTGGACATCAGGAAGAATTTCTTCACTGAAAGACTGATTGGGCATTGGAATGGACTGCCCAGGATAATGATGGAGTCACCATCTCCAGAGGTGTTTAAGGAAAGACTGGATGTGGCACTCAGTGCCATGGTCTAGTTGGCACGGTGGTGTTTGGTCATAGGCTGAACTCGATGACCTCAGAGGTCTTGTCCAACCTGATTGATTCTGTGAATATAAATAAAAATAAATATAAAATATTATCTCCAAATATTCTATTGTGTTTTATTCAAAGTTTCATGGAGCTGTTCAAACAGGAGTGCTTTAGCCCTTCGCTAAGACAAGATGATTTTCTCAGGACATTATCAAAATTTTCCTTCAAACAGACTTAAATCTTCTAATGGAAAGTTTCATCCATTAACTCACCTTGCAAATGGCTAAGTCCTACAACTTGTTGATCTTTTTTGGTCCTTATTTTTTGTTTTTTCAAAGCAGTAGTTACATACTGGAACTTACAAAGTGCTGAGCACTGTATTCCCCATCAAGCAAACCTCTTAATGTTAATCATGCTCGGAAAAAAGCTGCCAGATTGGAGCTAAATATCTGCACATCCTCTGTATTTCTCCAGCTGGGCACCTTTTTCCTTCCTGTGAAAAGATGGGTGTACTGCTATGACATCGAGCTTGAGCTGAGGAGATTCAAAGTCCAGTTTGATATGCTACAGCCTCATTTAATCATGGCTTTATTTAAAAAATGGTGATAATAAATATTTTGTCTTTTTGATTCTGAACTCTTGGGATGGCATTTATTTCTTAACTGCATAAGACATTAAGACCTTACTTTCAGAGGTATGACATGCTGTAAAGAAGAGCCATCACTTATGGGCAGATGTTTAACCCCTGGGCTGACTTTGATTAGGAGTCCTATTACCCAGCTTTGGTGTAAAAATGTCTTGGGTGAGCTTCTGCTCACCAGCTCTGTGCAGCACTGTGTAATTGCACTGCAAACATTTTTGATGCTTCAGATCAGATTTTGTTCAAAGCCCTGTACTTCCAGATATGTATAAGTAGGGATTGTCTTTACACATTTTCATTTTCAAAATGGCAATGCTTTAGACCTTTCAAAAGATAGATTCATATAATGAACATTCATTATGTCTACACTTCAAATTGCCAGTTTCCAGCGTTTGTTTCGCTGCAAGTATAACTCACTTTCTCTCTACATTTTTTAGCAATTGTCATAATTGTAGGGTATAATTTCTTTTTTCTTTGCAATTTTGTATATTATCTCTCTATAAACCTACCCATGTGAGCTCCATGTTACCCTTTTCTCATTTGTTTCATTAAACACTAAATCAATGAACTTTAAACAAGCCAAGGTTAGTAATGTGTCATTAAGCATTAATCCATTAAACACCCAGGCTGTAAATCTACTACCTACCTCTTTTGAAGAGGTTATAATATGCCATACAATTAATTATCTGGAACTTGAATACACTTAATTTATGTGAACTGCAAAATGGAACTATTAGTTGAAAACATTATACTTCCATTATGAGCAGAACTACAACAGATTTTAAGGTCTAAAACACTTTTAGTAATCTCAGATGTATTTTGCCTATGCAGCACCTTCTGTGAAAGGTTTGGCTTGTAAAGACAAGCTCGCCTCAGCTGCTCTGATAACAGTGATTTACACCTGCTGGCTGGCCTCTCTCTCTCAGGATATCTACATATGAGCTAGTCTGTTCTTCTCAGGCTCTTCATACACTCTGCTTCCTTTCCCAGTACTAGAGGCAGAAGTGTGATTAGCATCATATAAAGCAATGTACTGCTAAACTGACGGATGAGTGAAGGCTGGAAGGCAGAACTGAACTCTCTGTTGGTTGCCATTTCTGCAGGCGTTTCTTCCATAAGCACAAGCCGGGGGTAAGAGTTCAAAAGACTTGTCAGTGCTGTGCTAGTACACCTGGCAGCAGGTATACTAGGAAAAAAAACCAGCAAACAACTGAAAGTGTATTTATATAAATAACTCTGGGCTAATTTGAGGGGCCCAGTTTAGTTTTCAATCTATGAGATGCTGATGCTACAGCATGCTGCAGTTTCACATGATAATGTTGGTCATGCTTAAGTTCTTATCCTTTTGGTGTTGGACACAGAGCTTTCCTTAATATGACTGAATAAAAGTGGGGAAAACAGAACCTAGAAGTAAGGATTCATCTTGGCTAGCTCACAAAGCTAGTCATAAAGCTCTGCAGTATCCTCAGGAGGGGGATATGGGCAATATGTAAAAATATAGTTAAAATATGTAAAAATATAGTTATCTACAAGATAACCATTAGAAGAGGCGGGACAGAGCTTGTAGGAAATACTGTTGTTTTAAAATAACTCCACATGTTTTCATTGGCGGTTTGTCTGTTCTTGGTTCATTCACAGAAATTATTAGAGGGATATATAATATATATAATACACTTATACATGAATGTATAAGAGGGCAAGGTTACTAAAATTATAAAATAGTTTACATAAAATTCACAAAGAAATACTGCTGCAGATGAAAAGTGAAAGTGTCTTGGTTTGAAAAGACAGGTATGCTTTAAGGAAAGGCAAGAGCCCCTTTTCTGCAATGCAGAGTGCAACCCCCCTCCCTTTTAATTATTTTAGGTCCAAATCAGACGCTTTCAGGCAGGAGATATGGGGATGTGAATAACAGTTCTTTACTGGTATTTAACAAGGCAGAAAACAACAACAGCTATAAGAAAATTGGCAACAGAACAGAACAGTCTAGCTCCGCTCCAGTCCCCTTTGGCCTCAGGCCGTGTCCCTGTGCTCAGTTACCGGTGCTGTGGGGGCAGGGCAGGTCCCGCGCAGTTGCAGAGGGCTGGAGTGATGGCGGCGGAGGCCCAGAGGTGAGCGGGGATGGGAAGGTGACTCCCCCCCTCACGGTGTCGGTCTTGGTGCTCCGCAGAGTGTCCGGAGATAGTAGGGTGAGGTGGGAGAGCGGCAGAGTGATGTCCAAGGCAGGGAGCGTGGGTATCAGTGCTGAGATGTCAGGGGGAGATGCCAGAGCGAAGCACGGAGCGTCCTGTCCCTGCACGAGCCCAGCGAGAGAGAGTCCCCACCCCAGCCCCCTCTCCCACCTTTCCTTTTCCGGTTCCTCCCCCGCCTCCACCCACCCCTCTACGAGAGAACATTATCTATGTTTTAAGGTGTAGCCACAACTACTTACCATAATAATGGGAGGAATTCACAGAAAGAAAAAGGGGAACAATCCAACCCCTAACATTATCCACCCCTGAATTTCTCCCATACTAATATGCTATATCAAATTAAACTGTTACATTATATATATACATACATGCAGTTAGAGACATAGGCACAGTACTATAGGTATTTCACCCTAAAACAAGGTCTCCTTGGGGTATACATCGGGTCTCTCCATTCTTTTGCATCACCCACCAGGTGCAACCCGGTCCTTGAGCGAATACAACTCCATGGATGGGATTGTCTTTGCTGGAGGCAGGATTCACCCAAACAGTTTTTCCTAGCATACCTCTCATGTGTACCACTGGAACCTTATCTCCATCTGATATTCCCAAGGGCTCAGATTGGGCAGGGCCTGCTCGGTTAGTGGAACCTCGGGTGTTCACTAACCAGGTGGCCTTTGGTAGATTAATCTCCCAGTTCTTGAAAGTTCCCCCACCCAGTGCCTTTAAGGTGGTTTTAAGCAGGCCATTGCACCGTTCAACTTTCCCTGCAGCTGGTGCATGGTAGGGGATATGGTACACCCACTCAATGCCATGTTCTCTAGCCCAGGTGTTTATGAGGCTGTTCTTGAAATGAGTCCCATTGTCTGACTCAATTCTCTCAGGGGTACCATGCCTCCAAAGAACTTGTTTTTCCAGGCCCAAGATGGTGTTCCGAGCAGTGGCATGAGGCACAGGGTAGGTCTCTAACCACCCAGTGGTGGCTTCCACCATGGTCAGTACATAGCGCTTGCCCTGGCGGGTTTGAGGCAGTGTGATGTAGTCAATCTGCCAGGCCTCTCCATACTTATATTTGGCCCATCGCCCCCCATACCAGAGGGGCTTCACCCGCTTGGCTTGCTTGATGGCAGCGCACGTCTCACAGTCATGGATAACTTGAGAAATACTGTCCATGGTTAGATCCACCCCTCGGTCTCGTGCCCACTTATAGGTGGCATCTCTGCCCTGATGACCTGAGGCATCATGGGCCCACCGAGCCAGGAACAACTCTCCCTTGTGCTGCCAGTCTAAATCTATCTTCGACACCTCTATCTGTGCAGCCTGATCTACCTGCTCATTGTGTCGGTGTTCCTCATTAGCCCGACTCTTGGGGACATGGGCATCTACGTGACGGACTTTCACAGGCAGCTTCTCTATCCTGGTGGCAATGTCTTTCCATTCATTGGCAGCCCAGATTGGTTTTCCCCTACGTTGCCAGTCAGCCTTTTTCCACCTTTCCAGCCATCCCCACAGAGCATTGGCTACCATCCAAGAATCAGTGTAAAGGTAGAGTTTTGGCCACTTCTCTCTCTCAGCAATGTCCAGGGCCAGCTGAACAGCTTTGAGTTCAGCAAGTTGACTCGATCCACCTTCTCCTTCGGTAGCTTGTGCAACCTGTCGTGTGGGGCTCCATACGGCTGCTTTCCACTTCCGGTTCATCCCCACGATGCGGCAGGAACCATCAGTGAAAAGAGCATAGCGTGTTTCATCTGCTGGCAGTTGGTTATACGGTGGGGCTTCTTCAGCCCGGGTCACTTGTTCCTGTTCCTCTTCTTCGGCAAGACCAAAGTCTTCCCCTTCCGGCCAGTTGGTAATTATCTCCAAAATCCCAGGGCGATTCGGGTTTCCAATACGGGCGCGTTGTGTGATGAGGGCAATCCATTTACTCCATGTGGCGTCAGTGGCATGGTGGGTTGAGGGAACTTTTCCTTTAAACATCCACCCCAGCACTGGCAGTCGGGGTGCCAGAAGGAGTTGTGTTTCCGTGCCAACCACCTCTGAGGCAGCTTGAACCCCTTCATAGGCGGCCAAGATCTCCCTCTCCGTTGGAGTGTAGTTGGCCTCGGACCCTCTGTAGCTTCGACTCCAGAACCCCAGTGGTCGGCCTCGCGTCTCACCAGGCACCTTCTGCCAAAGGCTCCAGGACAGACCATGGTTCCCGGCTGCAGAGTAGAGCACGTTCTTCACATCTGGTCCTGTCCTGACTGGGCCAAGGGCTACCGCATGAGCAATCTCCTGCTTGATCTGGGCAAAGGCTTGCTGCTGCTCAGGGCCCCAGTGGAAATCGTTCTTCTTGCGGGTGACCAGGTAAAGAGGGCTCACAATCTGGCTGTACTCAGGAATGTGCATTCTCCAAAAGCCTATGGCACCTAGGAAAGCTTGTGTTTCCTTCTTGCTGGTTGGTGGAGACATTGCAGTGATCTTATTGATGACCTCACTGGGGATCTGGCGCCGTCCATCTTGCCACTTTACTCCCAGAAACTGGATCTCTTGGGCAGGCCCTTTGACTTTGCTCTTTTTAATGGCGAAGCCGGCTCCCAGCAGAATCTCAATGATCTTTTCTCCTCTCTGAAATACCTCCATTGCTGTGTCCCCCCACACAATGATGTCATCAATGTACTGCAGATGTTCTGGAGCTCCACCCTTCTCCAGTGTAGCCTGGATCAATCCATGACAGATGGTGGGGCTGTGTTTCCACCCCTGGGGCAGTCGGTTCCACGTGTATTGCACGCCCCTCCAGGTGAAAGCGAACTGAGGCCTGCACTCTGCTGCCAGAGGAATGGAGAAGAATGCATTGGCGATGTCAATGGTGGCGTACCACTTGGCTGCCTTGGACTCCAGCTCGTACTGCAGTTCCAGCATGTCCGGCACAGCAGCGCTCAGCGGTGGAGTCACCTCATTCAATGCACGATAGTCCACTGTCAGTCTCCATTCTCCTTCAGATTTACGCACAGGCCAGATGGGGCTGTTGAAGGGTGAGTGGGTTTTGCTGACCACCCCTTGGCTCTCCAGCTCACGGATCATCTTGTGTATGGGGATCACGGCATCTCGATTCGTCCGGTACTGCCGGCGGTGCACTGTTGAGGTAGCAATTGGCACCTGTTGCTCTTTCACCCTGAGGAGTCCCACTGCAGATGGGTTTTCTGATAGCCCAGGCAGGGTGTTCAACTGCTTAATGCCCTCTGCTGCCACAGCAGCTATTCCAAAAGCCCACCTGAGTCCCTTTGGGTCTTTGTAATAGCCGTTCCTGAGGAAGTCTATGCCTAGGATACATGGTGCCTCTGGGCCAGTCACAATTGGATGCTTCTGCCACTCTTTCCCAGTCAGGCTCACCTCAGCCTCCAGCAAAGTCAATTCCTGAGATCCCCCCGTAACCCCAGCAATTGAAACAGGTTCCTTCCCGACATGTCCCGATGGTATTAATGTACATTGTGAACCAGTGTCAACCAATGCTCTGTGTTCCTGTGGCTCTGATGTGCCAGGCCATCGGATCCACACCGTCCAAAAGATCCGGTTTTCCCGTGCCTCTCCCTGGCTAGAGGCAGGGCCCCTCTAGCCCTGGTTATTATTTCTCTCCTGGGCATACATACTAGAGGTTCCTTCAAGGGGATCTGACAGATCATCCTCCCTTCTGTAATACCCTGCACCTCCATGGGAGGCTGAGGCTACCTTCACTTTAGTGGAGTTCCCTCTGTTGGTGTTCCCCTCCCTGAGTTGGCGCACCCGTGCTGCCAGGACAGAAGTGGGTTTCCCATCCCACCTTCTCATGTCTTCCCCGTGGTCACGTAGAAAAAACCACAGGTCAGCACGTGGGGTATACCCTCTCTCCCTAGCTGGGGGGCGTTGGGCTCTACCTTTGAGGTCCATGACTCGCACTGGTGCTGCACTGATCTTCCTCACCTCTTCCCTTATCTCCTTCATCTCCTCCTTAAACTCCTCTCTGAGGTCCTTAGCCACAGCAGAGACATGAGCCTGCATTGGGCCAGCCATCATACTCTGATAATTCCTGAGCCTGTTGGCAACAGAACCCACTGTCACTTGGTTGGTATCAGCATCAATCATTGCAATAAAGGAGGTATACTGAGATGGGCCCAGGTTTGCCAGATTCCACAACATCTGTCCTGTGCACCTGACCTTGTCAGGGTCATTGTCATGCTGTCCATCCCTCCCAAAGAGCACCTCCAGTACTGCCACTTCTCTCAGCTTTTGGATCCCTTCCTCAAGGGTATTCCAACGTGTTCTCTGGTGGTACTCCTGCATTCTTTCCCTGTGGACAAACCTCTCTCTCACGCTCATTAAAAGTCGCTCCCAGAGGGAAAGGAGACCTGTCTCCCTTACAAATACCTGGTCCACACCTGAGTCCTGGGTCAAGGGTCCCAAATTCCTTGCCTCAGTACCATCCAGTTGCACACCTGTACCCATAAGGTCCCAGACCCGCAGTAACCAGGTTGTAAAAGGCTCACGGCCCCGTCGTACAATGTCTTTTCGCAGGTTACGGAGACTCTCGTATGACAGGGACTCGGTGATGATCTCAACTTCTGGCTCCCCTGCTGGTTGTGAGGGGCCCCCTTCCTGACCCTTATTATCTAGGTGCCTTGTTTTCATCCTAGACTTCCTAGTTTCCACAGGGGCAACTGCTGCTGGCTGTGAGTGCCCTTGCAGTTCAGCTGGAACCTGGACGGATGTAACATCTGTGGGTCCCACTGCTGCACCATCAGATTCTCCCTCTTTAAGGCAGGGGGAGGGTTTCTCACCAGCTGGGGAGAGGTATTCCTTCAGCATCTGGCCCATCTCACGTATCTCCTTTGCTAGCACCCCCACCCATTCTGGGTGGTTCCTTTCCGAGGTGGGCTGTGGGGCAGGGTCAAACTCTGGGGTAATATCCCTAGTCTCTGGGACAAAATCAGGCTCTGGGGTAACCTTCCTAGTCTCTGGGACAGGATCAGGCTCTGGGATAACCTCCCTAGTCTCTGGGACAGGATCAGGCTCTGGGGTAACATCACTAATCCCTGGGGTAGGTATCAGGGTTGTTATCCAAGTCAATCTCCCCTTATCTCTGAATGTTAGATAGAACAGATTTAACAGGGATATAAACAACACTAGCCACAATATAATGTCATTAGCATTTAAAGCGGATTGGAACCCCTTGAAGACTGGTGGGGTGAACTTCAAAAAACCTGTGATGGGTTGAGAAAAAATTTCACCTGCTGCCACTTCCTCACAGTAAGTACCATTATTGAAGTAGCCCCAGAAACACACACTTAGAGTGCGATAGCTCTGAATCCATGTGGCCATCTTCCAGAGAAAATTAAAAATCCATGAATTCCTCAACTGATCAACCCACATAATAAGCCGGATAATAGCCACAGTAACCTTGGTTATGAAACTCATGTTTAAAAAAGGGCTTGCAAATGGGAGAGATATAGCAGTGACCACATGGAGGCCAATCCAGGGTAGGCTGGACAGCATGGTGTCACCTACCACAAGCTTGGGTAATTCAAGAACTGTTATTCCCTTTTCTACCCCTCTCTCAATGCCCTCAGGCAATGCCCCACGTTGGGCGCCAAAATCTGTCTTGGTTTGAAAAGACAGGTATGGTTTAAGGAAAGGCAAGAGCCCCTTTTCTGCAATGCAGAGTGCAACCCCCTCCCTTTTAATTATTTTAGGTCCAAATCAGACGCTTTCAGGCAGGAGATATGGGGATGTGAATAACAGTTCTTTACTGGTATTTAACAAGGCAGAAAACAACAACAGCTATAAGAAAATTGGCAACAGAACAGAACAGTCTAGCTCCGCTCCAGTCCCCTTTGGCCTCAGGCCGTGTCCCTGTGCTCAGTTACCGGTGCTGTGGGGGCAGGGCGGGTCCCGCGCAGTTGCAGAGGGCTGGAGTGATGGCGGCGGAGGCCCAGGGGTGAGCGGGGATGGGAAGGTGACTCCCCCCTCACGGTGTCGGTCGTGGTGCTCCGCAGAGTGTCCGGAGATAGTAGGGTGAGATGGGAGAGCGGCAGAGCGATGTCCAAGGCAGGGAGCGTGGGTCTCAGTGCTGAGATGTCAGGGGGAGATGCCAGAGCGAAGCACGGGGCGTCCTCTCCGTCCACGAGCCCAGCGAGAGAGAGTCCCCACCCCAGCCCCCTCTCCCACCTTTCCTTTTCCGGTTCCCCCCCCCCCTCCCCCTCCACCCACCCCCCTACGAGAGAACATTATCTATGTTTTAAGGTGTAGCCACAACTACTTACCATAATAATGGGAGGAATTCACAGAAAGAAAAAGGGGAACAATCCAACCCCTAACAGAAAGGACTCTTCATTCTTGCTATTTTTTTTGTCATATGCTGTAGTCTCTGTAGATGCCCTACAGGAAAAAAATGCATTATTGTGATGCTAGTACAGTCTTTCTGAAAGGGTTTTGCAAAACTGAAAAAATAATTTCAATTTGTTGTTAACCTGCTTCTATGTATATCCCAGATTTGCTCTCATTAAAGTTTTCAGTAAATCTCTTTTCATTTCTTTTTTTGTCAAAGGAAATGTCCATAAATAATTTGAAAACAACATAATGAAGGGTAGGGTTGCCTGTGACACCTCTCACATACACACTCAGCTGTTCTGTTGTCTTTTCTTGCTATCGTCTGTCACCAGATGATAACAGAATAATTCTGGAGATATTGATAGTTTAATTAATTGGAGGGAGAGGGGGGATGGTTGCTTTTCCAAGGTCCTGTTTCATGGCGGCAATTGCAAGGAGGGGCTAATACAATACATCTTTTATGGTCTTAATGATGTGGACTTTTCTTTGCCACATATAATTAAAATTCATGAGGTAGTAGGTTAGGAGATATTAGAAGAAGGTCCCCGTGCAGAAATGTTACATACTGCAATATAATTAATAGAACAGCAAGCCTTTAAAACTTACTGCTCTACTTGATTTGGCCATTTTATAGTAACTTTCAAATAGAAGTGCAGAGAGCTGAAAACAGCCTTGTTTTAAAACAAACGCATCCCTTTAAACAAACTTACCCATAATAGTTATCATTATCGATAACAATAATTAATATTGTACATCTATAAAAGCCTCATGCTGACCATGCTGTGAAGTTTTTAAAGAGAATGTACTGTGTGAGCTCTTTGGATTTTCCCAAACCTTCAGGGATTTTCCCCTAAACAATGAAGATTTTAATAACATGAAATATAGTGAATACTGAAAAATCCACTGGGTCTTATCCATGTTCTAAAAAGGTGAATTTACTAAAATGGAGTTAAACATCTCTTAATCCTCTTCAGTTCTGTTATATTTAGCATTGTGGCAGATGATGTGGTTAACAGATGGAAAACAGCCATTAGCAGTTTAGTGCAACATCATAACCTTTCTCTTCACTGCAGATGTGGGGTGAAAATTGTCCACTGCCCTTCTGAATAGTCATCTCTTGGTGTGACTGGTTTCTAGGTTTCATGTGTTTCCAAGGCAGAGAAGCCTACTTACTCTAACTTCTATTTCTAGCACTAAAATGGCAAGACTTGCTCTCAACCTCTGTTTATCAGGCACCCTAAGACCAGGAGAGAATCACCCACCACTGACTTGCTCTTCAGAAGAGATTTCTCAGTGCATCCTGCCCCAGAACCCTACAGTGTTCACAGCCATCACTCCAGGCACATACCTGGAGTATCTTCCAGGCTGGGGAGTCTCTATGCTGGTGGTTTAAGCTGGCTGGTGAAGACATAACAGAACAGAAAGGATGCAATTAAATGTATCTCTGTGCCATGAAGGCATAATGCTTAAAGTATTGATAATTAAACATCTTTGAAAATACTGAGAGATGGAGGCATTCTAGTGTTATTCCTCATTTCCAAAGTTCCTGGGCAGCACTGCACCCCTGTGTCTTTCTGACATGTGGCACTGGTGTGTCCTTCTAGCTGTTTGGGCTCTTACTTGTACTCTTACAGGTCTCTGGCTCTCTGACATGATGCTCTGGAAATCTCCAGCCATTTTCTACCTCCTTTTCCCAGGGAAACACATTACTCCAGAAGAATGAGAATAATTTTATGCAAGTAATGGATTTCTGCTGCTCTCTGTGCCTAGTAGCTCTTCAGAGTTGGGTAGTCAGCTGGAAGGCAATTCAGTAGGATGCCTTCAGGCAATCTTAGACATCTATCACATGATACATCTGTATTTTAATTTCATTTATTTTAGGGTTTTATTTCGTGTATTGTGAAGACCTAAGATGAATAAAGCAAGTCTCATCTGGCATGCATATTTTAGCTTATCTAAATTTCAAACTATTTGTCAAGAGTCAAACAGCCCCAGTTCTGTGGATGTGTTATACAGCAGCAGTTCTGTGCATATGACTGTCTTAGAGGCAGTAAAACTAAGCAACTGGATAGATTATTTTAAAAAGCTGCTAGAACAGCTGAAGATGTTGTCCAGCTTGTCACAGCCTGGAGCAGAGCCTGTCTTGCTGCTGCTCTTTGAAGTTGTGTGTGTTTGGTGGGGTGGGACAGTTGGATTTAGCCTGCTCTGACAGCAGACATTGCATGATATTCCTTGTTTCTCCCTTGTCTGGTGCAGGAAGTGCCTGGCTCAGCTATCCCCCCATCATTTCCAGGAGCAGTGAATAGCACTGGAGGTCTCATGTCTCCCCTTCCTTCCTGGAAGCTGCTAAATTCCCCTTAAGCCAACAGAATTCAGGAAGTACCAGGTGGATGACATTCAAAGAAAGGGGGCAGTTCAAGTGCAGGGCAGCCTCTCTTAGCAGCATTTTATAGGAATGGGAATTGCACCAGAATTCCCAGTGCATTATGCAATACTAGAACACTCTGGTATCTTTGTAAGCCACTGGGAAGTGGTGCTTGAACACTTGCTAGTGTTAGATCCCTTAAACTTTCAGTGTGCTTTTCTAAGTTTTCCCTGTGACAATTTTCCAGTACCAAAGGCCAGTCAAATGAAAGGCATGGCAATAGTGAAGACAGTTTGCTGTGATTGAGTAACATGGTTAAAAGAACATAAAGTTTTAAAAGAAGTAATAGTGTGTTGCCCCTGTAAATGAAAGCAAAAATAAAACCAAACAAGAACACACACACATCTGACAATAGATGAGATTTGTGCCTGAAAGTACCTTTTATCCTCCCACAGAGATCTCTCTTAATTCTTTCTGAAGAGTAATAGATTAAAATTGATCCAGGAAAACTTACTAATGATTTAATTAAACTTGCATCTGTACTCTGTGTTTCTCAGCTGAACTAATTTGCATGCAAAATAGGAATCAAAGTAGTGACCATTGTGCGTAGGAAAGAACAAAGAGAGATTTAATTTTATGTGCATTGCAGGTGTTTTGAGCTGCAATGAATTTAAGTGATCAACAATCTATATTTGGTTCAGGGCACAATGACATATTTTACAAGATGTGTCACAAGTCAGATTCTTCTGCTGTAATTTCTAACCTCAGTTTTAAACACTGTCAGCATCATCTAGAATTTAGAAAAAAAGAGCAACTCATCACCATGCCAATGGAACAAAAACTGCTGTATGATTTAAATACCTATAGCTTCATCATTCACTCAGTTGTATGCTTTCAATTTGCTAAGCATGAGGTTGGTGATTAAACTGGTGCATAATTATTAGCAACAGAGAGACTGTTGTCAGATCTCACAGTCTTCTGACCAGGTGCAGGCTTCTCGGATTCAGTCAGAGCCTGCCTGTCAGTTTTATGAACAATCCAGCAAAATAAGTGACTGATTTCCTGCTATCATCACAGAGGCAGTTTTCAGCAGATTGTCACAGTAAAACTCTCTTTCTGAATAGTGTAATGAACATTCTGATGTTTGCAAAAGCAATTTTTTATATATAGACAAATGTGAGTGTAAAAGCATTAACAATCTGATCCCAGCATCTTTCTCTCTAGCTCCTTATCTGTATCCTTTCATTAATATCCATCTATTTCACTCTAATGTCAAAGTCAATCAAACACTTTGTGATAATGCAAACAGAACTGAAGCACGGCCTGCTAAATTAATCCAATGTGATGAGGACTTCAAAAGATTAAATTTCTTTTCTGTTTCTTCAGCACACTTTCATGATCAAAACCTAGATGGCTGGTTTGCCAAATGTTTATCCAAATCTCAAGTTTAGGCAGGATAACATAGTGTGCAATGCAAAAGCAATGAGTTTTTGCTCCCTACAAGGACTCTGGATTCAGAGTGTCTCTATGGGGCTTAATCTCATGTCTCTGCTGGTGCCCTCAGAGATGATGGCTCATTTGCTAAGCTGGTTGATGCAGGAGTTTCACCTTGCAGAGCATGGAGGCACCTGTCTGATGCTTTCTGTCATTCCTGACAAGGGGCTGACTTTTCTAAGTACATCCACCCGCTGTTTTTTGTACCTGCTGCTGTTTCAGTAATTTATCATTTGTGTAGGAGCATGGATCAAGAGCAGGATTCCTGCAGCCAGAGGATGGCAGGGCACATCCCTGGGCTCAGGCTCTGAATTCTTTGAGCATTCATTGCCTGTGCTCCACCTGGGCTGGGGGCTGCAGGAGCCGAAGTCTGTGGGTGCAGCACTGTGCCCAAGTGGTGTGCAGCATCACGACACAGCAGCTACCCCGTCTTGGTCTGCATCTGTTTCATGTCCTGCCACGTCAGAGACAACAGCCCTTGCTCCAGAGGGTGGCAGCCAGTGTGGAAAACTGCACAGAGCTGAGTCACCAGACAGTTAAGAGAAGACTCAAGCTGGTAACCTTGGCTTGGACAAACCATTTTTAGAGGATGAGACTCTGTTTTCTGAAGTATGCCCTCACTTCCGCCCCTTTCTCACTGTAATTTTCTGTGTAGTTTTGCAAAATCAACCTAGATACACAAATATAATAAGCATCCAATATAAAAATGCAGGCTCTTCAGTGAGAAGAGAAACATTTTGTCAATCTGCTTTTAAAGTGTTATTCTGCAGGATAAACAGTACCATGTTGGAGAAAACAATCTATAAACACTGTTTTCCTCTTTCACCATATTGTAGTGTAAATTCGTTACTGGACTTGACATTTCTGCCCCTCCTTGAAGGTATTCATCTGCTGTGCCAGTATTGGAGATGAATAGATGCTGAAGCTTTCAAGTGCATCCTATTTGCTTGTGAAATAGAAAAAACTAACCAGAAACTCATGTACAATAATTATACACTAACAAGCCTGTTTACTCTTCATCTCCTTTCGAAATATGTGCCCTGTTACTCACAATTTTATAAACAGAACAGTAAATAATTTCGAACGCTTTAAAAATAAGTCATAAAAGCAGTATAATTTCACTTAATGCATACTTACAACAGTAGGAAAGAGTGGGTCATGTTCTCCATCACTGGAGGGAAGCACAGTGCTAGCAATGATTAGTAACACCCTACAGTTGTTTGGGGGGGAACATGTTTAGACTAAAAATAAAAATTGATTGAGCTGTAAAACTAAATTTAAATATTGATAAAATGGGAGGAAAAACTTTAAAATTCTATATTTATGAAATGGATTAATGTTTTATTAACTGTAGCTTAGGTTCTGATTCAATTAATTTTAAAAGTCAAATCAGTCTAACTTTTTTGCTTGAAAAACCATGTCGCATTGTAAGTTTTGTGGTACTGTGTTAGTATTTTTGTGGTATTGTGTTAATATCACAATATTTTAACTGCTGGTACTACTGGAAATTAATGTTTCCATTGAAACAAGTCTTCCTTTCCTGGTAGGAAAAGGAAATCTTTCCAGTAAAAGGTTTTACAAAGCTGTGGCCCTTTGAATGTTGTAAGCCCAAAAGGAATTGAATCACAAAAATAGGACTCTCATGGATCTTAAGCTGAGAACCTGGAAATGGGTTTTGTGAAGGAATCATCATTCTGAAAGAAATGGCTTAACACCTTGTTAAGGGAAATATATCTGTCAGCTACAGTTTCTACTTCAGCTCATCAGCAATGAAAAGATGAAGGAGCCGGCTAGTCAGGAAGCACGGAGGGAATGATACCTTCTGATGTTCTCCTAAATACTCATGTTTGTAGTGCTTCACAATTTTTAGTGTAATATGCTTGCAACATCCTTCTGAAGTGAAGAAGAGTCGAGTCTCATTTTAATGATGGGAATTTGAAAACAGGGAAGCTGAACTCCTTTGATTTGGATCATGCAGATTGTTTATGGTCACAGAGGAGATTCGTGGTGAAATGGAGGGGAAGGCAGGCTGTTTAATCCCCAAGCTCATGCCCAGGTAGCAGAGCCATGTTGTCTCCCTGGGAAACTACTGGATCTGGTCTTTAGCTCTAATTCGTTCATATTGCAGCCAGTAATATCCATCTCTAACACAGCAGCTTGTCCTGAGGTACACTGAGAAGACAGGCTCTGAAGAAACTGAAACATTTTAAAAGCCCTGGAAGAGGCTGCCCTGGCAGATGAAGGCTTGTATCAGCTCCTAGGCAGCTAACCCTCAGTGTAACTCAGCGAAGAGGGTGGAGGAGGGAGAAGTATTGGTTTATTAGAACAATAAACTGAGTGCTCCAGCTTCCTTAAGTTCTGCCTGAAGCTGGAAGATGGCAACTTCAAGTCTAGCTTTTCTATAAAGTCAGAGAGAGAGAAGAACCTCTAACTTGGACGGCCCTGCAGAGGTGTATCTACTTTTTTCTGTGAGGCCTTTCTTGATCACTGCATGGCTGACACAAGCCTCCTGCAGCACAGACATCTTGGTGGCTGAGTTAGGCTCCTTTCTGCATAAGTTACAGTGTTGGTGTTAGTTCTCTCCCTGGTGTGTAATGTAGCTCTGGGATGCAAACAGGAGAGATGACAGCAGCCTATGCTGTAAATTCATGGCTGATGCATCCACAGCCAGAGTACTTCTGTGTCTCATTTTGACTGGGAATTCAAAATTCATGTTTCTGATTCTCCTGTCCCTAAGGGTCCATAAATAGTGAGTATGTTGGTGTCCTGACTCCTGGACCATAAATGCCTGCACTATGCTGATAGTGACATGGGAGAAGGTGAAAGTACCTGTGTGTACATGAGCTGAGAGAGCAAAACCTTCACTCAGGTGTTCTCAGGCTTCTGATTGCCAACCAACATGATTTTCCACATACCACAGCCACAAATTTTATTTCCAAGGGTCACTTAATATGCTTAAGGAAAAGCTGTAAATACTTGAAAACAAGTAGTGAAAAAAATCATACCAGGAAAGCTTGAGGAAAAATAGCTGACTCTTAACATATGATTGCCATTATTTTTATTTCAAGGTTAGCAATAGAAACAGAATTTTTTGTCATTTCTTGCCTGAAAAATAGCTGCCTTCATCACCATTTCTTTCCTGGTTACTCTTTGAAATAAGAATGAAGGAAAAGTGAGAAGTGGGAGGGAAAGAGTGGTTTGCAGTTGACTTGACAAACATTTTATCAGAGTCTGTTGCAATAGGATAAGGAGTAATGGTTTTAAGCTGAAGGAGGGTTGATTTAGATGAAATACAAGGAAGAAATTTTTTACAATGAGGGTAAAAACACTGCTCAGAGACTGCTCAGAGAAATGATAAATGCCCCATCTCTGGAAACACTCAAGGTCAGGTTGGATGGGGCTCTGAACAACCTGATCTAGTTGAAGATGACCCTGCCTATTGCAAGGCAAGTTGGATAAGATGGCCTTTGAAGGTCCCTTCCAACCCAGACCATTTTATGATTCTATGACTTGAACACTTTTAAAGGATGTTTTAGTTTCCTCTGCTTATTTTCCCCCAGAAAGAGATCAGACACAAGCAAAGCAATCCACTTACTTTTTTTCACTTGAGCCAAAATACCAGGATAATTGTACCTGATGGCAGAAGTGGTGACTTCTGGTGGTGCCACATGCCTGCTCCAAGCCAGAATCTGTTCCTGACCTACTTCACTCAATACAAAGTTTTAAACAGATAATTACAGAAATACTTTATTTCAAATATGTCAGCTAGTCAAGGCTGTTTGCCCTTTCTAGTGGCATATTTTTAAAAGGTAGGGAGATACTCTTTTTATCAGAAGTGTATCTTCTCACTTTAAGATGAAAAAAAAGGAAAAATAAAAGAAAAAAAGGAAAAAATATTTTTTGCAAACAAAAAGGCAGGTGGCAATTATTTTAAAAAGACACCATCAAGCAAGTAAGAAATTCAATTCAGGTTTTATCTCTTAATGCCGAAAAGCAAGGAAAGTTCCATTTGGGTCAAATGTATGAGCTCCATGTCTGGCACAACAAACAAATATTCAATGGATTTGTAATTTACCCTAGAAACTGACTAGTCTGATTGAAAATAATGATGTCTGACAGTGCAGGGCCAGTGACTTGGCCTCTGTTAATGCACAGCTAACCAAGAACTACCATGCACAGATACTGGAAAACCAATTTGCTATTCTAAGAAGTACTGGCAGATAAAATGCCCTGGTTAATCACACAAATTATGTGTAGTCCCTTATTTCTGTAACTCCTGTTTGAAAATGATCACTAATACTTCTGAATGAACTCATTTAGTTGCTGGATATCCCAGCAGGGCTTTTTTGGAGCCAGAAATAATTTGAATATCATTTGATATATGAATCCTTAGGAAAGAACATAGCTGTGCATATAAGCTGATGTCAAATATATTTATACATATAAAATGTTTATGTGTAAGAAACAAATGAGGCTTGCTTACTCTGCTGCATATCATAGCAGGCTGAGAATTATTAAATTACAATTGCTACATCATGCTAATTTATTTTTTATTAGCAGATTACCAGAACATTTTACTGCCAAATGTGCCATTTTTCCTCCTGCATGTCTTTAAGGCAGACATACTAGTATGGTAATGAACTAGTCCTTAAATCATTTAAACAACAGAGGTTTACTCAGCCTTCAGGTGACTTGTTCGACAAAAATTATACTTGCAAAAAGAATTCAGGTGTTCTATCAGTGGATACTTAACAATAGAGTCCCTTCTTTCCCTCCACAAAATCAATAGGAAGCAAAGGAGAAATATTTCCCTGATAGGAAATCACAGTCAGTGTTTGGCAAATATGTTCGTTTATGCAGCTAAAGGTGAGAGAGATCAAGCGGAATAGGTAGAAGAGAGGTTGAAAACGAGCTAAGATAGTTCAGGAAGATGAACATAGTGCACATCAGGTTATGGCATTTGAGGGTCCCTTTTAAATAGTATTTTTCTTCAGTGAAGACACTCAACACAAGACAGCAAAACAACTGTCCATCCTAAAGAGGGAAGGTGTCTATCTGCCATTCATCCACATACAAACACTGCCCATTGTGTCTGAGCTTGTCCTCTCAGGCATAGGTCTTCCCTTCTCCAGTTGGCAGGAAGGAAAAACAAGTTACTGCAGCCCTTGAGAGAGTGAACTTAACTTCCCTCTTCTATTCACGAGTCCATGACTAGTGACTGGAGGGAAAGAGCACCTGCACTCCCCTGTTTTCTGCCTGCACCTCATCACTGGCTCTCAGAAAGGGCCACCCAGAGATCAGAGGCTCTGTTGCTGTCAGGCTTGGACCAGGCTTCACAGCGACTTTGTTGGAGCTTTTTCCTCTCCAACCACTTGTTTGAAGGTCAGAGGAGACAGGGGACAGCAGACAATGCTGCAGAGAGCTCCCAATGGAAACATGCTGATTAAAACCAAATGCCTGTGTTTTTTTCTCTTTTCTCATGCTGGGGATTTGGCCATTCATGGATGTTTCTGTTGACATTGCTGAAGCACTCAATTTCTCTTTTTTATTTGAGCTGAACCTGAAGGCATGCTGGGCTACCATCCAGAAAACAACTCATGAACACTCACTAAAAATATATTCTGGTACTATTATATCTAAACACATCTGTCCAGCAGATATTGTTGCACAACAGAGTAAGCAGGCTGCCAGTTGCAGCCCTGGAACCCAAGAGTTGTCACTGAGAAGTTGATTAAAAGAGTAGCATTCAGCACAGGAATGAAAGCACAGGGGGAGCCTGTGGTTTCTACCATGGTCTCCCACTTTAGAGGTCTCTCAGAAAGAGCATGGAGACCCTTCAGGCCAGGATTGGGAGCAAGCAGCTATAACAAATTTAAACCTATAACAAATTTAAACCTGTCTCTGCCCTGTCCTTGCAGGCTGCCTTTGAAGCTCAGCCACTGAAGATTTGATGAGGGGAACACCCAAATGTAAAGGTAAGAGTGAAAGGGAGTTCTTGCAGCTCCAGGACCACAGCCTGGTCCTGATGCACCTTGCAGGTAGATGCCAGCAGACCACTGCTCCTGCTGTGTGCCATAAGGAAGTGTCACGGTACTTTGCTTGGGTAAACACTGCCATAATGTAAACAACGCTCTGTCCTGGAAGAGATGTTTTGCAAGCATAGCTGATTTTCAAGCTTTTTCTGAATTGGATGTACAAGCTATGAGGAGAAAAGAAAAATGCACAAAATAATTACAAAACCCCCTGCAACAATCCAAACCCAAACCAAACAAAAAAAAACCAACCAAAACAAAACAAAGAGAGAATCTGGGCAGGTTCATATCTGCCTCTGTTCTTGGTAATAGCTTTAAGATGTTAATGAACTGATCGTTGTTTTTCTTCAAGGAAAACATGTTCTTTGTATTTTGCTATACAAAACAATGAGAAAAAAATGTATTCAATTTTGCCTCACTCTACCTTAACATAAAATTGCTTAGTGTTGCCTCTAATAAAACTGAAAATGAGGAATGAAAGTACAGATTGCTCTGTGCAAGGTCTAATTTTTTTGTGTGCATTATATTAACTATCTCTGCCCAATTTTGTGATAATAAGGCAAATAAGGCAAATAAGGAAAATAAGGAAAATAAGGAAAAAGCCTCAGTTGAAAACCCCAGCATATAATCAGCAATTACAAGTGGGTAGTGCTTCATTGTAGGAGTTTTTATGGTCATTATGGATGTTAAGAGTCTGGTTTAAATATTTGAATATGATTTCCCAGAATCAGTTAGGTACCCTCTTTGTAATGACTATTGATGGAGCTGTCCATGCACTCACTACCCTGTTTTTTGAGACTGTGGCCTCTGAAATCTGCAATGTTAACTTATCATCTGCCTCTGTGTAGGGCCACTTTCAGCCAAAGGTGGATAATGGGGTCCCAAGGTGGCTCCACTACAGGGAAGCTCTGTAGAACTCCTAGAGAAGCAGGGATACTTCTCCTATAGCTCTATAGGGAGATCTGCAGCTCCCCAGCCTTAAGTTTAGCAAGACACCAGAAGACTGTGATTCACTCAAAATTAGTCTTGTCCTAAAAATTCTGGGAGACAGCCTAACCAACTCACACTGAGCTAGAATATGGAGATTTGTATGCTGCAAAAACAGACGAATAAAGGAAGTTTCCTCCCAGTTTCACATTTATAACTTCTGAGATTTAACAGACCATAGAGATTATTATAGTAGTATATAGTATTCAGCATAAAAAAGAACTGATAAAAAAATTCTCCAAAGTTTAAATGTGATAGAATTGTGATGGGGGACCACGTAGGTTCTAAGGAAAGTCTCTAGTATGGAGAGTTGAAGACTCTCAGAGCATTCATGAATCTCCAGAATACAAAGAAGCTGAACCACACCTTTGAATCACCAGTTAATACTGTAGAAATTGGTTACTTCCTTAAATACCATAGCCTTTTAAGTCCGCCTTAAGCACTTAAAACACACTACTGTTAGTGAAAAAAAATTATTAATTGATTTTGTAAAATGCTCATCCAGTAGGTAATTTATGTGCTGGATTGGGCTGGGGGGGGAACAGTTTCCTTCTAATAAATGCATTAGTGCTACAAAGAAAAGGGGAAAGGTTGTTTTTTCTTGGTCAAAGAAAAAGAGTGAAGATGTCAAAAAGGAGCTGAAAACTTTCAGAGAAACTGCTTGTGCACAGGAAGGAATCAGGGTATTTTAATGCATCCAGCAGAAATTTTGCACTGTTTGTGCTAAAAAGTGCATGCATAAGCCCACACTCGTGCAATGTGCAACTCTAGGAAAGGTGCAGGCGTGTATAATGTGACAGAAGCAGGCTTTGCCTTTGTATGATAGATAAAGTCTCATTGATTTTACCCTTATGCATTTTGTCTATTTGTATCTTGGCTGTACTTCTGCTTGCACCCTTCATTTGCAGCACCAGACATCCTGGGTTGCAGCTGAAAAATGTCATGTGCCTGGGTGACATACATTTCTGGGGTGGAGGACACCTCTGGCTCACCTCATCCGTTGTATGTTTCTGGAGTCTTGTGCTGCTCTGGAAATGTCCTTTTTGGGGGGCACCTACCATGTGCTTTTGAATCAAATTTTTCCCCCTGAACACCAGTTCAGGGATCTATTTTCTCACATCAGCTGTTCCACTGAGTATTGCTGGGGCAAAGGTAAGGGAGACTTTCACTCTGGTGGGGCTGCAAAAAAATAACCCACCAAGGACAACCAAGGGAAAGAAGTAAAATCTATAACTGGATTGTGCCCAGGCATGGAATCATTTAGCACAAAAAAAAGGAAATAAAAAAAAAGATCTGTGAGTTGACTGAAAAGACCCATACCTCCAATGTATTTGGAACTGGCAAACATTTCAGCTGCTCCTAATAAAATGCTTTTGTCAATGGTTTACAATCTGTGCATTTGCTTCCTGCATGATGAAACCAAACAGAGACATGCACATGAGAAACACACAGGCATTAAGCTGTCTGGGTTAAATTCATCCTTTGTGCAATTCCAGCAACATTTCTCTGTTGGATTTGAATGCTCAACATTTACAGAAGAATCTGGATTGAGTTGAACTTGCATGAACCAAGCCAAATTTGTAACTACAAGGCCTGGCAAGGCATATATCTCTTTCCTGCTTATTTTGTACTTGCCATTGTTAACAGCGAGTGAGTGCCTCTGTTATTCACACGCCAGTCTCAAATCTGTGGAGAATTTGGGGAGATGAGGAGCTTGATCTGAGAGAAATTGAAAACATAAGGCTCAAATTAAAGCACTCTGCGAGTAAAGTGAAGGTTTTTAACTATCAAAATGCAGGAAGCAGTGGGTGGCAGATAGTATTTTCCCTGCGTTTAATTTGACAGTTTAGAATACCACCTATTGTTTTGTGATGGAAATTGGTACATTCAGATTAAATCTTGAATTATATACCATGCAACACTGTCTTAGATATGGCTTCTCCTTTCATTACAAGCTGCTTCTATGAGGAATTCCTCTTATTGCTTTTTTTTCAATATCTTCACATGATTTCTGTGCTCATACCCTTTTTACAAACATCATTCTATACTTTTCAGTGCATTTTTTCCTTTTTTTTCCTGCTGCATGTTATTGTCACAAACTTACTAGTATTTGCTCTTCCAGTTATATTCAGTTTTGCCCCATAAATATGTAGTAAGGGCAGTAGTTCCTACAGTCTGACCTGTTGTGTATTGCAGGCTGTAGGACTCTCCTGAGCTGATTTGTGTTTTGTGTAAAGTGCTGGCTTTTGAATTATTTCAGTCTTTGTTTAAAAACTGATCTTGGCATAAGATGTGTTTTCACCACAACCAGTTTTTGCATCTTATTTCCATTGTACTCTAGCCGTAACTTTCATTTACTTGCTTTACTTTGTCTGCTGAATTGAATAACCCATTAACAAAGTTGTATTCCCTTGTAAGTACTTACAAACCCTTCAAATTTCTTTTTAACCTTTTCTTTCATTAACTAAATAGATTAAGGTCCTGCAGTGTTACTAAAAGTTGCTTTCTCTTTAATCTTTTTCTGTGCTGCCTTGCTCCCTCTCATTTACCAATGTCCTTTCCAGAACACAGTATTCCAGTTGTGATTACATCAATGTTCAGTGCAAAACCAGGACCAGCTCCACATCTTTTTAAGAGATCTGGGGCTCCTTTTTTGGCCACAGAACTGAAATGAGAACACATGTTCTTTCCTAGGAGTTATGTCCCTGCTTAGATGAGATCTCATATTCGTAAAGAACATTGTTTCTCTAAATTGAATCTCTAGAGATGCCTTACTTCCTTTGTTCCAAAGACATATGACCACCAGCTGGTCTGATTAAAGTGGTTTTTATTTATGTCCACCTTGCCAGGTGGTAAAATTTGGCTAAGCATTGGATGTTTGCTTTTATATTTTCCCTTTTATGTATCTTTCTGTTGGCCTATGTATATGTGGGAGAAAGTGGGCAATTTTTTGATGTTCAATAATATCATACATCACTTCTGACGCATCACAAAGTGCTCTAAATCCCTCTGCATCAGCCATCCATCATCTTAATTATATATTCCTCACCCAGTCTTTGTGTTATCTACAGTTCTCATCAATGACAGCTTTATGCTTCCTTCCATGTCCCAAGCAAAAGAATTAGCTGGTGTAGGACTGGATTCCCACTGAACTTTGCTGAAAGTACACATCCCTGCAGTGACATTCTGGAATGTGAGCACTTGCCAGCTTTAATCCCTTTAACATGTGTGGTGTTGATTAAGAGCATCCTTAATCAACTTTTTTTGCAATATATGGTACTGACTGTGAAAGATGTCTTGTAGAAGCCCAAATACAGTGACACCATTAGCTCTATCAGGCAACTTGTAATCTCATCAGAGAAAGATATCAGGTTAGTTTGATGGATCTATTTTCCAGAAAACCCCACTGAGTGGCAATAATTATACTGCCTCCCTCTTATGCCTTACTAATTGGTTCCTGCATCAGCCGTTCCTTCATTTTGCCTGGGATTGATGGTAGTGAGTCTGGAAATCTGGAATTACCTGTGTTGTATCATTTATTCTCTCTTAATTTTTGTTTTTAATACTGACGTTACTTTACCTTTTCTCATCTTCTTGAATTTTCCTGGTATTACAAGATTTATGGAAAAGATCAAAACGAATGGTCTGGAGAGTCATTTAAGACTTTCATATATTCATTTTGAGACTTAGTGCTATAAATATATCTAAAACCAGTAGCTCTTATTTGACGTCTTCTGATGCACTGTTGGAGTGAAAATTGCTTCATGATTTTCTTATGAAATGATCACATCATCTGATCCCTGGCCAAAGATCCACCAGTTATTTATTGAATGTTTCTGCCTTTTCTGGATTATTCTTGGCAATTTTATAATTTCCAGTCTCACTGTTAGTATTCCTTTTGCTCCCTTTATGTTCAAAATATCTTTCTGACTATTGTTAACCCTATTTACCACAGATTTGCATTCTTCACTTACCAGCTTTCTTGTTTTCAAAATCCTAGCTTGTAATCTCTATTCAAGTCTGCATAATCAGCAACTTTTTTTCTTTTGGATTTTTTTTTTCCAAAGGTGATCTTTACTTTTATAACAAGCAAGGATTGTTTTGTAGCTTGTGTGGTCTTGAATGTCAGTGGTCAGTCACCATTCACACTTTTACCCCCAGTCATTTGGGCTTGTGAGGGCTGGCAACATCCTTTAAAATAATCCCTATGAAGAAATGAAATAAAATGAAATAAAAGTGAAGAAAGTGAAGAAAAACAAGAGTTCTGTTAAGAGTACAAGCTTCCAAGAGGTGTCACCTGTGAGAGGCTGTTTATCAGTGACTATTCAGACAAGAGTATTCTGTCTTAGGGATGAGAAAACAATTTAGCTGTGTTGACAAAAGCTGTGCTGGTACCTTGCCTTCATGACCAGAGAACTGCCCTGGATCATTGTAGTTGCACATGCAGATTTCCTGTGTGCTACCAACTCTCTGGGAGACTTTGTTTCACTTTCACCCGCATGTTGCTGCTATGTGTGCTTAAAAAAATAATCTAAAACCTGGTAATATAAGCTCAACGATAATATCATCATTTCAATGCAAATGTCATATTAATTTTGCACTGCCAAGTCATTACATCAAAAACAAATATGTCATTTCATTACAATGGTGAAGCTACTACAGCTGAACAGCACCACTGAGTGTAAAAAAGCTACAATAGGGACTGGTTTGATCATTGGTTTGACCTTTAAAATTGGATCATTTTTAAATGTGATTTTTCTTCTGCTCAGTTAGGAAAATAATTGTCTGGAAACTTCTGAAAAATGTGGAACTTCTCTGAACAATTAAGACATAAGAAAATGCTGAACAGGTATTCAATAAAATGCCAGAAATCTTTGCAATGAATTTTATGATAATGTCACAAATATAACTGGAGGCATTTCAGCTGACTACAAAACTCCATCAAGTCTTCTATGAAATAAATAAATTAATTGGATTATGCAGTTGAGATTTTGTTTCTTGAGAAAAATGCTTTGTTGGTTCCATTTGAACACAATGAGTTCTTATACACCCAGAAAGAAGATATACAACTGATTAAAAAATATATGTTTGTAGAAAAATACTATAGGTATGGATACCTTAGGAAAATTAGATTTGTGGGTATAGTGGAGATCTTTCCCCCTTCTCAACGAAGAACATTTTTGCTGCACTGATTTCTATCTATTTGATACTTTGATCTGTGAGTACAATTGATGAGTTTTATGCCAATATGTTGGTGGTGAATGATTGCTGACTCTTTAGCACTGAGGTGACAGTCTTCTGTTACCAGGAGGCCACAAAATTGCTGGGGAGGCTTGTGTAGAGAGCTAGCAGATGACAGCTTAATCACATCAGCTGCTGCAAACATACACGGGCAACAAATGGGAAGGAAAGGATCAAACCTGTATAAACAACAACAGTGCTACCTCACATCCAAACCTTCCAGGATTCAAAGGATGGGCACTCTGCATAGCAAGTCTGTGCTTTGCCATATGAATTTTGCAGAGTCTAAGCTAAAAGCTGTACCCATATATTCTCCCATTAAGCTTTGCTTGGAACTTTGGAAAACCTGAGCAGGGTGAATCTCTTTTCCATAGACCATCCCCCCAGCTGTCTGCAGATCCCTGGTGCTGTGGTGTAGCAGGGCTGCATTGTGCCACCTTGGGCTTCCAGCCTACAGCTGGTCCCTTCATCCCACCCACTCTGATGCTTCCCAAAATTTGGTTTTCATTCGAGCATTACAGCTCTCCTTTGTCTTTTCCTGCTTTAGATGGAGGTTAGCATATTGCTTAAAGAGAGCCAAAAGTATTTCAGTCTGTTCCTTCTCTCATGGGAGAATGTAGAGAGAAAGACATTTCCACAAGATCTTAAACTCAAATATAATCATGATGATTGCAGAGTGGATTGCTCCATATTTTCTTACACAATCTCTCAGCAGGCAACAATTAACAGGTGAGACCACAGATAGCCCAGCAGCACCATATCACACCTCAATGTCTTCTATTTGCATAGATAATATCACCGCTAATTTTAATAAAATAATGTATGATCTATAGTTTTTTAAAGGTGACATTGAGAGATTAGAATCTCCTGGAGAATTCCCAGTTATAATGGACCTCTATCTTAGGTGAATTGCTCTGCAGCCTCCTATCTTTTTGATTTGATGAGAAGGAGTGTCTGAACCAGTCCTTAAACCAACAGTCTACTTTTCCTCTGGATAACCAAAGCTAGCAGAGGGAAATCCCATCCTGTATTAAGCAATCTATCACCCCTTCTCCAGGGCGAACCCAGATCTGCTTTCTAAAAAATGCTGCAACTTTGGCACTTAGGGTTTCCTGTGCTGCACACCCTGACAAGCAATAAAGCTTGTCACACACAACACACACAAAATCATGAGACCATACAGGAGAAAGTTAACTCTCAGCTTTGTCAATGCTGCAGGACAGGAAGCAAAACTAATTCTGACTGTGCATGGACTGTGAATTTGCTAGGAGAGAAGATGGGGGGTTTTAAGTATAATATCCACATTTTAAGCAGATGGATGTTTTTCAGCTCCAGTGCCTTGGATGTAGATGAATTCACTTCTGTACACATATCAGTATGTGGTAATATTCTGCAAATGAACACACATAGAAGTCTTTTTCAGAAGCCTTTGCTTCTGAAAGATGTCTTTCTTATATCTGCCTCTCTGATTTACTCCCTGCAGGTAAGAAGTGTGACAGTTCTCTGTGTGTGTGCGATTGGATTCTTCAGTCCTTGGCACAATCTCATCAACCTCTGATATCTCTTATGTTTCAGGCAAGTCTTTGTTGCTTCAGTTTCAGGCAGAGTCACTCAGCACAATCTCACAGTACAGCCTGTCTGGATTTCTCTCACTTTTCCTCCTATTTCCATCTTTAATAGGATTGAAGTCAAGGCATATATTGAAACAGAGAATGATTAATTCTAGTAATTCTGTCTGTCTTTAAGTCATGACAACTTTGCCAAGTTCCTCATCTTGTGCACATGAAAAATCACTTTCTTTCACCGTGGAGAATTTGTTTATTTCACTTTAGATGCTTAATTCATTTGCTTTAAATGACTACCTTCTTGTAAGCTGTTCCATGCTGACTTTGGTCTCAGCAGTAGATGTGTTGCCAGAGGTAGCATTCAGATCTCCATCCCACTAATCTGTCAGGGTTTGTTTGTAGTCCTGAGGGAATGGAAAAGGAAAGAAGGTACAGGAAAACAAATGTCATTGCAGTTCCAAATATTGGGTTTGGTTTGGTTTTGTTGCTTATTTGAGTATCATTGTGTTACTGTCAAAACTGTGCCCTGTACCATACGTCCTCAGGACAATTGCTCATGCCCCTCTGACCCTGTTGTAGCATTTCATAAGTCTCCTTGGCTGTGTTTTCTGGAAGAGAAAAACAACAACTTTCATTATGAGATTCCACCAGGCTTTATTTTTCTGATTTCCAGTCATATGTTGCTGTGATTGTGAGTCAAAAGCTTGCAGGGCTTTTGCTATGTAGCTATGAAAAACATTGCTTTAAATAGCAAAGAATTTTTTTGTTTTACATCTTGGGTCTGCAGCTCACAGTCAGGTAGTTGTAGGGGATCCACTTGTGCATCACCAGGAGAAGTTCAAGCCACGGAGAGCTACTTTTCCCTTCCCTTGCCTTCCCTCCTGGAGGCAGGAGGTGTCATGCACACGGGTCAGTGGCTCAGTGTGGTGGCTTGGTGCCTGTGGTGTCACATCACCATGGCACGTGAAGGCTCTCCCTGCCTCAGTGTGTGAATAACAGGAACAGAGTGGTTTGTGTTGGAAGGAGCCTTAAAGATCTTAAAGAGAGTTCCACCCTTTTGCCATGGGCAGGGGGACCTTGCACTAGTGCAGGTTGCTCAGGGCTCAATCCAAGTGGGCCTTGAACACTTCCAGGGATGGGGGATCTGCAATTTCTCTGGATAATCTATGCCAGTGCCTCTCAACCTCAGAGTGAAGAATTTCTTCACAATATCTAATACAAACCTACCCTCTTGCACTTTAAAACCATTAAGCCCTTTTCTTGTCACCCATCTCCCTGGGATCAGTGCTGGGCTCTCCTGGTGCTGCAGCAAAGGTGACATAGGAACACAGGTAGTCATCCCAGAGTGGTAGATGGTGCCAGTTGATGGTTTCATTCCTGACCTGTAATCCACAGCATTCCTGCTGTGGGACTGCTGCAGGACACTGCTGATCCTCATAGTTTGCTCTAAGATATAGAACCTCAACTGCTGGTTAGGATGTTCCTAAACTAGTTTTATAGAATTTGGAAAAGTTTACTGGGGAAATAACATGAAATGCTTTTCCTGTTCTGATAGTTCTAGAAATTTGCTTTTATATTTCATTGAGGGAAGGATGGATGCACCATTGTTTTGATCCAATAACTTCTCCATTTCTCTCATGTTGTTTTATTTAGACAGGCCCTACTTTTTGATGGACTATTACAAATCAGCTTAATGCATGCTGGACTTGCAAGGATGCCTTGAAAGAAGTACTACTGCTGAGCAGACAGGAAGGGGGTTTGCTTTAGTATTAGAGGGTGTTCTGTTCAACTCTGGCTGGTAGGTACAGACAGAGGTGAATAAAACTCCTGAAAGGGGCACATAGAATTTAAAAATGTGGTTACTGGTGTGATGTACAAAAAGCACAATGAAAAGCTTTTCTGAAAGTATTGTTAAGACGATTGAAATCAGCAATACTGTAAGGATTTTGAGAGCCTAATTTTGTGAGATTAACAGCCCCATTTCCTGTCCAAATAAGTTCAGATAAATTAATGTGACTATTGAATAATTATGCACTGCTTATCTGACTGAACTTCCAGTCCTAAAGATTCAGCATTTCTGGAAGGTCTGCTCAGCTATGGAAACCTTTAGAGAGACATTTTAACTGCAAGAGCACAGGCAACATCAGCTGATAAAATCTGACATTACCATGTCTCTAGTACCACATAAATATTTTCTTCCTGAGGCTCCAGTTTTTAACACTTTCTCCCTGCTAGGAGATTGATCTAGTTCCCACATATGAAACAGGGACTATCAATGAGATATTATGGAATGTTTTTTTAGGATCACTGATGCACACGGCCTTATTTCATTACAGTGAGAAAATGACATTATGCATATTTGTAATAATGAAGAACAGCTTTAGTTCCATACCTGCTACAGTATGCATGTGATAAATAATGCTCTGTCCAAAGTTAAGCATACTAAATTTTGTTTTAATTGAGGCAAATATCATGCTCCTGTTTAGTGCAATTGAACATATTACCATTAATAAATGACTTGAATTTCCTTTGACATTTATGCTGCTTGCAGTACAATATTATCTTTTAATATGTTGCTATCTTGGAAGTCTTTCCATTCTTAGTATAGTCTGAAATTCGTACAATAAATTGCTGTCTACTGAATCTTTAAGAGTCATGACATTAAAATGTAGGCAAAATTAAACTGTCATGTTCCTTTTCACTTTTTTTTCCCCTCAGTTCGTACCTGGCATTGATACCTGCTCAGAGCTTTGAAGCACCCATTTCCCTCTGTATGTAGCTAAATAGCTCTTGATTCATTAGCTAGGGTGTTAACTAAGAGCTGCAAGCCCATAATAATCTGGCAAAGAGAAAAGGTGGACATCTAAGTGCTGCTAGAGCTGAGCTATGCCCGAGTCTTTCTACTGTCTCTCCCAAGCTACATCCTTTAATTCCATTTGGTTCTTGCTGTCTTCTTCCACCAGCTTTTCTGAGCCTTACTCATTTCTTTCCAAATATCCTTGCCACATGTTTGTTCCCCTTTATGGCCCATCTCAAAGCTGTTTGTGGAAAGTGCAGCTCTGACACTTGCCAGAACATAAATGCCTGCTCTTTGTGCAAGGAAAGCAACACTGGGCAAGTATCCAGGTAGAGGAATCATCAACAGGTGAAATTCAAGGTGCAGAAGACCTTGAATTGGGAAACCAGTTCTAAAACACTCATTAAGAACGTTGAGACCCAGAGACTTGGTCCCCCTGGTACAACAGAACCTATATATGTCTGTTACTTTAGGTATAAGGTTTATTTCATAAATATAAAAATGCCAGTGTTTTTGCATTGAAATTATACTTATGATTATGTTATCCAAAGGACATTTTATCAATTATTTAAGGTTAATATATGTACTAGGGTAGAAACTGGATGACCCTGTATGGATTTGCAGTATTTCAAAGCAGAAGAGAGGAATTTTTTTTTGGTACAGGATGTTGCAGGATGGCTCCAAACATAAGAGTTTCCAAATTCAAGAAAGATCTAAGGTGTGTACTTCTCCTAAATGATGAAATGGGGCACAGGCATATATCTGGAGCTGAGCAGTGCCTCAATACTGTTACAGAAATAGGCACTGTGGGAAGCAGGGTATTCAAAATTGTGGGTTCCGTGTTTTGGACTTCCCATATTAAATGCTGAAACTGTATGGAAAGAAGTGTTCTCCTGGAGGTGCAGTGAGACAGGTAAAATTTGACATCTCATAAACCTTTAGGCCACTCAGGGTTCGAATTCAGCATGAGCTGGGAGGTGCTACTTCATCCAAAGGGAAAACACAACAAATGAGTTGATAGGGTCACCGTTCTCCACAGGAAGAAAATGTATCCCCAGATCCTGCCAAGCAGCCTGCAGTTGCAGGAGCTGCTGTCTCGCGTGGGAGGCAAAACTGATTCCTTCTCTTGCATTAGAGAACTTTCCTCACTCATGCTGTGAAGCAAACTGACTGTTAGTGTGGCCTGCACCTTATTTTTTGTAGGTAGCTGCTGCTCCAGACCCAGAAATTTGTAGGACTTAGCAAGTGTGATTCCTTAATCATTTCCTGTGAGGGAGAAGCTTACTCCTTGTACCTCATCACTAGGAAAAGAGAAGGGATTTGTCCAGGATTTCTGGAGATGTCAACAGCCAACTGCCTGGGGGGTGGTCTGTGCCAAGACATGGCAGCATGACATAATGCTGCACCAGGGAATACAGACACACATACCAAGGAATGTGATGATGGGGGAAAGTCATTGCTTCCTTACAGCCCAAGTAAGTGTGTAGACACCAGACTTCATGTTTATCTTGCTCTGCTGCTAGTCAGTTGGCTCTTTGGACTGCCTTGAAGACTGATAGTGTGGAAAGAGTGGTGCTAGTGGGAGAGAAGCAACCTCGGTTATAAGTGGTGAAAGAATTTAATAGTCAGAGTCACCTCCAGTTCTGTGAAGTGGTGGGAGATGGTTGTTCCAGGATCATACAGAAGCCGGTTTGAGCTATGACTGTGGCACACCTTCCCGGATGCTTCAGTCTCCAGTGCTGTCATCACTTGTCCCCCATACCCCATAAAAGCTGATAAAATACAAGCTTTGGTTTAGGCATCTTATTGGATTCAGCATAGCAAAGGAAAAGTGATGGAGCCAGAGCACAGCTGCTCTTCAGAGCATTTGCAGTGTCACAGGCATCTGGCTGTCACATCAGCTGCATCTGTTGAGCTGACGTAAGGACAACGTGAGCACTGAATGTGCAGGAGTGTGCTGGGGGGAGGACAGAGTCCACTGTGTAAGATGTGATGTTACCCTGTGCACGGATCTGCAGAAATTAGGAGCTAGAGCTGCTGGCTGTGGCATGGAAGACTATTCACGTACATTAAAATTCTTTACTCAGTGTGTGATGTAAGGCAGCCTGTAGTCTTGCTGTTAGGTCTGTGGTCAGTGCACTGTGGAGTCATGAAGATTTCAAAATACCTCTTGACATTAAGCTTTCTGGAATTTTCTTTGCTTTCATGGATTGAAACGGACATAGTCTCATGAGCTTAGCTGCACAGCACAAGAGCCATTTATTTGCTTGTTCGTTTTTTGTTTTTTTTTTTTTTCTCTTAGATAATGTTGAGATTCTGTTTCTGGAGTGATCAAAACAATTCCTAGCTTTGCTTTTGCAAACTGAATATCATTTTTCGGAATCTGCTGGATTATTATTAAACCAATAACTGCATATGACAATAACTACAGAAATTAACTATATATAATTAGCTATAGCATGTAAATGTTATAATCTTAGAATACGCCCTGAAGCTTTTTGTCAGTATATGAAATGTTCTTACTTGGGTGTTTGCTCTTTTGCCTTCAAATTAAAGTAAAAGTAAGATATGATGAGAGTCATGATTTGTCATTCCAACTGAAATTTGTCATTGTCATCGAGTAATCAAATTATCTGTTTCTAAAGAATTAACTCTATTTTACTAATATGTAAGGATACTTTCCAAGTCTACCAAATGCTTTGACAAATTCTGAAACCTTGTTTAAAGTGGATTCATCTTACCCGACTTCAGGCACTCTGGCACTCAGGTGTCTAGCCTAGTCCAGTCACCCAAGCTGTTCCTGTTACCAGTGGAGAAGGGTGTGTTGCCAGATCCCCTCCCTGCATATCTCAGACCTCTTTTGTATGAGGGCTCAGATCACTGTCAGGGTGCCCATCTCTCCCCACCGACTCACATCTGGACAAGTTTCAGGAGACATGTAACTCTGACACATTGGCTGAATCGGTATTCTCACGTTGCTAGGACAAGCTCTGTGTCCCAGATTCAGCAGTGCTTCCCCTGGGTCAGGACAGCTCCTGGAAAGGCTGTTGTGACCCCATGCTATTGGTGAGTTGTTTTCTGTGACATGTGGCTCAGGCAGAGGAATAAAACAGAATAAAGCCACTTTAGAACAGATACTCAGAAAGTAGCCCAGAACAGGGGGCAGAGTAGGTGTGGAGGGAGGTAGATTTGCAGCTCTGCTGCCAGCCCCTAGGAAGTTAAGCTGCAAGAATTGTTGTGGATACCTTGGAAGTGCTCAAAACGACATTGGATTGCTCTCTGAACAATTTGATTTAGTGGAAGGTGTCGCTGTCCACAGCCCAAGGGTTTGGAGCTATCTGGTCTTTAAGGTCTCTTCCAACACAAACCATTCTATGAGTCCCTAATTTACCCATTTACTGGGTGTGATGTGTGAGCCTGTGACGCTGATTAGGTACTTTTGGTTGTCCCAAACCGTCCTGCTTTCTTGGCTTCATGTCCGGCAGCACACTGCTCCAAAGCTCAAGCTCCGGGCCCCTCCAGTGCCGCAGGTGCGGGGCCAGTTCTTTCCCCAGAGCTCCCTTTCCCCGGGGAGCTCGGGCCGTGGGCAGCACGGCGGCTCCACAGCCCGGTCCGGGACACTCGGGGAAGGATGCGCATCCCGGGGGCGCATCCCGGGGGCAGCCCGCGGGTGGTGTTCCCGGGGCAGCGGGGGCGGTGCGGGGCTCGGCGGGGCTCGGCAGCGCCCGCCCCCTCGGTGCCGCCCGGCCCCGCCCGGCCGCGGCCGCCGTGCCCCTCCCGGGGCAGGGACAGGGGCAGGCGGAGCGGGGCGGGGGGGACTGCAGCCTGCGAGGCGTGATCGCCCGAGGCCCCTCCTGCCTGCCGGGGAAGCCTTAAAGCACCCCGGCGAGCACGGAGCCCCGCACTTGGAGCCCCGACGCTCGGGCAGACGCGCCTCGCCGAGCCCAGAGCCGCTCCGCTGCTACCGCCGTGAGTGCCGCGACGGGCGGGCCAGGGAGCGGGCTAGGGATGGGGATGGGGACAGGGATGGGGACAGGGATGGGGACGCGGGGCTGTCCGGGCCGGTCGGAGCTGCGCTGGGGCGGCCGCGCTGCTCCCGCCGTCGGGGCAGGTGCTGACGGCCGCTCTCGTCCATCCCGCCCCGCCGTGCAGATGCAGGGCACCGTGAGGCTGTGGGTGTCGGTGCTGACTTTCGCCCTGTCGCTGCTGGTCTGCCTGGGGACGCTGGCAGAGGCGTACCCCTCCAAACCGGACAGCCCCGGCGAGGACGCCCCCGCAGAGGACATGGCCAGATACTACTCGGCGCTGAGGCACTACATCAACCTCATCACCAGGCAGAGGTAGGCTGAGCGGGACGGCGCACACCTCCCTTCCCGCTCCCCGGCATGGGCATTCCCTTGGCGAGGCTCGGGGAGGAAGGTGGGGGTGCCCCTTCACGCTTTCCCCAAGGACACGGAGAAAGACGTGGTGCAGATTCCTTTTAGAGAGCGATGCCCGTTAAACCCTGAGTTGCCGACGGGTCCGGAGCTGAATTTCCACCGCGCAAATTGGCAGAAGGGGCAGGGGTGTCAATGCTCTGCTCTCTCCGCCTCTTCCAGCGCTGGCACAGACAGGCAGGAGCATGAACAGGGCACAGGGAGGACCCCCAAAAAGGAACGATAACTAACCTGGGAGATGGAGAGAACTAGACAGGGCACTAAGAGCAGTTTCCCACTTCTGTTGCTGTCACTGAGTCCAGTGAAGATTTTGGTAAGAAAAAGTGCCCATTGTGGAGATGTAGTAGTCCAGATGCTTTGTGGTTTGTAGGCTACTTCGTGACCTGAGAGTGCCAAAAATCCCACTAGTTATAACAGAAACCTCTCTCAAGATTGAGAAGTCAAGCCCAATCTGAAAGAGGGAAAGGTGTGAACCCAAGCCTGCCTGGCTCTAAACTGGGCTTTCTGGGTTGACTGTGCTTCTTAAAGTACGGGTAAAGGCTCAGTCTGAAAAAAAAAAAAGAAGCGAGTTATTATAAAAAACTATCTTCTTTGATAAAAAGTCGTCTGTCCAGTTAGGCTGTGTGATTGATAGATGTTTGCCCTGAGATCGCACGACAGTGCGTGACCCAGGAGAGCTTTGACATATTTATCTATTTGTTTAATATCAAGACCAGACGAGAGGTCTAAAATTAGGCTTTCATTTGTCCCTCTAGAAGTCTGAAGAATTAAATTAGAAAAGTGGCTATCGTGCAACTGAGAGCTTTCCCAGCAAGCCCCTGACATTGTCTGCCACTGCCTTAAGAGCATAAGATGGACGAAAGGGCTGATAGAAATACAGTTTTTCCGTTCTGAAGTTTTAAAGAAATATTCACAACTGCTTCACATGCTTCTGTGTGACAGTCAAATAACCTCTTGTCTTACAATAGGATTACTGCTAAAATAATCCAGTCCTCAAATTCTGCCTTGGCTGCCATTTTGCCTTGCGTGCAGTAGGCTGTCCAGGCTGGTGTCTCATCCATTCTTTTCTTTCTTTCATCTCCCATTTCAAAGGTGGCTCCTGTCCAAAGCCAGGTCATATTTAAAACCAAAAAAAGATCCCAAACAATCTTCCCTTTCTCTGTTTAGCCTCCACTTCTGGTGTGTGCCCTGTGTGCTTGCTTTAATATTGACTGTGTAGCTTTTATCCTGATTTTATGAGTTATAAATACACAACTCAGACAGAAACCAGTTTCATTCTTCTGTATGGATTTGGGGTCTGAAATGAACTAAAATGATTATTATTTCTGATGGATAAAATTTAAATTTTGTTCTTTAGATTTTCCTCGTATTTGCTACTCACCCTTGTATTTAAAAGAGGAGAGTTGACCTGGAAGTACAAGAAAGTTGGCAGAAAAAGGCACTACAATGATAACTTTGTGATACACATTTAAAAGTTGACTGCACAGGTTAACTGAAAAACAAAAAAATTTGTGCTGTTTTTCCACTGTGGTGAATTAACAGTCCAGAAATAAAGCAATTGCCACTTCCATTTGGAAAGCTTAACTGAGCTCCTGTTTTGGCAGTCACTTTGCAAGTGAAGCAATCATTTGCAAAATGATTCAATAACTTTTGAAGCATTTTGGACCGATCTAAGGATGATTGGTCTGTTTCAGCAGATGTGCTCAAAGTTTTCTCTCTTCTTACAAATTTTTTATCTCTGTTTTTTGCATAGTACTGCTTGGGAGCCCTGTGGCAGGGGGAAGATGAGGTCCAGGGGCTCACCCAGCTCCATCTGCGGTGGGTGAGCAAGCTGTGCCCAGCATCTCACCCGACCTGGTGCCTGTAGCTGGTGAGGTGAAACAGTAAGAACATGTTGGCAAAGGAGGAGATGAGGAGATGGATTTTTTTTCTTCAGGTTCATCTGCCCTGTCTTGTTTGATGTTTTTGTGATTATGAATACCACCCCCTCCTCCTGGCTCCTCTTTCTGCCTTCTGCTTCTGGCCTGACTCAAGCATTTGAGTGCCATTCCCCTCTGAGCTACCGTGACCCACAGGGTCTTCACCTGAGCTCAATGAGCTTCTTCCTTCCAGACCACCTTTCTCTTCTTGTATTTAGATGTATCTTCTTGTCCATCTGGCTGACTGCTCCCTCTCTCCTTTGAAATTCTTCTTCAGGTCCATCTCAGTTTTAGACACCAGTGCCTGTCAGCTTTAGTGCCCCTTCGAGGTTACCTGAAGTCACGAGACCTGTTTCAGGCTTCTTGTTTCTGATGAGATTCCTTGCTCCTTAGATGCCAGGTCTTTATAGCCTAAAAGAGAGCCCAGCACAGATGCAGACTCCTGCTCTACAGATGTCTGTGTGTCTTTAGATTAGTTCCACCTTCATTTCCTGAACTGTCCTGTGGTCTTTGCCTCATGCCTCTCTACCACTCTGTTCAGGAGGCTTTTTTCAGAGTCCATCTTTACTTGAATCACTCCTCCTCCTCCTGCTACTTGCTGCTACCTGTGCTCCCCCTTGCTAACAAATTATCTTCTTTCCTTGTCACTTGCATCTTCTCTGTGAATCTGTGGCTGTTCTGTGCTGTAGCAAAGCAGTCAGGCCATTCCTGCTGGGAATGCCTTGAACTGTAGGCAGGGCAGAGAGTATATTAAAGTGTGCATGACTTGGGCAGTGCTGCTGCTCCTGATTCATGTCAACATCCTTTAATGGGCAAGGGAGCAGATCTCCCTTTGCTTTAGTTTCTTGACAGTTTTCTGAATCGGACCCAGAGATGCTTCTGAGACGACTCAGCAGGTGTTGCCAGCTTTGGACACCAATGGGATTTGAGTCCTAACACCCAAGTTTCCATAGGAAGCTTTGAGATTTTGCTGAGCCTGACACATTGGGTCCTTATTCAGAATCAGAATGTTTACTCCTTAGATCTCTTTGACTTCAGCTGGAGCTGTGGCTTATCAGCATGCCCCAAAGCAGGCCTTAATAGTAGTCCATTTATACTCAAATGGAGTATAAAAACTGACCAGTTGTTTTCACCTTGCTTGGAATCATGGTATTTCTGTGTATTTTAAAACAGCCGTGATTTTTGTATCTCAGAGCAAGGAGCAAAGCACAAAGCAGCTGGAGCAAAGACAAGGCACTTGCATCAGGAAAAAGAGATTGACTCTGTCTGTGATGCCTATGTTGCATGCATGTTTCCCAGGGGCAAAATGACAGGAGAGACAGGAGACTGACAAAGGAAGAATGGATTTTCTTTGGGCAGCCCAGTGAACACTTTGTGTGTAGCTTTGCTGTGCGAGGACATAGTGGGTCCATCCAAAATGCTGAAGGAACCCATATAAAATATATCTCCCCAACATAGTGGTCCTTACTATTTGAGTGAATGTCTGCACTCTGGATGGTTGCTAACTACTTCTTATTCAAGCAAAACTTCCTGAGAGATTAGTGGGAGTTTTGTCCAAGTGTGAGATGCTAGAGCAAGTTTTGATTAATTAAATCAGTTTCTTTAACATAATAGAAAATTAGCTTTCTCCTCAGTTGAAGTCCAGGTCACATCCATATTAATTGGAGCACGGAACTAGAAAGAAATAAAGCCCTTTGTGGTGATGGAGTGCAAGGTATTTGATTCAGCACCATGCCTAATTGCACTATTGTAATAGCATTTTACTGTGTCTGGATGGTTCTTTTCAAATACCTGTTTTCAGTCAGCTCAGATTAAGAAATTTAACTTTCTGAAACTGATGCTTTGTCTTTCTGGAGCACAGGTGATGCACTAAAATGATTAAAGCAATGTAAAAGTACAAGAAAATTGTATTGAAGAAAAAGATTGAAAAGTGAGATACACTTTTAAGGAAGTTACACAATCGACAGTTAAAACTGTTAGTTTTTTAAATGTAGTTTGGGAAGTTTTGGGGGTTTTTTTTTGCTAATCTAAACCACCGGAATGACTTGAGTCACTAGAGAAACATCATGATAGTAATGGATAAAATGTAAGTCCTTAACTACACCTTTGATTTTTCTGAAATCCGAATTTCACTCAAGCAGCAATCACAAAAGGTGCTAATGTACTTTGTGATTCAGAATGCAATTGCATACACAAGTTAAACTGTGATCTTAATTCTTTCCAACCAAGGGAGCATTTGCTCATAGTTATCACTCTTAGGCTAATGAATCCTTGTAGTGATGAAATGCCTGTCAAGCAGGCTGCTCATTGCTGCTTCTGTTTTCCCGGGAAAAGAGATCGAATTCCTTCCAAAGTAATGGAAATTGCAGTACTTTTAACTGTTGAGTAATGTACAGTATCCAGGATTAAGAAACAAAAAGGCAAATAGAAAGCCAGCTGCTGCATAAATATAGGACAAAGGTAGCCCCTGATCCCTGAGTTGAAGAAGAGCTCTGAAAGAGCAAGTTTTCATTCTCGCAGCCACATAGTTCAAGATGATGACCTTGGGATAGCTCAGTGCTTGCAAATTAATGTGCTATGTGTTGGGCAGCCCCAAATGTACTGGCTATCTTAAAAAATCTTGCAACATTTCTGATGAAGGGTAAGTATAATCTAAACCAGTGAGAAAGTTCATGGGATGATGGAGGTGGGTTTGCAGGCAAGAATGACATACTTGGAAGTCACATCCTGCACAGCTTCTTCCCTCTTCCTCCATGCTCTCATTGGTAAGGTGCAAGGTCCTAGAATATCCAGGAGCAGCTATCAAACTGAGAAACATTCAGTTTCTCAATATTATAATGTAAAATAATTATGGAAAAATGTAGAAAGATACAGAAATAAGAATTAACATTTGCTCACGTGGCTAAGCCAAATTAAAATTCTTGCTGGAAAGTGGTATTTATGTCTGCTCAATTTTTTCTTTTCTGAAAAAACTTTGCTAATGGTTATGTGCTCAGTCTTCATTTGTAAAAAGTGACATATGCAGAAATATAACTTCTAAAAATTTTTCCTCAGATATGGAAAGAGATCAAGCCCAGATACACTGATCTCAGACCTCTTGTTGAGGGAAAGCACAGAAAACATTCCTAGATCCAGGTATGTATGAAGAGCTCATTTGAATTTAAGAGTCTCATTTGTTATCAATAAATATGTTTTGTAGGGAGAAAACATGCCACCAGCAGCTGGTTAATCGTGTCCTTAAAGCAAAAATCTTTAATTCCTCTTTTTTTTTAAGGGATAGCACCATCTATGAATGCAAGAAGTGCCTTACCAGGTATGATATAATTCAAACTCTTCATTTCCTGGTTCTGGGAGCAGGCCATACCTTTGGTATTGTGTATGCCACTTGTATTCAGAGGAAGGGAAGCACTCTGACAACACTTGCCCCATTCTGGGCATTTTTACATAGTATTGTATGCTGATGTCTGATAATGATTCCCTACATATTAGAGATGGCATATTGCTGTTTATTTGCTGCTCATACAAGTTTAAATCTTTCCTCTAGAGATGTATAAGTGGTAAATATGCACCTACATTAACTCATACACAAATGCACAGTGGTGGCTTGTCTTTAAAATACAGTATTTCACATTGGTTTTGTATCTGTTATTTTACAAAGAGAAAAAAGGCCTGTATATTTCCATTTGCAATTGGCTAAAGTAAAGGTGGTGTTTCAAACAACACTGGAGTTTCAAATGTACATAATGTATTTATCTAGTTAGGTAATGATACTCTAGCCATAATGTAAGATACTGTAGTAGTGACTGCAATTTACACAGCTGAAAATTAAGTATGTTGGAAAGGTAAGATGCAGGGGGAGTTTTGGCTCATGAAGGAAAATACTGGTTTTATCACAATCCAGCATGAATTAGCTCAGCTTAAGCCTTTACTGATTATCTGAA
This sequence comes from Acridotheres tristis, assembly GCA_037013685.1. NCBI lineage: Eukaryota > Metazoa > Chordata > Aves > Passeriformes > Sturnidae > Acridotheres > Acridotheres tristis. The sequence continues at coordinate 31,312,099 of CM072886.1, forward strand.
GTTTGCTGACAATACTTCTACTGCAGGAATAAATATTTTGTGCAGTTGTCTTCTCAGGAGTCTACGAGCAAGAGCCCTGCAAAGGCTCAACTGGACTAGCTGAGTACTTAAACACAATAGCCCATAGCATTGAGTTTATGGCATGATCGTGACACTGAAAGGTGACCCAAAATTCCTACTGCCATCCAGAGAGGTTGCCCATGAGATCTGCAGTTCTGCACTCAGGGGGAGCATTGTCTGATGGTTTGATGACTAACCACAGCTGTGGGGATGCAATTTTCTCTGCAGATTCTTATCTGGAAAACTGCATGGAGTGCAGTGAAATGTATTAGACTATTTTGTGTTTGGTAATGACAAGGGAGAGCCTTCATATAATGAGAAATTTCCACTGTCTTGAATTTGAGGCAACACACAGGGTAGTTAGTACTCATACTCTCTAATATGTCTCCCTAATAGTCTAATACTCTCTGTAATTTTCACCCCTTCATCACAAAACTTTATGATTATTATTATTGTTTCAATAATGCTATTTATAACACACCAGGGAGCAAAAATTCATGAGCAAAATAACCAGCTAGTCTGCAGTTAAGATCAAGAATTGATGAGAAGCAGATTTTTATTTCATACCCCCTGTAACAGCACTTTAAACTGAGTATGGTATTTTTCACTCATGGCTGACAGTTATGGGAGTACTGGGACCAATAATGCCTAGTTTCCTATGGATATGTTTTCTAGGATAAAACTTTGTATGGATTCTGAAGCCCACTCCAACTTTTTCCTCCATGTGAGGACACAATTAAATTTTATTTCTATCTAGTCCTGTGTTTCGTGGCACATTGGGAGCTAAATGTCTCTAAAATCCGTGTACCTCTCCTTGACTTGGTTGAAATTGTCCAAAGGGTGTGAAAGCTGAGGAGAGGCACACAGGGTTGGGCAACTGGACACACAGCACAGCTGCCCAAGCCTTCCTCCTGGGGGAAGCCAGGCTGAATGAATGAATGAAAGGCTGGCTGCTAATATTCTGACCTTTAAAATAAGCAAATGTTTTAGAAATAGTTACACAAAAAGCGAGTTACGGAGCAGGTGTAATTTGCACTCAGTGAATCAGAGAAATACCTCATGAGTTCTCGGGAGCTGAACTTTGTAACTAAACACTGAGATAATGATAAATAACTTAATTGTATTCAGCTTGACAGGCCTGGTTTGACATTTCACTTTTGCTGACTAAAATACACCCCAAAGGATGTTGTAGTCTGGGTGTATGTCTGAACATATGAAGAAAATGTAGAGAGATTCTTTTAGAAACTAATTACAAAATAGGAAGTTGAGGATTAAAAAAAGTGGTGCCTTGACCTGAGTACAAGTAAGTTCTTATGACAGAAATGTGTGATATGGCATGTTTCTGATGTTGTTGGTCTTGTGGACTGATGAGAAAATGTTTAATACTCAGTAATGGGATGTATATCTCCTGATGCTGCCTCTTTAAAAATGAGATATCTAATATGAAGTACTTGTCTAGGTTGCTTCTGCAGTCAGTCAGAGGGATGAGTAACTCCAGAATGAGCTTTCCTTCCTAAAATGGACAGGGTCTCAGTTGCCCTCTAAGGTGTCCATGTCTCTCCAGTGACTGTGGAAGCAGATTAGATATTTAATCAATACTTGATGTGCTACTTGTAGATGGGAAAAATTATGGCAAATGCATTTCTCCTGGTCTTTTTCCATGTTCTCCTACTTGTTACCTTTCCTCCTGTGTAGACAAAACATCTGTTTTCAAGCAGAGGATCTCTGGATAAAATCCTGCCTTCAGCAACCCTTTCAATACATTTCAAACACTTAACATTGAGCAGTGGAATACCACAGTAATATTTTAGGATGGTGGCTTTGAACTTGGGTTTTGTTTAAAGGTGCTTACAGCATGGTGTGATTTTGTTTGGTTCACTGAGTTCTCTTTGAATGTTGTTTACTCCTGAGTTAGAGTGAAAAATATATCTTTAAGAAATTTGTACTTCAGCATAGCATAGTTTTCTAGCTTAATTTCACTAAGTGTTATTTAATGGTGTAAGGCAGCTTTGTAGCTAGTCTCAACCATGTAAAACGTGGCACCAGGGTAGCAGGACATAGGCAAGTTTTGTACCAAAGTACAGATTTTTGGCAATTCATAATGCATCTGGTTTTTTGCATATACAATCTTCAACTGCAAATATGCATATATATCTCTCATCGCTGCTATTAATGAATGTTTTAGGCAGTTTTAACATTGAATTTTTTCAGAGGGGGCTTTAATATATGTTTAATGTGGGTTTTTTTTATTCATAATATGTGTTGCAGGTTTGAAGACCCTTCGATGTGGTGATGGGATTTTCAGCACACCTTCAAAACTTTTCCTAGTTTTCAGTTCATACTCCACACCTCTGAAGCAAATCACAGCATCATCCCCAGTGCATGCAGCCATTGTACCAAATTCTGTAGAGTTTCTCTCCTTCATCATATTTGTATACACCTTTATTTAAATAAATTATTTGTGCATTCCAAAATGTAACATACTAAATGAAAACAAACAACAATGTCATTGGTATAACAAAGCATTGTTTTAAACTATTAAAACTGAATTATAACTTCCCTGTAGTGTGAAGTAAATGTGGACAACAATGGTGTCATAGTTACTACAGTTATTACTGTGCCGAGATAAAGACATTTTTTATTGTGGCCTCAGACTCAGCTCAAAACTGTTTAAAATAATTTATCACAGACTGCATAACTTAGGAAAACAGTGTTCTGAGAGGCAGTTTTTCAGAATGGCCATCCTAAAAACTTACTTAGTGCTTACGTTAGCAAATGTGATAAAATTAATGGCATTTTTGAAATGCAAAAGAATAAGTCACTGCTTAATTCTGCTAACTCCTCGAAACTGGTTTGATGCTTGGCTGTAAGCCTGAACTAGTAATTTTAAATGAAACAGATGTAACATCTTTGTTTCGGCAATATGCAAAATAGCAGAAAAATAACATCTAAAGTAATTCGTAAACCAAGACAAGACTGCAATTTGTGCCAGAAAAGAGACATCTAATATTGCCTAAGGCCTTGTAAAGGACCAGAGTGATAAATCCCAACCCTTGGGCTACTTGTCCTCCAAGCCTCTCTCATTTGGAGTTATTAATTTATTATTTGGAGTTTCTGTTTGTACCATAAGGAGAGCCACAGAACAGGGACAAGGTGAGCTATCTCCAGGTTTACATTTTCTTATTTTTGGATTTTATAAGTTTACTCACTAGCGTAAGGGGGGTCTTACACAGACTTGAAGTTTTTACTCAAAGTAGTATAAGAATGGCAGCACCTTCCACTTGTTCTTAAGTGGTTCTGGTTCACAGGTGTGCATCCTACTGTATGGCCAGGACCCAGACTGTGCACTACACAAATGCTGGTCTCTGGTTCCTGATACACCATTTCTTTTCTTTAGACACTGTGACTAAACAATGCATAATAAAGCACATAAAGAAGTTCCAAACTGGAAAAGAATCAGCATGAAGGTTTAATCTATTTAGATGTCCTTCCCACTTTTCAAATGCTTCCACATGGCTGTTGCCCCCAGGAGGGATGCTTCAGTGCAACCGAGTTCCAGGTTTCTATAAATGTGTTTGCTAAGTGTTACCAGCTCACCACGACTGGCCAGCTTTTGTGGTCACACTGTCTTCAGCAAAGCACTACGTAGTTTTCCTTTCCATAAAACACTGGGGTGTCACTGGAACTGGAAAACTTAGCTTTCAGCAGCAACACGTTAACTTACAGACTTGATGATGGTTCTATAGTGCTGCATGTGGAATTGTGACAATTAAGAGCAATCTACAGTCACAAAAATTATTGGGGCCCCTGGGATGTACTAGTTTGAAAACAAACCAGTTGGAAATTCCAAGTCAGAACTATAAATTGATAGGAAAATTAAGATAAAGGCAATAGTACAAAAACACTGACCTAAACTGACAGAGTCAGAATGTGACCTGACACCCTGTGATGGAACAGTTTGATTAAATGGTGGCTACAGTCCCACTGGAGTGATGGATGTGGTTTTGTCAAAGCAGCGATCCTGTAGAAAGATCTGATCTTTCTCTGGAAGTCCAGTGGTGGATATCGAGCTCTTATCCTCTGGGAATCCAGTAGTAGTGCTCCTGTGGTGTTCCAAGCCACAGATTATATCCGGGAGTGCTTGGTTCCTCCCCCTGGGCGGGCGCATCTCACAATGGGATGATGTAACTCTATCAGTCATGCAGTGAGACTCGATGGCCCAGGAGTGCAGATAACCCTCAGAGGGAGTTATCAGGGATGAGTCATGGAAGAGATGAAGAACACTGCCCCACCTGTTCTAACATGGAGATGGTCACAGAATACATACTTTGGTTACACCTTTTCAACGTGTCTCAAGACACAGGATATAACCATTGCCACTCAGGCAATAATGTTCAGAGGGACTTCAGGATGGCCACCTGCTGCTGGAGTGAGCAGGTGTTCTTCAATCTCAGGCCAGGACCTGCTGCAGCAGATTACACAGAATATTCTGCCTTGAGTAATTATTAAAATGAAAATTGAAAGTTATTTAGGTAAATTATACACAATGTCTTTAATTCCTGCTAATTTTTAGTATCTCTGTATATGTACACTAATGACCATGTAAATTCCAGTATCAGTGATGATAAAAATGATAAACTAATCTTATGTTGCTTGTACTATCACTACAAGTGTACCTTAGGGGAGAAAAAGAGAGTTAAAGAATTAGCACATGCTAAACCCTTGTGCTGATTTGTTCCACTCAATTACCTGATTTTTCCTGAACTTTGAGAACACTCATCTGTATAGAAAAGCTACTACCTCATGAGCTCTCAACGACAGAAGCAAGGCAAAGCACTCACACAATATTTATTTATCCACTTGGTGATACTATTTTCTTTCTAAAATCTTCCTCTGTTCTCTAGGGCAGACACAACATTGCCGTAGAATTCCAGTGGGCTTAGTTCTTAGCTTCCTTGTGTACTTCATATACCACTCTTGACAGGCCAGGACACTGAAAATATTGTATCAGTTCTCCAAATCAGAAGATAGACTTAAAAAATGAGCTGTGAAATGAAGATAAATACCAGTTTTCTTTGGTGTATCTTCTGCATTTTGACTTCAGGGTTAAGTTTTTCATCTTTTTCTCTCTAACCATGAAAAACAGAGCTTTGTTTCTAAAACAAAGGCTAAAATTTATGTTAGAATCTGAGGAAGTGCCAGGAAAAACAAGGAGTAATAACCATGAAAGTAGGTAATAATATTTTCTCCTTTATTTATTGTGGGTTTGAAATAATGAGAAATGTCCTTAAATAGGTGTCAAACATGTAAAAGACTGTCCACCTTTACCTTTGGCAATTTCTGTGAAATACATCACAGTTATGCCCAACTTTGATTTAATCAGAGGAGATCTAGATGATCCCACCTATTTTCTCTTCCAGGACAGGAAATTCTCTCTATCTACTTCTCTCTCCATCTCTACAAACCGAGCCCACTGCAGTGCTTTCAGCCCTGAAATTCTCATAGTACTCCAGTGTGGGCAGTGCTGCCCAAACATGGCACAGTGTTGGGGTGAGGTGGGATTTACCTGGTAGCTGGCAAATAAATTCTAGGTGCCAGGTGCTTAGGGTGAGGTGCCCAGGAGCACTTGGCATATGTGGGAGGGGTATTTTTAAGCTGCACTGACCATTGCTCTGTGTTTCCCATGGGTTATTACATGTCTTGCCTGGCCACATGACCTTCAGAGATGCCTGTGTAAATACAACACTGGACCTTTTTTCCCACTTCCACCCTTGTGTTATCACCTGATCACCATTAGCTACTAAAAGCCAACAAACATTTTTAAAAAAATCAGCAGAATCAATCACAAAATCATAGAGTACCAGCTGGAAAGGAACTTCAAGGATCACCTGTTCAACCCTTTCTTGGCAAAAGCATGGTATAGATAAGGTGATCCAGCAGCCTGTCCAGCTGAATTTCGTAAATGTCCAGCTTTAGGGAATCCTCCACTTCCCTGTGGAGATTCTTTTCCTTGTAAAAAATGAGTGGCTGATTGTTATTGTGAAAATCTCTCCTCTTGTGTTCAATGAGAACCTCCCCAAGAGTAACTTGTACTCATTATCCCTCGTCTCTTTCTTGTGACTGCTTGTAAAAAGGGAGTCTCCCTCTTCCTGGTGGCCACACTTTAAATGCTGGAGCACAGAGATGAGGTCCTCCAAAGCTGCCTTTTCTCAAGGGTGAACCAACCCTTTTGTCTCAGCCTTTCCTCCCTGTCAGGCTTGCCAGTCCTTTGATCATCTTTGTGGCCCTTCTCTGGACCTCTCCAGCCTGTCCCCATCTTTTCTTGTACAACAGGGACCAGAATTGAACACAGTATTCTAGGTGTGACAAGCACTGAGATCAGAAAAGAAAACAAAAAGTTTCCAGATGGATTTCAGTGAAGGTAGAAAACTAAAAGCAAACTAAACGTAATATAACATACAGTAATGAAAAAAAAAATACTCTTGCTTTGTTTTGGTGGGTTGGCACCCTGAGTAAGAAAGTGCTACTGAGTGGAAATTGCCTAACTAATGCAGTAATTCATATCAGGTCAGTGTATTTTATTTATCTGGCTGTATTGTTAACAGTCATTTATTTGTCTGTATTACAGCAGCACCTGGAGACTCCAGATATGGGACTCATTGTGCTCCATTCTGTAAGACCATAATAAAACAAAAAAATCTAGACTACAGAGATATTCCATCCACGTGCAAAGAGAGAAAGTGGGAGGAAACTCGGGCTCATAAATAAAATGATTAGTAAGTTATAGTGGTCCTATTGCACCTGCAGCCTTGCCCTTGTAGACTCTTGGATTACAGCAATTAAGAACGTGCTATAAAACAAGTAGTGCAACATTATCTTGTTTCCAGTTAATATGTGTGTTTGCTAAGATCTCCCTTATCTTAGTTAATTGCTTTTCTCTAATGACCCAGTCTTTGCCAGACCCAGAGACCTTCCAAGCTATATTTAGCTACAAGCAGCTCCCACCTGCCTGTAATGAACACTCAGTTCAGAAGATTTCAGACTTCTTTTTCTTTTCTTTCTTTCTTTCTTTCTTTCTTTCTTTCTTTCTTTCTTTCTTTCTTTCTTTCTTTCTTTCTTTCTTTCTTTCTTTCTTTCTTTCTTTCTTTCTTTCTTTCTTTCTTTCTTTCTTTCTTTCTTTCTTTCTTTCTTTCTTTCTTTCTTTCTTTCTTTCTTTCTTTCTTTCTTTCTTTCTTTCTTTCTTTCTTTCTTTCTTTCTTTCTTTCTTTCTTTCTTTCTTTCTTTCTTTCCTCTCTCATTTTCCTGTGCATTCAATAGAAGGCCTTGGGCTGTGGGCTGCCAAGGCTCTGCAAGTGTGAGTCTCAAGGTGTCTAAATTCTATGGAAATGTGTCTGGAGTCATTCCACCTTTGAAGAAGCAGAATTGATGGCAGCAGGAGAGCCATGAGGTGCCCTTGCAGATAGAGTTGATGGTGACTAACACTGAGCACAGCTATAACAGCCTTCTCACAGCAACTTCCCCAGTAAGCTGCAAATTGGCAGCCTCTCCCAGAGGTACAAGAGTGTGAAATGCTCTTTGTCAAATAAATATGTTTGTATCTATTAAGAATGGGGGTTTAGCCGACTGTGTGCTAAATAGGTGACAATCTCTTTAATAGATCTTTCTTACTAGTTTTTCCACAAGTTCTTATGTTTTGTTTTCATAGAATGGTTTGGGTTGGAAGGGACCTTAAAAATCACCCAGTTCCAACCCCACTGCCATAGGCAGGTTGCTCAGAGCCCCATCCAACCTGGCCTTGAACACTGACAGGAATGGGGCTTCCACAGCTTTCTCTGGGCAACCTGTTGCAGTGCCTCACCACTCTCACAGTAAAGAATTTTGTCCCATTTTCAAGCTTCTTTTCCTTTGAAAACCATCTTTTTAGGTTCTGTTCTTGTTTCACTTTCTTTTACGTGGAAGAAAAGGATTGCAATTTGATGTTATTTTGCATTTATGATGCAGACTGTTCTGCCAGGGATGATTTTCTCGACTATACCCATTCATTCACTCTGCCATGTTTCTCATGATTACTCTGGTTCAGCTATCACCCTCACTGAAGTCAGCTGAAAATACTGTCTTTCCACACACCTTTTTCCAAATCCTGCTCCATCAGCCATGGCAAAGATTTATATTTTTAAACAATTGCTCCAGTCCTTGTTCAGTTGCATTATAAGCCTTGGAAGTGGATTCTAATTAAGTCCCCTAAACCAGGAAATAAATTTTGTCAATTGAATATTAATAGTTCAGAGGTTCAAACACATTTTGTTATGGTCAGCTTTTTCTAAGGAGGAAGAGTTAAAGTTAAATATTCAGATCAATCAGAAATGTCGACTTGCTTTTAATGCATTCACATTTGAAACATTTAAACTTTGACATCATTTGTTTGCTTCAGCAGTCATTTGTTTCAAATCAGCAACCAAAAAATTATTGACTTTTGACGTGAAGTTTTGTGTTGCTACACCAGGGCCTTAATCTTAAATTTGCCTTTAAAAGATGAAATGCATTTGGAGCTGCTTAAAACCACATCTCAAATTGGCTGCCTTATCTGTCTTAGCCAGCAGTGCATTTTACATTTCTGCAGAGGCAAAGTGACGGTGGTACCCAGGCCCACTGCAGCTCAGCACACGTCAGTGTCTGTGCTTCAGTGCTCATCGTGACTGGCACAATAGCCTGAGAGAATTAAAATATATTCCTGGTCCGTGAGTCAGACCTGGGTATTAATAATGAGCTCCATTTAAGTGGGAAGAAATAATTTTTCATTTCATATATCAGGTCTGATTTGCCATCTCCTTTAAAAAAACAACAAGCCCAACTCTCCTGAAAATCACCTACAACAAAAAAGAGGTTCAGCCTGTCAAGGAAATGGGCTGAGACTATGTGCTGCCATATTTAAATTTTCTTAATCATGTTTCTTTCTCTTACTCCAAGCATTCAGTTGATATCATCATGTCATCCTCCTCTCTCCTTAGACTGCTTTTAACACTCTTTTGGTTGATATCATTTCATGGAGAACCTACCCGAAACTTCAAAGCTTTCAAAGGGACATTGGCTGTCCCCAGGCCAAGTTGTACAGAGAAATATCTGCTACCCTACAGCACAACAACCAAGTGTGCAAAATTACAAGCTCTTCTCCTTCAAGTGCACCTGCGGGTCTACAGGTATATTTCTAGTTTAAAATGTAGTTAAGGCACCTTAGACTGATGTTTCTCATTTCTTCACCAGCTGGATAGCTATTATCCAAGCAACTCTGGCTTACAGGCATTGACTGCATTCATCCAGCACTCTGCTCTCCCTGTTCATTGTCACACGCCTGCCAACAAAGAAAGCAGTTTTCATATGGAAAAATACGTATTTCTCTTCCACTTTTTTACCTCTCTTAAAGTTACTTAGAAGTAAGTGGGGTTGCTTTTGCCAGACACCTAGGTTTCTGTGCTAAAGACACGTTATTTTAAACTCGAAGTACCTTAATCCACATACAGAGCAATAGGGTGAGCTTTTCCCTGATATAACCCCCTCTCCAAGTTGTACCTCGTCTTTGAGACCTCTGCTCAGACATCTCTGTAAAAGCTGCAGTGTTATGACAATTCCCATTAGCTAATCTAATTATATAATGTGAGGAAAAGTGAAATCAGATAGAAAATTGTTATTTGGAAATATTGGAAATTTAATTTGTTGACATTGAATGTAACCAAATTGAAATTTTTTTTAGGTAGTTGTAGAAGATTTTAAAATAAATCTTGGGTAAATGGAGATCTGCATGGTATATCAAGCAGCAATTAGGTGGTTGTGTTTTCCTCTTCACTGTGATGAGAAGTGATTCATAAGGTGAATGCTGGGTTGTGATGGTTGCCAGACTTAGCAGAGAATCAGCTCTCTGTTGGACTGGATCAATGTAAGGTGAGCACCTTACTGTTTCAGCAAGATTTTGGCTTAGTCTCCCTGTGGGAATTGCACATTTCAGGCAGCTGGCACTGCAAAGGTACAGGGATAACTTTGATTAATGCAGATTGCTCTTTGAAATTCAGAGTGAAGACTGTGTTGGGGGGCAATGAAGGTGCTCTGAGCTTTAATACAGCACATGGCCCATCTCTGCCAGCAGCTGTGCTGGCTGTGGAAACCTCGTGAGCAGAACCCCACTGGAGATTAGAGGCAGGTAAAAAAATATTCTAGGAAACGATTATGTCCTGTGATTTTTGTGAAACACACATTTTTTGGCTGTGCAAACCCAAAGGGGGAATATTTAATTGAAAGAGAGTCAGCAATTATGAAAGATGAAATGAGACTAAATGGGAACTTGGGTTTCATCCTCAAGCAGCTGCCAAGTCACCGGCAGGGACAGCAACAGGTATCAGCTCCCTTCCCTGCCCATTCTTCCCTCCTCTTCATCCTTCCCTGAACTTTGATTGGGGCACCAGTGCCCAGGTAACACCTGCATCTGTGTTCACGTGGATTTATGAAAATCACGGGAACAGAAGACAATCACCCGTTAATTAGTTGTTTCATTGTCCTTTCTCAGCAGGGATATTTCTATCTCCATGTGAAGGGAACAGAAACATGCCTGGATGCTCAGGCAGGAGAGGCTTCCAAAAAGATCTGGCCTGCTACTTTCTAAAATACCTTGTGTTTCAATTCTACATAGTGAATAGGGAAAGAGGGAAAAGAGAGGTGATTCATGATTTTTGGGTGCTGAGTTGGAAGACACATGTTTCTATTCTGCTTTCTCCCTTCCCTGCGTATGGGTTTGCTCAGCTGTAAAAAAAGGACCCCAGACTTTTTTCTTTCTCAAATCCATGCTAGCATATGAGACAAAACTACACACAGCTTTTACCCCACCAGAATGGCTCAGCTGGCCAAACCAGGACTGCTGAATCCCAGTGGTTTGTTACTAATGGTAATACCAACTGCTCACATCTTCTTCAACTGTTCTCACATCTTGGTTCCCTGGATTTTTTGGAACTATCCTCACCCAGAGCGCAGAAGTAAACATCACCAGAAAAGCACCACAGCACCCCAGATAATACGTAGGTGTCCTCTGAAAAGAGCATTTCTTTCGTCTGTGGATCCCATATGGCTGGGCTGTGTGCTAAGAAGATGTCATGCAAAATAATGGGATTTTTGTGCTTTTTTTTTTTGTTGTTTGTTATGTTACTGTTTGCTTACTAAAATAATTTTGAACAAAGAAAGAAAAACGCCAAAAAACATAGTGGGATCTTCCAGTGAATAGATGGGAGGAAAACCTATTGGAACTTCTCAGGATTTTTATGCCTTTTTCTTAATCCATCCAGCATAGACTGCTATTAAAGACATGGAACTAAATTCAGCTGACCATTTGTAAGTGTCATTGTGGCAATTTCTATCTGTCTAGGTAAGCAGTTTCATTAATACTGTGTATTCTGTGTATAAAAAGTCTGGCTTTCTTTCTATCTCTGCTGTAATAACTGCTGGTTTAAAAAGTACAGCTCAGGAGAATATAAAGCATAAAACTGACCTGTCTCCAGGTTATAATATAAATGGCACAGGGAATATTTTCATGATGAAGAGATACTTCCAGAAAGACAGGCATAATGACATATAAAAGCCACTTTACAATAACTTTACGTGCCCTCAAATATTCAGCATTCTGCTGGACCATAATGGGTATGAGACTGCACTGCCTCCTGTGGAGATGTCCTTTGCAACTTAAAGGTTTAAATAAAAGGACATTTGAGACTTGTATTTGAAAAGCACCTCCTGACACGTAGTGGATTTAGCTTTTCTTGGGAAGAATCTCTTAGAAATTATGAGCTTGAATTTCATTACATATTGATGTTTTCTTCTTTTACACTTTTACTATGGCAGCTGAACACACTTTTGCTTGGACCAAAGTCTGGCCCTACTCTGCTTAGTGCCCCAAAACTGCTTCTTGCTCAGTGGAGGAAAGAGCTCCTCTGCCCTGTGGGGTCCTGAGCACAAATGGGAGTAGGAGGGGCACAAAGAGGCAGGGGAGTGTGTGTGTGAAGAGGGGTGGAAATTCCTGTTTCACTCTTCAGTCCCTGGTTGGCTTGATCCCCCAGGGGCTGCAGAAGAAGGGGGATTTCAGAGGAGCATGGTTATGAGTAATGTTCCTCACTGTTCAACATCTTTGTCAGCAACAGGGACAGTGAGTTTGTGGGCATCTTCAGCAAGTTAGCAGATGACACTGAGCTGTGGGGTGCAGTCTACTTGCTGGAGGGAAGAGATGACATAGAGAGAGACCTTGACAGGCTTGAGAGCTGGGCCTGTGCAAAGCAAACCTCATAATATCCAACAAGATCAAGTAATAGGTTCTGCACCTGGGCTGGGGAAATCCCAAGCACAAGTACAGTCTGGGTAGAGAATGGATTAAGATCAGCTCTGGGGAAAATGACTTGGGGGTCTGGATGGATGTCTTGGTTTGAAAGACAGATGTCTGCTAAGAAAGGCAGGAATCTTTCTTGAAATGGAAAATGTAACCCCCCTCCCTCCAAATTATTATAATCTTGAAATTAAGGGGCTCTCAGCCAAAGATATGGGAATAGGAATAATAATTCTTTACCAGGAAAAAATAAAATAGAAATAGAGTATTACAGAGAACAAACCCAAAACACTGACAGAGTCAGAATACAACCTGACCTGTTGGTCAGGGAGTTGGTAGCAGTCCCATTAAATGGTGGCTGCAGTCCTCCTGGAGTGACAGCTGTGGTTCAGTTGAAGCAGTGCTCCTGTAGAAGGGTGGTTTTCCTCTGAAGGTCCAGTGATGATGTGGAAATGTCCGGTTTTTCATCTGGAATCCAGTGGAAAGAAGGCTGCCTTGGTGTTCCAAATCTCAGATTTGATTTAGGTAGGAAATGCCTGGCTCCTCCCCCTGGGTGGAGCATCTCCCAATGGGATGATGTAATTTTATCAGTCATGCAGTGGGACTCAATGGCCCATTAACAGAAGATATCTTCCTGGAGGAAGGATGGGTTGTGGAAAAGATAAGGATCACTGCCCCACATGTTTTCGACAGATGGTGATAGAATACATACTTTTGGTCACATCCTGTATTGTAACCCAAGACAGTGGACAGGAAGCTCAACAGGAGCCAGTGATGTGCATGGGCAACCCAGAGAGCCAGATGTGTCCTGGGCTGCATCAAAAACAGAATGACCAGCTGGACATGGAAGGTGGTTCTGCCCTTCTTCTCCATTCTCATGAAATCTCACATGAAGTGTTGTGTACTACTCTGGGGGCCCCAGCACAAGAAGGATATGAGCTGCTGGAGAAAGTCCAGAGGAGTCCATGAGGATGATGAGAGGGCTGGAGCTGTGAAGACAGGCTGAGAGGGGAAGAGAAGGCTCCAGGGAGACCTTACAGCACCTTCTAGTACCAAACAGGGGCTTACATTAATGCTAGAAAGGGACTTTACAAGAGCACATAGGGATGGAACAATGGGGAATTTTGATTTGGATTAGATATAAGGAAGTAATTCTTCACCATGAGGATGGTGAGGCACTGGAGCAGGTTTCCCAGAGAAGCTGTGGAGTATTCAAGGCCAGGCTGGATGGGGCTTGGAGCCACCTGATCTAATGGAAGGTATCCCAGCCCATGGCAGGGGGAGCTGGAAGTAGATGACCTTTAAAGCCCCTTTCAACCCAAAACATTCTATGATCCTATTAAACAAGGAGACAGTGTGACATTTCCTGGAGTGGGAATTGCTTGAAGACAGACCACAGTCCTGCAGCTTGCTTGCCAGGGAGCTGTCAAAGCCAATATGGCTCCCAGCCCAGCAGTGAAATGGTGAAAGGCAGCCTAGCAGGGAGCCAAAAGTAAATTTTACACAGCTTCAGGGTAGGTACAATAGATGCAGCCCATCAGTGCCAGCTTAGCTGGCTCAGCACCACCAGTCAGTGCAGCCCTGGGCCACCCCAGGTGATTCTCAGGGCAAAACACTCCCCCTCATTCTGGGTGCACTGTGGTATATCTGTTGCCACTGAGATAATTAGATCTAATAGTTTCTATGCTTGCATAAAGTGGGATTTTTGCAACCTCCCCATTTCTTGCTGTCTGCCTGTAAAAACCAGCCAGTTCACAAACCTGATCAGTTTTGATGGTGATATTACTGTAAGTGGTGTTAACAGGATCAGGATGTCACACCTCACTGACCAGGGAGTGGATGGCATGTTTTGGCAGATTTACCCACTTGCTCCTTAATGAAGAGAATGTGATCTGACATTTTTTCTGTATTCTTTAGAGAAAAGCTCCAAGGGAAATACTTGGAGAGTGCAATGACCTATTAAGTTGCCTGATTTGTGGCTGCAGCTGTTTCCTTTGTGCAAGCACTGGCAGGACTGGTGATTCATGGGCAGGAAAAGATCACTCTTGCATTTGGTTTGCTGCAAGCTGCTCTTTTGTACCTTCCTCACTCACCGTGGCATGGGCAGCTTTGGGGCACTCAGCTGGAACATTTGACTGCTGCAGGAGAGGCAGAGTCATCCTTGGGCTTTTGAAGAGCTGTTTTGAGGCTGCAAAGCACCCATCAGTGCTGGGCAAAAAAAGCAGTGAGATACAGTGTTCCTACTAACCCGGTTAAGCCAAGAAGCCTGAAATGTGAATGTTTAAGGAATATCAAGCAAATTTCTGTGTTTTTAAATGGGACTTTGGAAATCTACTTCCAGAGAGGTGTGGAGGGCACCAGTGATGCAGAGCATCACTGCTTATGCACAACTCCCACAGAGAGGAGAGTGGGGTGGGGGTGGAAAGCATTGGTGAGCCTGAAGCAGAACTTGGCTCTGAGGTTTGCAGAGTACCAGCCTGATACTTACACACCTCTGGTATGCTTTTAATGCAAAACAACGAACATCATGTACTAGGAATTGTCATTGCTGGAAATGCTTGTAAATCATGGGGCTGCACGCTCCCATTCTGAATGGCAGAGGATGTAGGTGACTTACAAGGACATTGATAGGATGGCAATCTTTAGATAATTTCTGGAACAAAACCTAAAAACTGCCAAAGTACTTCAAGCAAATTATAACACCCACCTTATATTTTAATGCCACCTTAAGCTGTATTCTGCATCAGTCAGCTGTGGGAGGAGATGACATAAACAGTCAATTAATGTTTCTTTTCACTTTCAAGTTAAGATTGAAAAATGTGGTCACTGAGCTGTCTTTTTCTGACAGTTTCTTAACAGCTCTACACTTTGCAGAGAAGTTTCTGTCAGTCTCAGTGCTAGAGCTGTGCTATAAGCAAAGGGGGGAGCCCCTCCACTGCACTGGGTGGACCATCAGCATCCACGAGCACCACATGTACTTGCACCGACTGCAAAACTGCCTTCTTCTTCCATGTTTTGCCATGTTTTGCCAGGTGTAGTGGGATAAGTGTTTCTGAGGAGGGGAGGAGGGTTCACACATCCCTCATTGGAATCCAAACAGGATCCTTTTGGGGAAGTCCTGCACTCGGGTTCACCCAGAGCTGGGTGGGGACAGAAGACATATTTAGCACCAGAAAGCTGTGATAGCTGGTAGTTGCACCACTTGAACACATCTTTTGGGTCTGTTTCAGCTGCGTTTGCACTTGAAGTATTCTGCGAGTACAAATATCAATTTGTGATGGAATACCTGAGTGTGCAATGTTTTCTGGAACAAGCCCCACCTTCCCCCTGGTGCCCATCGTGGCACAGAAGCTACCTGGAAACACTGGCTTGTCTCCTACTCACCAGTGTATGCCAGGCACCTACTAGTGAGCTACATCAGTGATTTTAGTTCTTTGAGCAGAATTCTTTAAAACAGTTCTGGGCTCCACAGGTGTAATCTGCACTGTCAGCAGTGACTCTGTGGGTACTGACGAGCTGAGCTCAAGATGCTGTCTTACAGGTGGGTGGTGGGGAAAAAAAGATCTGTCTTTTATAAATATATTTGGATAATTGCAGTTACCCAGATCACCCTCACGTCCTTTCCCACTCCCTCCTGAAAACGAGAGTGTTAACAAAGCAAGTCTGCTATTTTATTGCTATTGGGATAACCAGATTCCTGAGTTTGGGATAACCAGATTCCTGAGTTTCCAATCATAATTCAGAATTTTTTTTCTAAACGTCATACATTGAGTGTGATTGACTTTCTGCCAGATTTTTATTAGATAATTTGCACAGCACTTCTGTCAGGAGAGAAAATGTGGGGAAAATGGTGCAAAGGAACGATAAAATAGGAAGATGGAAGAAACAAATAGGAAGAAAAGAAATCTGAAATATCAAACAAAAAGGTTTGGTTATTTAATTTTTTTTTTAAATAAAAGAACTGTGAATCACAGCCCAGCATTGCCTTTACAGCTCAGTTTCACTCAGTTAAACCAGCCTCCCTGTGTAATTTGGGTCTGATTTAGGTAGCCTACTGCAGTCTCCCCAGTAGACATTCTCCTTTTTATTTAAAGCACTCCTGTTTCCTGCCATGAATATCTGACCTAAACCTAAATCAGCATGTTTACAATCAAATCTATCCACTAATGATATCTCCTGAAATCTGGCTGTGTGCTGATAGCACAACCAAGAAGCTCCGTGTCTGTACAGCACAGGTTCCCCAGTGTCCTTGTGAGAACTGGGGCAAGCTGCCTCCCACAGTTCGTGCTATTTGAGCTGAATCTCGTGGCAAGGGAGGCACAAGGGAGGCTTGCAGCGTGTCAGGCCCCCTGCAGCAATGCTCTGCCAGGGTGTTTGTGCCTGTGCAGCCCTTGGAAAACACAGCATCCTCCTTGCATGGGTATGAACGTGCACAGAGGTGGTTGCCATGCACCCACTGAGGTGCTCAGGGCACAGCAATCGTTCAGCTGCCTGTCAACAGTCACTCCTTTCTCACTGGAACAGAAACACTCTGGAAGGATTTGTTCTCGTCAAGCTGTACAAATTTTCCACAAAAAACCCCAAAAACACAACAACCCACCCTTTCCCCCAAAACCCCAAACAAGCAAACAATAAAACCCCAAAATATAACAAAAAAACCCCACAAACCAAACCCAAACAAACCAGAAAAACAATCAGCCAACCAAAAATTAAAAACCAACAACATAACCAACCAACTAATAAACAAAAAAAAAAAACAAAAAAAAAAAAATCAAAACTCCCCAAAAAAACCAAAAACCCAACCAACCAAAAAAACCTCCCAAACACAACACTCAAAAACACCCCCTAGCAAAAGACAACAGAAGAGTTTGCAGCAACGTAGGCTGTCAGAGGTGTTATAGTCTGAAAACAATTGAATTATTCTAAATAAGCTTGATGACTACCCTTAGCATTGCTGTAAATAGGTATCAAAAACCCATAGTGAAGAAGGGATTATATGCATGTATGAATATATATTCCTTCCACTAGAGTGAACAAATACAAGATGAAACCAAGCCAGAAGGCTGCAAACACAGATGACCACATATTGATCAGAGTACAATAAAAAAAAACAACTGGCTTACTTGTGCTAATAAAACCATTAGTCATACTGTCAGAGATAGCGTTCACAAAGCCAGAAATCTCATTTTGGAGGAAGCTGTATTTCCTAAAGTGCGGTAAGGAAAATCATGAAATTTATGGGCATCACATCACTAGACCAAATATAGAACAGTGTAGCACCCTATGGCATGAGAACTTTGTATCCAATATTGATCAGCTGTTTGTGTACAGGTGTCCAAGCATTTGCTGCTTAAACACCTGCATCTGTCCCCAAGCACACAAACACTTGCATGCATGCACTCATGTAAATATTATTTTATTGGCATTTCAGGGACATATACTTTTGCTTCTGTTTGGTCTTGCAATCTTGCTTCCTCTCTTGCTTGCTTTAGGATAAGCAGCCAACTGCTGCCATTCCCCTCCCCCAGGTGCAAGAGAGGAGATTTTGTCTGGCAGCAGAAAGAAATGGGAAGAATATTCAGCAGTGTTGGAGAAAAGCTAAAGTGGCCTGCTTTCAGCAGTGCTGCAATTCACAAATCCTTCTTTTTCTTTTTCTTTTTCTTTTTCTTTTTCTTTTTCTTTTTCTTTTTCTTTTTCTTTTTCTTTTTCTTTTTCTTTTCTTTCTTTCTTTCTTTCTTTCTTTCTTTCTTTCTTTCTTTCTTTCTTTCTTTCTTTCTTTCTTTCTTTCTTTCTTTCTTTCTTTCTTTCTTTCTTTCTTTCTTTCTTTCTTTCTTTCTTTCTTCCTTCCTTCCTTCCTTCCTTCCTTCCTTCCTTCCTTCCTTCCTTCCTTCCTTCCTTCCTTCCTTCCTTCCTTCCTTCCTTCCTTCCTTCCTTCCTTCCTTCCTTCCTTCCTTCCTTCCTTCCTTCCTTCCTTCCTTCCTTCCTTCCTTCCTTCCTTCCTTCCTTCCTTCCTTCCTTCCTTCCTTCCTTCCTTCCTTCCTTCCTTCCTTCTCCCCCTTAGGTGTACTCTCTTAAATTTCTTTCTATATGCTTCAGCTTTAAATAATCGAATATCTGGGGTTTTTTGGAGGGGAGGGGGAGGCAAAGAGGATATTAATGATAAATAGGAAAATGTATTAATCATATTATTCTAGGAAGTCAGACCATAGATCTTAATATTTTCAAAGATCATTTAATCACTTTGTTCCCTTCTCCCTGAAGGGAATCAGATTACCAACCCCTTCGCTGCATCCTGGGACTGTATAGTTTTTTGTCAGTCTCTTTATGGTTAACCTCTTTGTCATAATATTGATTTTAAACAAAAATATCCTTTCTGCCTTACTTAACTTTGATATGCCACAGAGCCATGTAACTATAGCTATCTTTAGATCATTGTCTAATCTTAGTATTTGAAATTGAGTTACTATGTCTAATCAGTTCTTCCCAGAAGTGCCTTACTAAAGCCACAGAAGAGTTCATTAAGAAACCCATCTGACTTGAGATTTGCCTCCTGCAGGCTCCTCTCTACCCAAAATTATCAGTATTGTGAAAGAGACCAGTGATGACAGCCTTCTCCCCATCCCTCTCTGGAGAGCAAGGCAGAGCCTGAGGAGTGGCAGAGCCTGGGCAGGGGCTGTGTGCAGTGAGTGTCTGCTGGGAGTGAGGAGCTGCTGAGCCCCGGGAGCACAGGACAGGAGCAGTGGCAACATCAGGGACCTGTGATGTGGATGTGATGGCTGTCAGGGACAGTCAGATCCAATGTACAGACTTTGTCACCAGATTCCTTGGATCTTACTTGGATGCAAACATGCGGGCAGTCTGCTCTTGGCTGGGAGGTCCATGTGTCCGTGGTAGCCACGCTCCCCATGATGATCTGAACCCATTCACCTTCCAAGCAGCTCAGCACAGGCTGCTGGAGCACATCCCATGGGCTGGGTGCTTTCGCTGATCTTGGCTGCCACTGGCTGCTGGGGCTTGTCCCCTCTGCTCTCTGAAGATCACACAGCTGTGACCCTTCTGAGAGCCCCACAGAGCTGTGCAGCACCGCCAGCTGTGCCCGGTACCCATCCAGCGAGGACTCAGTGAGGGCTCCAAGGATGGAGACTGCCGTCTGTGCAGCATGCACCCTCTGCAAGGGGCAGTTCACCTCCCCAGGAGGACAAGGTGTCCTGGCAAGGCAAAGATCTGAATGAGAAACTGGAGCCCTCCAGGAGACAGAGGAGTCTGGTGCAGAAGGAAACTCCCCCTGGGTTCACAGGGCTTGCTGTGAGTAGAGCTGCTGCCTGCTGCTCTGTATCTCTGGGGAACTCTGGCAAAGGGGGATGACCACAGTGCACAGGCCCTGTGCTGGAACCAGCTCAGGCACTCTGGATGAGACCTTGGTTGAGTTCAACATGGCCATTAGGGCACCAGAGGTACTTAGAAAAGCCCTCTGCAGCCTCCATGCCATGGCTTTTCCCTGAGCTACTGCATCCTCCTCTTCCTTCCCTTGCCCTCGCTGTGACCCCTGCTTCCTGCATGGCAATCCCTTCTGGCTCAGGTCCAGCCTTGGGCTTTTCCCCCAGGGATCTCTGGAACAGAGTGCACCACGGCCTGTGGTTTCTGCAGCCTGTGATGTTTGTGGTGCAGAGCTGATGTTGTGCAGCACACGTGCTCTGCACACACACACACACACCTGGGCATGTGGTCACGCTTTGCTCCCCACTGGACATCTGATGGAGCATCTCCCTGCACGTGCTGGATGCAGAGGAGCAGAAAATGGCACACTGCACACATTGCAGCTTTAGAAAGGCAATTATGTCGATCCTTGTGAGTACCTACTGTGTCATTACCAGCCTAAGCTTTGTTTTGGCGTTCTTTTTCAGGGGACAGCTAATTAGGAGTGACAAACTTTTACACCGGACAAAGTTCATCAATTTGTAAACATTTCTGATTGGAGCATGTAATGCTTTGTGAAATACTGGTAATTAAGTCCAGATAATAATCCCTCCAGCCTTTCAGAACAATCAAGCAAAATGTTAATTAAACAATCAGTGTCCTCCATGTAGAAAAAAAAGTAGTTCAGGTCACGATAATTAATTATCTTTTGCTCTACTCCCCGAGCAGTTTTTATGACTGTGGTCTGTGAATATTAAAAATAATCTGGTGATGAGAGACCAGATGGCTAAGGAGGTTGAAAATGGCATGTGTTGCTTTTCACTTGAGGATTATGTGCTTCATTCAGACGTTGCTGCTTTTGATGGCTGTTGAACTGCCTAAATGAAATGAGTTGGTGAACCACAAAAGTGCCCCAGAACAGGCCATAATTTGCACCATTGAGGAAGAATTCCTAAGGCTGGGAAGGATTTAAATAGGTTTACAGCTGGTTACATTTGGCTTTAATTAATGATTCTAGACACCTTTTATTTAGAGATCTATCTATCTATCTAAAATAGGATTTAGGAGATCTAGTATATTAGGAATAATTATATCATTCCTAAGAAAATATAGTAATTGGTACATTTATATTATGCCTGATTTTTCTAATGGTTTCTAAATTATTCATAATAATTTTAGATTACTCATTTTAGTTATTTCAAATGATTCCTATTATTTTAGGAATAATAAAAGTCTTGATTTCCAAGTTGGACTACTCTGGTGAAGGGACTTCACTGATGCCTGTGAATTTTGGATAAAGCCTTTAGAAAGCAGGATGATTTACACAGATTATGAATGTTTGTTTGTTTCTTAACCCACAAAACATATCAAATCCCATGCCTTTTACAGGAATTAGATGTATTTGTGGAGGTATTGCTCTGTGATCTCCTTGTCTTCTGGGAGCTTCACTTTCTAATGAAGACTCCTTGGTACTTTGTAGGGAAAATGTGTTTTAAAAATTAGGAATAAAAAGTGAAATAAACCACTCTCATGCAAACTATGTCAAAGCTGGGTTTTGTAAAAGGAGGGACAGAGCAGTGCAGGGAATTTTATGCCCAGGCTGAGCCAGTTCATTATTGAAGAGAATAAGGTAGCTCCAATTCTGTTTCCTTCTTGTTGCACTCCTAGCTCTGTAAGCATCCCTACAACTAAGGCATTTTGTGTTATATTGAAAATTCTGGGAAGGCTCTTTTGTGCTGCAAATTAATGCTCCTTCTGTCTTTCTTTTTTTGTTTGCTTGTTTGTTTTTTTGTTAGGCTTAAAACCTATACTCTGAATGTGGTTTGAGCAAAACTTGAGGCTCCTTATTCTGTATTCTACTACAATTACACCTAATAGAAGAAAAAAGGGAACTAAATTGTTCCAAGGCAATTCCTTGGCCCTTTGCTGAGTATTTGCACTACTGAGTGGGTCATACTGCATCTAAAGGGACACTGAGGTGAGACCTTTCACTGTCATAGGATTCTTTTTCAAAGAGGCATGCAAGGAGAAGCCTTTGAGAAACATCACTTTTCCTTGTCCTGTCCAGCCTGAATTGTTCTGTGCTAAAGAACATGGTTATGAAAAAAAAAAAAAGAGAAACTGAAGAAATCTGCTTTTTGTGGAAATAAAAAAAAAATTACTATTAGAGATTGGAAAAACTGCGTTTTCCTGTTGGTAAGACCACCATGCTCCTATCACTTTGAAAAGCTTTTCAGGTTGAGACTTACAAGGTGTAATTAAGAACCTAAATGTGTTGCCTCAATAAAAAGCATCATCACTGAAAGCCCTTTTCAGATAAAGACCAATTCCTATCTTGGAGCTGCCTCTCTCTTCACTGGTCACATGGTGATCAAAGATTTGATGATCAGGAAAGTGATTCCTGGCCTCTGACTCTGGAAATTTCAATTGTGCCCCCATAAGAGGGAGATGAGGGTGTTTTTCTCTATATCACAGAGTTTTTGTGAGAGTTGACATTTGTGAGGCATATCTGTTATGCCTCAGGTCATTCTGTATTGATTATATGATTCTCTACTTAAGCCATGACATTTATATATCAATTTATGGATGTAGTATTACTTCTTTTCTCCCAAGGCTGATTTTTGAAATCACAGAATCCTAGAATGCTTTGGGTTGGAATGGTTCTTAAAGATCTCATCTAGTTCCAGCACCCCCTGCCATGGGCAGGGATGCCACGCACTACACCAGATTGCTCAAATTCTGTATATTTAATATAGCAACCCTTCATACAAAATTAGTACATCTATAAATTCTATAATTCTGCTATGACTGTTTTGTTTCTTCTTCCTTTATGGGCACAGAGCCAGAAATGCACAAGATTTTATGAAATGTTTTACCTGGTGCTTGGTCACAGGACCGTCACATTTTCTTCTTGAAAAATATCCAGTCAACACAAATGCTAATTTTTTCGACAGGATTTAAAATGGATACGTAATTTTTGCAAGTTCATATACTATGTAAAGCCTGTCATTTCTCAAGCTGTGCTACTGATGATGTCTGGTGAATACTGAGCACTTGTTATCTCTTATATGGAGCTCTGCCTAGTCAGCAGTGACAGCTGATCAAATGGCTGCTGTAAAAGGCTCACCTTGTCTTGGAGAGACAAGCCTTCAGGACAAGCAAAACTTTGAGTGCCAGTCTGTCAGGGATGTTTCTGCCATCTAGCAGGTGGCCAGTGCTCAAAGGCTGGCCTTCTTTACTCCTTCTTAAAATTCAGCTGGTTTTGGTCACTAGAAAAAAGAGTAACAACCCCTGGGGTCTTGCACACACAGCTATGCACTGGATGAGGAGGGATCTCCCAGTTCTGTCCAGAAGCTGAATCTGGCTACAAGAATCGATCCTGCCAGCAAAGGTTTTATAATTAATTCTAATAATTTTAACCAGGAATAATTTTAGAGGCAACTAGCCTATTCACTGACAATTTCCACAGAGAAAAATATCTCAGAAGAAAGGTATTTCCAGCATTGTCTTAGGCAACTCCATTTCTAAGAGATAAACCAGAGCTATATTCCTATTGTGAGATATATGTGCCTTCAGTAGCAATTACTAATCATAGGTTATTTTTCTGTTGTTCTCACACTATCCATAAAGCTGGCTCCATACCTACCTCTCATGATCTGTTTGGGAGTACATAAAGCAGAGTATGCCTGTTGCTGTCTAATATATGGAGAGTTATGGGAATCCCTGTTCTTAGAGATTTACATAAATGTGGGTTTTCCCTATTTTCTTCTGCTACACTTCTATTGTCAGTAGAATGCTCGTAGGATTCTTCAGCCTTCAAGGACACAATTTCTTTTGCAATGGCCTTTATAAGAGTAACTTCACGGCTCAGCCAGTTTTAAGCCTTAAATTCTTTTCAAGCACTGATGGACAGAATTTCTTTCAAGATGATTCATAATAGCCAAATCACTTCAAAGAACTCATCATGGGACTACAGAAGCCGGAGGTTATTGGATGTCTTTCAATACATGCTATGGAAATGCCCATCCTCTGATGGAAGCCAGAAGTCAGGACAGAAACCTAGAGCTATCTATGATCCTATAGTGCAGCCTGTTTTCTTCCCACAGCTATGGATAACAGTGGGACATATGAAGTCTCCATGAAAGAGACCATAGTTATGTTTAGCCACCTGTGGGCTTTGTTCCTGGCAATTACAGCTATTAATTCTAATATGACACCAAATATTTGGATGCCTCTAGGGAATGGATTTTTCTCTTCTTACAGTTCCACCAGATTTGTGCTAGTGTGTCTGATCACAACCAAGGCCACACTTATCAGCCTTGTTCCCACTGACACTAGCAATGACACAGCATGTGCAAGGTTCCCTACCCAAACATTCTGCCAGATTTCCTGCAGGCTCTGTTTCTGCTCCCAGGACCTCGAGCACCTCTCTTGCTCTGCAGGGGCCTCTGTGTCAGGTTTCATGGCTGGCACTGATGGGGCAATCCTACTCAATCCTACTGAAAGGGTGGAAGAGCACAAAACACCTGAGTCTGAAGGCATTGCTGGGTTTCTTGACATCTTCTTCCCAAGCACTAAGATAAACTGAGGATCACACGTGTGTGGGTGTTGTGGTGAAGGGTCTAGAAGGTCAAACAAAGAGCAGCTCAGGGAGCTGTGGGTGTTCAGCCTGGAGTGTCCAGGGGTGATCTTTTCCTCTCTACAACAGCCTGAAAGGTGGCTGTAGCTGGCTGGGGATCAGCCTGTTCTCCAGGCAACCAGGAACAGGACAAGAGGATGTGGCCTCAACCGGTGCCAGGGGAGAGGCAGGTTGGACTTCAGGAAGAATTTCTTCATGGAAAGGGTTGTTAGGCACTGGAATGGACTGCCCAAGGAGGTGGTGGAGTCACCATCCCTGGAAGTGTTCAAGAAATTACTAGGATGTGGCATTTAGTGTCAAGTCTAGTTGAGAAGATGGTGATTGGTCCAAGGTTGGACTTCATGGTTTTGGAGCCCCTTTCCAAACCTGATGGATTCTGTGATTCTATGAAATGATGTGAAATATTGAAGATATGTCCTTGGTTCCAATCTATGGTGGTAAACAGAGCAGCACCCAGGAGAGATATGACCTAAGGAAGACTTCTATCTAATCATCCTCATTTACTGGCATCTCAAAGAGAAAAAACAGAAACTGAATTTTCACCTTAATCTCACTCTTCTCCTACATCCATCCACCTTGAGAGAAGTATATTCACATCCCCTCAGAAAGATTCTTCACCACCTGCTTTCACAGAACTGGATTTTAGTCCCATTGCCAGAGGCTGGCTGAATTTGTCTGTCTTTCTTGCTCTGAAATCAATCTATCATCTGGTCTATTTAATCTCAGCAATTTCTCTCAGATGACCCTGGTTTGGCAGAAAGGGAATTCTGTGCAGGCCTTGACTACAATAAAACTCAGCTTCTTGCACCTCAGAGAAAAAGAGTGCAGTTTTATGATAGTGGCTATTTTTAATGCCAGAACAGAATGAAGGGTAGAAATGCCTAGTGGACTTAGAACCATGAATCTTTTTACTGGCCCAGCTCAGAATTGACATTATCTCTGTTTTCCTGACCATTAAGGGAAATTTTTATCTCTTGGCCCTCAAAATGCCTACTATCATTTACCTATCTAGGCATTTTATCAGAAATAATCTTTATTTCAAAGTGGTCTATTAGATTTGTCTCTTTTGAACTCTGCTCTTACTCTTCTCCAAAATGCACAGGGATAGAACAGGAGGACAGGGACACATGGTTGCAGCAAGAAATATTTCCTTTGGATAATAGGAAGAAAACATGTTCTTATGGGGATAGTAAAACTCTGGAACAAGCTACCCGAAGAGAATGTGAAATCTCCATTCCTGGAGCTATTCAGAGCATGACTGGACAAAGTTTTGAGCAGTCTCATCTAAGATAGTCTTGCTTCAAGTGAAGGGTTAGTCCAATGACCCATGGAAATCCCTTTCAAAATAAAACACTTGTCTATGACTCATATCCTCCTTACCTGCTCCTGAGAACATTGGTGCCTCCTTTCCATGAGCCAGGTATGCAGGTCTTTGTTGCATGTTAACCTCTTATCCAGCACTAAAAGTCCTTTCTAGAGCTGTGAAAAACCAAAGTGAGCACCTATATGGCAACCCACTCCAGATGACCTTAAGTCTTGTTAAGTGCTGAATTATCTGGAAGAGGCTGTCAACAGTGTTCTGCTAAACCAGCTGCATCTTACCTAGTAACTGATTAATGGCAATTGCCCAAAAAATTAAGAAGTGTTCCTGGAAAGTCAAATCACTCTAAAGAGATGGAACTTCCTATTTGTGTCCACAAACATCTACTGTCAACAGTCTGAAAAATGCCACCAGGAAGGCCATGATGGCTCTATTACAAAAAAACCAATATCAACACCTGAACTTACAAAATATTGCTTGTCCACCTGAGGTGTTTCAAAGTGAGAAATCTTTTCCCTCTTTGTCATTTAATCCCATATGGTGATAACAAACCAGTTGCATTCAGCAGTATTACTGCGTTCTTAAGCAAATGGAGTATATACCACTGTGTTAAATCTAAGGCAAAAGCATCAATCTTTTCTGGTTACCCACCATCAAAACACCATGTACTGTAATTGTTCCATTTCTTTCCAAAACTTAGAATCACCACAGCCTTGGAAGCATATCAGAATTTTTCTTCATGACAGAAATATGATCTGTACTGTGGTCTCTTTAAGTTCTTATTGGTACTTTCTTGGGAGATGAGATTTGAAACAAAATTAGATTGTGAGATACTGCAAGATTGTACAAAAGCACTTTTCTAAAAAATAAAGATGATTTTTACTTTTCTCTGTGAACAGCTAGATAACATAACAACCTGGTTTTGCAGTTTTTATTGTGCTACTCTAATTTTTTCCTGGTGGGTACATTGGAAAAAAAACAACAAAACCACAACACATTTCCAAATCATTATTTTCAGAGTTGCATATTGCTAGCAATGAAACAGTCAGCGCTAACTCTCCAGCATCTTCACGACAATAAATGCCATTTGAAATTATTATGTGAGCTAGAGAGGTTGGAATAGGTGCTTTGCTTCAGTTGCCTTTCTCCCTGAATACTGCTTTTTGCATATAGATTAAATGTGCTTAGGCTTTGGCTGATATGGCACTTTCTGTACAGGGTGAAGCATGATCTTCCATCCCTTCCCAGGGTGTTAGATGGCACCAAGCAAGGCAAAATAAGAGCCCTACCTTTTCTCTGTATCTTTTGGGGTTCAGAGGGCATTGTCAAAAGGAGTTGTAGGCTTCAAAATTAATTTGTTATTTCAGCCCAACACCCAGGCAGCTCCAGCGCCCTTGTACCGTTGAAGTGTTGAAGATTCTTAGTCTGGAATTTGGATGGCCACAAGGTGACAGGTAACAAGATAAATTAGCTTCTCCTGAGTGAATATAACCTACATTTTAATACATGGCATCAATTCTTGAAGTATTTTACTAAATCAGTCACATGTTATGGGGCAATACTGCATAGCGAGGAAGAGGAAAATCCATTTAGAAAGCCCATAATGAGGTAAGATTTCTAGTGGTGTACATTGCTGAGGAACAGAAAATTGTCGAGCTATAAAACATTCATGAGAAATGCAATGATAAGGTTCTTGTTAAAAACTGTAAAATCAGTGTTTCTATTCTGAACTCTATTTCCCTTGTTCCCAAAAAATTGCTTTGTGCTGGAAGGCAACAATAAAGATGGTAATCCTGGAGAAATGTTGTCTTATTCTTCTGGCTTTGGTTCCTATTAGAAAAAGGTAGGGATTTTCTCGTAGAATATGTATTTGGCCAAATAATAAGTGCCCAGTTTCTGACTGTATTTACACACTACCCAACCACTTGCCAGCAGGAGATTGTATTTAGGAAGAAGTATGTTTAAGAGAATCACTCATCATGATACAATGGTCAGTGTCAGTCTCCATCATGGAATCACCATCCCTGAAAATGTTCAAAAAACGAGTAGTGGCACTTGGCAATATGATTTAGTAAGCATGATGGTATTTGGTGGGAGGTTGGACTTGATTATCTTGGAGATCTTTTCCCACCTCCATGATTCTATGATTCCTCTCTGTGGCTCTTTGGAAGCCAGAGGCCATTTGAGTCTCAACACCGCCTGGCTTGATCCACCCTGCACTTGGGGTTTGGACATCAGTGGCACTTTATGGCAGCTGGAAGTTGGGAGGATGTTGGTGGTGCTCTAGGGAGGATCCTGGGGAAAGCCAGGTGGAAGAAGATGACTCTGCAGTCTGGTGGACAGAGTCTGCAGAGCCTCCATCAGTTCTGAAAATGAGAAAAAGCTACTCAAGGTCATTTAGAACCAGACTTTTCTCCTTAAAGTATTTAGGCATCTTAATGTGGGAAATTAAGCTCAAACCCTCATGATAAGCTCTCCAGATGTCCATCAGCAACATTAGTTTGTGAAGTCCTGTAAAATCAGGCCCCTTGGCAGAACTGAACAAAGCCTAAGCAAGTTTCTGATTTAGGACATGAATTTTGTGACAGGTGTATCCGGAGCACGAGCTCCTCTCTGAGACAGCACCTCTTCTGGCATCAGAAACCATTTGGCCTTACTGAGAAGTGTGTGGCCTGACCCCCAAAATTTCCTTCTACTTTTTGTGTTGCAGAAAATTGCATTGCTGACACAAGGGAGCTTGAGAGTGTGTGTCAGCCCCATGCTGATGGCAGGGAGCTGAGTGAGGGATGAAGGCGTGTCATGGAGTTGATGCAGCTGAAGATCTGAGGGTAAGTCTGATGCAGATGCCATTTCTGAGCCTGTCCCAGCGGCAGCATTGAAGAAATCTGTGTACATTCTTTACCTTGGCAGGTCACTTCTATTTATTCTCATAAAAGTCTATTGTGCAGATATTAATATCTGCAGCTCTCCTTAATTTCTGCTGTCATGATGCGCTTTTATTACATTAGAGTGACCTGAAACTGTGTCCTAGTCTCATAGATCCCATTTTCACAGCTTGCACTGTGGGTTTAATTTCACAGTTTTTAGCTTCCCAGCTTAAAAATATGAACAACTTATGGAGCAAAATTAACAGTTTATTAGAAATATCACTCACTGCAAAAGTCTTAAGGGTAATTCACAGCTCTATAAAAGGTCGTGGTATAAATAATTGCTTGATGAATATGGACCATGTTTGTTTGTCATTAAACACCAGCAGAGAGCTAATGCACTTTAATAGTCCTGCTAACTGTTATCTGACAGGCATAGAAACCACAACCAAATGCAATAATTTTACTGAACAATGCTTCTTACTCTTTTTTCTTTACACAAAAGGTAAAATAATGACATATGCTGTTTTCTTCACCCATCAGTAGTGGTCACGACTTTTACTCCCATAAAACATGGTAACAAACAACTTAAATGTTGCAATGCTGTTGCACGGTTTATCAAACAAAATGTCCCATTAATTCCACTTTTTTACATGAGGAAAGGCTGTACTCACAGTGCATAGCAATGTAAACTCTTGCACCCCATCCTGTTTGTAGAGAGCATGTTCAAGGTCCCTGGTGTAATTACTGTATTAACTAGGCTCTTGTGATCCACACATATCTGTGTAATTCTCCATTTAGGATTGGAAGATACAGATTTAAATCTTATTCAAGACAAAGAAGTTTTTAGTGAGATTTCTATAATAACTGCAATTACTTCTATTTTAATTTAAGTCTTAACTGTATTCAGTTGTGACTGAACCTAATTACAGCACACCTAGTCTTTCTAGCGAGGATAAGGCCACAGTCTGTTGTGTTTGGGAATGGATGCAGAAAGATAAAGGACACTGATAGAGATGGATTCTTCCTTTGAAAATATCTACCTCTATTCCAGAAGAATTCTTGGTTAAAGAGGCTAAAAGATACTCCATTCCCTTATTCCCATTTGCCTTACAGGATCTGTCCCAAAGGCCAGGGGTAATTAATCTTCCTCCTCCCAGCTGCCCTTGGAGAGGCTTTTCTACACACCAGGGACTCCTTTAGGTCTGCCCCAAGCACCTGTGAATCCCATCATCTTCTACCCAGCCCATCCTGAAAGGTCCCTGTGGAGCCCCATTCCGTGCTCTCCATCAGAAGATCCCTAGTGAAGGGATTCTGTCATTCTTGATTGAGTTGCTTTGTGTTAAGAACTTCCCACAGATAAGATGGGTACTTCAGCTGACCTGAATCAGAAAGTAATCTATTTGAGTAAGAAATTATTTAGGCCAAGAGAAATTAGGTGGTGCTGTGGCTTAGCCAACAAGAAATAAGGCTTTAGGATGTGGTCATTTCATCAACCACAGTCAGCTCCTCAGACTACTTTGGCATCTAGATGAAATAGTGAATTGAGCCCCAAAGTACTAAGAGGAAGCATGTGTATAAAATCCATGAGAAAAGTTAAACTATTATTCGAGTCAGGATCCAACACGTGCCTGAAGCCACATAGTGATTGAGCCAAATGAAATTGCTTGTTAATTGATCTCAGTCCATCCAGGGCAGTAAGTAGTCCAGCACTACCATGGAATAAAGGGTGTGTGGCCTTGTAATTAAGTGCTGTGTCATGATGTGCATGCACAAGAGCATGTTGAAATGAACTAACATAGGCACATCCTTGATTTTGGAATTTATTGAACTTTGCCAAGTTGGTAGAGTTTGGCTAATGCAGTTTCTTGGTTACTGTGTACAAATGTCTTAAGTGAATGTTTTAAAGTAAACCAATTTAACAGAGAAACTACTGATTAAAATAGGAACAGTATTATCAGGGAGTTGATCTTTGTCCTGATGAAATGGGATTACATTATACATCTGAAATAACATCAGGTAGAACCTATTCTGTTTTCAGAGGCAAGACAGGACCTATGGTGTCATGATAAATAGTTACACGTGAGAAATTATTACTTGGTTGCAGAATCTGGTTGCCCCAGTTTTTTGTTCAAACAGCATGAGTAGGTTAAGTGAAAGAGATACTTATGCT
This sequence comes from Acridotheres tristis, assembly GCA_037013685.1. Lineage (NCBI taxonomy): Eukaryota > Metazoa > Chordata > Aves > Passeriformes > Sturnidae > Acridotheres > Acridotheres tristis. The sequence goes on from CM072886.1 coordinate 31,342,927, forward strand.
TTTAATGAAAGGATTTGTTTGACATTTCTTTTCCCCAGACCTACCCTGGGAAGTGACACTTTCACAGTGAGAAATGAGCAGCTTCCCAAGAGAAGAGGCAGGTTATGCTTCTCTAGCAGGTTTAGAAGTTCCTGCCCTTCCAGTTACCTCCCTATTTTATCTTGACAGTGAAAGTTCACTGAGTTGGCAGGATATTTTAAAAAATACCCTACCTGTAGCTTACCCCTGTGCTGTGGTCATCAGGGACTTGCAAAAGGGCCATTGAAAAACCCTGTACGAAGAGACTGCTTCCTGCAAACATATTTCACGTTTCTGATTTTAGTTTATTTATTGCTTTTTCCTATAAGCTCCCTGGAGTCTTGGACAGCTCAGAAATACCAGGCTGGCATTTCTAACCTTGACTATTCAGTCTTAGCTGAAAGGTTTACAAAAATCTAATTGCTTACCAACACAAGCAGTGGAATTACACAGCTGCCAGGGATGGCATATAGGCATTGTGACCACCCAAATATATTCCTTGACAAGAGATCCTTGAAATAGCAAAGGGAAGTCTCCAGATGTTGCTGTCTTCAGTTGAGTGTAACAGAGAAAAGAAGAGTTGTACCAGGTTGCACGAAAATCTGTCAAAAATATCAGGCCAAGTCATGGCAGAATTGCTAGTATAAACACAATGTAAATACTAGGATAGACATACATTAACCTCTGATATGTTTTTGTCCCCAAAGAGGTCTAGAAAGGAGTTTTTATAAAATGCTATCTAAACTGTCCCGGGGTGCTCAACAGAGGCAATCAAACAATCATATCCTAAAACGAAACTTGTCAAATGAAGTGCAAGTTTTTAATGTAGTATGCAGAAAAAGCATGGCTACATCATGCTTTCGTTTCCTCATTTCTGGAAGTGTTCCAGGACAGGGTTCTGAGCAACCTGGTCTAGTGAAAGGTGTCCCTACCCACGGCAGAGGTGTTGGAACAAGTTGAACTTTTAAGGTCTCTTCCAACGCAAACTTTCCTATGATTCTGTGATATGGCAGAACAGCAAGTGGCAGGGTAATGGGGAGACATGTGAGGATCACAGTATTGCCCAGGCTGTAGGACTGAAATTAGCTGTTCCAAACTTCCAGGTACAATATTTTGGGATACTGGGGTTTGGGTTTTTGGGGGTTTCTTTGGGGGCTTTTTTGTGTTTTTGTTGCTGTTTTTCGTTTTGTTTTTTTTTTTTTTTTTTTAATGTACTTGTTATAGTGACATGAGCAGAACAATATATCTTCCCCTAAACTTGTGCATGTATCTTCTCTTAAACTTGTGATTAATGTTTTTTGTAGTAAGGTTTCAAACAGGTTCTTATCTGTGCCAAATATTTTTCATTGAAAACTTTCATACCATCAGTCAAGAGTCTTAGAAAGCTGAGCTTATGATGTTTCCTTAAGAGCAGAACATTCCTTGCCCCAGGCAGTGTGACCTAGACTGGTTTTATTCTTGATAGATGAGTGTCCAGATCATCCTTCAAAACTTTTAAATACTGTCTACATCCTCATTAAGCAATCTGTTCAAGACTTTACTAACCTTACTGCTTTTGTTGGTCTCCAGTCTAGATGCCTTTTATTCCAATCCATTATTTCTTATCTTTCTTAGGATGCACAGGGAAAAGAGTTATACCCATTCTAAATTCCTTTTATTGCAACTCATTATTGCTTGTCTTTCTCAGGATGGGTATGGAAAAAGTTTACTTTCTCTTTGTTTTTATCTTTTATACAAGTGAGAACTGGTATAATTTCCTTTTCACCTTTCCTTCTCTGGACTAAACTGTCCCATTTTTTTCAATTTCTTCTCACAGCATAGGTCCTGCCTTCTAGACCGGTTTTTTTCCTCTCCATTCCCCTTTGGTCCCTCCCCACTTGGCCCGTGTTTTTCACAGCTAGTGCTAACAAAAGCCAGACCCTTATTACTACCAAGTGCAGACAGAAATTTCTTCATCTGACTCAGAGACAGAAGCCTTACTCAGGTACACCAGGTTTGCCTGGTTTGCAGCTGTGTGATACTTTTGACTCATGATCAGTTTGTGATTCATTGTAAAGCTTGGTGATTTTCTGCATTACTGCTGCCTAGCCAGACATTTTCCATCCTGCATTTAGAGAAATAAATGTAGAACTTTGTATGTCCTTATTGAATTTTTGCCTATTACTTTCAGGCCATTTTCCTAATTTATCAAGAATGCTCTAAATTCTGGTTCTGTCCTCCTTCATGCTTGTAGCCTTTCCAGCACTGGTGTTGCTTGAAAATTTAATAAAGTCTACTTGTTAATTCATCATCTAAGTCATTAATGAAAATATTGAATAATACTGGATGGGGGACAGATCCCTGGGAAATCTTTTTTGATACATCATTCTGTGTTGATTGTGAACTATGGGTTGCTATTACCTAAGTATAGATTCCCCAACCAGTTATATACCACTGATAATGCCTCCAGCTAGTATACATTTCACTCACTTTTTGTTTATGAGTTTTTGTACAGGCCAGTGAAGAGAGGGTAGTGACAGTGAAGGTAATGAAGAAGTAGCAGGGTGTAGTAGAGAGTGCCTCTCTCCAATTCACATGGCTAGTTTCCCTGTCATTGGAGGAAATATACTTTCCTTGATTTATTATTGTCAGAACCATGTTGGCTGTCATTCATATACTTTTTATGGTTAAAAGTTGCTTGATTAGTCCCTCCGGATTTGGGAGAGGAAATCAAGATAAGCTGACTAGTCAATAATTTATATTTCGTCCAGATTTGAGAGATGGAATCAAGATAAGCTGACTAGTCAGTAATATTTTTTGGCCCTATATCTCCTCTTTCCAGTGTTAGGAATAGCATTAACTTTTCTCTGCTATGGAATCTCTTGTTTTAACTAAGCTCTCTGAAGCTCCCTAACAGTTCTGAGGCCGCTCTGTCTGACTCCTGAAAGTTTGCATTGCAGAGTGACTTCCCAGCAGAGGTTGTGTCCACAGCCACAGGTCCTGCCCCATTCCCACCCCTCTGCTGGGCATGGCTGAGTAGGGAGCTGGACCCAGGACTATGATCAGGCTGAAAAATATTTCAACATTTCATTTCCTTTTCTTTCATGGGTTCACAGCAGCAGCAGTGGCTAGCTCCAAGCTGGGGGAGAGGTTGGCAGAACACTAAATACTCACCTGGCTCGAGCCATTACCCCTGAACGGAGTGTGTGATTGGAGCTCAGTACCCTGTGTGACCTTCCTGAACCAGCAGGGCTGAGAAACTCTAACCTTCATCAACACTGTCAATTTACCCATTCCCTGCTTTAGCCTGATTTTTTTATTTTCAGCTGCTGGTGTTAACTACATTAACTACATGTTCCCAAGTGACCCTTAGTGACTACTGAGGATACTTTTCACCATGTAATCAGTAGATAATTTTCCTGCTCTGTTACAAGTTTAGATGACTCTTACTTAAGTCATTTCAATATTATGAAAGTATTAATACACCCTGTTTGTCTGTGTCCCAGGGGAGCTGTATCTGTTTCTGCTCCTAAACTTTTATGGTTGTGTCCACAAACAGTTATCCTCTCAGTCTGCCCTTAATAGACAGAGGGTTTTTGGGAACTTTCTTCCTTTCTCTGAGGAGGCAGAAGAGCTTGTGGCTGTCCATGCTAGTCTCTGACTCTGTCTTACAGCCTTCTCTGCCAGGATGGGGTTTGCACTTCCATCCTTCATGTACCTTCTGCAAGGAGATGCCAAGCCTTCCGAGCTCATTTTCCTCTAAGGCTTTCCAGTAGGATTTTACTTCTCTGCAATAGGTTTTCATGCCTGTGAAACCCATTCTCTTTACATTATCAGTTTGGCTCTTTCTTTTTGTGGGAGGTGTAAACCCCCTCACACCACACTTTGCCCCTTATCTTCCTGTTTTCACCACCCTCTTTCTGCCTTGGCCCAATGCCTGAACACTTACCTGTGTGTTATGATGGAGTTCAAAAAGGTGCTAAGACACAAGGAAGTGTTTTCAAGGAAAAAAAGGGGAGATTCAGCCAGAGAGAGAAATTTTTGTCTGTCTGAAATGCAGTCAGAGACTATTTTAGCCTACCACTAGCTGAGTGGATTAGCTTCCAGGACAGCCAGATGAGGCCAGATGTACCAGAGAACTGTAATTTGAATTCTCATAAGTCTCATCTGGATGCATTGAAACTCAGCCATTGCTTATGAATAAAAAGTGAAGGTAAGGCTAGTACTCCTTTTATTCATTCCACCATATCTCACATTATATCTATATCTATATCTATGTCTAGATCTAATTTTCTCCAAAACTAATGCTGTTTTTAGTTGGCTTCTTCCTCTTGAAGCCAGGACAACCACGTGCTGATAGCAGAATGCTTTGCTCATGGGTCTAAATGACAGATTTGTAGCTTACAATAAAACTGCCTGCAGGTTTATTACTGTGCTGTCATGCATTTCAAAAACTGCAGTGGAGTGAACCTGAGCAATGCCCCAGCCACCATTTGCCATATTTACCTGATGATAAATGTCAGGCCTCTGTTGAGTTTCAGCAAGAGAGCAGATAATGGCAACTAAAAGAGCTTGGGTGTAACAGTATCACCAACAATCTGACACCCTGTGACCCATTACATTTTTTAAACCGTGAAAAGATTATTCATGACATCTACAACCACTCCTATGACAAGAGCTAAAGGAGAACATCTTCCTTCCATTCTAGTATACCCGTGATCTTCAGGAGAGTTATCAGGATGGGGCCTGTTTGTACTTACCTTAAATTTGAAGACTTAACAGTCACAGCTTAAGCCTGTCTGCCAACGATGGCTGCACAGAGGTTCACAAGCATTTTGATGATGGTTTCAGAGGGGCTATATTTTCCTTAGTTTTTGTACCAAGGAATGCTAACCCTTCTAAGCAAACAGGATGCTGTAACAGCTGTCCTTTAAAAATAGTAACAAAAGCAAAATGTCTTAGTATCAGGATGCTCCAGTGAAATCACAAAAGTTAACAACACTGCAAATCCTGCCAACACCAACTCAAATATTATCTGAACGTTGACTGTCTCTTATGTCTAGTTGTGGAGAGATGCCCCAAGGTACCAGGTACCACAAAACTGAGAAAAAATTAAAGACAGCTGCTACTGAAAGAAATACTGCAAAGACTTTTCCAGTTTCCTAGCTTTTAAGAAATGACCCCTAAATTTTATGTGTGCATATTTATTTGTGTTGTTTGCATGGTTATCACACTTGCATAATGCTGCATTCTGGATCCATTATTGCAACGCTTTTCAGAGAGTCTCAAAGAGTTGTCAGTCTCCAATATGCAGAGTAGCTCAGTAGTATGATGTCAGTAATGAGCATTAAATCAAGCATTTAAGATTTATATTGCTAAAGCACCCTCTAGTGGGGCAGGGACAGAACAGTTGTTTTTAGTAGAGATGAGATAATGGCTCCACATGTTAGAGAATAGACAAATAAAAGGCTGGAAACTGGTGGGATAGGTAAACACACTGAATCTTTAGTTTGTAGAATCACAGAATCATTTAAATTGGAAATGATCTCCAAGATCACCGAGTTCAGTCTTTGACCATCATCACCATGTCAACCAGACCAAGGCATTGCCACATCCAGTCATTTCTTGAACACCTTCAGGGTGGAGACTCTACCACCTCCCTGGGAAGTCGGTTCCAAAGCTTAACAACTCCTTCTGTGAAGAAATTCTTCCTGATGTCCAACCTCCTTTCCCCTGGTGCAGCTTGTGGCTATGTCCTCTTGCCCTGACAATGTTTAGTCAGTGCTCCTGCTACCCATGCAACAGGCAGAAGTCACAATAATATCTGAAAGGTGGTTATGCAATCTTCTTGCATGTAACCACAGAATGATAGCATCATTTTATTCACAGACCTTTGGAGGTCATCTCATCTAAGCTCCCGCTCAAAGAAAGTTCAAAAAGACCAGGTGGTTCATGACCATTTCCAGCCGAGTTTGGATATGTCTCCAAAAACTGCTTTCCCCAACATATTCCAGTATTTCACCATCATCATGGTGGCAAAAAATTTCCTTGTATCCAAACTGAGTTTCCCTTGTTGCAATTTCCCTTTATTGCCTCTCAGCTCACAGCTGTGCACCTCCAAGCATTCTCCATAATTTCTCAGGGTCTTTACAGTGTCAGAATCTTTAAATACTGGAAAAAATATTTGCAGTCACTGAAAGAGAGAAAAATTTTGGGTCAAGGCCTGACTGAAAATCAGTTGAGGTTTGTAGTAAAGAAATTAGTCTTTGTTCACTTGTTCAGGGAAAGAACATTTTTAGGCAATTTATAAAGAAACGCAATAACTTCAAAGAAGATCACTCATTTTATTTCTCCTTTTAAAGGAAGGAACTGTGAGGTCCTGACTGAGGGTAATCACTAGGTTGCAAGTGGGCAGGAGTGGGGACCCTCAGGTTTTCACACAGCTCTGTGGGCAACAACTTCCCATCATCAGTACAGTACCTGATGCTTTTAAATAATTAATCTTGAGTTGAGAGAGATGAGTGTGATCAAAAGCAGAAAACAGCTGAGCCATGGAGAACCAGCAGGTCACCAAAGAGGGTGGTGGAACCCCAGCTGGTGGTGATCCCTGCTTGTTGCCTGGCCCTATGTGTTACCTGACTGCAGCAAACAGGTGAAGAGGAGGCAGGATGATCTGACCCCGACGTGTGGGGATGCACAGCATAGTCTTGGCTATATTTTTAGTAAGAAGGTTGAGTAGCCATGCCATGGCACAACTTAAAGGGCACAGCTTTGTATATTTCTAGGAAAACAGATGCATTGAGGTCTGCTGTTTTCTTTTACTTCCCTAAAGCCAGGCTTTGGAGCTGATGTTTGGATAGATGCAGATCCCAGGTGAGCACCTTCTCCAGACCTACCTGGGGCCATGGTCAATGCCTGTGGATGCAGCACCCACCCTACCCCTCTGCAGCTTCACTGTCACACTGTGCATGCCTGCTGCACTGCCAACAGCCCAGCATGCCAGTCTTGGGCAGGATGTTCAGAGGAAAGATTAGGGAAAGAGTAATCATAGTTCTTTCAAACTGGGTGGATAAAATTAGATGTGTATAATTAGTGGTTAGGTGGCTAAAGGAAAGGAGTTTTGTTTGTGAGTGGTCAGCACCTGCCAACATTCAGACTCAATATTTGTGTGTCTGTCTTTAGGCACCTCAGCGTGAAAACACTCACCCAGGCCAGACACAGGGACTGAGCCTCTCCTGGACTTGGAATCCCTCCTGTGTTTTCCATTTTCACCTGCCACCGCTCACCCTACCAAGCTCTGCATTTCTGTGACCTTGCTTGGCAGGAAAACCAGAGTCGCTGCAGGTGGCCAGCTGCCAGGGACATTCATTTTTTCCAATTAGTGGAAAACAGAGGGTGTTACCTCTACCCATGATTTAAAAACAGCAGCAGAGCAGAAACCCATGGAGGACATCCAATATCCTGGTCAACATGCTACTTTTGGAAGCCAGGAGTGCTCTCCTCGGTGTAACAGAGGACACACCTTTCCCCAGACCTTTTGGAAAAACTCTAGCAAATGATGGTTTGAAAAAGGTGGGTGGGGGAGCATGGAGCCTCTGAGCCATGACTGCCTTTGGCCCTCTTCAAGCAGAAGCAGGGATGCACTGAGCACCTTGTGCAGCTGAAGTGTTCAGCCTGGTGCACTCAGTGCCCCAAGGAACTGCCCCAGGTGCTCCAACAGCCTAAAGACCTGTGCTCACAGATTGTGGTAAAAGATGATCTGGGAATGCACATGAAATCACGATAGACCTCAGGGCACCCAGGAGACTCCCTTTTTCTTCTCTGATGGATTTCAGGAGTCCTTCCCTGGATTTTTGCCTGACTCTAGCTCTCCCATTTGGCACCTTTCTGTTACACAATTTGGCTTTTCAGATGTTCCCTTTCAAAGCAGTAGTTTGGAGCTGGAATTAAAGAGGATAGCAAAAAGCCTTAATCAGAGACCTGGCTTTATAAATAGGACAAGTACTTGTTTTATTGCACTGTTTAATAACATTTTTCTTTTCTATAGCTGCAGTGCTGAGAAGGCAGAGCAGCAACAGGTAGGACTGTTGTTAATTCTACGTATCATTATAAATTATTAACCTTAAAATGTGTAGAAATGAAATTGCACGTTATCTTAGCATTTATAGCAACATTTGATCAAGCGTGGTTTAAACCTATATACAATTTCTGACACTAGAGGGAGTACATTATTTATTTTATGAAAATAAACAAGCCTTGTTTTTTTGAATAGAAAATATATCAACGGGGGGAAAGCCAAAATACTCAAAGAGAACTTTATTTCTTCATGTTATACTCAAAAAAAAAGAAGCTGAGAAGCTGCCTTATCTAAGTAGGTTATGCAACTGTGTCTGTAAAAGCCAGTGTGGGGCAGATAACTGTGCTCAATTTGTGTGTTTGTGTCTATCGAGTCTGAGCACATGGGGTGAGTAACTAACCCACGGGATAACACACACAGACATGTCTGCCCACAGGTTTCTATCTCTGGTGCTGCTGTGTTCCCACTGCTCCCCACAAACACCAGAGTGTCTGAACAGCTATGATCTCTCCAATGTGTTTATCCTCTCAACACGCCTGGGAGGTGGGGAAGAAGAACTATTCTCTTCTATGGCTAGAAAATCAGGAGCAGAAAGGGTGAAAGATGCACCCACAGCCTGGTGGGAGGCTGTGGCAGAAATTAACACCATGGCCTGTCTGTGCACCCCCGCTCAGGTTCCCAATTCATCTCTGGCTGCCGCAGCCTGTTAAGCTGCAAGGTGCCTTTGCCTGGCTGTTTTCTCCTGACCACAGGTACAAAGGTTGCCCAGTGAGCTCTGCGTTGTATTTTCAGTGTAATTGGATAGATGTGTCACCGTGACCCTCTCTGCAGTCCTGGTTAGCAGGAGGTGAGTCAGGCTCAGGCTGATGTGGAGACCATGCCCTTTGCAGGTGCAGTGGGGAGAAAGCAGCTCCCTCAGTCCTGGGGGGTGAGAGGCCATGCAGCACTGCCTCCTCTGCTGCTGTGACAGTGGCTCTCACACAAGCTGAGGCAGATCGTCTTGTCCTCACACTAAAATAGTCACAAAATTGAGGGGAATATACAAATGCAGTAATTCAGGACAACCGGGATGGTTTTGCAGCACAAGCATCTTGATTATCATGCGAGATCAGCCACTCCCAGCATGTGACAGTGTTTATATCCATTACAATGTCGTTATCAGATACAGAGATCTCCTAAAAGTCTCTTTATCACAGGGAGGGTTTCTTTTAAGTAGTAGGAACAAGGTCAGTTCTGAAAATGCTATCACCTTGTTATCACTGTACATGCCCACAACTTCTCAGAGTCCCTTCTGAAGTCTTCCACTCCTTCAGCGCTGCTGACACTGCACTTGTTAAAGCAACCAGTAACTTCAGCAACTCATCCCATTAGGATTTATTATGCAGTGAAACTGCTTTTAATAGAAGTTCTAATATCTTTAGCAAAGGATTTGGTTTGTTACAAAGTGGTTTGGGGACAGATATTCAAGTGTAAAATACTGTAATATTCGTAGGGGGCTCTTAACCCCCACCAACCACAGACACCAAATAGCAAAGCCTTGGCAATGAAAGGTGGTCTATCACACTTTCCCCACCCACAAACACACACGCGTCCAAGATAAGAGAGCTCAATGGATAAAAGCACCAAAATAGATTTTCTTCCCCTCTCCCCATTTCTCCTTCAGAGCACTCAGTGCTTCCCCCCTTGCTAATGTTTGATTGCTCAGGCCCCAGGGCTTCCTGAGGAAAAAACCTCAGCAGCATTCCACTCCTGGGAAGAACCCTATTTATGCCTGAGATTTAAAGAGCTGAGTCTTACTCCCACAAATGTTTTCTAGAACCGGGTAATGATTTGTTACTGAGAAAATACCCCTTGGGATCCTGAAAAATCCATATAATGCAATGCAGCTGCATTTGAAGATTTCTTTTGTTTGCACACGCAAAACTTACAGGGCTTTGTATGAGGAAGAAAGGCAAGATCTAAGCTATGCAGGAGGCACCTATCGTTAAGCATCAGGACCTTCCTGTCTATTTCTCTCAGATATCAAATATTTCTCTTCCTTTCAACTACTACCCATTGCAAATGCAGCTTTTTACTCCCTCCTGTGTACATACAGAAAGAACAACAAAATAAATCATAAGTAGGTGATGAAACACAGTATTCAGTGTCTACTCAAACAACAGAGCACACAGAGTCCATCATGTCCTCAAGTCAAAACTTTGTGTGGAATAGGAACCACTATGTGAAGGAAACCACTGTAATCCAGGACCATGAAGGAACTGAGGCAGTTAACTCCTCATTGACTTCAGCCTTTCTGCATCTAAACACCCAAGTCTTCGGCCCCTCATCTTTCAAATGGCGTTGTTGAGGTCTGGGACACCTGGGGACACCTTACAGCACCTTCCAGTACTTAAAGGGGGCCTACAAGAAAGCTGGAGAGAGACTTTTTACAAGGGCCTGTAGTGAAAGGACAATGTCTTAAACTGAGAGTGGATATCAGGAGATTAGATTAGGCGATTAAGGGATTCGATATTAGGAAGAAATTCTTTACAGTGAGGCTGGGCAGGCACTGGAACAGGTTACCCCCAAGAAGTTGTGGATTCCCCATCCCTGGCAGTGTCCAAGGCCAGGTTGCATGGGGCTTGGAGCAACCCGGTCTGTGGAAGGTGTTGCTGCCCTTTGCTGGGGGTTGGAAACTAAGTGACCTTTAAGGTCCCTTCTGAACCAAGCCATTCTATGATTCAAATAGGGGAAATGTCTCTACATCTTGTGAAAACAGATTTATCAAAAGACTATGAGACATTTGGGTCAAACGGTGTGGAAAGGGTCACAGAAACAAAACCCAATTCTTATTAAAAAGAGGTGCAGAAGATGGAGAAAGGAACAAAAAACTGAGCAGAGGAATAGAAAGCCTAGACTAGTTTTAGAAAAAGATCGATCAAATAAAAGCGTGGGAAGAGCCAAAGCCCCAGGGACAAAGTGATAATTTTTTTTGGTAAAACTGCATGTACAGAATATCATAACGAAAAATACAGCAGCACTGCCAAGGGACATGGCTGCTTGGGAAGCAGGAGCTGAGCAACCTGGAAGTGAGGAAATAGCACCAGTGTCCCATGTTCATTATTCAAAGGCAGATACGTTCGGTTTTAACATGGGTTTAGTAGCATAGAAGCAGAATTTTGCACGGCTTGATGCATTTTCTTACGTTATTAGAAATATGTACAAATTTGGTGTTCTGAGGGTGGTACAATTTTGCTGTGCCCATGAAGGCACATTTATAGCCTCTGGCTGGAAAGACCACTGCATCTTCCAGCTTCCCCTTGTTGCAGCAGCTTCTCCCAGTGAAGGAGCCCACCTCCCACTCGTACACCTGGCACAGACATCTTCCCCTTAATTGTGTTTAGCTGTATGCAAATTCATGTGTCCCTAGATATTGTATCTATCTCTCATGGTTCTTGGTTTCATTAATCTCTTCTAAATTCTTATTATGTTCTGTGCTTAATTCTGCTGATGAAATTGGTGTTTTTATTGGCTTCTACTGCATTACATGTGTGCACTGACTTTTAAAAGAAATCAATTAACTCAAATGGGGGAATGTCAGAATGTTCTAGCCTGTATCACAGCTCAAACAAAGCTGCCAGCCCTGCCAGCAGCTTTCAGTGTTAGAAGTTGAGTAAATGGAATATTTAACTTTTACATTTCCCTCTAGGTACTTGATAGGGAAAAGATATCAATGACCCAAAGATATTCAACAAAGACTGATTCCAGACAGTTGTGGCTCTTCTCACCATGAGAAATGTAAACATTGAGTGCTTTTTAGACTAGTTGCTGAATTCAGTGCTCACAGGAGGGTTGAACAGTTAGAGCAGTACTGAGTCAGACCCACTGTGAAGAACACACAACACCAGCTCCTTTCCTGGGTCACTGCTAAAGCACTGCTTCTTGGATAAGTGCAACAAGCCTGCTGTCCTCGTTGGCACCCCTTCAGTAGAAGAGTACACATAAATTTTTTGTGCTTGGAGCATTTAGCATTTAGATTGAAATAGGAGAAAGCAATTTACCTTTACCTACTATTGCCACATGGTAAAATTACACTGACCTTGACAGCATCTTTTGTTTGCCTGGAGCACTCTGAATTCAGAGGGACGTTGGCTGCATGATGAACACAAATTAATTGCCATCATGGTTAAAATGAAATACCTGAATGAAAGCTAAGGGAACGTCTTTACCTCTAACTGGATTCCTCAAATCAGACTCACAAATGCAGCTCAGTATCTGAGAAAACCCTGGCTTTCAGATAAGATCATTTCAGATGAAAAAAATCCTCCTTCTGGTCATGGGCTGCTCTTCCTACAGCATCCAGAAGGAATATTTTGCTCCAGAGGTGGAACAGCACAGATCTTTTCCTGATTTAAATGCAAAATAAGCCAACATATCCAGTGATGTATGGAAATCTGTGTTGTAGAAAGCTAATTTCCAGATAAGAATTTCATTTCCTGTAGTCAGGAACTATTCAATAAGAAATGGGGGTGAAAGAAATTGAAATAATTAAAATAATTGCATTAAGCTATTTTCTTCCTCTCCAGATACCCCATTATCTAATCTTTTGCATTTCTAATAAGCAGTGATCAGGCACCTAGCTTGTCCATGGCTGATGCTCTATGGAAGAATTTTAACTAATAAACAATAAAATAAACCTTCTACCACAAATTCTTTCAAAATATGATTCAATATGTGTGGCTGTAAAGGTCATGCAGTTTTTACAGAAAGGGGTGATGAAAATGTGTTTATCACACCCGAATTAACCCCTTTATAGATGGACTTTTGCAGGCAAAAATCAACCCACCCAAAGATTTTTGCCTCAAAGCTGATATTTCTAAGTTGCCCTTCTAGTAGAAGGAATAAGAAAAAAACAAAACAAAATAAAACAAAACAAACAAACAAACAAAAGAAAAAACAAAACAAAACAAACAAACAAACAAAAACAAACAAAATAAAAAACAAAACAAAACTTGACGTACTCAGGAGCCTCACCAAGGAAGAAAAGTGCAAGCAGATATTGTAACCAATAGAATCATGAATGGCAGGATCCCTCCTGGTTTCTGCCTTGGTTTGGCAGAACAGATTTGGCAGAAAAGCCTGACGTATGAAAGGGAAAAAGCCAGAGCAACACTTGGAATATCATTGAATCATTAAAGTTGGAAAAGCATTTTGAGATCATCAAATCCAACCATCAACCTAGCATTACCACCATGCTCATCATTAATTATGTTCTCAGGTGTGATATCCACGTGTTCTTTGAATACTTCCAGGGATGGTGACACCCTCACTTCCCTGGATAGCCTGTTCCAATAATTTACAAACCTTTCCACAAAAATTTTTTTCCTGATATCCAGTCTAAACCTCCTCTGGCACAGCCTGAGGTAATTTCCTCTCATCCTGTTACTTGTTACCTGGAGAAGAGGCTGATCCCCAGCTGACTACACCCTCCTTACAGGTCATTGTGGAGAGTGACAAGGTGTCACTCTCAAAGTGTCAAAGCGTCCCTTGAGCCTTCTCCAGCTGCTCCCCACAGGACTTGTGCTCCAGACCCTTCCCCAGCTCCATTGCCCTTCTCTGGACACTCTCCAGCACCTCAATGTCTTTCTTGTAGAAAGGAGCCCAAAACTGAACACAGGATTCGAGGCGTGGCCTCACCAGTGCTGTGTACAGGGTGACAGTCACTGCCCTGGTCGTGCTGGCCACTCTGTTGCTGACACAGGCCAGGATGCCATTGGCCTTCTTGGCCACCCTGGCTCATGTTCAGCTGCTGTCAACCAGCACCCCCAGATCCTTTTCCTCCAGGCAGCTTTCCAGCCTCCCTGCCCCCAGCCTGCAGCACTGCTTGGGGCTGCTGTGACTCAAGTGCAGGACTTGGCACTTTGAGATACTGCTGTGTTTTTGCTATTCAGGGAAAGAGAAGAATGCACACACTTTTCTCTCTGAAAGAACGATTTTCTTCTTTCCAGTCATTTAGAATTATGAATGCACTCCTAAGGAGGGGGAATGAAAGGAACATTAAATCTAAAGAGCGATTTAAGAAAAACATAACTTTCAGAAGGACAATTTTGGCATTACTAAGTTTATAACATGCTTTTAAATGTAAGAATGGTTAATGAGAAGTTCTCCCTTCTCACTTTATGAAGAGACATAAAGGAGGTATACTGTGAAAAGAAAAACCTCAGGAAGTTAGAGTCAGATCAACATACAACCTGTTAGATTTGCATGAGCTAAAAGTTGTAGGTTTTCCTCAGCATTGGAAGGAAAGGAGCAATTTTTTATTGAGATTCTGAACAGAGATTCTATCTGGTATGTTTTTAAATTTTAAACTTAACTTTTCAAGCAAGTGAAAAATAAAAATAAATTACTATTTTGTGAGTTTTTACTCTCAGAGTTTAATGAAATATTTCACATTTCCACTGTGAGCCTATATTCCTTCACAAAATAAATGTAACTTTTTAATAAAAAAAAAATTCCTGTTAAAATATAGACCATTTAACATCACCACCACTTCCAGCAGCATCCACTGCTCTCTCCTTGGCTAAGGAAGTCCCAGTCTGGGAGACTGTCTTCAACCTTAAGATCAGGAACTCTTCTGCCTCTTCTGCCAGGCTTCTAGGAAGAACTTGACCCATTAGACAGAAGGGATAGGAGGCTGCTAGGGGTTCACAGAAGCTGGTGTCACAAAGCCTCTTACTCAGCCCACTTGATTACTGACAAGAAAAGAGAAAGCTACAACAGAAGAGAGTTCAAGGATACTTAGCTCAGGAGCTGGCTGCCATCGTGGTTATCATTTAGCTTTTTGCAGTTGATCACCTGCCCACAAATTCGAGGGAACGTAAATCTGGAATTTGTGAATTCATCTGTTGTGTTTTTACAGAAGAGAGGCTTTTGGAAGACAGTTAGTGGAAATAAACTCTCTCTCCAGGGCTCAAAGCCATGTTGCAAGTGCTGGAGAGTATTTATGGCCTCTCATCCACTCTTCAAAGAGGGTGCAGGTCAACAAGCTGCAGGGCTCTGAAACAGAGGTATTGCTTAGCAAGAGGGAAAAGTCCATCCACCTGACAGACAGATCTGCCAAATATTTTTTGGCTCTGAGAAGTTTTGGGCATAGGCTCTTTTCAGGTACTTTAGGAAGATGTAGACACAAAACCTCAGGAACTGATGTTAGATCAAGTCCAATCCTTTACACCATCAGTTTTGTTTCTTTCATGGGAAGATTCCATCCTTTTGGAGAAAAAAAACTCCAACATAAAAACCAAAGTACTTTTCAGTTTAATTTAATCTGTGGACTACATCCTTAGTACCACAGAGCCGTGTCACTGATGAAGGAACATCAAAAGCTTGCCAAGCTTAGGTCAATTAGATAAATACCCCAAGCACAGCTGCTAATCTGAATCACTTAACTAGTTTTAACCACTTGAGACTGAAAATAAAGCTCAGTGTTTCATACAAACAGGCATTCCCTGTGATTTACCATACTTTTTTCTTCCATGAAGAACAGAAATTCCCATTTCAGTATCTGTTTCCATTAAAATATAAATGATACCTTTAGAAAAAGAAGAGAGAAAGGTGTGGCTCGATTTAAGTTTAAGTTCTAAATAAACTCTTTGTAGGGTGTGGAGCCCTGATGTCCTCGGGAGTTGTTACAGTGAGATATAAGATAGTGCCAATAAAGAACTTCAAGTATTAAACTGCACTCTCTATAAGCCCAAAGAGAAACAAAGTGGGAAGGTGGAGTGGATTCAAAAGGCTAAGGGTGGGATTGGCCTAGCTGGCCTTAAAACAAGACATCTAAAGAAAATTTCTAATGATAGAGTTTGAGTAGCTGGTCTGGGTCCCTTAAAGGGGCTTAAGGCTATATGCAAACATTATCTGTCGCTGTTTTAAATCTTCTGATGGGATGAGCACCCTGTGGATTGGGCTGTGACCAGTGGGCTGGTTTTCAAGGCTTAATGCTTGCCAGCAGCCTCAGGGTAAGGCCAGTTCATCTTGCTGTAAGGAAAGGTTTCTTTACACTTGACAACAGTATGTTATTCCTGGGTTTTATTACATGTTTATCCTCCAGGCTCAGCAGCCCCTGGGTGGACTGGTCGTGTCCCTGGTGAGAAGGACCACCCTGCACTCTTAGGCACATTAACTATTGGCAGAAGAGAGGGACCCCCAAGCCACCACCCACCTGGAGGACGTTGCCTACAGATCACAGCATCAGACAAGAGCTGGGGAAAGGAAAGGCTGGGCAAGTGCATAGGCAGAGTTCTCCAGGCAGGCTTTGACATTTCAGCAACTCTACAGAGCAGCTGCCTCCTTCTTGCTGTGCTTGCCCAACAGAGCCCCATCTCTCTCCCCTCTGGCTGTATACCCAGAGCCATCCTTTCTGCATGGCAGTGGGAGAGATGGATAGGGATGGAGGTGCAGTTGTGTGAGCATGTGTGTGTGGTGTTATGGTCCTGCTGGTGTGGGCACACACACAGGAACACCCAGCCTAGGATGGGAATGAACACCCTGATTGTGTGTGTAACTGCCTGTGCAAAAACACACAAAGGATCACACCCACTCAAGCCAAAAACTGAGCTAGCTCAGGGTCATCTTTCTGTAGGACGCCTAGTGAAGAATAAAAGCAGGATGAACATGCAGGGCATTTCCTCCAGACACCCAAAATTGTACTTTCACAATTTTAAGCTATTTTCTGTCAGGATCTTCCCAGGATAGATGTGGTTTTTGTATTCACTAGCTTCCAAAGGCTTTCCTATCTGTGTGTCTCCAATGTTCACTTCAACTTGTAGTGGCTCCTTGTAGCTCTGGAGAGCTACACTGGAGAACACCACTCATGCCCCTCCTCCCCATCCCTGTTATTGGAGGAGACAGGCAGTGATTATTTCTGAGCATCCTCACCATACTCTTCATACTGTATACTTCTTTCACTGAGCTATCTCTCTTCCAGACTGAAACATTCTGTCCTGGTAAACTCATTGCTTTTACTGAAGCTTTCTGTATCTAATCAGGTATTGAAGCTGCTTATACTTTCTACTTTACCCTGAACCTTCTTTGGTTTTGCTTTACCATTTTTGAGATGAAAAGACCCAAACCTCGCAGACTAGTCATAATACTAATCAGGTGAGCCATGAGTTTTCACACTAGCATAATGTTCTTCCTTCTTTTATTCTTTATTCCTATCCTACTATGCCCTAATACTTTGTTTAAGGTTGGTTTTTGACCCCTACTGAGTGCCAAGCTGGCATATTCATAGATCTGCAAAATAGGTCCCAAGATCTTGCTCCTGACTGCTGATGGTCATATCACAGCATGCCATTTTGTCTGTGAAACTAGGATTGCTTTTTCTCCCCTACATATCCCTTTATATTTACCTACTCTGCGTCACATTTACTGTGTTATTGTCCTGTCACTAAGTCCCATTAAAGTACTACTAAAGCCTTACTCTAAAGTCAGCCCTTGTTCTTAACAATATAAATATTTTGCTTCTGTCAACAGACTTTTCCCTCTGTTCACTGCCTTTTCCAGGTTGCTTATGAATACCCTGACAGCAATTGTTGCACTACACAACACTGCAGAATTACTCTGGTCCCCTCCTCTGCTTACTATCTTTTAAATTTCTTTTTATTATGTAATGATTTTCTTTCTCTTGATAGGGAAGTCTTTGGACTCCCCTCAAAAGCCTGTCTTGGGGAATCAAGAAACAAGTTTGCTGAAAGCATTTAGATATCCAAGTAGACTGTATCAACTGAATGGCTCTTATCTGTATTTACATTGATCTCGTCAAACAACTCCAATCTGTAAAAATGGAAAATGTCATGCTGACTCTTTCCAAGCAAATCAAATTTATTGAAGTGTCAATGAATTTTGTTCTTCATTACATTTTGTACTAATTTGCCTAGTGCAAATATTTCAGACTTCCATGCCTCTTCTTTCTCATATCTTCTCCCCATCTCCCCTGGAACCTTTGCTAAAAAAAAGTTGGCCAGGCATTTAATAAAAACTCCTTGGATACAAGGCAGTTTTAAGCATTGAGTCATTTAGTTATTTCATCCTTGAGGTCTGTTGAAACTCCTGGGTGATATCATCTGGGTTTTGGCAACCTGTTGCTCTTGATTTTGTTTTGATGTTCCCAGACCTGGTTCCTGGGCACAGCTATTTCAGACAAACTTGCTAATGGACTCACCCCATTCCAAAATGGTTTCTGATGTGAGAATCTAAAGGATTAATTTAGTTTCTCTAACAGCTGTATTTTCTCTGAATGCTTCCTTCGAATTCTGGTGATCAATGGGCTCCACTGATTTTCTGGCAAGCTTCCTGATCCTGATGCTCAGGAAAAGGAGATTTATTGCTAGTTTTGATTCCTTTTGCTAGAAACTCATCAAACCCCTTTTTGCTTGTCAAATTGCCATTGTACATGTAATCTTCCAGAGTGTCTGTTACTTTCTAATTTATTCATTTGGATCCAACTTCAGCTGTTTGAAGGATTTGCAGCTATTCTTCTAATAACCTCCCTTATCTAACCATTTTCAAAGCTACCATGTACTGCCCATTTTCAAGCCTGCTTGATGAATAATGTGCACTGGCCTTGTGCTTTCAGCACAGCATCCTTTAGCAGACTTCATGTCTTCAGGAAATAATTAATTTTCTTTGTTGTTGCATTTTGTTTCTTTTAAACAAAATTCCTCATTTACATAAGTTTCTCCTCCAAGCCAACTCCATAATTGCCTGTTTTCTGATCAATATCCTTAAGCAGTTCCTCAATGCAATAGTTATTGACTGTTTCATATTACATTCTTGAACAATATCTGGACCATTTGCATGCAAATTATTGAAGTCTGGTGTTTGTTACTGCCCTTCCTGCCTCTCTGGCATCTTGGAATTCCCCCATATTCTGCAGCTGGTGTCAACATCCTGGTAACAGAGGCAGTTTCATACACAATATTCTTCCCCTGCTATAGTGGTAATACCATATTAAGTCTGTAATTTCAAACCCCACAGATTTTATGTTTCATACTGATGAGGTAATTTGTTAATTTTATTGATTCTAGCATGGCTTACTCTATATGCTGAATATTTGGTATTACAGAACCCACTTACCATTCTCTTTCCACTGTATTTCTGATGCCTGTTATGTTGATGCCTCCACTTAGACTACACATGCCTGTTCTTTTATCTTCTTTCTTAACAAGGCATTCAATGTTCTGACTTTTTACCTCTCTTTCCCAGGAGCATTTCAGAGACAGCTTCCATAGAAATCCTGATTGTCAGCACCTCAGAGCTTCAGCTTCACCTCTAGCACCCTGCATCCACCTCTCTGTCACTCTCCCTTCTCCTTGCCCTTCCTTTCCTACAGTACTGTTTTCCACATGGACCACAACCATCTGGTGCTCTGCCACACTTCTTAGGAGCTGATCAAGGCTCCTCATGGAGTCCTCTCCCTTTACACTGGATGCTATGTCCACACAGAATATGTGGTTCCCTAAACAGATTTTCTTGTCTGGATGATCCCACTGACCTTCCCTGTTTTTATCCAAGCACTGTGTTGCATCTCCTGTGACCACAGGCTGCAGGTGCTGTTTGCACAGCATTCCAAGAGCTGCAGAAATAGATGCAGCCAAGTGCATCCCAGGTCACAAACTTAGCTGCACTCGGGGAGCTTTCAGGAGCCTGCAGGTACTTCAGTGTGAATCTGTCAGTGGAGCACCTTGCTAACAACATAACTGGGTAGCTCTGACCCCGAGGGTCATTCAGGTGTAGAAAATTAAGCAGTGCACAGGAATTTAGAGGATTTGGGTCTGGATGTGAGAATTTAAGGCAGGGCTTTACCTTCTTCTCTTCTGTTAATTAAGCAGAACAACTCCAGCAGCTCAAATAAACATGTGGGATTTTATTAAAATGCACAATTACAGAGCGGATTATTGGGATGCTAGCAAATACCATGTGAATCTTTTCACACATTTCTCTGACTCAGTATTTTTCCCTCGTTCAGTTTTCTCTGGCAGAGGGATGGGATGTCTGGGCAGGCTGATCACAACAGAAACATTACTAAGAGCGACTGAATGCTTCATGTAAATTTTCCCATGCAAACTGTGTAGAAGGGGGGGAGAGACATAAGGAAGTAGTAGTCAGTTTTGTTAGCACCTTTGCTTTATCTTACATGGACTGGTAACACGTGGAATCAGTTTTAAACACGAGCTAGCAGGCGAGTTGTTGATCCTGAAAGCTGTTGTAATTTGTGTTCGTGTAATTAGCTCAGTGTTGGTGTTGTCCTGTGCACGCTGCTGACCAAGCCACGTAATCTCCTCCGTAGGGGTGCCTTAGGAGCACTCCTAAGTCCTGTGATGAGATTGTGCAGAAAGCATTAACCTTCTTTGTCTGACCCTTTTATTTGCATTCCCTCCAGGCTTTTATTCATCTCCACGGCTAGATCAAGTCACAAAGGAGGAAAAAAGGCATTTCCATTGGCTAGTCTGCCAGCACATGTGTCTGACATGAGAATAAATGCTTATAAATGCACAAGAGCTCAAATACTGTGAGTTAAAGACAGTGTTCAGGGTTTAGCAGCCTGATTCCCACTGACATTAATGGAAGGCATGAGGCTAAATCATAGTGCATTGCTTTCAGATCTGACCCCAATAGACATTTCCTGATGGGAAGGGGCACAGCCTGAGAAATAAAAGTTTACAAAACCAGAGAGCTGAAATAATTAGATAAGAACTAGGAGACATAGGTGCAAAACTGAATGAATTATGATTGTGATAAGCTTGCGTGCAAGCAATAAATCCCTAAGATGAGCGGAGAAAAGGGAGAGTTTAATCAAAGTGGCAACATTTATGCATTTTTACTCAGTGGAAAATGTTATAGGCTTGACCTCATTTTTATTTACCAGATCAGAAGATGCTGATGTCCTCTTGACAGCGAGCAGAGTGACAGCCCGCAAAGCCCACGGGCTGCAGAGCACGCCATCTCCCAGCAGGTGGCTTGGGCAGAGCAAACCAGGCTGGGACTTGGGGGAAAAAAGAACTTAAAATAGCTGCAAAAGAGTATCAGACAGTTCATTCATGGCTTGTTGATGCCACAGATCTTACTCACATTTCATGGTCTGAGGCATAAGACAAGAGAACTTTCCCAACCCTGAGTTCTGCATCAATATTTCATGAGGGTTCAGTCTAAAGTATTAGGATTTTTTGTCTTTTATGATTTTTGAGTCAGCAGTATGATACCAGTTTACATGGCTGGGCATCTAGTCTGCAATGTTTAGAAGATGAATTTGGCCTCTGCTTGGGGATTGGTGAGTGGGAATGGATCCCACGGAGAGAACAGGCAGCAGAGGATGGATTTTTATGGCATGCAGCTCAGTGAAATGAAAGGCATTAGCACGTACCCACTGCAGGAGATCTCATGAGCTGACATGAGGACAGTTCTTTGAGGCTGACAGTAACATTTTCAAATTGCTGTTGGAAATTATTAGCTCAAATTTCTCAAGTTCCCTAAATTCTGCTCCTGTATCACTTGGAAGGTTTATAAAATAGAACGCCTTAGGTTTAGGGAGGCAGCCTGATGGAAGACTGAGACAGTAAAAGCAGGCAGGAGACTGTTTTTTTAAAGCAAACATACATAAATCCTTTCTTCCCTCTGTTCTTCCCACACAATTTTCTGAAATACTATATTGTTTTGATAATTTATAATTTACAGCAAACCACAAGAAACATTGCCAGCATAAAGTAAGCAAAATCCTAGGATTCAAAACATGAGCAATTCACCATAAAAGTGATGGAGCCAAGAAGAAAAATTGTATTTTGGAAAAGCAACAAAAGAATAATGAAGACCAGACCTAGGCTGCTAACATTTGTGACACTGGTGTATAAAGAAAAAGTATCATCAACTGTATAAGTCAGGAAGCCAACAAGAAGTATCCAGAGAAGGATGTACAAAAGATTTGTCAAAATGGTAGTTTCTCTCTTCCAGCCAGAATGACAAACGTGACAATTTTCAGCAATCCTGAAATCCTGCAACACCCTAGCAATCCTGGGAAAGAGCAGTGCCTTGTATGAGCTCTGCATCAGAGGGAAGGCTACGTGCCACAAAGTGGGCAAAATGCCTGCTAGATCATAAAACAAACAGTTGTTGCAGAGTTGAATGTTATGAGCAGGAAAATGAAGCTGTTTCATGAGCTTCCTCTTCAGCAAGGGCCATGCCACTCTGCCCTTCTCTACTTGGGTGCTTAGGTGGGAACACACACAGGGTTTGTCCATGGTTTCTCCTGACACGATAACTGAGCATCGAGGACAAGGCTGCTCACACTGAAAGAAGAATGTATCCCATCAGCTGTGGCAATGTTTAGTAGAATATAAAAATATCCTTTTAAGCTGCAGCCACGCAGGCTTGATCATTATAATTATGGGTAATGGAATGGCTATGGATCCTGCTCTATGTTCAGTAGTCAGAATCAAGGCATTAATGTTTTTAGACAAAGATAGGATCTGATTTCTCTTCCCAGAGTGGTTCCTCATTCCTCTCAACTGAGCAGCCATAACATTCATATTCATATACTACATTTCTTCTCCAAAACCTTGCCCTTGGTCTTGCTTATTTCTGCGTGAGAACTGCTTGCAGTCTCCTAACAGTGCCCCAAAATTTCCCACCCTTATTGCAACTGTGCTCTGGAAAGAAGCACTGCCACAGAAAATGTGAAAAGGGTCAAGGCAGAGCTGAAAAGCAAAAACGACATACCTAATCAAAAGGGAGACCTCTCTGGTCATAAGCTGTTTGTGGAGCCTCTGCCAAATCCAAGAGCAGTGTCTGATTTGACCTCTTATGTTAATAGCCTTAGCATTTCCAGCCTTTTTCTGACACTTGTCTCTGGTACATCTGCTGTAAGTGGTTATCTATTTAAATGAGCATTTTTTACTTGGAGTGGATTTGGTTTCGTTCTTATATAAAAAAAAGTAGCTCTTTCAAAACAACCAGGAAAAAACTTGGGAAAAAACCTCTGTGTGGCAGGAGTCCCGAAATTCATCTCTCAAAACACACAGAGCTGCACTCTTAAAAGTGCCAGTTCTGTGAAATCCTTGGCAGCCCCTGCAGGGCACCAAGTGTCCTCAGTTCTCAGGATAGTACTTGCAATTTAAAGCTGCTCAGGAGGCTGCAGGATGAAGCTACTAGTGCTAAAAAATGTGCCCCACTTCTTGCCCATGCACATACCCAACATGTCAGTGCTGCAGTCATTAAAGAATTACAGGCTCTCACAGAAGGCATGATCTTATATCCTTGGGATTAAATCTGGTGCTTAACCTTATTTTTCAAACAGAAAGATAAAACACAGCTATAATAAAACAGATTAGCAGAACAAGTATGAGGTTTCTAAAATAAGTGACAACATAAAGCAACAATAAAGCAATGCAGTGCTCACTGGTGGTTTTTCTGCTTCTACAGTGGCACCAACCAAGAAATTGCATCTGGTGATGACATCTGTGTATGTTCAGTGGTTATTTATTCCACTGAAGAAAAATTACCAGTGTAGTCATTCTGAAAATACTTTCTTACCAAGCATGAAGACGTTGCCTTGCTTTCTAGGGATGAAGAATTCAATTTTGCAGGGGCTGAGTGACCTCCTTTCCCCACGAGTTCACCTGACGACAGCTGAGGATGCTCAGCACATCACAGAAATGCACTTCACTTCCAAGGAGAGAAATCCTGACTCTTTTGCAGTTGATGGGAGTTCTGCCATCAATCTGGTTAAGATTTCTTCTGTGGTCTGTAAAACAGATCTGTGTGCTGTCTGCATGTGTGTTCTTTGACACTCTGCTGTGTCAAAGCCACTGTTAGGGTGTGCATGAAACCACAGGTCATCTCTTGGACAGTAAAATATTTTACAATGATAACAAAGAACTCTTTTTTTTCTAGGACCTCCTATAAAATACAAACATCTAACAAGCCTAAGCTCATCTTCCATTCACAACCCCCTCTGAAGTGTGGAAAAAGGAGGAGGAGGATGTTTGTGACGACTTAGACATCTTACAGCCAGCTCTGATGGGCCTTGCAGAAGGATTGGCCCAGTTGTAGAAAGGATCACATTCATCTGAATATGTATAAACAAAAACAGGGCTCAGAAGCTACTGCCCAGTTTCATATCCTGCCATCCCCCTTCCACATATTGAATTAGTGCATTTATAATGGCATCTCTGTTCATTTAATAAATTTAAATTTCAATTACAGACCACTAACAATTAGTCATACAGACTAGATATGACAGATGGGCCTCATCCATGGTTGATTACACTAAAAAATGTTATGTGAGTCTATTTTTAAAATACTATAATTCTAATATCCTTGCTGCATGCAAATAGCTGAGAAGTTCATAATATATTAACAAGAAATTTGGCTTCCTGACAATTCTGCAATTTGCACAGAGTATGAAGTTTGTATTATAAAAGAGTTCATTATTATTTCCTATTATCTGGGGTTCTTTAGTAAAAATTGTGGAAATGTTTGTGTAAAGACATGTAGCACAGCGTGATAATTTGGTTAGTCTTATTTCTCTACATGGGCTTGATTTAAAATATCAAACCGGAAAATATGTCCAAGATAGACAAACACTTGCATGGAATATGGCAAGGGTGTGCCTGAATTGTGTGAGAGGTTTTATGTTTGCCTTTGACTCCCTTGGATATCTGATATTTTAAAATTCAGCCTTGAATGGACAGCAATTAAAAATATATATCTGGTGATAAAAACAAAGGCTCCTCCCTCCCTTCCTCCCTGCCTTCCTCCCTCCCAGCATGAAATGAATAAGTTGTATATGTTGTTGCCTTTGAAATGCTCATGTACTCATGTAAACTAAATAAATGGAGGATTTTATATTCCTTCAAATGGACTTTAACCAAGACTTAGATAGTCGATAATATTTGTATACTCTATATTTTTTAGCCTCTGAGGCTCCCATCTAGTCAAACAGAGTGAGGGAAAGTGATCACAAAAGTGTTACATAGAGGAGCATGTTTGAATGGCATTAGTCTTCTGATTCCTATTCTCATGTCCTTTCAAACCTATTCACAAAAGCTTCTTTTTGTAGGTGGCTAGCAAACTGAATTATAATGCCATGCTAGGAAAAATGATTCTCACAGAAGGCAATCTTTCTCTAAAAAAAGCACCTTTTAAAAAAAGAGATTTGTTTGCTTTTCTTGAAACAACTTCAGGAAAAAATTCTTGTATTAAAGACAAAAAGGTAGGAGAAAGTCTTATTGAAGAATATCAATGAGAATATCAGAAAAGAGCATATCAGCTAACACAAAACTTCCCGAGAACCTCTGACCTTAAAAGATTTAAGTTCCAGTCAGAAAAATTAAGTAGAAAGGGCAATTTTAATCTGAGATGTAAAACATAACCTAATTCAATTGTACTCTGTGTTTGATATTTATGGCACAAACCTTTGTCCTTTTCATTTATTTGTACCAGTCACACTAAACCTTTAGTATCTGGAGAGCCAGTTTGTCATTGATAGTCTCTGATGGCTATAAAAGATGAAATATAGATGGTATACAAATATCAGACCAGAACTTCAGTGTTACAATATATATATAGCACTTCTGCAACTCCAGAGTAATAGAAAGGGCCGTAAAGCAATTTAAATGATCTCCTGAGGAGCCTTTCCATCCCAGCAGAACCCTGGGTGACAGCTCCTGCCACAGAGCAGCTGGGTGAAGAGGAGGCAGCACGGTGTAAATGTTACTCCAGGCCAGTGACCCCTTGCTGTTGAGCAGCCCCTTAGCCGTGACCACAGCTGAGGCTGTTCCTGGGGCTGGTGTCTTGACACTATCCCTTGGAAACACCAAAAGAAAGGAATCAAGAGATAGTGGAAAGTCCCTCTCTCTATTCTCTCGTGCATCTGGTACTGTGCCGAGTGCAGCTTAGCTACAGGGGTGGTGACAGGCCAGTGTGTGTAACCCTATTCAGAAAAAATCATGGTTGGTAATTCTGTTAAATCACTTTATCCCTGAGTAAAGCAAACATCAGAGCAGACTTTTGTATTCTTATTTTTACAGTTTTCTTGCTTGGCTGACAAAATAAATAAAATTTATATGTCTGTCTGTCCATCTGAGTCTATGTGGGTTTTCATGTTTAAGCTGGCTGCATTCCCTGGAGTAAATGCCATGTTGCCATTAATCACTATGTGATGATGTGCACTAAAAACAGTGTCTGTGTATGTGGCAAGAGAAGAGCTGCACAGCACTCTGGAATTATATGCTGAATTCACTCATTTGCATGGCTTGCAAAAACCCTCTTTTTCAGGAGGGGGAAAAAAAAGCTATGTATGAAGGAAGCTCCAAGAGTAATGTTTAACCCCTGATTTGCTCAAAATCCCTCAGAAATTCTTCATTCTGCGTCAGAGGAAGAATCTGTGCTGTTGCATTACTGATGGCAAATGTTGACGAGTTTGAGCCAGGGCTCCATGGGCGAAGGTTAAGCCCTTGTAACTGCTGAGGCAGCTCCGGGCTGATCCGGGGCTGACACGCTCCAGTTAGCTGGAGGTCCCGAGCTGTGCTGAGCTCTCGGTAAAGAGCTCTCAGCCAGCCCACAGGGCAGAAATCATGTCTCACTGCACAGGGCACAAAACACCCAGCTAAGGGGTCAGCTGCTCCTGGTTCCTCGACACCCCTTGGCTAAGCCCGGTTCTGAAAAGGGCTCCTTTTTGCAGTCTGAAATCTATATTCGATATCCAACCTCAAGGAACGCCTGCCTGCTTGCTCTCTATTTGATGACAGATGCATGGACCAGCTGTCCTTGCCTGGGAGGAGGCCCCCATGCCCAGGAAGCCAGTGAGGTTCGGATGCCCTGTGTGTTGTCACCCTGTCACCCCTCTGGGGCACCTGGGGCTCTGTGATGCTGGTGAAGGAATCCCAGGGGCCCCACACCACAGCTGCTTCTCTCATGTCTTGGTGCAGAGTTTGGGGCCATTTCACATTATTCTAGATGTAAAAGTTCCTGTTACCATTCTCCACTGGGCAGATGTTAAATTAGCCAATCTACAAAATACTGACTTGCACCTGAAAAATAAGATGATAAAATGACTGTGGAGAAAATCATTGTAATGTTCTTAAGCAGTGCTAAACTGGTTATAACAGATAAAATACCTGCTTCAGTTTGCAATTGTAAGAGATACAGAAAGAAGTGCTACATACATGTTTGAAGCCTAAAAAAGTGATGAAACACTAAGTTTATTTTCTAGTTTCAATCCAAATACACTAGCATGAAAGATGATACAGAACTCATGCTGCTTTTTGCTGCAGACCATTGTTATTCCTATGGGCAAGATATGGGAGATATATGATATTTATATAATTTTAAACTATGGACTCTCCCTCAGCCTCTATCCTGTGGGGATGCAGGATGGATCTTTTAAGGGATTCTCAATTCACACCTCTCCTCTGTCTTTCTAGTCTTCCTCGCAGTGCAACCCTGTGGGGAGCACACAATCCAACTCAGTTTTTTTTTTCTGTGGCAGCCCTGCAGAAGCAAAGAGGAGGCCCTGGGAGAGTTAATTCTGTGTCAAGCAGCATTAGCTGTAGCTCTGATTTCCAGTTGGAAATCCCTGGGGTTGGCTGAGGACAGTGCTACAGACAAGAGCTGGTCTCCTGATCTCCCTCTCGCCTCACTGATTACCCCAGGCCCACTGAAATACCTTGGGGCATCTTCTTTTTTATCCAGATGATGGAGGGACAGTGCAATGGAGAAATTATGGTCCCTGCCATTGCCCAAGATTGTCAGGCTTCCATCTCTCCCACTCCAGAGGGAACAGTTTATACTGAGGCTTGTCATACAGTACTTCTGGAAAAGAAATCACTTTTTTTTTTTTTTCCACATACCTTTTCTACCTGTCGTGGTTTAACCCAAGCTGGCAACTAAACTTGAGACAACCTCTCATTCAGGAGAAATGGAAGAGTCCTCCTTCCTAGTGGGGTAGGGCGACGACTCAAAAGAGTGAATGTGAGGAAACCCTTGGGTTGAGTTAAAGACAGTTTAATGGGACAGAGTGAAAGAGAATAATAATAATAATAATAGTAATTATAATAATAATGATGGTGATAGCAACAATAACAACAGCATCAGAATAATTAGGTTGTACAAAACAAGTGATGCACAGTGCTATTGCTCATAACCCACAGACCGATGCCCAGCCAGCTCCTGAGCAGAGGTCCCTGACCAGCTTTCCCCCACAGTGTGTATGCTGAGCATGTTGTCATATGATATGGAATATTCCTTTGGCCAGTTTGGGTTGGATGTCCCAGCTGTGTCCCCTTCCAACCTCTTGTCACCTCTGAGTGAAAGAGTATGAGAAGCTGAAAAGTCTTTGACTTAACATAAACACCGCTTAGCAACAACTGAAACCACCAGTATGTCATCAACATTATTTTCATACTAAATTCCAGACACTATACCAGCTACTGGGGAGAAAATTAACTCTATCCCGGCCAAAACCAGAACACTAACAGCTTTTGGGTTTTTTTTCAACATTATTAAATATATTGATATGTGAGACAATTGGAACAGAAACATTTCGCTATATGAAGCTTTGTATCTGGTACTGCATGAGTTGTGAGCTCCCTCCTTCCCCGTGAAGCTGCATGGCTGCATTAAAGTTTTTCCTCTGTGGCTCTCTTCTGTTAAGATAGGCACTTCTAAAGAACTATTCCAGCTGAAAAAGCCTGAGAAATGTTTGCCACAGAAGCAGACAGGAACACAGACATTTCAGTCCACACCGGGGAAGCTGCAGGGCTTTCCAAGCCCTTTCTCTGACCCAGCCTTTGTGAGTTTTACCACTTCGAGAGCCTGTAGCTCTTGAAGCTCTCACTCACTGATGACAAAAGACATTTCATGGTCTCCTGATAACCTTGTTTTTATATGTACATTGCTTTTAAAAGTGATTGACAGTTCAAGCTCAATCCAACGTTTTTAACCACAGCCTCTTATGATTACTCTAACCACTCTGTTAAATCCCAGGCTTTTCTTAAATCCTGGGAATTGACAGCAATCTAAATACATGAATATTAACCTCAGGTCACTAGGGCTTAAGTTTTTGCAATGCACAAGTCTTGCATTAATACATTGTTAATTTTACTGATAAATGGCAGCAAAACATAATCGGATTCTGTTTCATTGTAGTTATTATTCTTCTGGTTGGATATAGAACTTACACAGTACAAAAAAGTACCATTTATAACACTAGTTTTACTAATGCAAATTGGGGCACCCCTATGTCCTCAAAATATGGTGTCTTGTGTATAGTAGGAATTTCTCTACAGAAACGAATAATTTTTTTCTGAGAAAAAGTGGACACATTCTCTGTTGGAATAACTCTGGTGTAGTCATATAGTGAAGAAACTATTAATATATTTTCTCTGAAGGTCATTATCCCCCCAGACCACAGAAATGCAATTTCAGTCACTCATTCCTTCTGTTGTGCCAAGAATGGGCAATGATTTTGAACCACAGTGATCATGAGGTAAAATTTATGAGATACTCAGAGCAGTCTTTAAAGCTCTGAAGTTCTCATTCTACCTGTTTAACAAGAAACATTTTCTATCTCTCATGACAGGAATATAAAAAGACTGAAGTAAACATTGCAGTTTTGATTTTAATATCAAATTAATTGGGAAATTGCTATTTTTCATTCCCTCACAGTTATCTTGTTGTGTAGGCATGAAAGTTTTCAATGTGATATTGAATTTTATTTTTTCCTGCAGTAAAATCTGTTTCTCAGTTATCTCAGCAATGTCCAATTCTATGGGAAAGATTTGTGATCTACGTTGGTGACACAAACAGAGGTCTGTAGTCTTCATTTCTTGCTATCTGCTAGAAACCGTCAATTAAGTTGCCCTGACAATATCCAGGTGCTTCTTTTCAGGAGCAGAAAATTGTATTCTTCCCAGGAACTACTCAGTTTACCTTTCATCAAATGAGAAGGATTTTCACTTTCATTCTCTATTTTAAAATTCACACAGGATTTATCCTGCAAATGTCAGGTGCTTGATAACAAAAGCACACATTTACTCTGAAGCCAGAAGTAGCTCATATTTTACATAAGACTTGGAATTTCAAGAAAACGGTGATTCTTCTTTGACTGAGCTGTAAGCCAACTGGTTAATAGTGTTTATATATGTAAACGGTTTGGTATTTCCAGTAATTTATTTTGATCCTGGCTGTGAGTACATGAGTAGTATCACTGCCAGAATTCAGAGATAATGTATTGTGATTTTCAGATTTCTTTCTTCTGGGTGAGGAGAGGAGCATGGCTGGATGTGCTTTTGAGTAGCACTTCTAGTAGAGTACCTTACTCCACTGGCATCATGCCCTACTAGCTGATCATCAGGCCACTTGCTAATGTGCTCATTTGATTGGGCAAATGGAAAAAAAAATCCTGAACAAACAAATAAAGCAAATATTGTCAAAAGCAGCCTCTGACCTTGGGGTGCAGTGCAGGTGAATGCAAGTTTGGGAACATGAGTATCTATCTGGAGAAACTGCTCTTTAGGAGCTGGAGCACAGGCAGCTGGAATCTCCCCACCAGCTTCTTGTTATCTCCATAGGTGCAGCTTGAATTAAACAATCCCTCTGTCTACTACAGCTGGTGATAAAAATATACGAGTGAGAGTCGAAACAGGACCACAGCACCAATCCAGACTTGTTCAGCTGCAGATACAGATTCCAGAGTCTCAGTCTCAAGCTGACCTTACTCATATGCACACACTCACACACTTTCTTATTAATGGAAGCTAGGAAGAAATATTCTATATGATTATATATTCAATTGCATATAAGCTGCCATTCATCAGCTGGCTGACTCATTGTCTTTGTTTCAAAATCCTTGCTTGCACTCTGCTTCTGCTATTAGAGTATTGTCAACAAACTCAATTAAAACTTCAGATTTGGCATACTTACACTTTCATTTCCTCATTAGAATACTTTCCTTGATAGGAATGTAAACTAGAAGGAAATTTCAAAGAGATTTATAGAGTTCTTAAGGTTTTATTTAACAGCTTAAACTAATATGTGTATGAACCTCTATTTCTCTTTCGATAATTACAATTGCTTGAATAAAAATAATAAATAGTGCATTAATCTACTATCACCATAATTAATTTCACTTGCGTATTTACTGGAAATTTTGGGTTCATTAACATTAAATGATAAAAATTCTCTTGTTTGTTAGAGTTAGGTCCATGTTCCTTGAGGTGCTGATCACCTTTTTTGAAGTGATGAGGGCTCTGACGTTCAGAAATTATTCAGCAATAGAAGCACACCGCCCACAATGCAGTTAGACTTTTAGTTAAAAAAAAAAAAAAAAGCTTTTAAATTAAATGTAGAGCCACCCTCAACTTTCTATTTAGGATTTAACTTGGGCCTCTTAATGGGTTTGCACATTGCTGTGAATATAGCCAAATGACTATTAATTAATTGAATTCTATTTATGATTCCTGTACATCTAAACTCTAAATTAAATTATTTACACCTTCATACACTTTTCAGCATAGAATTGTTTTTTAAGGTCCTTGAACTATCACACCAGGAAATTAGACTAGTTCTACCAGCTATAGAGCGTGCAACACCAGTCTGATTCAACTGAGAAGCAGATTAGAGAGAGACATTTATCAGCAAGCTGCATTGTTCCTCTCTAGTGAATTGTGCAGTGAATTAGCATGTTTCTAGGCATGCATTGAAAGAGGCATTTTTTAAAACATTGTGATCTGGATTCGAGAGTGCTAAGCAATGTGATACTACCTAAATCTATCTGTGAGTAGGAAAAAAAGTGAAATTTTGATAGAGGTCTCCTGGGTACTTTTCATTCTGTGAACTTAAATTGTTGCATCAGAGTCCAGATCTGTGAGCTCTTTAGCTTCACTCAAAACCTGCACAGTGATTTTAGTGGCCTTTATACAGCTCATCAAACCCCTTCACAAAGATTAATCTGCTCAAAAATGAGATGTTACAGATATTTGCATGTTATACCCTCACTAGTAGAATAATTTTAAATGTACTGTTTGTAATGATTAAATGGCTAAATTTAGTGTTTGCTTTGGGTTATCTGGTGAAAGTCACTGATGTCCACAGATAGCAAATACATGCAAATATCCATGTTTGGTATGAGAAATGGGAGAATGCTGCAGCAGTCAAACCAAAAGCAGATAAACTCCAGCTATATCCCTGGTGAATCCTGATTCCACAGAAGTCAGTAGCAAAACTCCCATTGCTGTCACCAGAGACAGCACTTTACTGACCCTGCTGTAATAGCAAATTCACATAGCACAGGGATCAAGCGTTTGAAAATAACATGGAGTGTCGGAGCAATCTTCTGAACCAGGCTGATTAAAATCAGGCAGATCAGTATATTCTCTGTCTCTTAAATCAGTCTGATTTTAATCAGCTGCTTCTGGGAGTTGTTCTGAGGATTCTTCCGTACATGTGGAAGTGCTTTGTGGACTTCAGCCCCTATACCAAAGACGATGAAACACAATGAGTTTTACGAAGAGGCAGAAGAATAATACTGCTCCTCTGTTGACTTTGGGAGAAGGAGAAATGAAAATTTATAGGAAAAAAGTAAGCATCCTTAATAGCCATATAGCATATCAGCTGAAAAATGTGACCCTGGCTGCACTTCATGTTTTTCAGTTGTATTTTACTGCTTATTTTGGTGTAAGAATTAAAACTGAATTAAGTCCATAAACTCCAGTAGCACAAAAAAGTAATTTGAATAGAATAGTCTATACTAATAAGACTTGTTTATTTGAACTTACAGAAGAGGTGCAGGAGGTAGCACATTTTCAGAAGTTATGCTGGCCTCATTCCCCTTACTATAGAGTAGGCATGAATCTCTCAAAGATCAGACGTAGAGCAAGTACAAACAAGCAAACAAATACTTTGAAAGGAAACAGACTGAGCATAAAAAATAAAAAGAATGCTATTGCTCTCTACAGGAGTGTTTTTCCTCTTATCTGTGCTACATAACCAACCTAAAACTCTTCAGCTAGCGAATAGTCAGAGCTTTAGAGGGACTTGGATGGCTTAGGGGATTGCTTTTGGGATACAGAAGCTTTCATCTCTACGTCATTGCTTCTGGCTTTCATCCAAAGGGGGTAGTGATCAAAAGCTGCTGTATGATGAGCCCTTCAATACTCTGCATGAAACGGAAGAGGATGTTGTGCCAGCCTGCACCCACAGTTCCCAGCTGAGATCCCCATCAGCTCTTGCTTGTGACACAGGCTTGGGGTCCCCAGGGACCTGGGGCTCCTGTCCCCACCATCTCTCCACTAAGGATTTGTGTGCCCCTGCTGAAGAGAGTTGCACCCACAGGGTTCATGGCACAGGGGTGCTAGAGCAGAGCGTGCACCACCACACTGCACCCCTGCAACCCCAGTCTGGGAAGGACGTGAGGAAGGACATCCACAAACATTCACCCAGATGGATGGAGCTCCAGGCAGCAGTGTGTAGAAGGCTGTCCTTCCTCTCACAAGTGCAAGCAATAGCATCAGTTTCACTTCTCACCAGGCAGAAATTGCAAAGAAGGAAGGGAAGGAGAGGGAACACAAACCATTCTGGTTAATGCTAGCACTAACTGCAATTGTGGCTGAACTCCTGGCAGCCCACAGTAGTGGGGTTCTTGGATGAGACAGTATAGGTTTCAGAAGCTATGCAACATTTTCTAAATCAGATGCGATGGTCTCAGCTTTCCTTTTTTTTTTTTTTTTTTTCCCTCATGTCAGAAAAGAGATTTGGAAGAGCAGACCTACCTGCTAGATTCTTCAGGCTGTGTGGAAACAAAACGTAGCTTGGGAAGACAACGCAAAAATTTGAAGGACGAGGCTGGGCTGCACAAGGAAACTGAGTTACTCTGATCAAAAAAACAATGAAACTCCTGGTGTGATCACCCATAAAACTTACTGCTGGCAACTGTGAAATTGCTGCTTTATCAACAGACATCAGAGACACAAATACGTGTTTTTAAAAGAGGTTACTATTTTAAGTACCAGAAAGTCTTGGAAAAAACAAATTAACCTGATTGACTCTGCATTATGTTTTACGTTATTATTGATTAAATTTTGAGAAAACTTAATTTTACAATGAACAGAGCCCTCTGCAAAAAAAAAGAGGTGCAGGTTTTAGTCACTTATCTTCAAAGCTGTAAATCATCATTGTTTACATGGGTTAAAAAATAGTTCTCAGAATCTTATGAAATGGCAGAAATGTTTGGTATTAATTTCCTCATGAAGGAGATGTAATTTATGCTAATGAAATCTACTAGGTACAAATGCATTTGTTACAGGCTGTCACCCACTAACATGGATGAACAAGGAGTGGAAGAGAAAAATCACCTGAATTACTGCCACTAAATTGGTACAAGAATTCCATACAGGCCAATGGTTTTTAAGTCTCACATGGAATTCATATGACTGATGAAACTGATGTATGGGAAAAAGACAGTTCCTTCTCCACTAGAAAAGTATGTGAGGACACACTGCCTCTGAGGATTATGAGACACAGAAAAATGGAGCAGGAGTTAACCATAAAAGCTGGAAGGGAGTCATGCAAAATTGCAGGTAGTCGTGCAAAATAGCAGCTTCCAGGTGGCAGATGCTTCCCTCTGCCAGTCAGAAAACACAGTGTTGAGGGATGTACTTGCATCAGGCAAGGAACTAAAATCGTAGCATCCCCAGGGGGTCAGGCAGCTGCACAAACCCAGCCCCTTCATTTGTGTCCTTGCTCCTGCTGCATGTGCCTCAGAGCCTCAGAAATGTGCTTGCAGTGTGCACCTGGCTTGCAAGACCACATCATCCACTACATTTTACCTGTCAAATAGGGCGTATTGCTTCTCTTCCCATGACATTTTAGCTCTGCTGGAAAGGGCAGAGTGGTGGCAAGAACTTGGCTCTTCACCTTTACAAGCTGGTGTGCGCAAATAATCACTTGACTCAAGGAGCTGAGAGTTTGGGAAAAGCACTAAATGTTTATGTGCCCTGAGATAGAACTGTGAGATTCAGCAGCAATGCTGCTTGGAGTGCCAGGAGCCGGTGGGTTGGGCACCACTAGGTTTCTATTGACGCAGATTAGTGTAATTAAGATGACAAGCCTGATACAACCCCAAATTTAAGCTGCTAACCCGGAACTCCCTCAAACCCCTGTGAAGTTATGCTGAGGAAAGGGCAGTATGGAGCTGCTGGGCCAGTTCCAAAAGGAGTTCTCCTGGGAGACAGATTTGTGGCAGAGCCAATATACACAGAGCAACCTACAGGAATGAAATCAGCCTCATGGATTTTTTTATTTGCTCAGATATCCTCCTAGCAGGATAAAAGTGCATTGCTTTCCAGACACCAGTGGCTCTTGGTGCTCCAGTTAAAAATGCTCATATGAAAACAGCAGATGGAAATGTCTGATTGTCATCAAATGGTACAGTCACGGGTGGGAGCTAGTCACAGCCTGCTTAGTGGCTTTGGGAAGTGGCTCTGCTCAAGAAAAGGCTCTCGGATGCAGGTCCTGTCCAGGGGGCTCAGGACATGGAACAGCTTAGCATCAAAGAGCTCTGCTTGGAGTGGAGCTGGATAGCTCTTGAATTATAAATGCACTAAAAATACCAAGCATTTTTCAGAATCGTTTTTCAGAATTTTTCAATCAGCAGAGTAGAAGAGGTGAAGAAAGATTGTGCAAGGTGTAGGGTAAAACAGAGCAGAGAGTAATAAAATACTACTTGTAAACTAGCCCAGTTGGAAAGAGAGGCTCTTTATGACAGCTTGCCGAGGCTGTAGTGTTTTGCAAAACTGTATGATAAACTCCAAATAGCTTCTCTGCAAATCTCTGGAGGCAGAACTGAGCTAAGGCTGGCTGCTGTTGCTGCCACAGCTTTCAATGAATGAGCTCAAAATGGACCCTCTAGTGACAGCTCTGTCAAAGAATAACAATCAGATGCTCTCAACAACAACAACTTCAACATATATATTTTTGTAAGTATAAATGAACCTTAATGTGCTGGCTTCAAATAAATGAAATGCTCAAAGTTTTTAAGATGTGTGGTTGGACTGTGAACAAAATAAAAACGTACTGCATTTTCCTCCCTATTTAAATTGCAAAGCACGATTCTCACTAGAATTGTGATGAGAACAGAATACAAAAATAGTTGGTTTTGGTGGGGGAAAGGACTGGAAAGGTAGCTCTGCCATCACCTTCAGGAGGAAAATGTCAAGGGAGTCACCATCACCCAACAGTTCAGACGAACTGAGTCCAAAAGGGAGGGCCAGAATGATTTTGCAAGCTCACAGCTTTGACAAGCAGAATGAAAATCATATTACAGGGGACTCACTCAAAAACTAATCACCTAGAAATGGGCTTAATCAAAGTCAAATTAAGTCAAATTATTGCCTCATGATATTAGTGAAGTCTCTGCGAATACCTGACTTCATAGCACAAATAAATTCTGCATTTGGAGATTGCATTGTGCCTTCTTGCCCAGCAAAATAAACCAGGAGTGTCTGCCTTGAAAAGCACGAGAAGCTTTTCAGGAATGGGGTGTGGTGCAGGTGAGGTGAATCTCCACACTTGGTTATGCTGAGTAAAAGAAGGGTTGTACTGCAAGTGACAGCCAGCTTTGCATGTGTGACTGGACGACTGCCCTGCCACCAAAGCACTGGGAGCCACGATGCAAGAGTTAACATTTCTGTGGTGGAAGCAAGGTGTCCTTTTTGGATTCTGCTCAGGTGTAGCTGCTTGTGCTGTCTCAAGGAGCTACTGCTATTGCCAAAGGAAAATTAAAACAAATCTGGCTTGGCTAATAAAGGGCTATGAGTATTAATGGCTTTTTCTCAAATTGCCAGGAAGTTTCAATCTCTGATGTGATAAAGACAGATTATGTACAGATCGGTCTTATCATGCTATTTTAAATTTTCGTATGCTAGAAATTGCAGTCATTTGCACTGGTCTTTTGGCAGAGTGTGTAAGAGTCACACTAAGAATATGATTGTGATTTTCAACACAGGAAAGAACAATTCTTAGGCATTAAGGTTATTAGTTTGGACAGCAATAAAAACAACACCACTTTACAGACCCAGGTCTCAGAAGTGCTGAACATTCACAGATCAGTAAAATCAATAGCCTCTACTCAGGATTACTTAGATCTAGAACATACCAGCATTCAGTGCAATTTAATACTGGTTACCTATTAGCTTTTAATGATTGTGTGTATTTTGACAGAACTGCCAAGATATGCTGTTACAAATAGGAAATTCCTAACAGTGCCACACAGTGAAAAATAATCCACCCATACAAGGAAAATTATATTAACAAATGCTGCTAAGAGCAAACATATTTACAAACCAAAGCTGAGCAACAAACACATATACCAGATGTTACTGAGATATAGATAGTCTGAATTACTCAGCTGAAGTAGCTGAAATTCTGCAGAGGACTTTTTTTAGAACACATATTTCATGATGGATATCCTAGTTCTTGAGCAAGTTGTCATGGAAGTCGGAACATGGCAGTTTTGAAGTTGTCTTTAAGATTCAGTGGTAAATAAAAGTTCAGCAACTCCAGATAAATTTTCTCCTTCTTCTTCCACTTTTTTTTGTAAGAAATACTCTTCAGTCATACAGATAACAAAATGGAAGTGTTGGAAGGCACTTCACACTGTCAAATAACCACTTTCATCAAGAGGCAGGATTTTCTGTAAAGTGACAGAGGAAGGCCCTTCTTCCCCCTTTTTCAGTCCAAGAGTAACTAGCTGTCTCCCTTGCCTGAACCCCCTTATCTTTTCCACAGATCCCATGTTTCACAGCAGCTGAGCTAGTTGGAAGGTGCACCCACACAGTCATTTTCATTTATTGCTGCTGCACTTTTGCTCCCTGACATTCCCTGCTTACCTACGGTTGTCTGCAATTTTGTCTCATCCTCTGCCTCCAGCTTGGAGGAAGCATCCTGGTCTCCTGGCAGTGAAACCCAGGCACAGAAGCAAGCCCAAGCTTGCCCTCACAGTCCATCCAGTTCCATCAAGCTCAAGGATTTGAGGCTCAGCTCTGAAGGGGCACATTTCAGCCATTTGCAGGGGTATTTGCATTGTCTGTATCAGAAAACTTCAAAATCCTCCTTGCTCAGCTTTTCTGCTTACAGGCTGTTTCTGAGACTATCTCAATATTTCCTGTTGATGTTTATTTCAACTCTTTGATACTCAAAATGAGAAATACCATTTTTTATTAGAAACAGTCAAATCAGAGAAACTGAGTCCCCAGACAATTCCTGTAGCATGTAAGGGGTATTTTTTTCTCAGACAGGAAGTGTTACTTCAGACCAGCATAAATGTCTCACATGTGCTCAGCAGCTGGAAGCCTGCTGATCTGTCCCTTGACACTGTACACCTCAGTGAGCATGTACAACTCTTCCAGGCTTTTCATTTCAGCAGAAAACAACTAAAATTGTAAATTTTCATGGCTGTGTTCCACATGAGCTGCCAATGAGTCAGTGTCAGTTTGTCTAGATCAGCAATACATCCAGAACCATTGGTTTTTTTGTTCTCCGATAGTTTTTACCGTGCATCAAATGTTGTCTTGTTGTATTTAAAGGTCTCATCAAAGCAAGTAGTGATATTTCTCCCAGAAAAGACCTGGTTTTTACTTATGAGGGAAAAGCTTCTTCTTGGGATAAATTCACGACTATTTCTACTGTTCTCCTTTGGCAAATCAATGAAATTCAGTACATTTGCAGAATGCTCTGTCATGAATCAAGCACCACTCCAGCAAGACAGGCATCCCTAGGGATGCCCCTTCCTTGCTGAGCAGAGATTGCCAGCAAAAAGTCGCTGTTCCCTGATTGCTGGGAGGCACAGCATGGAGATGGGGAAGGTAGAAGGTGCAACAGGTGCTGTGGAGCTGATACAAGTGAACCACTGGAGTTATAACAACCTTTGAAAGTGGCTATGAAAAGCTGGATTTAAAAGAGGATCACTTGTAAAAACTGGGACAAGGCTGACATTAGGGGACACCAGGGTGTGTTAACTAAGAACAGAGATGACAAGAAAGTCAGCTGGCAGCTTTCTTCTCTGACCATTCTGCACAAATACAGAGCTGGTTTTGGATAACTTGCCAGCTAGGTAATAAAAGCTGTCAGTATTAAAAATACACTAATATTTCTGCCTTAGCTTATCATAAGATGTTTCTTCAAGGATTCAGCAGATGTTAGAACAGAAATCCACCAAAAGAGCAGAGGATCTCAGTGCTGGTAATTTGCCACCCTTGAGCTGCAGAAGGGTTAGGGTGGAGAACAGAGGCAGCACTGACATCATTACCAAATTCTGCAGAAGCTGGGCTGTTTCTTACCTAATTCCCAGCACGCAGTGCCTGCCAGCCTTAGCGGGGAGAGCAGCTCAGTGGGGAGTGACTCAGCCACGCTGCTTGGAGCAGTGAGCACAGGCACTCAAGTTCACCGTGCCAACTGGCTTCACACAGTTGTGTCCACACTGCAGTGCCTCGTGGGCTCAGCTTTCTTCAGGCTCACATCAGATGTGCAGCTTCCCATGCCCCTTTGCATTACCACAGAAGTATTTGAGGTCGTTTGTCTCCTGATTTATCTGCACTGTACGCTTCTTGTCAGCCTCCAATACGCTCAAGCAAGTTCTCCGCATTGCATTCACTCTGCAAACATGTTGCATGTTACTGGTCACCACTGCTGCTGACATGACATGTGATACTACAGCAAGGACTCAAGATAGTTTTCCCTCTCCCTGACAGTGCCATCAGCAGCTGTTAGAGTCCTGCAAGGAAAGGGGAGACTGTGGTGTGGAGTATGTCTCTATAGGTCAAGGTTAAAGCATGCATACGTTGTAGTCTCTGTGTTCTCAAGCTGTGCTTTTCTCCAGATACCTCAGCCCTTTCTTGCCCTGCCTGCTTCTAATTCCTGTTTCAGAGTCAACAATCTCCTGAGACTGTATCACATGAAATCTGCCTCCTTAAGCAGCTGTCCTGCCTTCCATGCTCCCTTGCCCAGTACAATATATACTGGGCTTTAAAATCCTCTACGTGTCCTGTCCTAAACCTTACAATAACATTTCCATGTCATGGAGAGCTACTGCAGTCTGGCAGTTTCCTTCTCCCTGTGCCCTGGAAAACCTGGCCAGGCTTTTCTTTCCACTCTGAGGTACTCCTGTAATGTAAGTGCAAGCTCCCTGGTGTGGCCCCTGCATGTAGTCATCAGAAATCCAATAGAAGCAGATTGTCAGACACCCCAGCTGGTGGCTGGGATAAATGATAAGAAAACCTGTAAGAATCCAAAGAGCATTCAGCTTCAACAGGCTGAATATATTCATTCCCTTAGGAGCATTATAAAATATGGCCAGTCTTGGCTTGCAGTAAGAACACAAGTAATTAGGAAATCTAGTGCCCGTAGGTACATTACATGCCAGCAGAGAGGTAGGTACATTATGTGGCGGCAGCAGCAGCAAGATGCAACCAATGCAGGCTAACTAGGCTCTCTCAGGAGTCCAGAGAATATAATGAATCACTGTGTATTTGGAGCTGATATAGTTCAGCCCCTGGAACTGATATAGATCAGCCCTTTCCACCCAGGCATCCAGGAAACACATTTAATTTTTTGGCCTAATTTAGCACAAAAATAAATTCTGGTTTATAGCAGAACAACTTGATTAATAAAATGTAAGTAAGATGTCTTCCTCCTCCCCCCAACACACTATGCAGACAGCACTCCAAAATACATTCCTTGTGGTTTCTTATCGGCAAGCAGATGTCATTCTGAAGTGAACATGTCAGGCATCCTCATCCTTCTGAGCAAAGCAAGAGATGGCTGGCTGTCACATTCATATCTCCAGGAGTTCAGTTTACAATTCAAACACTCAAACAAACACCCTCACTACATTATAGCAGTGTTGTTAGTAAGACTGGGAGGACCTATAGCCCTGTCAAGCTGTTCCCCAGAACTGCTTCCCATATCCCCATGTGTGCTCTTCCATGCACTGCCTGACTGAAGAAAAGCTGGGCAAAGGCAGATGGGGGGATGCTTTTGTGAGCCTGCACTTGCTGCTTTTACTCCTCAGGGAGGCAGCTGAGGCAGGAGAGCAGACAGCAGGTAAGTGCAGGAGAAAGACAGGGGAATACAGTTGTCAGACTGTGGCTACAGGTGCTCCTAGGAGGCTTCTCACCCAAATGCTCACCTGCCATCTCCATTCCCTGAGGTCTGATGAGCTCAGAACTCACAGCTGTATTCTCATCGCTATTTTGTGCCTCAGGAAAGCAAGCTGTAATTCTGTGCAAGTATCAATGATAAATCTGCCCCATTACTTCCATTTACTCTGGTCCTCCTGATGTTTCTCAGCTCAGAAACACCATCTCACCAGAGCTCTGCCAGCAGAACTGGGGAAAGAGGGACTGTGAGCACAAGCACAGAGTCTGGCAAAGAGCACACTCTGTAACAGATGACTAGGAGTTCTTTCACTCTGATAATCATAATAATACATTTTATTTATATAGCACCTATTTGCATGGCAATAGGAGCAATATGTGTGTTTCTGTGAAATGAGACATGACAGCAAACAGATTAAAAACTACGATTCATCTTGAAATGAGGGAAAACGATCAAATGAATCACAGAGCCAAGCAATGGTAAATCATTCTTAAAACAGCATAATAGCAAAACAAATGAAAAATACAGTGTACAATGCTTTTTCCTTGTCTGATGGCAAATACTGAGTGACACTGCCAAGCTTATTCAGAAACAGAGCCCAGTTTACTGTTGAATTTCATGGAAACCCTTAAAGAGGGAATTCTGTAAGTGCAACTTCAGTTATGCATTAGCTATTGCTAACCCCAGTATACACATGGGTTTGGACCCTTGCAAAAACTATTACCTTCTAATCCTTGCATTGTTCATCATGTCACAAGAATAAGGGAATGTGTTTTCCCAAACTTTAAGCCCCTTCAAATTTAATGGATTTAAAATTGGAAAATAATAGAGAAGAGCCTATTAATATTCAAACTCCATTTTCTCATATAGTATTCTTCAGCTTCCTCAGCCCTAATTAGTTTTTCTGAGGCTGTCAGTTGCAGGCAATATCAACACTCTAGTCATCTCTTCTGCCTTCTCCTCCCATGTCCTCACCCATATTCATTATTCCTATCTTTCTCTTGCCAGGGTGTCAAGCCTTCTCCATGTTCATTTCTCCTAATGACTCATCTTCCTGTAAGGCACCAAAAAAAATGACACAACAGTACAAATGAAAGAATCTTAACTTCAGGACATAGAAGAATCTGATTTTTTTTCTAGTTGGAGGGTCATGCATCTAATATCCTGTAAGATGCTGTCTGTGTTGCAGGACCAGAGCAAGAGAAACTCTTCATTCATTCCAATTTCTAACAATTTGACATCAGTTGGTCTGTGCTGATCACTTCAGAAGAAAGCTAGGTTTTTCCTGAGAATTTGCATCTTTAGACTTTTATGTTCCTGCTTATTATCTTATTATTATACTGACAAAGCTCTTCCCAATTTATTACGAGACATAAATATTTCAAATAAGCAGTGGAGTATAGAACTAGAAATCTTCCTGGCAAGTGGCTGGATCTACCTCATATTAAAGACCAGCAGACAGAGAAATATTTCTGTCAATTTAGAAAATACATATTACAACTCAAATTAGCAAGGCTGCCCTTTCCTGGGCTTGTAAATGTATACATCTGGATGTCATAAAAATGCATTAACACATGAATGGCTTTTTACCCTGTTAGCAGCTGTCCAGCTATGGTTTAATCGTGCTGCATAAAGCTGATGGGAAAACTCTCCTTGACTTAATGTGTCAAAATGTTAAGTTCTGATTTTAGTGTATATTCTCCAATTCCTTAGAGAGAAGAGAAAATATCAGCATGATTCAGGATATTTTAGGAAAACAAGGCAAATGCCTTAAGCCCCTGGGTGCCCTCTGTTCCTTGCCACTCCGCTACTGTTAAATGAGGTTCTGACATAACAATCAATGGAAAGATGTGGGAGCCAATAAATAATGTGCGTAATTAAGCTGAGGCATTGAAATGTCTGTCT
The DNA here is from genome assembly GCA_037013685.1 of Acridotheres tristis. Classification (NCBI taxonomy): domain Eukaryota; kingdom Metazoa; phylum Chordata; class Aves; order Passeriformes; family Sturnidae; genus Acridotheres; species Acridotheres tristis. The sequence goes on from CM072886.1 coordinate 31,386,086, forward strand.
TTCCTGAACTTGGCCCAGAGAGTGGGAGGCTGTGCTCTGTGATAAGCACTGTGCTCTGTGATAAACACCTGAGCTCCTAAAGTCAGTGTGGGGGCAGAGACAGCTTGCTAGGAAAGGATTTGCAGCAGTAAACAGAGAGGAGCAAGGCACCTGATGGGAAATGCTCTGGCCATGTACCAGTCTTTCTCACCACATCCCTTGCCCAAGTGTCTCTAGCTGTTTTACAGAGACATGAGCAGCACCTGGTATTTTCCATTAAAACAAGACAGAGGCACCAGGAAGAAAACAATTTGTGGAGAGGAAAGTCTCAGATGAAAAAACACAGCTAAAAAAGCTCAGTGGAAACTTGTCGATGTGATTTCTCAGACAGGATGTGGGAAGACTTCAATGGTCACCTTCAGCAAAGCTGAATCAAAGCCCAAGCTGGCTGAGCTCAGGGGTGCAGTTGCAGAGCTGTCAGCTGGTACCTACTCCCTCGGGGGCACAGAGTGATGTACATGTCATCTGCAGATGTTTGTATGGACCAAGGACCTGCAAACTGTCAAATGAAAATAGAAGATGTTTGCAGTTCTGCTGCACAAACACGATTGCAGTGCTTCTCCCTCTCCAGCCCTACAAGCACTGTGCTGCTGCCGTCTTATCTGAGAAGAGAACTCTGCTCTGGTACAATCACATTTTTTTCCAGGCTTTTGCAAACCCAACAGACCCATTTCCTGACAATGTTCAGCAGACCCCTAATTTGGAAAATATTTTTGAAGAATCCTGCAAGAAATACGGTGCGACTAAGGTGGAATCTTAGTTTAAGCATTCTGTTGTGTGATCATTTTCAAGCATTTTTCAGCACAAAAGCACTCACCATCTGCCTGCAAGCTCCTGCTGAGCCTCAAAGGGTTGTGCTTTGAGGCATCCTTCAGTAAGGAGCTGCTGTGTTAAAGCAAGGGTTAACTGTTTAAAAGATCAACTTAAGCAAGACACAACTCAAGCTAACCTAATGATCATGCCTGGGTCAAAACCATCATATGTAGTAGGGCTGAAGAAGCAAAGGGAAGAGCAGTGTATGGAGATATTTATAACTCTTCTTTTTGACTGACATTAATTAACTTGCCAACTGGACTAACTCACAATGAATCAACATCCTCCAGAATTGCAATGTTTCACCCAAAGTGGGAATATACTTTGCTACTGAGCTGTCAAACACATATTTATAAAACACCACGGTGCTGGAAAGTGGTTCTGCAGTGTGAAGCAGTGCAGAGATGAGCTATACATCTCAGCTGCAGTACCTTTTTTCTTACTCATTTGGTTATTTTTACATAGACCACTTTTTTCCCTTATATTTGACTTTCAAAACAACAGAAAACATATATTAGAAAAAATTCTGAAGGACATCTTAGTATATGTTTTTGTCACAGTAATGCTATTTGGTGCTACTGAAGTGTATAGAGAATAAGTAATGTTAGTACTCAAATATGCTGGCTTAGGATACCATACTAGGGAATTTAAAGTTAATGTTTTGACCACAAGACTCACTTACATTTTCCTATTAAAACAACAGAAAAATTTTGAAAAATTTTAACAGGCTAATCTGAAAATTAAAATTTGAAAGCTAAATATAGGCATTGTGTTCATTCTGTACATTTTCTATTACCTGCCAGAATTTGCATACATACTTGTTTATTTGAAATGCCTGTCTTAATCACGAGTATTTTAATACCTGAAAGAGAATAGTCAATTATATGTTATTAAGATTCAGATTATTTTGGAATGGGCAAGATAATTACAGGCCAGTCCTGCCTTCAGTTTCCGATCATAATTTAAAAATGCTAATTCTGATATCCATAGATGCAAAGCAGTTAAACACTTCTTAAATAGGAAAGATTTTTGTTAGAGCAGATATATTTTGCATAAAATATTTATTGTAGAAATTAATTTCCTGATCCTAAAAAATAGATGGAGTCTGAATCTCCTATTGAATTTAATGAAATCTGATGGAAATTTTGTGACTCTCTGAGTCTGCGACTCTGTGGATTAGGCCACTAGCAGAATTAGAAGAGGAACACAAGGTGTAGAAGCTTTTGGATACTGTTCATCTCATCATCAATCTTGAATATTCCCAGTTTCCAAGACTTCATAAGAGGTATGATAAAATCAGAAGGACTAGAAGCATGTTTTGGCTGCCAATGTTTTTGGTGAAATTCAATAAAAGACATTTCACATGGTAAAAACTATTGCAAGTTATCAATAAAAAAAGGCAAGAAACAGATAATGTCCATGTGCCATGTTCTTCATGTCTCAAAAGCTGCTAAGTGCTCTTCTCTCCTTCTTATGGTAGCTTTCAGCTCTCTAGAGTATAAATGAAGCATTCTCTTGATGAGAACAGTGTACTATTTTGACAATTAATAACATCTGTAAACACCCACCCTTAATGACAACTGCAATTAATTTTCGGCTTCAAAACAGAATTTGTGATTTTCACTGTGAGAACAATGACAAGAATGTGAAGACGATGAAAAATGCAATCTGTTTTGCCCATACATTTTTAATAAATGAAGCACATATTACAGTGAGCTATTTTTAAAGCTTTTTTGTCTGTGATGTTTAAGTGTGTAGGTACAAAATCCATCAAGATAATACATTAATGTTTAACAGTTAGCACATCAAACTCTGTTCTGAATAAACAGAGATGCTCTTTTACTAACTTGATTCTATTCTCTCCAGCCTTTCTTTACACTGTCAGAACTTATTTACTTCACTCTATTTTTGAAGCACTAATGTAATCTTTTTTTAATGCACTAGAAAACTCAAAAGCCTTGCCATACTTTTAAGTTATCACAGCAAACAAGTTTGGGATAATTTAATGTTATATGCTCTTTAAGATCTGATAAAGTACTAGACACAAATATAAACATGTGAAAGTTCATACACTAAACCAAAAAAGTATATATTGAGACCAATAGAGTAACAGGCACATTTAGAACATTTCTAAATTAATCTGTTCTGGCTTAATAGATAGTTTTTTCCCCTTCTTTCCAATATCTGCAGCAGTTATGGCAATATAATTCTGAACTCTGATAAGACTGACTGAATCATGACTGGGTGAGGAAACCTCACTGCATGAGGTTGAAACTGCTGTCATTGTTAGGTATCCACAGAGAGGACACTTGAGATTCTTGAGAAGCTTTGTGAGGTGTTAATAGGCAGTTGTTCTTAGTTCTGCCCCTTCTGAAGAAGAGCCAAAGAGCTCAGGGAGAAGGCCTTGCAGGAACTAATCTGAGGCAGCAGAAGCTCTTGGTGAGAAATGCATCAGCTGGCTCAGCTGACTCAACTGCACCGAGTGTCACTTACTCCCTGTCATCTGGGAAGAACGAGAATACCTCAACAGCAAAGCTCCATGGAAAGTCTGGAGACAGCTTACCTATCCACCTGTCAATCCATATGTCTCTCTATCCCTAGCTCATGGCTGAAGTATTTATGTACTAGTCTAGCTGGTTTATTATGGGAGGTAGAGGTTGCAATGGCAGCCATTCTGATATGAAGTCCACCAGATGACATCAAGTATGTGAGACATCTGCGTAGAAATGACAGTGAAGATGAAGGAAGATCTAGAAGAGGCTGGCACCTTCTGGAGAGCCAGCTGGACACCATGCAGGCTGCCTGCAGTGTCAAAAATGTCTTAGTTTAGGCAAGATTCCTACCTTGTATGACTCACAACTTTTCATGGAGCTCTCTGTCATCAGGGAGAAATGCCACAATTTGCCAGTTCTCCCAACATGTATGGAACACAGTGTTCCCATCCATTTTTTGGGCCAAAAGCAGTCAATATGTTCTCAGTGCAATGCAGCTTGTTTCACTCCATAATATACTGCAGAAAGGCACAAGATGCCGTATTTTAATGGCCTATTAAAATGCACCTACTGTGCTTCTAAAAGCTCCAGACTGGGAAAATTCAGCTACCCAAAACTGTACTAATGGTCAAGTAATACATGCATTATTGTGTGCTATTCCTATAGCAATTTGGTTCTGTAAAATTTATCAATAAACATCCATTTTAATGAAATCTATTTCAAGGAGTTCATACTCTTATTTATGGAAAAAATAGATTGCTAAAAAGGAGAAGGCTTCTAGTGCACTCTATAATGATATTTTAAAGTTGTCATTTTAATATAGTACCCTGGAAATGTAAGTGATAATCAGAAATCACATTTGCTGGGCTAAGATTTCTGTTAAATAGAAATCAAACTCAAGTGTTTAGTTTAGATGATTATGAATTTGCACTTGATTATTATTAATACACCACTAAAAAGGTAGGACTTTCTCAACATTCCTTTTCCCTTATATAGAGGTAAAAAGGTCATGCCACAGAAGATAAATGTACAAAACCATATGCTCCCTTCTGCTTCTCTGAGTGGAAGAGAGAAGACAGCTGCATATTGTGGCAACAGGGTGGATCCCCAGTAGGGACTGACAGCTCTGTGTTGGCTTTTGGTTCAAGATAGAAACACTTCTCTTAACCCTGGAAGGGCTAATTTATGCCATATTCCCTGTGATGATTTGACACCACTTTCTTTCTAAAGCTGGTCTTACTCCTGAGACTGTCGAAGGGCACAGCAAGGGGCTGTGTTTGCTCTAAGTGGCAGAGATCAGCCTTCACCATTGGGGAAAGAATGTGAACCTTGCATGGATTCAAACTTCTAAGAACTTGTTTCAACTTTTTTAAGAGCTGATACGTGCATTTGGGGTTTGGCATTGTAAGTCTGATTTTGACATTGACTGCTTTGCACTTAATTAAATGAAATTAATTTCCAGCGTGAGGAATGAGCATATTAGCTGTCACACAACCTCAACCACTGGCTTTACCAGTAGTAGTGTGTGTAAACATGAACTTTGGTGAGCAGTGGTACTGGTGATTTGAGAGTGGATGCATCTGTAGAATGGTTGGACCTGCCTTGCTATAAGTCACTTTTGTCCTTTGAGCCCTGTCTTGCATTCTTCAGACACAGATAGGAATCCAGATGAGATATAAATTCAGAAACCTGAAACAACAATCAGATTGTGATTAGAAGAAATCACACGGCCTTGTGACCTGGCCAAATTCTGTGCACACCACTTTGAACACTTCAGCCTTGAGCTGAATACTTTCTTTACTTCTTCTCTTAATTTTTTTTTTTCTGACACAGCTGTGCACTGTTGAATATCAATGGCATGTCCTCTTTCCTTCTCCCTTCCCCCTTCCAGATTCTAGTGCTGGACTAATAGACAGTATTGCTGCAAAACATGTATCAGAGTTTATAAAGTAATTTGGTCTCTAGTAGGTGGAAGTCCAGTACACTACTATGTTGCAGGCAGCTACCACTATTATTTACCTTTGTTCTGAGTAATCTTATTCCTGGGAAACTACTGCTGCCAACTTCCAATTTTGATCAAAGACTTATTTAATTTCTGTTTGCTTTGGAGTTTTTTCTTTAATGAGTAGAAACCAGATAGGAAAGAAGTGCTATTAAAAAACTATGGCAGTCTGTTACTAGAAAAAAAAAAAAAAAAGGATTTTTATCCCTCTCTGACAGGACTAAATCAGCTGTGTATTTCAGGCACTCCTGCTTCTAAATTTTGCTCTAAAAGAGTCCTGAACTTCACACCATTTGATTTTTAGTAAAATATTAAAGAAGTAGAGAAGAAGCCCTGTGATGTGTACACAGCTTTTGAAAGGCATAAAAATGCTTCAGAACACCTAGGAGGGGGTCTGCTAAAATCTAAATTCAAAACAAAAATGAGGACCCTGTATGTAATGTTCCTAAAAACTAGAAATCATAATTTACTATTTTAATTTTATTCATGGAAGGGCCTAAGGGCCAACAAGAAGTGGAATTTTAACAGATTAGGCAATGTTCAGACACAGAATGTAGACAATCCTTCCTTTATAGATCTTAAATGTAAATAGATGAGTCTGAAAAACAAGAAGGGAAAGGGTATACAGTTCAGAAATACTGTAAAAAAGATAATACTTTTACATATTACAGATTCTTTAAAATATTTACGTTGTACAGAGGATCATAGAAGATATTTTAATAATCCAGTACAATGTAAAACAGTGCATAAATACAACTTCCATTTGTTTTATAAATTATTCTCTATAGATGAAAAGTAGGAATGCAAAGGACCAAACAGTCAAATATCAAACAATCCTTGTCCCTGCTCTCAAGACAAAATGAACCGTAACTGTGAGGGTCTGAAGGTTTTCAAAGACCAATGATGATGGAAATTCTGCTATATTTCCTAGGTAATCTGCAAAAACAATATCTTGCATGAGAGAGTTTAGCCAATGAACAGAAAATCAACCCTGCCAACAGCCTTTGTCCTCTGAGAAGCATAAAGTAAGCAGCCTGTACCTCCCCTTTGGCAGGTGCTGCCCCATATTAGTCAGCTTGCTCTCAGTTGCCTCCTCTGACAGAAATTTATCTGAGGCAAACGAAATAAGAGTTTTTTCTGTAGCTCCCCCAGACATATTTGTGTTGTACAACTCCATACATCTGTATTCTAATCATCCCCATTCACCAAAATAAATGCACAAAGAGGTTCAGGAGGCCATATTTTCCCTCGGCTTTCCAAAATGCACTCCACAGCAAAAATGGTGTTTTGACTGGATGTAAAACTCAGAACAAAAGGATACCATTAGTCCTACAAGCCAACTTTTCTCAAATGATAAGCAATTTTGTGAAAGAAATTGACTTGAGGGAAAAAAATACACATTTGGGGTCTGTTAAACCATGTAGTATAAGTAATTAGTCTTTAAATGAAGATATTCTGCTACATGTGCTACAGCCAATTATTTTTTTTTAAAGCCTGGCTTGCTGTAGTGGCCATAATTAGATTTCTTTCAAATACTTTTAGGACTGGCTCAATTCTTAAAATTACATATTATAGTCTTACCAGCATTTGAAAAGTAAAGAGGAAATGGAAGTTATGTAAGATCAATACTGGCAGAACAATTCCTGAACGGCTCTTCCCATGGTATCATATTTGTCATAAGAATTTGATCCATAAATATAGTTGTAAGTAAATTGAGTCCTTTTTAAAAAGAAAAATACCCAATCAGCAGTTATTTTCCTCTTTGTTCTACTTTCCAATCCATGTACCTTTAAAAACCACCTTATATTTTGTTCTTCAGTACTTGGTCTTTATTTCCTCATTCAGACAGCCAAGTGTCTTCTGATGCCGCTGCCGTCTTTGCCAGACTGACCTGTGGGTTCTGTTAAATGAATTTGCTATGGCAGATAGCAGGGAATGGGCAGCAGTGCTTCCTACTGACACTGTTTATCTTCTACGAGATTTTCACTGGAGATGTAATTTTTTGCTGGCGTCCCATTGAGCTGGAGACATGAATGGCAATGTATTTTGTCTTGAGAAGATTTGCAGCCAAAGAGTTTGGGGAAGGAGCTGTCTCTTGTAGCCAGAGCTACAACAACAATTTAGGGAAGAGGACCTTTCAGTAGAAGCTGCTAATTTAAAGTTCATTTCTCTGTTGTAAGGGATGGTTCTTTCTGTGCCCAGCTGACTATTAATTTGGCCTTGAATCATGAGGATACATAGTCTCTCTGGCAAGACTTTCTGTTAGGAGAGCACTGTTAGGAAATGAGCTGAGTCTAGTCATGTAGGCTGCTGAGCTGTGGCTTTTCTGATATGGTTAGGTTCACAAATTATTTGATTCCCTGGAGTTTATTTGAAGTTTTTAATTAAAATCCTCTCCATTGGCACTCTGATTTTATTGAATGTGACAAAAATTTCTTGGGACTTGATTTTTCTTTAAACTACAGTCCCCTTACAGCTATCACATAGTGTAAAATAATTTTCAAGTGTGTATAAATGACATCATGTTGGCAGTGTAAAGGAAACCTTTGGGAAAATAAGAATGTCTGTATTCTGTTTTTCTGGAATTTAATCTTTGTGTGCTTGGACTGAAGGCAAGATGGTGAAATAGGAGAATATCGACATTTTCTTTCAAGAAATTATTTTCAGGTATGAATATCTTGTCAAGACATCTCACAAGCATAATTTTCACAATTCTTCTCTTGCACTTTGGGGGCCCCCTTCTCTGGGAAGGAGGCTATGGAAAGGGAAAAAACTAAGACATTTTCTGGTGGTCAAAAAAGACTCCAAGTATGCAAACTTTCTTCCTAAAGCAGAGCAACCAAAAGTGCACAGTTGGTGAGGCCAGGAGGAGAGCAAACAGTGGAGAGTATGGAACTACACCCAGATTGTTACTGCACAGCTGGGCAGTTGTGGCTTAGATTCTGGTCCATGCTCCCAGTATAATTTAAGATTTATCATTGCATTGCATAAACCATACATATCGGAACTTTATTCACTGTGGAACTCATTGAGCCACTGTATCATTGAGTAATTCAGATAGGAAGGGAACCCAAGGGGTCTCTAGCTTACCCTGATGGTCCAAGAAAGCACAACTGTGAGAGCACACTGTGTTGCTCCAGGCTTTATCCAGCTGAGTCTTTAAAACCTCCAAGGATGGAGAATGTATGACTTATTTTGGCAGACATTTCTTCCTGTTATGAAACAGGCTTTCTTTTTCTATAGACTGAATTTCTCTTGGTTTCGTTTATATCTATTTTTTTCTTATCTTTCAGTCATGCACCACTGAGGAGCCTGGCTCCATCTCCTCAGTAACCTCCTTGCAGGTACTGCCAGACTATCGTCATGTCCCCTCAAAGCTCTCCCTTCTCCAGACTGAACAAGCCTAGTTCCCTCAGCTTCTCCTCACTGGCCAAGTTCTCCAGCCTCCAACCATCTTGGTAGCCCTCTGCTGAACTTGGTTCACTTCATTCAATGTCTTTCCTGTGGTGGGAGACCCAACCCCCCCAAAGTGGGTGCAGTATTTAAATGTGGTGTAGCAAAAGTAATGGGGCAAGAATATACTGACTTTCTTCCTATATTAATAAAGCCTTGGTTTCTGTTGATCTTTTTTGCTGCCAGAGGACACCCCTGGCTCATATTCAGCTTACTGTCTACCAACACCCCCTCGGCCTTTTCAGAACAGCTGCTGCCCAACCACACAGACACATTTTCCTCCAGCCTGAATCAGTGCAAGGAGTTGGTCTACCTCTGATGCAGGACTCAGCATTTGTCCTGGCTGAATTTCATGAGGTTTGTGTTGGCCCATTCCTTCAGCATGCAAAGGTCTTCCTGGAGGGCAGCTCTCGCAATCAGCATTTTTACTGTAACCCAACCTGCTCTCACGTAAATCCATTGAGCAAACATCACTGTGACATTTCCTCCAGGTCATTGTTAATGATGTGAAACAGGACACGTTCCAGAACAGACCCTTGTGGTGCTCCACTTGCTGTTCTCGCTACTGTCCTCATGGTCCACTAACCACTGCCCTCTTGGCCTGACCATCCAATCCATCCAGTTGTCTGCTGATCCTGAAAGATCACAGATTGAAACCTGTGAACTTGGCTAAAAGCACAGTGTCAGAGTCAGTGTCAGAAATCTTGCTGTAGTCTATTAAGGTTTTTTCTGCCTTGCTTAGGTCTTGACATCCACAAATCCAGCCATTTTACCATAGAAATTTTCAGGCTGGTTAGACATGATTTAGTCTGTGCAAACTCATGCTGACTATTTCTGGTCACCTTCTCCATATGTTTAGAAATGTGTTCTGAGAGGACTTGCTCCAGGACTTTTCCAGTTACCTAAATGAGTCTGGTCCTCCAGCAGTTTCCCAAATCCTCCTGTTGGACTTTTCTGAGAATGGGTGCAAATCTGTGTTTTTTTCTGTTGTCAAGTACCTTCTCTGATCTCTATTACTTTACAAAGCAGAGAGCAGCCTTATGAAGATACCAGCCAACCCACTCAGCTCTTTCAGGTTCAAACCATCTGGGTTGCATGAGCTGAGTTCTTGCAAGTAATCTCTGTCATTTTTTTTGTCTACTGCTGGTACTTCTCTTTCTCCTTGCACAGAAGCCTGGGAGACCTTGCTAGTGAAGAATAAAGGAAAAAAGGCATTGAGCACCTAAAACAGCTATGTCTGTCATCACTAAATCATCCCAGCTATTCAGTAACAGAACAGAGTCATGGTTCAGCTCTATGGATTATTTGTGCCTAACTGTATTCAGGAGGATACTGTAGACAGTATATCCTTTAGTGGACTTGTTACTGAGACTCAAGGAGGAAACAAAAGAATTATTTTTGATTCAATTTCATTCACCTGAACCTTCTACAGCTCATGGCCACACATTCTAGTGAAAGAAAGGGGTTGGATATTCTTTATATAATAAAGATAAGCACTTTTACACCTGTGAAGAAGTCTTGAAATTGTCTTTATGTAAGCTATTCTTAAGCTTTTAGATTTTGTTGTCATTTAGCCCAAATTTCAAGTTGTGGATGAGGTTGTGCTTTGGTGGATTTTTTCCCTGCTCTGAACAGTGTGTGGGCTGAGAGCCAAGAATGCATACAGGTTGTGCATAGGGAAAAAGTATAGGTCACCTGAAAATAATTAGCACTTCTGAAATAACTGTCTTTGTGTTTGAGGTATAGCTGATAAAAAGAGACTTATTTTCATAATATGGGCTTTTAAAGAATGTTGTTTCTGCTGTCATGCTTCCTCCACCTCATAAGGAAAAAACCCACCAACTCGTAAGGAATATCACATTCACATAAAGAACATAAATTTTGCACAAAAAAATAGCTAAATATTTTCAATTGCATCTAATATAATTTCTCTGATGCACACACTGATAGAAAATAAAATACAAGTATACACACAGAACACCTACAACAATATGTTCAGGCAATTAAAGAAAATGAAGGGTACTTCCCAAACTAAATATTTTAAAAAATATGTAATTTCAGATCCTAACTAAAAATTCATCATCATTTGGGACTACGTATTTCTGCCTACATGGCTGCAAAGATGCAAATTCTGCAACATTACTGACCTAATGAGAGGAAAATGTGCACTTGCAACCTGCAACAGCTTAATCGATGCGATTCCCGGGTCCGGTTTGTGACAGCTAGTTTTGAATTGGGCTAGCAGTCACAGGTGGAAGAGTTTTTGACAGATTTCAGACAGTGATTCACTTAGGTAATCACATTCCAGGGATTTAAAAAAAAAACAACAACACCGAGAATAGTAATTCTAAAACTCCATCAGTGTAGAGGCACAAGAAAATAACTCTTTTCTCTGTTGGGTCAAGTACAGCCTCTGTTCTCTGATAATGGCAAAAGCTTGTTGCTTTAGAAGGCTGTACCTCTGCTCCCCAATAATAACCTTGCTAATTGTATAGTGTTGTATACAGTGGAAAGATTTTTCCTGACCCTGCAGGGAACAAGTGCTGTGAAGCATGAGATTTGATTAGCCTTATTATCTTAGCCTGCCCAGTTACCAATGTTGTAAGCTGCCATGAAATTATCCGCCCCTTTTAAAAATAAAGCCATACTATTTGTCTTCATTATCTCCTTCTATGGAGTTGAATTCCACATGCAAACAGACCTCAGTGATGAAAATAGCACAGGAATTACACGTGTAACCTTTTAACTCTGTAGGTACTGTTTTGTTTTATTCTTTCATACCACCTTTCCATGTAAATCAACATTCTCCTAAATATTTTGGGTTTGATCACCCACTCCTGAAAGAAAGCAGGTTTTATTTTACTATCAATATTTGTAATTATCAATGTGATCCTTTTATGAGTTACTCTGGAGCAACTCATACCTTGGAAAATGGTGTAATTTGAAATTTTGCTGGATTTGCTGGATTTCTTTTTTAATGTTCTATGTCTTGATACAGAAATGAAAACAAACTACACACCAAAAATAAATTTAAATAATAATAATGATAACGATAATTAATAATCCCCTAGCTCCTTTCTTTGGCACAAAAAAACTTATTAAAAATATTTTGAAAGGTATGTCAATGGATGCATAAACAAGTTATCATCATAAGATCTCCAAATAGTGATAAATACAAAGAAACTGACACTTCATTGTCTTAATTTTTTCAGGTCATGAAGACAGCATATTTTGGTGGTTATCAAATAAAGAAGTAGTCTAAAGTTAGATCTGTCTTAAAACTGATCAAAATAAATGATTATCCAAATTAGATACTGGTTAAATAAAATGTGCGGAACACTGGATTTGCTGAGTATGCCAGCAATCAGCTTAAAACCTCCTTTAAAAAGAACTACACCACCTCAAAGTCCTTCACTCAACACCAGTTTGCCAAAACAAGTATGGAAAGGGGAACAACACTGTTCTCTATCACAACAGTGATAGAGAATTCAGAATTCAGACCTAGAGTTCTGCAGAGAATAAGACAAAGAAAATTTTGGCACAGTTGACACCAGCCAGCAGATAATCTCTCTACTATTGTGGCAGCACTGGTGGTAATTACAGGTTTTGTTTTCCATGTGTACATCCAGAACTATAACAGGACTGAAAACCACATCCTCCTTTCCACATACTGTACACTGGAATGTCTGCTCCTCTAACTCCTCTAACACCAGGGTAGGAACCCTAGCTAAACCAGAAAACCCTGGAGAAAGACCTCTATGTTGTTGCTGCTAGCATCAGCAGAGAACTTGCAGGATATTAGCCATCCTGGCCCCTGCAGTTTTACAAAAAGGAGCAGAAGACTTCACAGCAAAAGCTCTCAAGTGAGATCTATATCATCAAAGGCTGAGTTCAAAGCTCTGTGGAGTCATAAACTCCAGTTCTAATGAATACGAATCAATCAGTGCAAAAGTATCAGGGCTGAGGCTGCCCTACCAGACAGCCCTTATGCTGCCTGAATCCTGCGGCTAGACAGAGACTGAGATAATCCCTGGCATAAAGAAACTCGGTTTTGGCACTCTTCTAACCAATGCCTGGCTGACCATGATCACTAGCCAGAAATTGCTGGGACGTAAGTCAGCCCTGGCCAGGTTCTGTCTTCTCTGCCACAAACCGGGAACAGGGTGAGGCTTGGCTGAAGTGCAGTAATTGCCCATTAAATGCATAAAAGAGATTTACAGTCATTTTTGCACTGTGGGAATGGTTCAAAGCTCTCTGATTGAACAGCACCAGCAGGGTCCTAAGGACCATCCTTGTACGGGGGATTTCTGCTATGAGCGGCATGCAAACGTAAGTAGCAAAAAGCCCAAAGGATATGATAATTCCTGACAGAGGGTAAACATCAGTTTCTAAGTTCTTCTCGAAAATAATACATCTCTATTTCTTCCTTGACCCTAATGGATCAAATGGATTAAATAGTGGGCAAAAAATAGTGTGTGAGCATTTGGGACACATTCCCTAGAGGGCTTTAATAGCCAAATAGCAGCTGCAGAGGCCAGAATGGAAGACGCTCAAAAGACTGTGGAGCAGTCAAAGTACTTTGTGTTTAGATATTTCTGTTGCAGCCAAAAATGGGGTCTTGTATTTCACAGGTTTGGATTAAAGCTTTGAGCTGAACTGCAATAAGGAACCTCTAAGTTTTGCAGTGAAGCAATTTTCTTTCATTGGCCACAAAGGTAAAGCCATGATATCATGAAAGATGTCAGCATAAACTGCTACAACCCTTTCTCATTAACAGAATTATGTTCGGTTTTCACAAATGCAGAAACAGTAAGAGAAGAAGTCAACAAGATTTTGAGATGTTGAGTTGTGAAATATAGGATAAGGCGGCATTTATGCATTTTGTGGCTCTGGTTCAATTAGAACATCAATAAAAAATAAATTACAGGCAAAGGAGAGAAAATGATCTAAAGTTATTTTGGGGGGAGTGAGGATTTTTTATGCCTGTCAGTTGTTCCATCATAGCTGCAGGGGCTAAAACACTGAAAGGGTCATAATAGGTCATTATGCTGCTTAGAATCCCTCATGCCATTTTAAGTTTCCTTTCAGTTTAACACGGAAAAGATAACTGCTTGTGAAGCAATTTACCAAAAATATGTTCAATTTCGACTTTTTTACTGAGAAATTGCAGGAGGGCTGTAAGCTCTTTGGACCTGGGGATATATAATTCCACATGCCGATGAAGCTCTCAGCACAGGGTAGCTACTGTAATTTGAAGAGTAAGTAAAAATAATTCCTAAAGGAATTTTACACATAGTTTTACTAAGATGAGGTGCACAGGATCTCATTTACTTGATGCAACTTTATTGGACAATCTGAGAGAGGTTTTTCACCTGCTGACTGCTGTTCCAGTTTCTGTAATTATGCCCATCATAAATATCAGCTGCTTTTTTTGATATTGTTGGTGACACAGAAATCAGTTTAGTCGTTATCTGGCAGGAAAGCAGAATCTGGACCCATTAACATGAAAACGGGTAACTAGTAGATTTTCTCTTAAAACTCTGCCCCCACACACCTCTGGCTTTCCCTTTTCCTCAATGGCTCCCAAAGATAAAGCCAGTGTGAATTGCAAACAGCTTGTTATGAAGGTTTACCTTATGTCACACCGGGCTACCAGGTATTCTTAAAACAGTGTAACTATGCAGATTGCAGTTAAAGTGTATGCTTGGATTCAAAAATTTCCAGGAAAGTCTGTATGAGAAGGAATAAGTGAATGAAAACAAGCTGAGGAATGACAGATTGTTTTGGATATGAGCATTCCGTTTCTGGAGCAAATTTTACCCCTAGGTGAAAACCAAAAAAACCCACAGCTTTAGTTAGCGAGAATTCTGCATGCAGGACCGACCGTGTGCAACCCAAATTTCCCTAAGTCCGCGAGTATCCAAAGTGAGAGCCTCCCCGGAAACAAAAGCGAGAGCTGCTCTGTAATCATTGCTCAAAACAAACGAAATGTTTAAACAGTGACCAGAAGTGCGGGGATATCACTTTCCCAGCGTTATTTCCATTTAAATGGTCTTGCAGATTATTGGCATCAGGGGAAACTCCCCGCGTTCCCTTTCCCCTCTGAAATGTGTGACTTCTCTGCTGGCATTTCTCGCACTCGGCGACCGAGCAGGCAGCGCCACGTGTCCCCTTCGGACCGGGCAGAACCCAAACCGGGCCGGGCAGAGCCCGAAGCCCGAACGCTGTCCGGGAGCAGCGGTGGGGATGCGGCGAGAGGACACGGGCACGCTCGGCAGCCACGGGCACGCTCGGCACCCACGGCGGCCCTCACACACACGCGTGCTCTGACGGGAACGCGCGCGTGTCCCCACACGTCCCCGCTCCACCCCCACGGCCGCCTCAGAGACAGACACGCGCTCCCACACACCCGCACCCTGTGACACGCGGGCACGCGCGGGCACGCGCTCGCTCACGCTGTGACGGGCGCAGTCACGCGCGCCCCCTCACACTCGCGCACTCTCCCACCCACCCACTCGCGCACTCACTTTCACACTCGCACACTCACTCACACTCGCGCCGGGGGCGAGGCAAAGGCGGGGGAGGCGCTCGCGCGCCACTGCCGCGGAGGCCCCGCGCGCGCGCGCTCGCCAGGGGTGGGCGGGGCAGAGGAGCGGCGGCGGGAGCGCGTGCCACAGCCACGCCGGCGGCGCGCGCCGAGGCGGGCGCAGAGCGGCGGCACCTCCGGCTCGCGCCGTCCCTCCGGCAGCCCCGCGCGCCCGGGATCGTCCATGGGGCCGAGCGGCACCCGCTGAGGGAGGTGGGGACGGGGAGCGGCAGGAGTCGGTACCGGCCGGTGAGTTCCCCTACCGGCGTGTGCGGGGGGGGCGGGGAGGGAGGGTTCGCCCGCCCGGCTGCTCGCTTCTCCCGTGCCTCCCAGCCGGCGGGGAAATGGTGGTGGGAGGGGGCGGGGTCCCGCAGCCATCCCGGCCGAGCCCCTCGACCCGGCGGCGGGAGCGGAGGCGCCCCGTGTGCGAGTGGCGTGAGGCGGGAAGAGCCGTCCGCAGGTAGCGGGGCCGGGCGGGCCTGCAGGGGAGTGAACATGGCAGCGCCGGAGTCCGGGAAGAGGGATTTCTGCCCCTGGAGCGGGGATTAACCCTCCTCCTCCCGCCTCCGGATGCGTCCCCGGGAGACTCGCGCTTCATCTGCCGCTCCGGATTATCCACCCGCCCACCCTTCTTCCCCCACCCCCTTTCCCCCACCCCCTTTCCCGGTATTTTCTCTCCTCCTGGAGATTATCAGGTTTCCCGCCCCTCCCTCTCCGGGATCCTCCACTTCCCCCTCCGAGGGGATTATCTCCCCCCTTCCCTGCCGGATTATTCCCCCAGTTCGCTGTCGCTGTCCCTCCCTCCGCGTTTATGCTCCTCCGCAGTCTCGCCTCTCGGGGATTATCTCCTCTCGCTTTGGGGTGATTCTTCCTCTCCTGATCTCTGCCCCGGCCTTTCCCTGCCTAATTTCTACCCGAGGAAGTCAACCCTCCCCTTCCGTCTGCCTCTGACTGGGGAAAGGGGTGAAAATGTGGTTGTGATCAGGTGGGTAGGAGTTTCCAGCAGTGCTGTCATCTCGGTCGTTGTACGAGTACTACAGGCAAGTGCATGTAGGTGTAGGAGGGGAGGCACCAGGGATGGATGTGCGGAGCTTGGACCAGAGTTCAGCCTGTGGCGTTGTGCTCCGTATGCAGGAAAATATCTGCACCCTTCCCGCGATGTTACATCTGATGGAGATGAAGGAGAGCCGACCTGGATCAGTGCTTTGAAAAAGCGTGCACGGCTGGGTGGTAGAGACTGCACGGAAAAAAAGCCAGCAGCCTCTGAGTTTCTTTGAGGAAGGTGCAATGTACAGTGTGGGTGGCAAGGTGCTTGGATGACATTGCTGCTGTCCGAGGGTCAAAGCTGACTTGGATAGCTTCTGTCTTGGCTTGAAAGGCAGCTGGCTTAGGCTGTTGCTCGATGTTGAGGAGGAAGCAGACTGGTGTCTTTTGCTGAAGCTCTGATGCTGATGTGGTTCATTACTCTCAACTTGCTGCCTGAGGAAAAATGTGTGTGTTCCTAAAACAGAGGGGGAAGGTTTATGCCATGTGTTTGGCTGCTGCATAGGTTCGACCGGTCTCTTCTCCCAACACCTGGTCTCCCTGCTCATGGGTTTGCTGGAGGAGAGTTGCGGGTCTCCTGGGCATCTTGCGGCACCAGGCCCAGGATTATATCCATTAAACTTCTCCCACTTGGCTTTGGGAGGAGGAGAGGCTGTGAGAAATTGTACAGAGACTGAGCAACTATAAATAGATGTCGGACTAGAGGAGGCTTTGAAATCTTAGCATGCTGCTTCTGAACAGATAGTGTCTGTTAAACTGGTTGGGTTGACACTAGCATCATAATGTTTCAATTTATTTCTGCTGAGGTGGTTGGCTTTTAACACTTTGACATGTGGCCGGACCATACAACATCTGCCAAAAAATTCTTCTTGAGAAGGACATAGAGAAAATTCTCATTTAAATGAAGTGCTGACAATTGGAGTCTAGTTTGAGCTCATTTAAATGGGATTTTTAGAGGACCTTTCAGAGAAACCTTTAGTATCCTCTTCCCTCCCTTGAAATGCTTGGAATTGATGATCTTATGCCTTTAATTTGTTCTTAAAGTATTGCACTAGATAGATTACCTGACATCTGTGTTGCTGTGAAAAATCTGCAGTACTGAGGCATCACAACGCTGGTAGCATTGCTAGGTTTTTATTTTGTTGTTTAGGTTTTGGAGTTTTTTGTTTATTTGTTTGTTTTTTAATGGAATCTTTGACATCTAACCAAAAGGGTTTATATTCAGCTTTCTAGAACTCAGGGTGCTTGTATTTGTTTTAGATCTTATGGATCACTGCTCTTTCAGCTTGTCTTGTTGAGAACTAATTAATATGGAAATTATTGACAAATATACTGTACTAGCTCTGTGGAATGGTATCTGTTCTGCTGCTTTATTAGTGGGCCAACTGCATACTCTAAGTCTCTTAAATGATTGAAAAGCTGTTGCAATGTATGTGCAATTGGACCTTTTTTGAACTACCTCTTTCTTGTGCCTTTTTTTTTCTTTTAAAAATAGTGGAAGCTATTAAATCATGATTTTTTTTTTCTTTTTTTTTTTTTAATAAAAGAAAAATAGGAAGTAAGGAAAATGTGCCTGAATAATATGAAAGAGTCTTAACAAAGGCTAATAGGATCTGCAAGAACCCTGACTTTTAGGACATTTCTTGTTTGGAGCATAAAATTTAAATCTGATCTTTCTTTTCCTTTTTTGTTTTTGAATTTGTGTTTATGTGAACCTCAGGGAGGCAGAAAGGAACAGAAATCTTGGCAGTATGACTTACTAGTTTTGGCATTTTTAGTAGATATTTAACCATAGTTAAAAGCAGGAAAACCAAGTAATCGATCAAATAATTTGGCTTTATTTTAAGTTGTTAAGGATGTGATTAGAGCATTATCCTCAAACTCTGGTTACCTTCAGTCAGCATTGAACTCCAGTTTGCTGTTAGGTCCATATGTTTGGTATTTCTGTGTGCAGAAACAGAGGTCAGTGAGCTGGAGAAAGCTTTATAGTACCAAAATGACCAGCAAAAGACTCTTTAGTATGAGTCTCTATACAGTGACTCAGTCCCTGAATTCTTGTGTTGTTCTCAATGTATTTGTTTGTAGAAATTGTAATTTGAATGCCATTTTCTAAAAGTTCAGTGTCCTGCTTTAAACCAATACTTTCTGCCAAGTGATTTAAAGTTCTCACTGGGTGTGACTGTCCCAGGCTTGTTAGTGCCCTTTGATCCTCTGTGCAGGACACTGATAAGTGAATCTTTTCTCATGGTGAAGAAGAAGTGGGAGGAATTTCTTTTTGCTTAAAAGACAGGTATGCACTTGGGATTGTAACAATCTCCATGCAGATGTGGAAGGAATAATAGTCTCAAGATCTGAAAGGATGAAAAGCTCACATATGTTCAAATAAAATGCCCCATCATGCTCTGAGCTTAGACTAAAAATGGATAAAACCTGGAAGGGTTGGCCTTGCACATGTGGTAAAACTCCCAGTTTTTAGAAGCATCCTGCAACTGGAGGGGTACAGACACTATTGGACTTATTTTTATTTGGAAATACGATGTAGAATATGATGGCGGGGTTAAGAGCAAGTCTGTGAGAGGGAAAAGTGATTTTACTGTTCCCCTACAAGACAAGAAGCTCATAGAGGGTGCTGGAGAAGAGTGAGTTTAGTTCAGAGTGACATGCAAGAGACAGGCTGAAATACAGATGTGCAGGTCACAAACTGTTAGAGGGCTCGTATTATTCCATGGTCATTATAAGCATCTGCAGTTGGATCTCAGGTTATACTACAGTGAAACTGTAGTACAACAAAGCATAGTGATGGTAATGTGCTATCCTGTGGCTTAAAATTGCTTTTTTTTTTCAGAATAAAGCAAGCCTGAATTATGTAGGTATGGCTGATGTCACTCTTACAAGAATAATAGAGACCAAAAAAAGAGAGCGGTTAGGACAGGGTTTCTTCCATATGTAAACATTTACATTCCGATTTTGGGTTAATTAGAGTCTCTGAAGTTACAGTAATTTCACAATCGTTGTTAAATAACAGTAAGAATTGAAAAACAGAATGTTGTCTACTCTTATAATGCTTTAATTATTTTCAAGGTCTGTGGCTTAAAAGAAAAAGGTGTTTCATACTAACAGTGTCTCATATTAGCAACCATTCCATGGGTTTTACACATCAGTTTTTTAAAGAACTCATTCTAGTGTCGAGGTCTCGTGAAACCATGGTGGAAATTAGAAAGGTACTGAAATCAGATGACATTTCAGATTTACTAGCAACAAGTGTTATTTAATAAATTACATATACATGTTTTTAAGAGTGTTGACTAGTTTTACATTCTGACAAGAAACTGTTTGAGAGTCAGGAATCAGTGAAATGCATGCTTGCTGCAGAGAATGACAGTGGTTTCTATAAACTTGTTTGTGGAGGAGAGGGGCACAAAACATCGTGACACTTGACATACAGAAATTCTTTGTGTCTTGCACAAAAACATCGCTTCTCTTGCAGCATCTGCTTACCCAAATCCCAAAGGATCAAATTACTGTTTCAGTTATATTCACCTTTCCTAGTAGGTGGAAACACAAATGTTGATTTCAAGTAAGCTTAAGCCTTTACATTTTGATTGCAAACATTTTATCAAGATTCTGTTGAAATAATGAAAATTAGGATGTAAGAAAAAGTTTAAATTTTTACTTTAGGATGGTTTACTTAAGCCTCTTACTGAAAGAGCATCCAAATATTACTTCTGTAGTAAGAGTGGCTACTCAAATAGTTTGGGTTTAATTTTCTAATTATCTCTACCCACTGGTCAAATATGCATTAATGAAAAGTTTAAATGATACCTTTTAAAATATACAAACACAGGATGGAGGAAAGTAGATTGAAGGTAAATAGACTGAGAGTAAAAAGATTGATAAAGTTTTTTCTGAAGACTAGTAACACAAGGTAGAGGAGCCCTCAAATAAATCAGCAGGAGAATAAATGAAAGATGTATCAGCCATTCTGACTGTTATTCCATTCCGTGATAAGTTTTTTAAAAATACTTGATTCCATGTTCATTCATTAAATTGTTCAGACATCTGACTGCAGAATCATGTCAGAGGTTTTGTATGTAAAACTTGTCAACAACTTTTTATGTGATGTTGATTTATTTTTTAACAGGTCAGTGGGCCAGTTGGTAAGTCAGCCTTTACATACCGTATTAAAATTCCATCCCATGCCGTTCCTGATCATCTGTTGAAGTTTACAGAGGTCTTTTTGGCAAGATGAAACTGCTTATGCAGCAGAAGTTCTCAAACTGGGAAGACAGACTGTATTCTAGCGAATGAAGTGAGAGAAAAGTTTATTTCTCCTTTCCAAGCTATTCTGGCTTACTGTATTGTGAGCTGTTGTGCTGTAGCAAAGGATAGGGTAACAGCACAGAAATTGCCTGATTATTAATTTTACTGGAGTCATACCGCTGCTTACAGCTTCTCATGCATTCTTCAGATCATTAGAAAGAGCTGTAATTAACAACTGAAAGTTCAGTTTACGCATTCTTCAGTAAAGAACATGCAGGCAGGGAGAAGTTGGTAAGTGAAACTTAATGTTCATGGAGTGTGTGACAGTAGGGCATTCAGTCATCTGAATTCAAATCAGGCAGACAGTCAGTCCCTCTTCTCAGATCTACTGGCGCAGCTCTGCTGCCTACACTAAATTTGGTACGGAGCAGCGACATGGAATGAGCAGTGCTTGATTCAGTCACTTCAGACCAGTGGAGCTCCTTTATACAGATTTCATCCTTGTCGTATTTTAACAACTTCCAGGAGCTTGTTGCACTTGGCATTTGTCTTACATGATCTTCCCCGAGGACAGACTCTGGGTGTACATTGCTATGTGTGGTATTTAAGGCAGTATTCAACTGAGGCTTATTTATCAAGTGAAACACTGGTTTCGGCTCTATGAATTTAGTTTCATTCTTTCATAGCTTTATGTGAGGTGGCTCACTTGCTGCATGGATAAAATTCAACCTTGATGTAAGCCTGTTGTGTGAGAAGAGTTGTCCATCATTAGCTCTGTGATAATCTCACAGGTGTCTTGTCACAAGAGGGATCAAATGGACCCACTATCTTTGAGTCATTGTGCTTTGGGAAGCAAGATAAACTGGTAAGTTGTGTTGCTGAGTTTTAATCAGCACTTCTGTAACATTACCTGGGCACAGAGCAGTAATGACTGTGCTTGAATTGCTCCGACTGATGGTTGAGAATCCTCACGTCTGCTTCGTGTTCCCGTTGCTGGAGGGGAGAAATGATTGGGCACTTTTGAGGACAGGCCATAAATACAGAAAGATAAAGGGGTATGAGAGCATCGAAGAGTTGAATTGTCTCTTGTGTTTGACACATAATTTGATAGGAAAAAAAAGTCCATCCGTCCCTCCGTCTGTCCTTGTGTTTGCCACACACACACACACCACTGGCTCCCAACGGGCAAGTCATAGAGATCCGGGCATTGTTGGAAAGCGTGCTATTGGAATGGAAGATTAACTAGGTGTATACACTGGTGAGAAGGTAAGAGTCTTAGGCTGTTAAGAAGGGGCAGAAAAGGGTTTTGTATTTTATGATTTCCGAGTGCGGAGCCCGAACGCACGGGTCGGCTCGGAAAGGTGGCTCAAGTGCGCTCTCCAGTGGCCACACCGGGACAGCGGCGCTGGGACGGGCTCTGGGCCACCGCGGGGTGAGTGACAGAAGCCAGCTCCTGCTGTGCGGATACCTGCTTGCTTAGTTGAGTACACTGATGTGCTTCTTAACAAATAAGTGGCTGCATTCGTTAAAAAAAAAGTCCGCTGTTGCCGGAAATTGATTCGGTTAGAAATCTTGCTCTTGTAGTTTGATAAAAAAATGACTTTCCCATCCAATACTCTATTAGATGGGGAGATTGGTGCAATTGGAACTGTTTGTGCTGTCGCCTGGAAGCAGGCAGGTTTACTGCTTAACAGAATTTATTAGCTATGAATTAAAGTGTGCACATTTGACTGTGTCAAATCTTGGCAAATAGTTCTGTAAACAGCACAGACTAATTAAACAACAGTAGAAAGAAATGTGTAGTTCTTACCAAGTTTAGCACAGAGTTCTCAGTCTTACATCAGATTCCATGCTGTTCAGGAAAGCTGCAGGGGCCTTCAGAAGGAAGAACTTCATTGGTACTAATGAATAGGAAATGGAAAAGAGAAGGGTGTACTGTTTCAGCAGGTGGACTTGTCATAAAGTGGAAGGTCTCAAGGTGCATTGTTGTAATTTCAAATTTCTGAGGTAACTGCTTCATAGATGATTTCAAGTTTCTGGTATTGTTTTACTTTGTCTCTTTTTAACTGTTCAAACCATGAACTTCTGGCTCCTGGTAGAGTTCTCTTTTGTCGACAAGACCAAAGTTAGGCCTTGTTTGACCACACACACCTTATTTCTCCAAAAACCACAACTGTTTTGAGAGCTTTGTATGACAGTGAGACTGTCAGAATGGTATTGTTAGGTCGTGCTATTAACTGGAATTGTTAAACTAAGACACTTTAAGTAAGTTTGAGCTCCTACGAATGTAGTGTTTGGTTGAGTTTTTTAAAGTAATTTTACTTGTAAGGTATGAGCAAAAAAAACTTCATAGAGTAACATTCAGTGAAACCATTAAGATTCCTGCCTTTAGAATTGTAAGAATTAGTCTAATTACACGTTTGGCAAAAAATGCTTCTGTAGTAAGTTTCAGAACAGTCAGTTACTTAGCTTAGACTGTGTGGGCCCTATGTGGAAAAGTGCAACTGTATGTTTATATGTGATACCTGGTGTGATACAGTCTTACCAGTTACACTTACCTGTTTACTGCTTCTGATGAAGGCCATTACACAGAACGTGTACTTTTGTGCACAAAGCTCTTATCTCATTATGGATGTCACTATAAAGCTTTTACGCATTTCAAATAATAATAAAAAAATAAAATCCCTTGGGCTTCCCTACCCCAGGCATAAATGATTTTACTTTACAAATATAATTACTGTACTTCCAGGAGGTAATCTCTCTGGACAGCCATAGACTAGTTTGAATTAGATTACTCTGTTTTTTCCTCCAGGGTGAGTTAATACATTGAGTTTTATTTTTCTGTAATTACTTCAAAATTTAGATCACTTTTAATGCTTACTATTCTTCCTTGTAACTAGACTGGGAAAGCTAAGAATACTTGCATTGAAGGGTTAACATTAACTTTTTTTCACCCTTTATATCCTTCAGGTAGGTATCTGTTCTAATCCTCAATTTCATACAGCTCATGCTGTATTCAGTTAGTCTCAGTTGTGGAGTTTCTTAATTTGGAGATACTGGAAATATTTACTTAATAAGCAGAGAGTAAGTACACTAAATCTTTCAACTGTGACATTTAACCAAGTCTAGCTAGAGCAATGTTTTTGTTAAATCTGTATTTCCAGAGTTCTGGGTTTGAAATCTTCCCAATAGTTTCTGGCACTAAGCTTCATGAATAAAGCAAGTTACTAGTTTTACCTCTGTTACAAGAACTTTGGACAGAAAGTCAGTCAGTGTGAAATAAACAGAGGAGCTGAGTTAGTCAGGGGAGAGAGTCAGGAAAATGTTTTTCCTCTTTTTTTCATGAACTTCAGCAGGAAGGGCAAATCTCTGAATAGATGATTGTGAACCACAATTGGATGCAAATGCATTTATATAAATGACCTGTTTGTATTTGGATTTTACTTATTTAAGACATAGCAATGCACTTAAGCAGTAGATGAGAGAAGACCACAGAGATTAATTTGTAAATTACCCTTAAAATAACACAGTGCTGTTTTGGAATAGAAGGAAATCTTTGGTGTTTTGAGGTCTCAGAATATGACTTCCTGTTTGTGTTCAGGACTGGCCAGGATATCTGTAGAGGCAATCATTTTAGTTCTGTTGTTGGCATCTGGTATCGAAGTGCAGAAGTATTATGTACTAATGCAAAAGTAAATACAATGTTAAAGGGTAAAACTTGTTACTTGTTTTGTCAAAAAGTCCTACAGCATAGCTACATGACACTTCAGTCCGTTGCAAACCTGAAAGTACTTGAGTCCCATTAAATACAGTAGGTTTTCAAATAATAAGAACTGTCATTGGGTCAGACTGAAGGTCCATCCAGTCCCTTTTTCTAACATGCAGTGCAGCATCTGAAGCCATGCAGAATCTATCAGGAGCTCCTATTAATGTTATTTCTGAGCCGATTTTCAAGAGGACAGAAAACATGGATGTCACTTGATGAGAAGAAGCTGGGGCCAGAATAATTAGTGTCTGGATAGCCTTAAATTCAGCTTCCAGTTGGGATAAAGAAGCATAACATGGTCCCCAAGTGGCTAGACATCATTATCCAAAAACTGGTGAAGAATTCATTGTGCTAATGTGCAACAGCAGCAGAATTCAAAATTTAATGCGTTGTTCATGACTAAAATAACATCTTATGTAATTGCCCTGGGCCTGCAAATTAGCAGCTTCCAAAAAGATCTGATGGCTTTGCAGAGTGGATTGGAAACTAAGACAGCAGAATAACTGATAATGCTAAAGTCGTAAGACTTGAAGGTCTCCAGGAAGTCCATCTCCAAGTAGAGAACAGGTTACACATTTGCCACTCTTTTTCTCTCTCTGCTCTTCTGCAAATCATTAGGGAGCTAGTATAAATGCAAGAAGGTGACCTGAAATACCAGGTACACGCTGGCAGCTGTGGGTGTGGCTACCTGTAAGAAAAAGGTTCCTACTCTCTGATATTGCACTGAAGAAAGACCCTGCATCAGGAACTTTCTTTTGTTTGATATGATCTTGCCCTGTGTTAGGATGTATTGATCCATTTGAACTGGGCAGGGTTGTTACCAGTAATGGATTGGATGTTGCAGTCTTTTAAATGCCCTTTAAAAATACCTGTATTTTATTTGTTTGCATGCATGCATGTGACTGCATACATATGTGGAAGCATACAGAAAAAGAAGGAATTTTTAATAAAATGTAGTATTTTCTATATACATGCGTTAAGATGTGTGTGGGTGTATATGCATACATATGTATCTTAAAAAAAAAGAATGCTTGTCTGTAAAGAGAAAGCCCAGCATCCATAAACTGTCTAGGAAAGCATAAAACAAAGTAAGCATACTTGATGTTTTCCCTAGGTAATCTCCCAGAATCTGTCGAATATTTAACCTGAAGAATTTTAAAAATTAAATTAGACTGTGGATTGTTTATGTAATGTGTATTGGGGGCTTTTACCATCAAGACATTTCCATTTCAACTTCTTAATGGACTAGTATTCATACATAAATTGCTAGGGTGCACTGGAGATCTGTTTGATTAAACATGAGAAACTCTTATCCTTGGAGTGGATTACTGTTTAGTTTCTTTAAATAATTGACAATGGATTTTCACTGAAGTGCTTGATAACTGAGATCTGATATGTGGAGCATTGTAGTCTTCTGTGAAGATTGAACCAGTACTAGTTCTTGTTTTGGTAACAGCTGGTGGCAAGTTTGAAGCAGATTAATGATTACCCATATTTTAATTTAGGAAGCATGTCAGACTGACTGGGTTACCCACAGGCTGTTCTTTGGTAGGCCATTGCTCCATCCTGCCTAATGATATGTCCAGGTGAAACAGCAGAAATAGATGTTTAGCCTCCAAACACTGGAGCTTGTGTGTCTGTTTATATGTGTACCTGATCTCCAGAAATCTGACTGCTGCCATGTGACATGTTCTTTCTGATCCTGCCTTCCACACAGGCACCTTGTATAAGGAAGACCTAGCCTTGGCCAGTATCTTGGTATGGCTTTAAAGGTGGTTCTGCCTTCCGTGTGGGGTTTTAATAAACACAGAAAGATAAAGTGTGTTAGGATTAAAGAAGGAACATTCTAATAGTTTGAATTTTTAGTTGTTTGGTCACTGAGTCCTTTGAACTTACATGTCTGTGCTGATGAAAGGTGGTCATCTGAAGCTGAAGGGAAGACTTCTCAATTAGCAATAGAAATGCTCTTTCAATTTAATCTGACAGTGTGGTATCCTGTGCCTGGAAGCATGTTCAGCTGATCTGTGGAAATGCATGGATCATAAGGAAACATCACTGTCTCAATTGCCGTGCTTACAAAGCATCCCTCCTAACGTCCCCCTTCACATTGCCCTATATCTATATGCAAAATTGGGTGCAAGCTGAAGCAGCTAGCTCGTCTTTGCCTCATTCACTTCAGTCATTCTACAGGTAGCTAGCAATATTTTAGATTCAATATCACTTGGAAAACACTTCCATTTTTACAGCAATACACAATTGCTTTAAAGGTTCTAGGTTCAGTTTTGTGATGTAAGGAAAAAGAATGGAATCGTGTTCTAGATCATCCTGTTAACAGTGAACTGGAGATGTGTTTTCAAGTGAAATCAGCTTGACACAAGATCTTTGAATCCAAGCAGTGATTTCCATACAGAATAAAGGCTTAGTGTTATAGAAATAGTTTCTACTACCTACTGGAAATGTGGTGTCAAGGATTCAGAGAGAGATGTAAAAAGCTCTTTCCCCTTTACTTTCCATTCTATCATCTTCTCACTCATTGGTAAAAGTCACAGTTCTCATGTTCGATCCTTTCGTCAGTTAAAGAGGCAATAACTGTATCGGGACATTGTTTCATTCCCTAAAAAGGTTTTAAAAGATACTTTTTCATTATTATCTTGTAGTAGGAAGTGTAATCATTGACAAACCCTTAGTTTGGCCTGAGTGGAATGTGGAAGCTCTCAGGCTTGACAGAAGTAGGGAAGTGTATAAAAATAAGAGCAATTCCATTACCAAGAACTTGATCTAGGCATTTTAGGTGCGCTTTCTTTGGAGAAGAGATTTTGGTAGTGGTAGGTAAAACAAATAATTATATGAGGGGTTTTTTATTTATTTGATAAAATATTCATGGAACAGAAATAGAACAGATGTAACACAACATACGTGGAGTTCAGAAAAAATTGACTGACCTTTCTTATCCCAAGTTGCACCAAGAGGGCAGGTCTTCCTCTAAATACTGGTACATCCTGCTCAGAGAAGTGACAAAGGTTTATCTAACTTCTGCTCTCAAAACCAGCTATGATTTGATTGTCTTGATACCTTGAAACTGAGCCTTGACCAGACTTGTGTTTTCTCTTGCTGAAGAAATAGATCCTTTGGAAAAAAAATTGAGAAAGTGCAGCATGAATATGCGTCTTATTTCTTATAGAAATAGGAGGGAAAAAGGAGTAAAATTTACCAGCTGTACATTGAATATTGTCTTTCCAAGTGATGCCCAAAAATACTCTTGTGCATCTGAAGATGTTGAATGCATCATAAATCTCAGCTAATATTATCTAGAATTGCTCTATTTAGTTATCTGTGACCAAAATTAGAATCTTGCTAAAGCTTCTGTTACGTAGTTTTAGAGTTCATTGGCAGCTTCTGAGTGAATTAAAAGTATGAAGAAAGGCAAAAATAAGTGAAGAATCATAAGGAGACTCTTGAGATCTTGGCCATCCAATTTTAAATTGGAAATTAAACATGTTAGAAATATCTCTGAAAGTCTGTAGCACAGGTTGCTTTTATTCAAACAACTCATTCTTATTTTGCAGCTAAGCTGCCATTTTGGTTTTAGTCTCTAATCTGATTTTTAAGCATTTGTGTATACTTAGGAAACAGGAGGGGTAATTTCTTGTGTGAAAAGAAATAGGCAGTGAATAGAAAGATAGTGGAAAAATCTTGAGTCTATATGAACCTAATGGATTAATCAAGAGTTATACTGTGTGACATTTCACTGTTTGTACTTAAGGAAATATATGCAAATACCTCTTGTCAGCCTGTTTTGAGGGGATCTGAACATATAAACCTCTCAATTAGTCTTTCGTTCAAGTAGGTCACTTCCTTTTTGTTCTTTTCTTTTTCAGTAATATTTTAGCAAATTCTATTTCTCTGGAATATTGTCTAACCAACTTTTTTAAAGGCAGCAGACTGAAAGAGGGGCAGTGAGGGTCTCAGCAGTGGGAACCTCCCTGCCTTTTGCATCAATGAAGAAGCATTGTGTCATCTTCCAGGCAGAAGTGCCAGTCTGTGTGCATGAAGACAGGTGGAGCAGGTAGACAGTTCCATTTAAACACTACCCCTTCCAGCATGGTGTAAGCACCATGTGGTAGTGCAAACAAAAATCATGGCTGAGGTGTGGTTTTCTGGGCCATTAGCTGGAATATATAAGACATTTGACATTTTTTTTCTTTTTCTTACTGAGCCTCTCCTTTTGCTGTATCTAGTTTTTCTAAGTTCATCATAATGTGTTGCCTACTTTTCAGCCATTTTTCTCCCTTTGATTAGATAAATTTTCAAATAATTCACTATTAAATAGGTGTTCAGGACTTTTAGCTGTCAAACAAAATTTTACTTTTATGTCTGTGTTGGAGAGATGACCAACTTCTCTGTGTATGGTAGGGTATTTGGCTAAATGATTTGAACTCTGATGTTGGGGTATGTGTGCAGGCCTGTGTTCTGTATGCTATGATGACTGCAAAAAAACCCATGAGAGATAATCTGACTCTAAGATGATCTTGAATTTGTGCATCTTGGTGGTGATTAAACTCACTGAAATGTATTTTCTGCCCCTCCCAAAATATAATCCAACAAAAGTCTTCAAAGGATTAAAGTCAGTGAGTTTTTATAGAGGATTATTTGCACATGGTGTTGGAAGTGCTGTGTCTGTGAATTTGTTTGGGATGCTGTTATGTTACGTTATGTGTGTGTCTTTTATGGAATCTTGAAAGTCATAGGACACTGTGTATTGCATGGCTTTGCTCTGCTGTTAACACAGTAGATTCAAGTAAAAATGTTTGAAAACAAGAATGTCTGGGATGCAGTTGCATTGATATTTCTGTGTTTCAAATTTGTAGTGGAGTTTTGCATCTCTGCTGCGTGAAGCAGATTTGTGCTGTGCTGTAAACGTCTCATTTCATCAGTCTTTGCATTGTTTTTCTGTATCTGTCATACAGAAAAGTCTGTATCCACCTGTTCTTGGAAAGCCCTAGAACTGAAGAGCAAGTCTGGTAGAATTACTATACTGATTTCTTAATTTTATTCAGTCTTGAACTTAAAGATAGTCTTCCTGATAATTTAAAATGAGAGATATGATGCACATAAAGCACTGTGTAAATGTTCCTTTCTCACAAAAAGTTACCTGTTCGAGTTCAGGGTATCTCTCTGGAAAAGAACTGCCTGCAGAGTGATGGACTTAATTTAAAAAATTAGGAAAATGGATGAACAGTGGTTAAAATCCTTTAGGGGAAGGGTTCTGCACTATCTTGTTGGTATTTAGCATGGATGAGAATATTTTTCTGTTCATGTTTAAGTTTCTGGTTGGCATACGAGACCAGGAAATTGCAGGTCTTCTTGGTGTCCTCTATTTTAACTTGTCTGACATGCTAACAATTCATTTATTAAGCACAGGAAGATCACACTTTTGAGCACATGTGAAATTTATGCAACTGTCTAGTGAGTTTCAAGTACTTAGAGTGTATATAAAAAAATTATCATGGGACTATTTAATTCTCTACCCTTTCAGCCATAATTTAATCCTATGTTGAGCCAATGTAATGCATGCCTGATTGAATCTTTATCCTTCATAGCCCTTGATGTCCATTGTTCTGGACAGAGGCATGGTAATTAATTTGTGAAAAGATTTTTTCAATACAGAGACTTGGCTTCTTTTTTGAACTGCTGGCAGGAGCTCATTCAAAGCAGTCACTCTGGTATTAAAAAACAAGTGTTGATTCCTTCTGTGTGAAAGTTGGCTTGTCTGGGTCTGAAAACTTACGCTGAGAAGTGATGTGGTATTTAAATCCTGACACTGTGTTTGGAAAAACAGAATCTCTGCCAGATTTTCTGCAGCTGAGAAAGCTTCTTTCATGTTTCAAATGCTTCAGTCATTGAACACAAATTCCTTCTTACAGGATCAAATGTGATTACTGTAACCATGGCAAGTTACTGTAGAGGAATACTTGGTGCCATCAGTAAGCTTAATTTAGGGAAAGGATATTAATGAAGTAAAAAAAAGATCCCCTTCCAAGCAATATGGTGTTAGTACTGCTGAGGTTCCTTCCAAACTGAGTATTCCAAAGGGAGTTTTGACACTTGTTTGATCTGATGTATCTAAAAGATCTCTCAATGTGCAAACTAATGCCAGTAGGTTGGACCAGCAACCCAGCAAGTGCTTACCAGGCTGCTGGGCTGGTGCCTTTTTTAGTGTGCCGCTGGATCTGTCCAGGGACAGGTGTTTGAGAGTCTGCCTGCATGTGGTTTACTTTATTAGATCTGTTTCTTCAAGCTGTTTTCCCTTCCTGACTGGACCAAAAAACAAGCTAAGGTCCAGCATGTATCCTTGCAGTCCAGCAGTCCTTAAAACTCTTCACACATGTGTAGCTGACTCTTAGGATGCATGTAGCTGAGGTATCAGGATCTGTTGACTTAGGAAAGTGCAAGCCTGGGCTGCTTAAAAATATCAGCTGCTCTTTGAGTCGAGACAGTCAACCAGGTTCTGTCCTGTGTCTAGGACTTTTCCTCTACCACATGGCAAGTGGAATGTGTGCAGGTCTTCTGGGGGCCACGTTAATAGACAGGTTTTCTGAGAAGTTGAAATGGAATCAAAATTCCATTTGGGTGTTGGGCACATCTTCAAGAAAGTGTAGTGAAAAGTGAAAGAAATAGAGATGATTATTCAAAAAAATAAGTAACCAGGTTGATTTCCTTTCTGCAAATAGGAATTTATACTTCTGAAAATGCATTCCTGGACTATGTTCTGTTTCAGACCTTTCAAAATCCTGAGGAAGAATGGGGCCATTTAACTTCAGTGTCAAGTTTGTAGGAGACAATGACTACTCCATCTATTTCTTACTATCTTGTGTGCTCTATAACCTGTCTGCTGAGATAGGACTTGGGTTTTTTTTAATGACATTTCATAAGTGCTGGCGTCAATATGATTTTGACCTTGTAACACCCAGAAAGTTATGGAAAAAGACATCTTTGCCCTTTCAAGTTTTCTTAGAAACTTGAAGGTAATTTCGTGTTGAATTATTCCATAATCTTAAAACTACTTGTGTCCAAAGAACCAATTTATCCATAGGAGGTTACATTGTTCATTTTGTATTGCTCTCAGGCCCAGTACTCTTCAGGGAAAGAGGAATTAAGTGGTGAGCAGAAACAACCGTGGATGGGAGTGACTGCTCTGAGAGCTCTCCCCTCTCTCTCCTCTCTCTCCTCTCTCCCCTCTCTCCCCTCTCTCCCCTCTCTCCCCTCTCTCCCCTCTCTCCCCTCTCTCCCCTCTCTCCCCTCTCTCCCCTCTCTCCCCTCTCTCCCCTCTCTCCCCTCTCTCCCCTCTCTCCCCTCTCTCCCCTCTCTCCCCTCTCCTACCGCCTTTCTCTGAGACCTCTAAGCAGTGTGCAAAACAACAGAACAAAGGACTTGAGTGAAAACAAAGATAATGTGCCTTTTTTTGTTTCAGCATAAATAGGTTTGAAGTGTATGAGGATGTGTATGTATTGCTTTTAAGAAACAGCAATTGCAGTTTGAAGTCGGGAAAGACATAATCTTACAACCTATTTTTTCCCCTCTGAAAACTTTCTTATAGCTCAGATGCAGTCAAAAAGCCAAGTTCCATCGTAGTCTTATTTTTACAAGAGAAGCCATTATAAAAAAGATGATGTCATATCAGTAAAAGTTGTTGTTTCAAACATCACTGCTTTCAGATTTACCTTTCTCAGCAATTTGCCTGTCTGAGAAAATGATAAAAAGCGTTGACAGATATTATTCTTCACTGAGTTTTGCAGTGGTGTGAACTGTTAAAGAAGAAAAGTTCAGCTGTCTTTGCATTTGCCAGAGCTTCTTTTGAAAGAAAGACAGACAAACCAACCAGCCCCCACACCCCCCCCCCCAAAAAAAAAGGCCCTCAAACAAACAAACATTTGAACTGAAAAATGTGCAAATTTTTTCTTAAAATCTCTCGGGTTTTGCTTCAGTTGGAGTGATGGGGTACCTGACTGAAAATTCAGAAGTTCTTAGCAAAACTTAATGAAACCCAACTTGGTATTCTGAGGAAATGGAGTAGAAAATTTCAAACCTGTCAGTATGCATCACATACAGTTTTGAGGATATCCTTTGCTGTTTCACTGCCTGTGCCCACCTTATACAACACAGAACACTGTCATTCTGGATTTACTGCAGTAACTTGGAAATCGACTTTAAAATGAAGGTGGCAAACATTCAAAGAGAGCATTCAAAGAGTGGCAGTTTGCTTAAAAACATGTAGTTCTTAATCCAAGCTGCCCCAAGACCACTAGAAATAAATTTTTCCTGGTGTTATTGTGCCTAGATATTCTTAAATTGAAATTAGATTTCCCACTTTTCATTAAACTCTTATAGTCATGAATAAATCCTGGTAACATAATGTGGTGAAGTAGTCCAGGAGGTAAAACACATGACTAAAGGCAGTGTGACTTGCTCTGTAAAGTTTTTCAGTTCCCTTCAAAATACAAGTGTCAAGCTGATCTTTTTATCCCTTTTCCAGGGTTCTTGAACATACCCTTCAAAGGACTAAAGGAACTTAACTGTTGAGGGTAATGAATAGACAATTATGTAAATCTTGACTGCATTGAGTTGAAAGAAAGGCTTAGAATGGAGTCTCTTCACTAGAGGAGACAGAGATGTATTTTGAGCATTCCTGAAGGTCAAGTAAGCCTTTAATATGCCATATTTTGCCATTTCTTTATTAAAACACAAAGGTTTTATCTGGTATTTTTCACTATTTAGAAACGTAAGCAGTGTTATTCGGCAAACAAATTTGAAAAAGCCATTTTCAATCCGCTACGTCACTACTAACACTCCAACTGTGTTTGGGAAATTTTCTTTGTGGGTAAAGCTTTAGCTGTGTCCTTAAAATAAGCAAGAACTGTGTCATATGACAAAGGTAGTGAAGTAAATGCTCTTTTTCCTGTTGCAAGTCACCCTGAACTAGAACATCATTGCTTTATAGAATTGCTTTTATTGCTTCCTAATAAGTTTGTTTGGGCAGAAATGGGGGTGTGTGCATGAGAGAGATTAGTTTAGTGGAACTAGGAACATTAGAGTTTAGGGATGAACTTCAAGTGAAATTTCTGGAAAATGAGGTGATCATGTAAAATTGAAAACTGAGGTACTGGAACAGAGATAATTTCATTTAATGTTATAAATTTTGCAGATTCACTCCTATTTGCAGATTCACTTCTGTCCTAAATTTTTTGCCTTCAGGCTGGGATGCAGTTGAAAATTGAGTGAAATTAAGTAGACTCTGAATTAACTGAACACTTCCCTATGGAAGCATTTCATAGTGGGTCTTTTCCTTTCTATAGAAAAATGGACTAGATATAATAATAGTGTAATTAAATATATTTTTCCTTTTTTATTAAAGAATGTGTTGACATAGTCTAAATATTTTCTAAAGTTCTTTAACTAATTTTGTGCTCCAAAAAGCTGTCTTATATTTCTGTTTTCTGTATATAATTTTGTTAAGCGATTTTTCAAATGTCGTGTAGCATCCATAGTGGAACCTCAGAAATATTTTAGGCCTGCACTGGTACAGTTCTAATTTAAATACCTCCAGTGTTTTATCTTGGAAGGAATAAAATAAGTACTTCACAGTAGCAGAGGCCTGAAACAGTGCATGCATGCAATGTTGACATATGGATATGATTGTTAAAAGGGCAGAGGTGTAGTTTTTGAAGTGGCTGCATCATAATGGAGCAATCAGATTTTGAAAGTGCTGAGTTTGGATGCTTTCATTTAAAAAAGCATTCTGCTGTTGTTATAAAATAACTGAGAATGTATTATGATACAGCGTTATTTCACTTGATATCAAAACTCTTCATCATAAAATTCTTAATTGTTAGAATTCCTCTGTGTCTCCTACACTTGAAGCTGTAAAAGGAAGTAGTGTTAAAAGCAACAGTAGTATCTGGATGATATGTGGTTTCTGGTGCATTTCCTTGTCTAAGCATTTTCACTAAAGTGAAAGAGGACCAAAAACGAAGTGCCAAAAACTAATTTGAAACCTAGAGTAATAGCAGTGGGACAAAATATACGTGTAGTGTTTTCATTGAAGAAAGGGGACATTTTGTTCAGTTACAGTTTTTAATTTTGGAGGAGAGTGAAGTTTAAAGTGATCCTTTGTACTGTTTTGTGACAGACCAGTGGATTGAGCTGACAGTATGACATAACTGTAAGTTGGTCAAAATAGATCTCATTATCTCTCCGTATCGTTAGAGAGGAAAGTATTAATGGTGTCGTGCAAGGCACTCACGAGACTTGTCTGATATATTTTCCACACTTCTGACTGTCTATGTTGAAAAAAGGTGCAGACTGGAAAAGGTACAGGGCAGCTATGCCAGGCTTGTTTCTTTCCCATAGCAGAGGAGAAGACTTCTAAAGGGCAGAAAATTGCCTTCTTTATGTTAGAGTAATGAAAACTGAGACACTGTTTACTAGATGCAAAAAAAAAATGGATTAAGGGTAGGGAGCAGAAAGAATTGTTTAATCTACATTTCCTATTAACCAGGATTTAAAAAATACCAGATATCTGAAGTGTGGATTGTTTTTAATTATATCCTCCTGATACTCTTCAGTGGTCAGGTGCCTTCAGACACAAGGATGCAGACACTCCTGAGATGCAAACTGCAGTGGAACCAACCTCATCTCTGGTGATCAGATTCATCATGGGTCTCTGGACGTGCAGTGTTGTTACTTTGCCACACAGTGGAATATCTAATTTTGTTTATTGAAAGTACGTTGTTTTTTTTTGCAGACATGACAAACCACTCTACAGAACAGCTCTATAACTAATGTTCTGAACCGTGAAATTTACACTGACAATAGAGTATGTTACAGTCCTTGTGAATTTTAGCTTTCTTTGAGAAAATGTGTATCCAGTGTTCTAGATGAAGGTGCAAATGGTTGGAAGAAGATGCTGATGGCTGAGCTTGGATCAGTTACTGCTGGGGTGCCTGGTCTCAGAAGCAGGGCACAACATGCAGCCTGCCTTATCTGCTATGACAGTGTTGATTGGAGACCAGCAACAAGATGAAAGCATGTTCTTGGAGTGGAAGTTCTGCTTTCTCTTTGGAAGGGTGTTCATTATTTTCTCTTCAGGTCTAAGTTTTCCACTTGTATGAAGAAGAGATCTAATTGAGGAATAAGTCTTAATTGTTTTCCAGGTGCCCTTAGGCTGAATTTGTGAATGGGATAAAACTATAAATGGTTCTGCATGGTTTCCCCTCAAGTGTTTCATCAAGAAAAGTGGTACAGTAAACCAATTCTTACATTTGTTTGGGTTTGATTTTTTGTTTGTTTGTAACTTCTTCCTGTGCTATATAACTGTCGTCTTTACTTATGTTAGCATTTTTTCAGCCCTGCTTTCTTCAGGCTCTGTCGTACTGCAAGAGATAAATAATACTAAGTCCTGTGGCAGAAATGCAGATACAAAGCTTTGATTCATTTGGAAGAGTGCACATTAGAGAAAGCAACACTTCAAAAACTGTACTTAGGTTGTTGCATCTCTTTTGCTGGCATTTTAGACTTTATAAAAACTGGCATTAATTACCAGAGGTAGTGCAGAGAATGCAAATTTCTTCATCCAGCTACTGTTTGCAAAATACCAGGGAGAATGATGGATGTGTGCAATAAGCTCAGCCTGTTGTATAACTTGAGTAGAGGACAGGATACATTCTGAAACTTTGTTGAATTTCTGCTGTAACTTTTGAGTGCAAAGTAGTATCTTAGACTGCCTATCCACAGAAAGTTTTGCCTTCTTATAAAAATCTGTTTCAGTATCTTCTCCAGTACCTAAACTACAAAAGAAGTTGAAGAACTAAGGGTAGTACAGTCTTCACCAAAATTGAAATTTCTCCTGGGGCATGTTCTAGTATTCATTTAAAGTACAGTAGTCTTTACATGACATTAATATCTGTAGCTGAAAAGTAAAAGCACCAAAAAAAAAAAAAATTCAACCATTTAAAAAACTTCTAGTTGACCTGTTTGTGCATGCTCTGGCTTGTGCTGTATGGTGCTTGAAGTTTTTTTTTTCGGTGTACTTGTGTGGTGTGTGCATATATGTCCTTCCTCAGTTAATCATTTCTGTGCCTGAATCTTGCATCGTTCTTCCTCTAATTAAAAAAGGTCAGAAAACTTGTTAATACCTAACACTTATATAGGCTTATCTTCAAAGCATCAAACTTAGTTAGTGAGCATCAAGTTAAGTTAGTTGCCTTTGAGCTTTATGGAATATTTTTCTTGGCAATACTTTAAGAAAAAGAAGTCTGACATAATTTCCTTAATACTATATTTTAGTGTATCTGTCCTCAGTATCTTGTTGTTGGTCATTATATATGTATTTAAATAAGACTTAACCTTTTAATTCTGCTAGTTTGGGAATTTTGATGTTTTATTCCCTTTTTATCTTTGCTGAGATAATTTTTAAATAGTGCTCCTTTTTTTCCCCAAAAGATGCAGCTGTGAGGTCCATCTGTTCGTCAGAAAATTTGTGCTTCGTCTTTTTTTAGACAAACTTCACAGCCTGAAAGAAGTATGTCTGCAGTGTTCAAGCTGGGAAAGGGTTGTTGGCTCTTCCCTATAG
Organism: Acridotheres tristis; assembly: GCA_037013685.1. NCBI lineage: Eukaryota > Metazoa > Chordata > Aves > Passeriformes > Sturnidae > Acridotheres > Acridotheres tristis. The sequence continues at coordinate 31,423,169 of CM072886.1, forward strand.
CTTTTGTGACCTTCACAGTCATGAAAAATGGGCATGAAAGATATAGTTGAGTCATGTTTGATAAGGGTAGGGACTGCTTGAGCTTCTATTTATAGGTGTGTTAAAATAGCTCCATCTTGGCTTGCCAGTAGACTTGTAGAAAATGAAGTAAAAAAAAAAATTAATAAACTTTTCTCGGCACTTATGTTATTTCTTTTCAGTGTGCAAAAGTTCAGTGAGCAGAATTTGAATCTCCAGAGGAACATTCATTCTTATCAATTAGACTTTTCCTTCTTCCTTTAAAAATTCATTGCCATATATGATTCTGCAGTCAGTAAAGTGTTCATGCTGCAGACAAAAGCTTTCTTCATTAATCAATCTTACTGTCTTTTCAGAGGAGATCTGCTGTGTTTACTGCCTGAGGAAGGGGTCCGGTTTCGAAAAGGTGCCTGAGTGATGCTACAATGGAATGCTGTCCAGGAATGTCTGAGTTAAGGTGGCTGTCCAGGGCTGGCCCAGCACTCCCTGCTTGGCAGTGTCTGTCAGACAGGAGGTGCAAGGTGTGTGTGTGTTTGAAGGCCCGAGTGTCACTGCAGCCTGCAGCAGGCAGCAGTGTGTGTGCAGTAGGTGACTGATGTATAGAGGAGCACGGGGCTGGGCTGCAGAGCTGCACCGCTCCTGTAGCCTCGCTGCTCTGGGGCTGTTCTGACAGTGATCCTGCTCAGTGCATGCAGCTGCTGGCTGTGAAAATATAAACATAATGTCATATGTGCTCACTGCATAGTGCTTCCCCAGAGACTTTCATCTTAAAATATGGCTTCTGAAACTTACTCTAGCAGTAGTAAGACAGCTTTGTCAGTCTTTCATATATTCTTGGTCAATAGCCTGTTTGTGAATGAACTTATGAAATATTTTCAGAATGTTAACTTGGTCATAGGTACTCCTTTTCTCTGTTCTGGACTGCCAAAAATTCTATAATTTTTGACTGGGGAGAGAAGTGGCAAACACCAAATAACTTTTTTTTTTTTTTGCTTTGCCTTATATTTAAGCATAATCATCATTATTTAAAAACCTTAAACACGAATGGGAAAATTAGTGTTGTCATTGGTTAAGGGCTGGCAAAGTTACAAATTAATCTTCTTTTGTCTGAGTTTATTGTGTGTCTTGTGAAGCTTCAGTATATCCCTCTTGAAAAGGTTTTAAATCACACAAAAATTATTTCTGAAGTCTATGTATGTGACAAGATTTTAATCTAACTTTTTAGACTTCGTGTGGAGTGCCTACCTCTCCAGTAATCCTTGAGGTATTTATTACAACTTTCTATCCAGATGAGTAGGCCATGTGGAAATAAATATGCATGTTTATTTAAATATATTATACATAATTTTCTTTTCATTCCTGTTATTTTGTAAGCTTGGAGACTAATAAAATGAAACTCAGCTAAAAAAAATCTGTGCAAGATATTCACTGTGAAAAACTTTAATTTTCCCCAGTGAGTGACACATTTGTCTTCTGTCTGCAAATCTGGAAAATTTATTTAAATGTATGCTTCCTCTTTCCTCTACATAGAATTAATGTAGATAAGAATTAGGCACTGAAAGAAAGAATAAAATCAAATTTGATAGAAGAATTACAGCTGAGGGCTTGGCAAAAAACTGTATTTTTCTTACAATTACAAGATGAAAAGAGTTATCAAGGTATCTTTTATGTCTGTTTGATCTGAACTTACTATTGTAACGTATGGTGTGTAAACCTTTGAAACATCCTTTGGTTGTCTGAAGAACTCTGTGGGAATTGGGAGGACTTAATTCTGGTTAATAAATTTTGCATTAGGATGTAGGATTTCTGTATTCTCACACCTCAGGATGCATGCTGTTTGCCACAGAGATCAATTAACATCTCTTTGCCCCTTTTCCCTTTTTGAAATGGGGTTCAAATGACAAACTAGTTTCCCTGAATGTAGGGTCACGTGTGTAGTAGGAATAAGTTGTTCAGTGCGTGTACACAGCAGACCAGTATGTTCCTGCTGAGTCTTGCTTGAGGCTTTAAACTTGCTGCAGTTATGAAGATGTTCTTTGAAAATTGACTGTGGAAATTAATTCTATGTGTATTCCCTGTCACGAAAGCCGGGGGCTGGAGTGAAGAGGGGCCTGTTGTAATCTCATTTTCTCTTGGGAATCCCGGCTCAGACTCAGTTCTGTTGTCACTGTTTCCTAAGAATCCCTTTATTTCAGCACCTTGCCTCAACTGAGAGTCTGTTTCTGTTACCTGGTTCCTCCTGGTGTGTCTGGAGGCTGTTGTCAGTGTGTTTCTTGTAATATCTGTGTGTTCCTAGGTGGTTTTGTTAACCATTGTAGTCAGCCATGCCTATCTCATGGTGTCCTCACGAAGTCCTTGCATGTTATGATGAGAGTTTAAAGTTTTCCCCAGATGGGTCTTTGAAAAGAGAAACAGGCTTGTTTTCAGAGAGAGAGAGGGAGGTGAATGGTAGAGCTCTCGAAGTCAGTATGTTCTTATTATTTTCCTGCAAAAGATGGGACAAGAGAGGGAAGAGAGACCAAATTAGTTTTCCACTGAAGGAAAAGCACGCATTTCCTTTTTATTGTACACCAAAGTACCCAACAATAAGGAGCACTTCTGACAACCTGGTTTATGCAGTTTGTTCATGTAGTTCTTAGTTCCTCAGTATGCCTGATTTAAATGTAAGTTCTACAGGGCTTTCTACCCCCAGTGAGTAACTTCTATCAACATTTCAAGGGCAGATTGACCACAAAAGAGATGTGCAGCTCAAAAGGCAATTTTTGATGGAATGTTTAGATTTGGTAGTCTCAAAACTCCTCGGTTCCATCTGTTTCATGCTTGGTAGGACCTGATCTTTTACTTAAAACTTTCCTACATAAATACTTTCATCTTCAGCTTTCATTCCTGCTGCTCAGGAATAAGATACTTTTCTAAAAGCGCTAAGGTGGCTTTACCCCTGGAAAGAAAAAAGTGAAATTGTTTAAAAGAGTGCTACTTGAAATTCCATGTGTATATACATTATTCTGAAAGATCATTGTAATTAAACCTGGAAACAAAGTATCTCCTGTTTGTTGTCTGATATGTATTTCTTCCACTAGAAATGAATAAACAAAAGCCTGTTGAATAGATAGAGAAGAAGAGGTTCAATAATACATTTCCCAAAGTGTCTTCGTCTCCTCCCACCTCCACCCTTAGTCTTTAGGTAAATCAAATTGTTTGAAGGAACATGCATGAATATCTAAGGCATATGTAGTCAGTATATTGCTTAGACTTTCAAAGCTATTTTCACATATGAGCAAATACCAGCTTTTCACATTAAACAGGAGCTATACTTGAAAGTGGTCCATGACTTGTATAATACACATAAAACACAGATTAAAGTGCATTGTCTAGTCCCTCAAAAAAAGTACCCATGTATTTGTGGCCTATTCTTTTAAAATAAACCAGCAGACACAATTCCTGTTGGAGTATGCTCTTGACGATTTTTTGGCAAATAACATTTGATCATGTTCTGAACTTTTTGCCAGGTGAGTGTAAAGCAGTGAGACATGGTGAAGCATATAAATGTTCCTCTGCCCACCATGTGCTAGGTCACAGGTGCAAAGACTGTGGAAGTTTCTCTCATGCTAAAATTATTTTGCTTAACATTATAACTGATAAAAATAAAGGGGTACTTAAAGGTATTATTGTTTTATTCAACTGCTTAGAAAGATCTTCCCTTTAAGATGGGGAACTATCTATGCTGATGGAATATTGAGCCTCATATTGTGTTCAAACATAAACAATACAGGATGAGTAAAGATGCCTTATCTTGCCTTTTTGGTCTTCTTTCTAATATTGAGGCAGCACTATTTATAGCTAAGAAAATTCTTGCCATGATGGCTGTGCCATGAGAGAAGGCAACCAACACACAACTATAGGAAGCTGTTTCTGAGAACAGCTGGTTTTGGTTTTGATGACCTAGAAAGCAAGTCTGCCTTTGTGGATTTCTTGAACTCTGCATATGTTGATAAAGCTGGTTGCTGTTTTCTAAGAATACTGAAATATACTTTAGGAGTTCTGATGCTAGATATTTGTGAAACCTTTATTAAATATAATATTAATTTGGAAATACCCTGACTACTTACATGAACACATTCGTCTGAAGCTTAATCTTGCTCTTTACATTTTCTTGTTGATGATAAAGTTTTTATGTAGGGATTATATTTTTTAATTTGATCTAAGGCAGAATTCTGAAAGGCTAACTAAGAAACAGGATATTATCGTGGAGATAAAATGAAGAATGTGTTTATTATAGATGTTTTTGTCACTATCAAGTGCTGGAATTGCAGCTGGTAGTTGAGATGCATACTGTGACTTCAAGGAAGCTTAACATTTTCTCTGATTATTTGTAGGAGAAAAAGTGCTAACCTGAAATCCTTTAAAAAGAATTTACATAACTGTTTAAAAATGTAAAGAAAGCTTATTATTCTAACACTTGCATTATTATGCAGCACCTATGACGTAAATTGGCCAGAAACATCTGCCCGATTCTGCAGATATTACAGCTTGCATGACTACGTTAAAAGTCACGAGTCTTAAACTGGGAATTGAGAAAATGTGAAAGAAGGCAGTTGCATCTGGAGTTGAACTAGTCAGGATGTAAAACATACCTAGTCTGGGGAAGTTGTGGACTGTTTACACAGTAATTTCGTGACTTTATGTAATGTGTGATTGCTGACAGGACTTTGTCTTTTACAAAGTAGAAATAATGCTGCTTCAAAATCTGAAAGCATAAAGTGTCATTTTCCCTCCTACTCACAGTTTCACAGAAAATTCACTTTTTTGGAACAAAAAGTGTGGTTATAACATTTAAAATAATGCAGGGCTTTTGACATGCACTGCTGTAGTTAAAATGTGGCACATGAGTTGATTTGCTTGTTGAAAAGTCAGTTCCACTTAACAGAAAAAATGGCCAGACATTTTTTTCTTCAGATGGAATTTTCTAGGAAGAATTGCAATCAGAAAGTAGGTGTTGAAAAATGCCATTTGTTCTTTTACTGTGTAAGTTTCATAATAGCTTTCATTATAAAGCAGTGAGGAAAGTTAAGGGTAAATTCCTGTGTGGGAGAAGTGGCATATAGGCTTTTCTAATTCTCTTGATATATACTACTCTGCAACATGCAGAGCATTGCAGAACACTGGTTATTCCAAGGCTTCTGAGGTTATTGAGAATCTCAGTAGATTTTTTTAGTACACCTGTGTGTGTCTGAGCACGCATGTATGACTTGGCAGGAGTTTAAAAGAATAAAGTTAGGAACAAGAACAAATTCTCTTAACTTAACCTCGATGGCTTCAGGGGAGCAGGCAGCTGGGATGGTGGCATTTTCTGACATTTCCTTGGGCAGCAGTGCTCACTCTCAGCAGGTCTGAGGGTACTGGGCAGGCACAGCAGGATGTGCTTCCCATTGCAGTGTATTACGGGACCAGGCTGGTGTTAGCATCTGCTCTGTGTGCACTCAGTGCCAGAATGCAGTGGGTCAGGAGTGCCTGTAAAGGTCTGCTGGGGGTGAACACAAGTATCCCCATAGTGAGAGCTGCCTTGGAAGCAGATTTTTGGTTTTAAAAAATTGCTTTGGAGCTACGTACTCTTTTTTAAAACAGTGAATCTGCCTCTACAAGCATTGTAAAACTTGTGGGTTTCTGTGTGTATGAGGGCTGGAAACTTCTGAAAAAGTTGAAATGAAAAGAGTACTGAATGAGTTGCTTTTATTATATTTGGAAGATTATGCATACCTTATACATAGTTTATACTTGTTTGTTTTTTCAATCCTTAGCAGCAAATCTTAGAAGGAATGTGCTGGGCCTGGATTAAATCTTTATTCCATTTTTCAGTCACGCACACAAAAACAGTTCTTTTTCTCTTCTGTCCCCTTGCTCTCAGTAGATGTATTTGACTGCTTAACATCTTTAATGTGGTGTTTCTCAGAGCTTTTGCTCCTTATGGAAGCCTGTTTTGGTCAGTATTTACTTTTTGTTTTTGTTTTGTCAGCAGCCATGCAGCAGGTCTTAGACAACCTTACTGATCTGCCGACATCGACAGGCGCTGAAGAAATAGACCTGATTTTTCTTAAAGGAATTATGGAAAACCCTATCGTAAGATCACTTGCTAAGGTATTTAAATTTGCTGTTTTGAGTAGAATCTGGAAATGTTTTAACTCTTATATTGTATGAATACTGAGTGTGGGTTGAGGTATCAATAATGCATTGTTGGTACATCTTATTAAAAGACTTGAAGGCCAGCTTGAAGGTGAGGAGTTGGTAAAGTGTAATTGCTGTGCATGCTGGTTAATTGTTATATAGAAAAATCTAAAGGAAGATGAAAAATTCAGAGACTATAGAAATAATGTGGTTAAATTATTTATGAAGAAAATAAAATATTTGAAATTAGAAGCAGTTGATTTTAATGTAGTCTTGTAACCACTGTTGTGTACCAAATCCATATGCCTTCTGACTTTCAGCGTTTTTGCCAGAGATGAAAAGTGAGAGCAGTCACCTTCATTATCCTATGGCATAAAAAAGTTTTCTTTTCATCTTTAGCTCAAAACTACTATAACAGGAAAATATTCTCTCCATGCCCTTTCCTGGGTCTCAGACTAATGCTTTTGCCTTTGATTGTTAGCTGTCTAAAACATGGATTACCCTAAGTTTTTGTTCTTGGGTTATGAAAATCTTTTATGCATGGGTGGTAGCTATCACTTATAAATATGTAAGGTGATATTCACAAAAACATCTTTGGACTCTGTAATTAAAATGTAGCTGGTCTTACCAGCAGGAAATGTAGTCAAATATTGTACATCACTTATATTCATTCTTAATCTTACTTCATAAAAATAAGCTTCTTCCATGAGGAAAACAGTTAACTTAAATACAGCTGTCTCTTTAATAGGAATAGACAGCTGAAAGCAGTGTCCTCTGGGCAGGTATGAAATCCTCTGTAAAGCTAAAGGATTGTTGTCCAGGGATTTTGTTCAGTATAAAAATCTGGAAAGGAAAACTTCTCATGAGAATTCATATAAGAATTTACTTCTGTTTAGCTGTTAAAAAAATTTGTTTTAAGTTGAAGACATGGCATAGTAATAAACTTAGAAGTAATGGAAGTATATTATCTGCTGGTGAGATGACTGCAGAGGGAAAGATTTGTGTACTAAATTTACTAGAGTAAGTAAAAGCATTGTTTTACTGACAATGGGAAAAACTTTAAGTATCTGCTGCATAGGTCGTCTTTAATATTAATCATGAAGAAAATGTTCATTGCAAAGCCTTTTTTTCTTATCAAGAATTTGTGCTTTAATGGCCAGTAACAATTAGGTGGAATTTAATGACTAACAGATGTAAAAAAAAGTGCTTGTAATGGAAACAGATTTTTAATTGTACACATGCTTTATCTAGAATACTTAGGGGGTTTGTGTTCATATGGCGTGACTGCACTCATATTTTCTTTGTAATTATTTTGGAAAGATCCTCAGTCTTAACCAACAGTGCTAAATAAAGATAAGATCAAAACACATTTGGTGAAGCGTATGTAATTCACATATATATCTATTTGTTCCTAAAAATACATAAACTTGCTTTTCTATTAGAAGAGCTGGTTTTACCAGAATTGGCAGTTCTCTGAGATGGTTATGTTATTTAAGCAGAATCATTTCAAAGCAGGCCAGAAATGCAGAAGCTTTTTCATTTTCCTTTATTAGCCAGTTATTATTCATTGTGTAAAGTATGCCAAAAAGGACAATAAGAAACTTGGGGAAATGTGCCACAAGCTATACAAACTTATTTTCTCCTTTTGGTCCTTACATAAATGAAGACAAATAATAAGCATAGTAGTTCGTTTATAGTATTTTGCAGGAATTTTGCTGATCTTTTAAAACTGGATTACATTCATTTCACACTTTTCTTGTATAGAGTAAAGGCAATAAGGTAGCAAGTACAGGGTTTTTTTGGGATAGAGTTCTTTCACTGAACCTTTCCACTTTTCCAGTAGGTGGTAGAAGAAAGGAGAGCTAATTGTTATAATTGTAAAATGTTTTTTCCCGTCACTGGTATTTATAGCATCATAGAGTAGTTTTGGTTGGAAGTGGTCTTTAAAGATGACCTTGTCTAACCCCCTTGCAATGAGCAGGGACATTTTCAACTAGATCAGGTGGCTCAGGGCCCTGTCCAGCCTGACCTTGAATGTTTCAGGGATGCAGTGTCTACAGCCTTTCTGGGCAACCTATTGTGGTGTTTCACCACACCCGTCCTAAAACTTTTCTTCCTTATATCTAGTCTCAATCTATCCTCTTTTAGTTTAAAGTCATTATGCCCTGTCCTATTGCTAAAAGCCCTACTAAAATTTGTTCCTATCTTTCTTGTAAGCCCCCTGTAAGTATTGAAAGACTGCTATAAGGTCTTCCCAGAGTCTTCTCTTTTCTAGACTTAACAACCCCAACTCTTTATCTTTCTTGTGCTGATGTGTGTGTTCAATCCTGACTAGTCTTTAGTATTAATATGCTTTTTGGAAAACAGTTATTGAACTTGGAACAAGCATGAATTCTCCTCAGTTTTGCTAATGAACTGTGGTATCAAAATGCTCTTCTCCTGGATTATTAACTATTCTTTCAAACCCCAAAACTTTATCTTCTTTCTGCTGTCACACTATTGCTCTTAGCATTGTAGCACAGCCTACAGCAGACCAGGTGAATGCCCAATCCAGCCAAGGAAGCATCTTGGGAGTAATCTATAAGTGTTTAGTCTAGTATTTAAGATGTCAGATTCCTGGAGGTATAAGCCTTATCATTTGAACATTTGGCAGTCATGATAAATGCTGAATGCACAGAAAGGCTCAATTCAGTATCGATGTTTCTGAAATGTTCAATTGAAATGAAAAAAAAATCACAATATACAAGTTAAGTATTCCTATTTGTTTGTTTGTTTTTTAACTTATTCATACCATTCCATATCTTGATCCTCCTCAACATCTTATAGGATGAGAGATTGTTCACTGATAAAACTTTGTTCCCCAGTATATACATGGCCTTGATTTCCGAGTGAAGGGTGAGGATATTTGTATTTAGATGATACCACTCAGTGTTATGGTGGTTTTTTGAAAACAGTGGGTGAGAAAAAAGGTAGCCCATATTCTTTAATCTTATAAAGATTTTGCAGTTGGGTTATGTTTAAAAATCACTAGATTTGTGTTTTTACTTGCTGTAAAAGAAGTAAACTTTAAAAGAAGGATCATGTTTACTGTATGTATTCTGAACAAAATAGCATTCTCTTATAAAGGAGAAAGTGAGTAGGTGCCGAGCTTCCTATAACTTTGAAATCAACAGCCATTTGGTTTGTGTGTGTTGGTGTTGGAGAATGTTTGAAATGCCTTTATGTTAAGTTAACCTTTCCATAATTTGGTCATCAGGGCTGCAGAAATAGTATTTTATGGATAGGAAGTACAGTTTAATACTCAGATGATTTCAGGAAGCAAAGTTTTCTGCTTTTAGCAACATTTTATTTTACTGTCTGTTTTAAAGCACTAATAAGAAAGCAGAAGTGCTTGCATACCTTCAAATTAGATCTATGGGAAGAATATATAGATGACTCTGAATTATACTTATTATGTATTTGGTTTTTATATGCCAAAATAACTATTCCTTTGTAAGTTTCTTGTTGCTACAGTGTTGAAAATAACTTTTAATTGAGAATCTGAGTTATTTTTGGCCTCCTCTTATTCCCTAATTCTATCATAGATCTCTGTCTGTAATAAATAAATGAACCATTCAGAGATGTTTCTCTTCCTGCTCAAGGCGTCTACCTTTCAATGAATTTCAGTGTCTGCAGAGTTCAGGAAAGGATTGTGTCTGCAGGAATAGCTCCAGAAATAGATGAAATGTTATCAAAGAATCACAGAATGGTTGAGGCTGCAAGGGACCTCTGGAAGGCATCTGGTCCAACTCTCCCTACTGGAGCAGGACCACCACATGCAGACAGCTTTTGAGTATCTCCAGGGAGGGAAACTGCCGTCTTCTCTGGGCAACCTGTGCCAGTGCTCAGTCATCCTCACGCTGGAAAGAGTGTTTCCTGATGTTCAGACAGAGCTTCCTGAGTTTCATTTTATGAGTGTCCTGTCACCAGTCACCTCTGGAAACAGGCTGTCTCTGTCCTCTTTGCATAGCATAACTTTTATACACATTGATGAGATTTCCCTGAGCCTTCTCTTTTCCGGGCAGAACAGTCCCAGCTTGATCAGCCTAGCCTCAAACATAAGGGGCTCCAGACCCTTCATCATGTTTGTGGCTCTTCACTGAGCTCTTTCCAGAATGACCAGTGTTCCAGGTGTGGCCTCACTAGTGCTAAGTAATACTCACTCTTCTAGTAACACTTCTAATGCAGCCCAGGGTACTGCTAGCTGCCTTTGACTCTAGCTTTTCTTTGGCATTTCATTCAGTTAGGCAGATTTTTCTGTAGAATGTGCTGTTCAAAAGGTGTTTGAATGGGATGAGTCGGAGGTAAATGTTTTTCTTGCAGACTGTGAAAAGATCCCATAGTTCCTTTTTTGTCCTTCTTCTAGAAGGTGTACTTGTCCAGGATTCCAAAGCAGGAAAGGTCCTGAGGTGCTATACTGTTGATAGAGCAGTGCTTGGTATGTATAGAGGAGATAAGGACTTAGAAGCCTCTCTGGTATGTGCTGCTCATAAAATTTGTTGGATCATGTAGTTGAGCTTGCAAAATCCTTCAGCAGTTAAATCAGGTTATCCTATATATAATTTTACTGGCTTTTCTGCTGAAGATTGCACTGAGAAATTACTTGAAAAGTTTATAAATTTTAACCACTTGAAACTTATTTACATTATAATCTCATGTATTTAATCTTACAGGCTCACGAGCGACTGGAAGATTCCAAACTTGAGGCTGTCAGTGACAACAACCTGGAGCTGGTGAATGAAATTCTTGAAGACATCAGTCCCTTAGCAAATAAGGATGAAAATGTTGCAGAATTGGTTGGAATTCTCAAGGAGCCTCATTTTCAGGTGCCATCTTTTTACTGTATGTTACCAGCTTGCTGTATCAGTGTCCACATACACATCTAGGAATAATAAAGAAACCAAACCTGAACTATAGCAAACTGTAATATGTAGGATTTTACTCCAAATGAAAGGTAAATCAGAAGCCATGTTACAAATAAGCATGATTTTATTCTTTGATATAGTTTCAAAAATACCTTTACTCACTGTATTAAATTCTACTGGAGCTTCTGTTAAAATCTTGGGCAGGCTTTTAATTCCTGTATGACTGGAGTTTCCATAAAAATTCCCTGAAGGCTTGCTTCATCTGTAACATTTCTATGATCAGTTCCTGATCATGAGCATTGTGTACACTTCAGTTCAGCTGTTGGCATTCATACTCGTGTGTAAGACATGCGGTTTGCAGAGTGAATTAACGTGATTCTTCTGTGCTCTGGTCTGCACTGCAGCTGAAGCTGAGACTCTGCATCCCTCTCACTGTTGCTCTGCTTAAGTGAAGTGTTGACATCTGCTTGTCAAAAGCAGATGTTTTTCCATTTTGCTGTTTCTATGATTAGCTTCTGTACTGAGCCTCGAAGATTAAGATTTGAAAATCCTTCATAGTTTCTGGCCTTTCTGGGTAGGGTTCAGTGGACTTTGCTACTTCAGTGGACTGCTAGTAAGCTAAAGGTATTCTGTAGTAGAACATGAACAACCTTTTGCCACAGTATAAGTGGTCTTCTTTTGGCAGACAGGTATGAAGTCATAGGTATTTTTGGGATAGATGAGTTTAAACACACTTTTTTCCCAGATTTTCAGTTACATGTTATACAAATATAGTAGTGAGATATATTACTGTTTAACATGGATAAACACTTGAAATGCTGTTGGTTGTATTGTGTCCTATTGGAAAAGGGATCACTTCAAAAATTCAGCTTTGGGGGCAGTAGCTCTTCTGAGTACTGACAATTCCTTTGCCTCTCCTGTGTTGGCTTCCCTTGTGCTCTTACTTGTCCAGAAAGGCATCATAGCTAAATGATCAAAAACTGATTTGGAATCTTACTGGTGCATAAACCTGCAAATCAGTCTTCAATCCCGTAGTAGAAATTGGTACTTGAAAAGGACTGGATGAGTTTGGAGGAATTGATAATTAAAATGCCACAGGATTAGAACTGAGGACCAACTGGTGCACTGGCAGACCTGACAATGATCCGTTGTGTTAGACAGAGAAAATAAAGCTGAAAGTCAAAGAGGATGATGAATCAAAAGATGAAAAGGGCATAACAATTGAAGTGCTGCACTTTGAAAGGCACAGTAACAATGATCTCTGGAGAGAAATGGCAAAGGCCAGAGACAAGCTTGGGAAAAGCATCTTTGGGGTGGAACCTGGAAATGGCCTGGAGGAGACAGATCAAATAAGAATTTTTGGGTGAATAAGAATCAAGTAAGAATTACTGGGTGAATAGCCAACACTAAGGCAAACCCAGCATTCAGTGGTCAGATCTACAGAGAGGTAGAATGTCATGTTGGTGTCAGATACTTCATTAGTTCAGGCTTAAGCAGCTTAAACATGTAATGTAAAAGGTCCAAAATAGTTGGTGAGCTAGAATGTCAGTATTCATGCTCTTTCTTGTACTTTTTTTGTTGCTTGATATACAAGGAGCAGATGTGAAACTGCATATATATTCTATCTTAACTTTACAGTTTTGCTCAGATTTTTTGTTAGTGCTTCCTAATTGCATCTTAAAGGTCCATTTAGCAAACATCTCTTCTGTTTTCCTTCCCTGTCCCAGCAGCAGGCGTCTAGTGAAGACTGTAAGGCTAGAACAAGCCAACAGTGGTACCTTCCAAAATCTGTTGTGAAGATTTAGTGACTTGTTGCTTAGACTTCTGAGTGAGAAGTATTACCATCCACCTGTGGTTCTCTTCCATGAGCTTATTCAGTTGTTTTTTTAACCCATGTGAAAATCCGTCATTCACGGCATCCCCCCCATCTGAGTGGAGCCTGTGCTCTTTTGGTTTTGAGACTGTCTTCTATCAATTTCACTTAATATTCCCATCCTCTTGTGTAGGAAGAAAGTGAACAGTTTTTCTTAATCAGCTTTTCCATGTTACTTTTGGTTGGAGAGACCTCATTGTGTCTGTCTGTGTCAAGTAAATAAAATAAAGGGAAACAAAGGTATATACAGCATGGATTTCTGAAGTGGTCTCATAATTTCTATTGCATTTCCTACTCATGGCCTAAAAGTTCCTAGTATTTGGTTTGCCTATTTAACAGCTGATGAATAGAGGAGAAAAGTTCAGTTAGATGGGACGTAGAGTGCTCATCCACTCCAGCTGCCTGACCAGTTCAGAGGTGACTGAGAATTAAAGCCTGTTATTAAGGGTACTGTCCAAATGCCTGTTAAACATTGACAGACATGGGGCATCAACCACCTCTTTAGGAGCCTATTGCAGTGTTTGACCACCCTGTCAGTAAGGAAGAGGTACCTTTAGGCTTAGGGAGAGTAGATTGCTTGTTAGGCTCAGTTTGGTTTTGTATTGTTTACATCTTCGAGATACCATTTCTGAGTCTGTCAGTTAATATATTAAACGAGGATTGTGTTTTCCCTTGCAGTCAGTGTTGAATTTCATTTGCCTTGTTCTCAGTCTATTGCTCATGAGGCGCCTCTGCAGGTTACAGTCAGTTGTTTTAATTCATCAGCAAACTGTCATTTCACTTCTCATCCCCATTTCCCAGGTCATTTATCTGATATGTCAGTATATTGGGAGGTGTAGAACTGAGCCCAGATGCCTGTGGAAATCACCTGATGACATGAATTCTGAAACTAAAAATACTGTATTCCTGGCACCAATTTTTCTGGCTTCTAACCATTCTTTTCTTCCACTTGAAAGCCTTACTGCTTATCCTGTTGTAGTTTTGTTTCTTTAAAAAGCTTCTACCAAAGGCCTTACAGAAATTGATCTGTATTGAAAGCTCTGTCTTTTTGCCATTCTTGGTGACTCTTCCAAGGAATCTGACTAGATTTGAGAAGTATGACTTCCTTTATTAAAGCATATTGATGCTTTCCATTGATCTGTTTTGTCCAGTCATTCTGGGTTTTATGGAAACTTCTGATTTGTTTAGTATCGGCACCAGACTTACTATTTTGTAGTTTGTTGACTCTTCCTTGGAATGCAGTTTAAATATTCATGTTATGGTTATTGCTTATATTCTGCTTTTTTCCCTATAGTGCTGGGTGAGTCATGTAAGAAAAACACAGTGCAACTTTTTTTACTGCAAAACATGGATTTTACAAAAAGGACAAAAAAGTGTGAAAGGAAGAACAAATAGATGTTTACGATAGTTAAATGCTGCCCTGGAGAACTGGCCTATTCATCACCCTGTCAGAATTGGAATTAATTTTTAAAAAGTCTGAGGAAGCTTTAACTTATATTTTTAAAATTTATTCTCTGTGTGCCTGTTGTGAGGCATTCAGTCTCATTTGCAGAAACAATGAGCAGTTTTGGCTGCTGTGTATGGGCAAAAGCATCTGTCTACTTACTTCTTTAAAGTATATCTGTTGCTATTCAATTCTGAAGCCAAAAATTAGGGAGAATTTTCAGCCCTTTGTACTGTACTTTGTAATTCCATTATCCATGTGAAGGCAAGCAAAAAAATCAGCTGAGGCCAAAGCACTGTTTTTTTTAAATTTAATTGCTATCATAGTTTTGACCATTCTAGAAGAAGTTCTAGGACAAATTGCAGAGCAAATGTGGATATAGTGTCTTTTTTAAGGCTTGGGAAAACTATATATCTCCTTCTCCAAAAAGGAAACAGAAAATTACCTAAATACTCAAGAAATAAGTGCTATCATTTCTGCCTCATTTGGTGCAAGGAGGCATATTCCAAATGCTGCGTGAAGGGAAAAAGGAAAAATAAAATGTCGATCACACTTACAGAAAATGTCATTTGCATCCTTTCTCTAGTTCAGTAAAAGTGCAAACAACCAACCTGACACTTTAAAAGTTTCATGGACACTACTGTGTAGTTGGTTTAGAGGCTGACTTTGTATTTTACAAATGAACGGTGCCACTTTATCACAGTGTCACGTTACAGTTGTAACTTGCCTTGGCATGCAAGTATAAAATGTGATATATAAGGCATCAGTGCAGTAGTTTGTTTGAATGTATAATTTAGTTCTAGAAAAAACGAATTACAGGACTTCATTTTTTAACACATTTTTGTAGAAGAGCATTTGGGAAGGACTAAATCTGGAGTAAAGGTGCATGTGTGGCTGTATTATTCCTTCTCTTTTCTCCTGTATTTCCTCTTTTTTCATCCCTTCCGCTTTTTACCCTTTTTAGTTTTAACTGAACTTTTCAGAGGTCAAAGTGTGAAAGTTCTAATGAGTTTCACAGTATTGATGGCTAGCCTGTAGGTCAGTATGTGTTGGAGAGCCAGCTGGCATATGCAGCACATAGAAAAGGCTGTAACTAGTCTTTCCAGATAGGAGTGGTAAGAGAGATTGCCTTGAGGAAAGAAGAAGCAGTTAAAAATTTTCACACTATTGGAGTGGTTAAACATGCAGAAGAATCACTTCTGCTTCTTCTTGGAAGAGCTTGTTCTGCCACTTTCACCTTTCAAGAATTAGCCAAACCATTAATCCTAAATAGATTCTGCTGGCAATAAAATACTTTATCTGAGAAACAGCCAGTATTCTACTAGTTAGTTTTATACGGTCTGATCATACCTTTAAGATGTTTCATTTAGAAAAAGTGATCTTAAATTGCATCCTAGACAGATATCAATATATAGGGTTATTTTCCCCACATATTCCTGTGTTCTTACCAGCCGTCCTAATTTTTTCAAGGTCATAAATTATTTCCTCACTTTTCCAGAAGGGCTTAAAAATTTATTCTTTTCACATGACCATTAGGGGCCTCTAGTCCATTTATTAAGTCCTAATATTTAAACAAGGTTATCAGGGAAGGCTAGCACACATCTAGCGTATAAAAGAGGAAGGGAAATATTTTAGATACTTCTAGGCCTACAGTGTTTGGAAAGGAGTCCTGAACTCAAGACTATAGTCATTCTACTCTTGTGTATTCACTCCCACCACAGCCCCCAGTTTGTAATTTAATTGTTCTTTTGGATTAGAATTGAGGAAATAGTTACTATATTATTTAGGATAATGCTTCATAACATGTTTAGATTGTGTACAGAATTTTTTTTAGGAAAAAATATATGTTGAGTCTGAACTTGGCTTCAGCACTGTAGAGAGTTTTGAATGTTTAATGTTTCTGTGTTTAATGAATTTTCAATTATGTTTTAAATTATTTTTTACCTGTCAAATATACGCAGCCACAGAAAGCTACTGTAAAGAGATCAATATCTTCCAAGTTTATGGATTGTTTTTTGACAGTATCTTGCATAAAGAGATCTTACTGTGTGTCACAGGAGTGTGTATCCATTGTGTGTTAACTCTTGTGCTTGTAGGAGTTCTTATAAATGCCATGTTCTGACAATATTGGCATTTTTTCTAGAGAACCTTTCTACAGCTCTACATTCTTGGATAGTCAGTTGATCCTGTTTACAGGAGGAAATTTTGTATGAAGGAAACTTTGAACCATTCTATGGTTGTTGATCTCTCCATGTTGTTTTGCAGACTTTGGCATTGATTTTGTAAGTGTTCCAGGACCAGTATGGAAAGGTCAGATTCCAGTGGAGCTCTGGAGTTTCAGGAGCACAGGATATCAATTTTTGCCATATCACAAGAAAGAAAGAAGAGAAGTTCATGTAACTGTATTTCTCAGTTCACTCAAATATGTTCCTGAAATAAGAAAGTAACTTAAGGACATAAGATGTTGGCAAGTGGTCTGGCAGTGGTACAGACACAAGGCCCCTGTTGCCAGGTGCCTGTACTTAAGTGTTCTTCAGGACTGTAGGTCATGACCTGGCTGGTTGGAAACAGGCTCATAAAACTGGTACAGATTCATGAGTTTCAAACTGAGTTAGGCGTGGGACAGTAATAAGTTAACTATGCCTTAAGGAAACCAAGGAACCACTTTTCTTAAAGAAACCACTTTAGAGTTATGGGCAGTCCCTGATAGTCTTCTGTAACTCAGGCACTGTGTAAATAATAAGAAAAAGATCCTCTGACTGAGAGATGGTTAAGTAGCAGTTGTATGAATTCATGGTTATCCATAAAATTGAGTGGTTAAAAAGGATCAGAATGTGGAATGGGATCAGATTTAAGAACTGAAGAATTTTACGGAGTGTGTTCATTTGAAAAGGATGACAGAGACTGTTATCTTAGTAGGTTTTTTGGACTGTGGATCAGATTATAATCTATAAATTGCGTTACCATTAAAGGGCAGAGAGCTGTACAGGCAGCTGTGTGAGGCTTCATGAGAATTATAGTGGGTTGTGGTCAGAAACTTCAGGGACTATTTGTTTTAGCATAGGACCAGAAGAAAACTGGAAGTTTCATACTGCTGTATCTACCTGGTTTTATGAGCGCTAATCTGTAAAACTGTGTAGCTGGTGCAAATTAGTTTCATTTTGGAAATGTAGAAAGATCCAAAAATATGTTGCTTGCAAACATTGACAGAGAGATCTTTTCTCCTGGTTTCTGGATTGGATGTGTCTTGGATAGGAAAGAATTAGAAATTGCTACCATCTGACAGCTGCTTGATTTAAATAAATGATTGTTTTTCCTATTTAATTTGATTTGGTTTGTGTCCACAGTATCAGAGCAGCCACAATAAGCAGCTGTCTTTGCAGTCTTAATGGAAGGGGCAAAATTGGTGAATTGATACTTCCTTCTAACCTCAAGTTGAAATATTAGCAGGTTCATCATGTAATGGGCAGATTAAAATGACTATTCAGGTTTGTGACACTTTGAGGGCTTATATGCTGAGTTAAGCACTAACCTAGTGTGGTTGCACAGCCGTTAGCTTAGAGGTGGCTTACAGAAGGATGGAGCAGACTGCATAGTAAATCATTACTCTTACTTGCTCACCTCCTCCGCTTTCTGGTAGTTCGCTGTCTTCCTCTGGCATGTGCATGTCACTATCAGTAAAAGTCCCATGGTGTCTTCTCTTTACAGCTACTTACATGACACAGTAATCTGCCTTAAGACTGTTTCTGACCAGTCACTGTTAGAAACAAAGCTGTGTAGTTGGAGGTCCAGTAGGCATCTCCTCTGTTTGCTGCTTCTCTCTCTGTATCTCAGTGTGACTCTGTGCTGTAGGATGCTTTACCTTGGACTACTGTGTATCATGGCTCTCGGGTGTCCGTTGTCCTCTCATAGAATCACAGAATGCTTTGGGTTGGAAGGGACCTTAAAGATCATCTTGTTCCAGATCCCCCACCAAGGACAGGAACACCTTACACTAGAAGGTGACCGAAAGACAGGAAGTCTCCACTGTCTTAATGCACAAGTTTTATCTTGGTTTACCTGTATGTGTTGTCTTAATTTTTCTTTATCTTAAGATATCCTGTATCAGAAACTCATGCCTAAATTACATTGTCTTCCAAACATGATTATATTCATTGGGATCTCCTCCTTCTACCTTGTATTTATGTATGTGGACATGAAAACACCATTAACTCTAAGGTGTCTTCCAGAAAGTAAATCCTGTCAGCTTGGATTCATTTGCCTTGGCATTATGCAAGCAGGAAGCACTCATTCTGCAGATGGCTAGAAATTGTTGCATACCTGTCATTATCCAAATTACTGTGGAGGAAGATTTTATTGCATTAAACTCAAGTATCTAATGATGGGTTATCTTCATTTTTTGCAGTGGGTTGTTCATTTACTGTAACCATTTGCTCAGATAACTGTCTCATTAGGTGGAAGACTATTTTAGGTACTTCTTTTTCTGTCTTCTTCCCTCCTAACACCACACATTCCTTCCCATTTTAGTTACATTAGTTTACATTTAGTTACATTTCTCCTATATTGCCTTAAGAAGCAGCAGAAATTTTTGACAAGATAGCATATTTGCCAAGGCTTATCAGTTATTTGCAATAGGCTTATCAGTTCATGTGAGCACTTGTGTGTCCGTTTTTACTTTATTCATGTGAAGTAAGTCTATTATGGCCCCGTCCCTAAAGGACAGATTCAGTGGTTATTCAGCACTAAATCCTATCACAAACAGTTATTTCTTATGACTTTTTAAAAGATTTTTTTTCTGTTCCTTTGCAGTCACTCTTGGAAGCACATGATATTGTGGCTTCAAAATGTTACGATTCCCCTCCTTCTAGCCCAGAAGTCAATAATTCTTCAGTGAACAACCAGGTTGTTCCAGTAGATGCTATTCGTATCCTTGGAATTCACAAAAGAGCGGGAGAACCACTGGTAAGTAATTGAGGATGAGTTTTTCTTTAACATGCTGGTGAAAACGTTTGCATGTACCTGATTTTTTGCATTACGTTTTAATTATTTCTATTATGTTGTGTAATTTAGTGTGTGATAAACTCCGTATTGAGAAGTTGAAGTAGGAAGATGCTTTCATGTACTGAAGTAATGGGATCATGATTAGGCAGTCACTGGGCTGAATGACTGCTGCCCTATCTGACTAACACAACATCTGTTTGGTCCTGAGATGACAGGATTGCATGCAATCAAGGACAACAGTAATTTTTCAGTCATATGAAAACCTTGTGTGAAATCACTTCTGTGTCACCTGATGCTTCCCTGTATCAGGAGCTCTTATGCTGTAGTAGCTGTAACTCTGTTTTCATTGGGGTGGGTGAAATATCCCACAGCTGTGTATTTGAGCTTGAGATAATGGTAGAATGAAACTGAAATTCAAACAGTGGTAGACTGTGTGTCATGTACCTCTTTCAGGGAGTCACATTTAGAGTTGAGAACAACGATCTGGTAATAGCCCGAATTCTTCACGGAGGAATGATAGATCGGCAAGGTCTTCTGCATGTAGGTGACATTATTAAAGAGGTGAATGGCCACGAGGTTGGAAACAATCCGAAAGAATTGCAAGAGCTGCTGAAAAACATCAGTGGAAGTGTCACTTTGAAAATTCTCCCCAGCTACAGAGACACTGTCATTCCTCAACAGGTCAGTAGCACGTTTCTGATGATTCTGTGGAAAGAACTTCTGCTTAGTACTTTATTGTGTAAGATTCTTTAAGTTTCTGGATTGGACATATTTTGATTATTTTGTGAATATAATACTAGGAGGAAGAGTAAAATGTAGATACCTGTATTTACCTTTAATTACATTTTAGAAACATGTTTATTCACCTAATATGCCTGCCTAACTCGAATTAGTGTCTAAAATTGTTAGGCATTTGTATGCTACATATCAAGCGCATTTCTTTGACCTTAAGTGACCTCTGAGGACCTGACCACATTCACACTTCATGCAGTGAAGTGTGTGTGTTTATAACATGGTTGGTGTCAAAATAATCAGTTTCATAGAATTCAGAAACGTATTTAGTTCAACAGATGAGCTTGAACTCATTGATTTCAGTAGGAGCTAGGATGGTGGCTACTCCTTATCCTTCTGCTGTTGCTGTAGGCTGTCAATTTCTCCATGGCAGAAGCGACTTCCTCAGCTAAATCAGTGTCTTTGAGACACCGTATAAGTTGCTCCTTCAGGTAGTGGATCTTAATGCCTGTGACTATAACAGGCTGTGCTTCCACTGAGTAGTAGCTGAGGGAACGTGCTCTGTTGAGGCAGGTGCAGGGCTTCTGTTGCTGCCCAGTCTGGTGCAAAGAGTCAAAGATGTTTTCGGTTCAGTCATGCAACCTACTGTTTCTTCCCGAGTCTTAATTTGAGTCTTAAGCAGTCTCATCTCCTGTTACTTTCAAAACATTGAGTTCATGGAAAAAAATAATTCTTAAGATTCCACAAGCCTTAAATAGAGTGCTCACATTCCAAGAATTTTTTTTGTATTTTTAATAATTAAAAGTCAGAATTCTAATTAAGTTGTATATGCTTAAATGCAAAAATGAGCGTTTTATAATAGCATATCCAAATGAAACATATTTTTTTATTTTTTTCATGAAGCTACTTCAGCCAAGGTTTGCACTGTTGATTATTCTGTCCCAGCTGGTGTATAACTTTTTCCCCCTAGATTGTATTTTACGTGCCAAATGCAACTTGGATCATGTCAAACTTTTTTATGTATTACTTCAGTTTGACAGATTAGTCAGAATGTATTTTATAATTCTTAAGCTTTGTTAATTTTTGCACATTTCAGGTTTTTGTGAAGTGTCATTTTGATTATAATCCATATAATGACAACCTCATCCCATGCAAAGAAGCAGGTTTGAAATTTTCTAAAGGAGAAATTCTTCAGATTGTAAACCGGGAAGATCCGAACTGGTGGCAGGTTGGTAAAAAGATTAAAATAAGTAAAATAAAAAACTGGAAAGCATCATCATTTGCCTTAATAATAAATTCTTTAAATTGTGATCTACTTTCATTTAACAGTAGATACATGAAAAAATATTTACACTGCAATTCAGTTTCAAGCTAATATTAAGATATGAAGTTGAAACACTAAAGGAAAAGGAATGTTTTAAATTGTGAATGTAATACTCATTGTACTGTTAGTGCTGTTTGTCTTTATTCTTGTATCTTAAGCCTGGACATTCCCAAATCAGTTTAAGATGGACAATTTCTAGAAAAAAAATCTTAGTTGAACTGTAATTGTGGTAAGCCTTCTCTGACAGCAACTGTGGAAGAAGTGGACCCCTTCCTGAGTGCTCAGAGTTGAAGAGAGGGAAATTAATCTTGTGGATTTGAAGGGGTGAGAATAGCTGTTTGGAGAGGCTGTATCTTTTATTTGTACAATAGTGGTCCTTGTCTGTGGGCTGTATCACACATGCTTATGGTCACAGTGTTTGGCACCTTCTCAAGTATTAACAGTTCATCCTGGTTTAAGGTGGTATTTCTACATGCTGTCCTTCAGTAGAAATGTAATCCAGTGCTTATGCTATATTCATTTTTTCCAAGACACTATGCACAGAACTGAACACTATCAATGCCTCTGAACATGGGACAAGTGAACCTTTAAGACCCTTTCTCAACAGAGATCCTCAAAACTGGCAAAGAGTTTAGCATTATTAATTTCCCTTTCTACCCCTACCTTGCTCAACCCTTTGCAAGGTAACAAGCAGAAGAGAGCTAGACACTACCTGAGAGCAAGACATATGACTTCTTTAAAAGCAACAGAAATATTTCAATATACATCAACAGCTGCTGAATTTTGGTGCTTCTCAGTGATGGTAATAAACAGACAATAAAAATGTGAGGAAAGACTGAAAATTTATTGCTGCCGATTTAATTAGTTTCAGAAGTAGATACTCCAAAACTCTGGAGGAGCTTGATGTTTAGCTCCCATGCTGACTTCTGTATTGCCTTTCAAACTCTCCAGCTGTAACTTGTGGGAGTCCAGGAGAAATAAATCTTCAACACGCAATCTGGCAAAATTGAAATGTGTTAAATCAATATACTGTATTGCTATGCAGATCATGCCCCAGGAAAAAGAAGCTTAGTTTTTCCTCATGCTTTCTAGAAATGCTAGACTGTTAATGAAAATTTCATACTGTAAAAATTCAGTTAGTCATAGATAAAAGCATACAAGTTGAAAAGCAAACATCTCCTGTTAGCAGGAATTATTGAAAGCAAAAGATTTATGGAGAATTAAACACGTCATGACTGTTTTTGTGTGTGTTCAGCTTGCTGAGAATTGAGCTTGCCATTAAATTATTTTATAGAGAATTTTAGCTAATTCATTACTGGGAATATTTAAGTTACTAAGATTTTAAATCTGTAGTTGCATAGTGCAAAAAGCTTGAAGGCATGATTAAGGAATGTGTTACTGGCATTCACGGGGAAATGACAGTTAATAAACTGCACTGGAACTTGTTTGGAGCAGCTCAGGAATACAAAGTAAGTATACTGTATACTAGAAAATCTTGAGTTTTGTCACCTGACACTTCAATGTCTGGAGCCAGAGAATTCCACTTGGGAATTTTATGCCAAAGTTTTTTGACTGCAGGAGCTTACTAACGTAATGGGAGCCAGTAATGAAACTTGCATCTATTTTATTTAACTTTTCTGAATTTTAATACTCAATAGCAAGACACTATTCCTGTAAAGGAGAATATTAATATTTGCATCTGACTTTGGATTTCTAAGTCTTAGTTGTAAATGTATCAACACTCACGACTGAGAAGCTGGCAATGAGGAAGTCAGTCAATACCAACTTCTGACAAGTTAAATATAATCATTTGTTTGGTTTCTTTTTTTTTTTTCCCAGGCTAGCCATGTCAAAGAAGGAGGAAGTGCAGGTCTAATTCCCAGTCAGTTCCTGGAAGAGAAGAGAAAGGCTTTTGTTAGGAGAGACTGGGACAACTCAGGTGAGATTTAGTGAATTTCAGGAGTAGATTTTGCTCTGACTCCATTTTTCTGGTTCTCCTGCCTTCATAAATAGAAATTATAGAAATAATAGAAAAACTGCTGTGTGAGATTACATGGATTATTGTGAAATGCCGAATTTTATATTTTGGCTTTGGCTGAAGGAAGAAGGGTGACGTCTCTGTTTAGTGTTCAAAGTGATTCAAAGATGAATCAGTTTTGCCACCTTGTGATGAAAAGCTGAATGAGGTGGGACAGGCAGTGTGCACTTTTAAAAAATATTTTGTATTTGGTATGCACTGAAAGTTAATAAGCTAAACCTGATTTTTTCAGCTCTTTTGTTTTCTAGAAAAATACCTTTTTGTCTGTGTTCAGTTCTTCCGATACCATTTGATGGGTTTGTAAATAAATGTAACTCCTTGCCCTAGGATATATACAATTCTAAAATAGTTCTTACAAATTTAATAATCTAAAATTTCATATATCCACGTAAATAAGCTTTGGAAATTGACAGAAATTGTGAGTTCATCTAGTTTTTTTATTTTTAGGGCCTTTCTGTGGAACAATAAGCAGCAAAAAGAAGAAAAAGATGATGTATCTCACTACAAGAAATGCAGGTATCTCTTAATATTACATGAAAGTCAAAGTTGTTTAGTCTTCAAAACTTGCAGAATGTAGTGTATCCAAAGCTAAAGATTTGCAGTAAAATATTTGATTATAAGTTTGATCAGCTAGTTTTTATCATTTAAAAGCAACAGTGACCAGTGCAGACATGGCTGTGCTGAGTACATCATTTGGTGGGTGGAAATCAGAGAAAAACTGGGTATTAAGAAAAAAAAGTGAAATGTTTGTTGCCAGTGGGCTGAGGAGGATATGATTTTTCCCTTCTGTTCAGCATTGGTGAGGTCACACCTAAATGTACTGGGCACCTCTCCAGTGCAAGAGAGATGTGGACATACAAAGGTGTTGAAAGGACTGAGCATCTCACCCATGAGGAAAAGTTGAGACAGCTGGGAATGTTCAATCTGGAGAAGAGGAGCCTCAGGGCAGGTCTCATCAATGTGTACAAATTCCTGAAGGGAAGGTGTGAGGAGGATGGAGCTGTGTGGGCTCTTTGCAGAGTAGCCCAGTGACAGGTCAAGAGCCAACAACAGCACAGGCTCTGAAAATCAGAAAACACCTTTTGCACTGTAAGGGTGACTGAGCACTGGCACAGGCTGTCCAGAGATGTTGTGGAGTCGTCCTTCTTGGAGATACTTAGCAATTGTCTGGATGTGGTCCTGGGCATTGGGGTGAACCAGATGCCTTCCATAGGTACCTTCCAACCTCAACCATCCCATGATTCAGTGGAAGTTCATGAATTGTTAGTCACAGTTTTCCCCTTCTACTCAAGCACAGACTTTCTCCTTGGAAGTAAAAATGAACCTGACCGTATGCTGTCGGTGGAGGAGTATTTTATTCCTAAACCAATTTAAAGCAAGAAGTCTTGTATCAGACTTACTGCCCTCTGAGTACTGTTTATATTCACGTGGGGTCTGTTGATAAATAGCAGGACTATGTAATTTTTTTTTTCTTACAGCCCTGAGTGTGTATTAAAGATTTTTGTACATTTCTCAATGTAGAATTTGATCGCCATGAAATCCAGATATATGAGGAAGTAGCCAAAATGCCTCCTTTTCAGAGGAAAACCCTGGTCTTGATTGGAGCCCAAGGAGTGGGGCGAAGGAGTTTGAAGAACAGGTTTATTGTGCTGAATCCTACTAGATTTGGAACTACAGTGCCATGTAAGTTGTCAGCATTCCTATTGTAATATCTACTTTGATTAACTGGAAAGTACCCGATGTTTATCCTAATGATTCAATGTAGGAGTGATTTTGTCAGAGCATAAAAATTGTATGGAGTGGGAAAACAAAAGGCTCTTCCTGTATTCAGACAACTGAACTAACATATGACCATATATTTGTAACTGGCACTTAAATGTTACTGATGATGCAGAAAACCGGTTTTGGTCTGTGCAATATTTCAGTTTGGGTTTCCTCATTGTCAGCCACCATCCATTACTGAGGGGATTCCATTAGTTCCCAGTCGTCTTCTGTAATTATTAGCCAGTGGAGTTTCTCAGGTCTACCTTTTAGTTTTCCACCTGTGGACTAGGCATTAAAAAATCTTCTTTTACCTGAAGCATGTTTTCTTGCCTTTCTTTCAAATACTTTGCTCATTCACCTCTGTTTTTTTCTTTTAACTGCTCTCTCCTGTTTGACTGCTGACCAGAGAAGCCCACTCCAGCTACATTATTATTCTCCTGCCATGTGCTTTTCAGAATTTCAAAAACAGTCTGTTCCCTTCTGTTTCCAGTGGACAAGAAATAGATCTGATAATAATAGGAGGAGGGACAGGTCTGAAAGATGAACTGTGCAAGATGAGAGAACCAGTCTCTGTCATTTGCTGAATCTGTAGCACTGGCCAGGGCCAGTTAGAATTGGTTTGTGGACCTGATAACAAGGTTGACTTCTCAGTGTTACTTTTTTAAAGAAAGCTTCTCCTGAGAATTTCATTATTTTGTATTGGCGGAAGAGAAAGAGGGTTTTTATTGCTTCTAAAATTCTTACTCTATTTCAAAAAAAAGCCTTCAGAATTACTTTCTTCTCTATAATGCTATATAGATACTTGAATATATGTAAGTAATGCAACACAGTTATTGAAATTCTTCAAAGGCATAAAAGTAAACTTCTCCAATCTGATAGTCTAATCATACATATGCAATATCCAGTTTATTGTATATAGAACCTCTTCTCTACTTTAGATTTTAAGTGGGATACCCAGTAAACTTAGTTGGTCTTTGATTAGAAGAAAATTCTCTAGGTTATTCTTAAACAAATTTGTGTTGGATGTCTTTTGGGAGGTGGGAAATGCGTGAAATTGATCCATTGTGTTGTGGGAAGAAGCATGTTCTTGGTCTGAGCTCTAATCCAGCACATGATGCTGTGGTTTTTCTTCAGTGTGGATAACTGAACTATTAAATCATCTCCTAGCTGTAAAATGTTAAAGGTTACTCTCCAAAATTAATTGCAAACTGATACATGATTCTTTTTAATATATTGTATTAACCACTATAGTTTTAATCTTCCCACAGAATCTTGACTAAAACTAGATGTTCTAGTAATATTTTTATTCTTAATAGCTTCAGATGATCACTTCTCCTGGCACTTTCGTTTCCTATAAGATTAAAGTGGATAGGAATTATTGGAAGGGAAAGGTTGCTTTCCACTTGTCTCAACAAGTTGCATCAAATGATGATAGAAGTATTACCGAAGGAATGCATTGACTGTTATATTTAGTACGTTCTAGAGTTCAAATCTAATTAAATATAAGTAGCGGATAATTAATATAGTGAGAGGACAGCAAAGTCAACAATAATATGATGTTATATTTTATTTTTAAAATTTTTAGTTTTACTTTTTTTGCTTAGGTAATGTCTGTACTGCACAGTGTAGCCAATACCCAGGATAGCTGATAATGATTTACTCAAATATTGGCTTCAATCTTTCTACAGGGAATTTATCTTGCTTTAAAAGGGAAGTTGTCCTGGCAAGCAGCATTAGCTGGCCTCCACTGAGATTCTGCTACGGTGGTTGGGCTGCTTCTGATATTTAAGCTAACTTTCTTTATAGCTAGCTCAGGTAATTCTACCCTGAACAACAGGGCAAATAGAGAGAGCGAAGGTTTTGGGGGTGGGATGGGGCAGATCTTGTTGTGCTCAGCTATTTTCAGAAGAATGTTTGGCATTTGAGAGTTAAACTTCCATTTTATTTCCAAGTCTCTTAAATAAATATTTCATTAAGTGAATAATTTAAAAGATGACATGAATTACTATTGTGTATGGTCTGAAAGAGTAAGACAAAGGAAATAGGCAAATGCGTGGGTAAGCAACATATAGGAAAAAATATAAATAAAGGGAACAGGAGGGACTGTGCTCAGTTTTAAAATTTATCTAGAATGATGAATAAACCTGTACATGGAGCAATTACAATTGTATGACAATGTGTATTGTAGTCTCCCTAACTTAATAGGCAGTCCAGTCTCATATTTATATTCCAAATATAAAACGAAAACATTCAATTTCTATTTTGAATTTTTTGTTTAGTTACTTCACGAAAGCCAAGGGATGATGAAAAAGATGGGCAAGCGTACAGATTTGTGTCACGAGCCGAAATGGAGACGGATATTAAAGCTGGCAGATACTTAGAGCATGGAGAATATGAAGGAAATCTTTATGGCACCAAAATTGATTCCATCCTTGAAGTTGTTCAGACAGGAAGGACCTGCATCTTGGACGTAAATCCACAGGTATATGATTTATGTTATTATAACAAGTGTGGGATGATAATGTTGAAGGGATGAAGAGAGGTACCTTCAAATATGAAGGCTTCTTATTTGGTTTCAAGGTTACAATTATCAACTGGATTCTTGCGTTTATAGCACTTGCTTGGAATGGGTTAGAAAGATGGAAAAAAACCAACTTAAATTCTGCATGAAAGAGGAATCTTGCAAAGTAGTAAAAAAATCTTTTAAGCCAAAGAAAGAATGATGCTGAACATTTCAAAAGGCAGTGTAGGAATTTCTAAAACAGAAATAAGAATCTTCATTTATGTGTTGCTGGCCATTGTAACAGATGAGTTTTGCAGTGTCCCTTAAGTACCAGGGAGATGTGATGAGTCATTCTCAAACTTTGTTGTTTTTTTTAAATTTTATTTTTCTTTGCTTCTAGGCCCTAAAAATACTGAGGACTTCAGAATTCATGCCCTATGTGGTGTTTATTGCTGCTCCAGAGTTGGAGACTTTGCGAGCTATGCACAAGGCTGTGGTAGATGCTGGAATTACAACCAAACTTCTCACTGTAAGCAGATCATTTCTTAATTAGTTTGCTTTGCACAAGATGTTCTTAGACTTTTTAAAAATTCTTTACCATTCATTTTAGATGGGATGTGTTCTGAAATGAATATCTCTAAGAAAAGTTTGGCAAGACTTTTGCTGATTACCTAGTAGAAGTTAATCAAATACTACGTATAAGGAAGATTGCTTGTTTCTTAAAAATAGACCTCTTACAGAGAAATGTTGATTACAAAAATGACTTGTAACATGTACTTTGGGAACTGTCACATTTGATTATTTGCAGCAAATGGTAGGTATTTCATGGTGGCAATTGCTCTTTTATCCAGATGTCTTTCCTTGACTTTCCCATCTCCTTCCCCACCCAAATTTTTGTTCCTGTTTGTCTTAATAATACACGTGTGCTTTAAAAATTAAATCTGTAGTGCTTGGGAAAGATATTGCAGCTTATGTCAAAAAAGGAAAAAGCAAAAACCCCACTAGCCAACAAACCAACAAAAAACCCCAAAACAAAACACAAAAAAAGCCCCCAAGAATGCAGGTAGTCCTTGTTTTCATTGCTGCAGCAGCATGTGCTGCACTAAGAATGGCTGAGAGCTGCCAGAATAAGAAGTGTTGAACAGTTTCCCCTGAATTTCCTTGCATTTGTCATATAAATGTTTTGTTCATTAGATCTCCTCCTCCTTTTCTGAGGCCCTATGTGTAGCAGAGGGAAATAAGACAAATAAGACGTTTCATCCAATGCAGCAAAGTATAACTATTCTGTGTGGGCATGAACTTTCCCAGCTGCAGGAGCAAAGAAAAAAAAGCCAGATTGAGCAGTTCAGCTTCCCCAATGAAGAAGAGCCATGTTTTGCTGATGGCTCATAATGATAGCACTGCAGCTTCATAGGAATATCTTGAATAAATGCTGACAGGGCACTCAAAGCTATAAAATGGGGGGTGAGTTAGTATTTCCATTAAATAAGTATATGATTTTTAGTCATGGGTTCTGGTTATTATGCGTTCTGATGTCTCTGTGGATGCTCAGTCATTTATCTTTCCTGCCTCAAATGAACCCTGAA
Source organism: Acridotheres tristis (assembly GCA_037013685.1). NCBI lineage: Eukaryota > Metazoa > Chordata > Aves > Passeriformes > Sturnidae > Acridotheres > Acridotheres tristis. The sequence continues at coordinate 31,452,518 of CM072886.1, forward strand.
TTTTATGGTTTATATGGAAGAAGACAAGGTTAAAACTGTCCAGACAAGTATAAAAATAATTTTCTGCACTTCCTAATATTTGATTCCCTAAGGGACATCCTCGTCTCTGTATTACTTCTTATGAATAATAAAGAGGATCATTAAATTTCAAATATGCATTTATGTGTCTTTACGGATTCTGCATTGCATCCCTGCACATGTATATAGAGTATGATTTGCTATTTCATATTCTTGTGCTTCCTGAACAAATGAAAAACAAATGTCATTTAGAGTACTGTGGTTTGCTTGTTAGTGGACTTGGCTGTAGTATTTCTAGCATCCTAACCCATTCCATTACAAAAAGTCTGGCTCTTGTGGTCATACTTTTACTTGTCTCCTGTCATTCACTGTGAAGGAAAGGCTATTGACAAACTCAGTTTTTCATTTTGGCTTTTATATTGACAGCTGTACCAGGACTGGAAAATATTGAAATGAATACTGTAAAGGGGAACAAATCTCATAACTGCTTACAAAAAAAATTGCCGTTGTGCAAAAATGGAGAGGAATTTTTAAAGAATGTAGGATTAGCAGAATGCAAAAAGTGCTCAGAGGTACTTTATAAAGGCTTCATAATGTAGGTATATAAATTTCCTGCATATATTGCAGCTCATGTCAGGACTACAGTAAATGCAGCAGTAGTTTATAAATGAGGGAATGGTGTCAGGTGAGCTAGGCTGAAATGTTGTCTCTATAAGAGCCATAAGGTATTCCAGAGCTTTATTCTGCTAGAAATTGTCTTTCATTTCATTCTAATTCAAAATCTTGGATTTTTGGTGCCTTCTGTGGAAATAAAAGAGGCACAAATATATTTACAAAACTGATTGACTCAGTCATTCCTAAATTATTTTCTGATTGGATCATCAGTTGCCCAAAGTGATTATCTGCTCATTGTGCACACCAGCCCAAGTTCATGTGCTTCTATTGAGTCTCCAAAACTGCAAGATTGACAAACATTTGCTTGCCATATTTAACATTATTGACAGAGCTCAGAACTTTTTCAACCCTTTTAATGCATTTTAGCTAAATTTCTGTTTGAATTTACTATAAATGAAAGCTTTCCTTATTTATAAAATATATTTTATATCTAGCTTTAAATAGTCAGTTGCAATATGTACCTAAGGGATCTTCTTCTGCATCTATAAGGATTTGCCAAGTCTGATCTTTAAATCTTTACTAAGATTTAGATCCACTAATCCTTAGAAATCTCTTCCACAGGACACTGATCTGAAAAAAACAGTGGATGAGAGTGCCCGGATCCAGCGAGCCTACAACCACTACTTTGACCTGACCATTGTAAATGACAACCTGGACAAAGCCTTTGAGAAGCTGCAGACAGCCATCGAGAGACTGAGGCTGGAGCCACAGTGGGTCCCCATCAGCTGGGTCTACTGAGCTGTTCCAATGGGAGCTTAAGTAACAAATAAAGTCAACAGCAGCAAATGTGACGTGTAGATACTGATGATAACCTACAGCACCTGTGCATTTTTACTCTGTGTATATTCAAAAGTACACTGTTCTGAATTTTTATAAAAATGTTGAAGAGAAAGTGTACTTAAATATGTAATTTATTTTAATTTTTCTAACTTTTTACAGATAACCTTTCTATTCATATCACATGAAGGAAATGCGTTTAAGCATTTTTCTATGTTTTGATTTAGTACCTTTGCCTTTTTCATCTAAGAAACTTTCATTCACTTCAACATTTACATCTTGGTCTTACATTTTCACTGTGATTAAAAAAGGATACTTGAAACAATTTTTGTAAAATTTGTTAATGTCAGTGTTTAACTGATTAAAAGTCTATAGCTCTTATTAGGAAAGAACACTAATTTCTTTGTTTTTTTTTTCTTCTTTAAAAAAATAATACTTTCATGGGAGCAGAATTTTAAGTATTTAAAGCAGTAACAAAAACACAGGTCCAATTGCTCCAGCTGCTTTCAGCTTAATGTTGGTGCATTCCTGATGTTTCACAAGTTCTTGATATCTCTCTATTTAGATAAGTTTTGTGTAGGTTCCCTTATATCTGTCTCCTGAAATAACATAGAGCAATCAATACCTTGCAAGCTGCTTATTAGGCTTTCTTGGGAGCCAACCTGTTAGCCCATTACAGTTGAAGTACTGACATTAGAAAGTCACACACAAGGTAATTCAGTGCAATTGGAATAATGGTGAAGTAGCTTGAGAGAGAACCTGATAATGTGGAGCTTGTAGGTGACACTTAATGTTTAGGACTATTCATGCTTGTGAAAACAAATTGCTTAAAAAAAGAAAAAAAAAGGCATTTTCTTTTCTTAGGACATTGTTCTGTATTTGTACAGTGATCTGTGGCTTCATCTCCTGTGATGTCTAGCTGGGTTCTAAATTACCTTTTACATATTTGTGTGTGATGAACTGCTGTATTTTATGAGTGTTGTGTAATGGCATTTCTGTGCTTTTTCTTACATTGTTTTTAATTGCATTTTTCATTAGATAGCTTGTGAATCGGAAGCTTACTGCTAAAAAGCAATGTTGTTTAAAAGTTTTTCGTTTACAGTGTATTTCCTTTTTAGTGACAATTATCCCCTCAGTAGGCTGATTGATATAATTCGTATTAGGTTCAGGTTCATTGATCAAAACTTCAGCTGATGTAAATTTCCGCTTAATGAGAACGGGAGGAAAATACAGCTTGTTGCTCAGATGAGCTCTTTTTGTGACCATGTTTTATATGACATTGTCAGCTGTTGTATATAGTCACATTCACCATCACATACCGGGCTAGGTGTCTAAATTGAAGTCATGTGTTTAATTCCTCTTCCATCTGGCGACAGGCACCTGGCTTCTGGATGCTTTTTCAACACCAAACTGTGACCCGGAATGCTATCAAAAGGCTTCTTCCTCAGAACTATTTCTGGAGGAAGACAGGCTTAGACACTGTAAAACAGCATTGCTTCCCGGGGCTCTCAAAAGACTTTCATGTGCACAAGGAAGAGAAAAAATGGAGTGGATGCAGTAGAGGAAAACTGTTTAAAAAAACCTCAAAACACCCATATACAACAGATGGTTTTTACACAGCCTGTAAAGTTGGTGGTTGTGAGGGAAGAGGGGCAGAGGAGACCTGAAATCCCAGTGTGTGTGTAAAATATTAATTAAACTTGCGTATAGCACAAGAGATCTTTGTGGCTCTTAATACTGAGATTTCAGTATTTCAGAGGGAATATTAAATTCTCTAAGGAAAATTTGTACCACTGCTTTTTTTTATTGTTATGCTTTCCAGGATGTGTTTTCTCTGGTTTTGTTTAAGTTTGGCAGAGCTCTTAAAATTGACACCAGCACGGGACTTGTAGTTTTCTTTCCCAGGAGACACTTTCTGTGATCTTATTGCTCAGAGGCTGCTTTGAGAAGTGGATGAAGTGTTGTGTGTAGCAGCAAATGATAGCAGGGCTGTTGCTTGGCTATTTCAGTGGCTTGCTTTTGGCACTCTGTGCTGAACATGACTGAACTGTGTTTGTGTACTGTGTCATGGGAGACCTCCATATGCTGTAAATAAGATGTGCTGTCTGGACAGATAAGATGCCTTTTCATTATCAGTTAGAAATATACTCTTATTTGTGATGCCAAAAGTGGGCTGAGTTCACTCTCCCCCAATGAATGGAACGAAAAGATTCTTCTGTTTACTCACCACAGTACTTCATATTGCAAGCATCACTTATTTTCATCTTTATTTCCATAAATTTCCTGAACCAAGCACATGAAACACAGCCACCAAGGCTTAGTCTGGAAAGCCTCTCCCTGCTCATTCTGTTTCCATCCCAGGGAGAATACTGTCAAGAGAATTTCCCTAGTTAGAAATCTCCAGATTAGCCATCTCCAGAATAGAATAGAATATTTGCTAAAGCCTAAAGCTTTAATATTTGCTACAGGCTCACACCATGTGCTTAAATCAGGCAGTGGAGCATCATGGCTGAGCTTTGGGTGGTGGTGGTAGTGGTGTAGATGGCAGTGAGCAATTCTGCAGTGCAGTTCTGAAGCAGTAAGAGAAGGTGACTCGCTTGGGTTGGCACAAAGATCGTGTGGAAGTATCTGCAGGTCTGATTTGGATGTCTGCATGCCAGGTTGGGGCACCTCTTGCATCTGTTTGTTAAATCTTGAGGGTTCACATTGGAGTGTTTAGTGCTTAGTTTGTCCCCACCTGGTAGAACGACTGGAATGAGAATTAACAGTTACTATCTTTTTAAAAATAATGTTCTTGGAGGTTCTTGAAATGCTAGTGTTTCGGTGACATCCACAGCAGTGACAGTCCCTACCCGCCAGGATGTGCTGTGTCAGCTGTTGGACAGGGGCCAACATTGTGCAATTAGGGGAGAAAGACACTATGAAAGGCTCCTTTTGAGCAAGCGAAAACATTTCACAGAACACCTGTTCAGAGTATTTTGGAGAAGTTAAAATAACTGGGATTTCATGTTATCTCATTCTGTACTAAACATTTTCCAGATACTAACAGGAAAACTTTACATAGACTGTTAAAGATTACAATAGGTGTGTCTGAGCGAGGTGAAGATGCTGCTAAATGTTTAAGATATGTGGTATGTATCACAAGATAAATATTTAAGTAGTTTAGAAAGTAAATTATCAAATAGTTGTCTGTGTATATGTATGTATGTGGATGGTAAAACAAAAAATGCTCATGTTGGTTATCACATTACTAAGGTACCACGACTTAATCCAGAAATGTACCTGCATGTGAGACTTTAGAACTGGTACACTTCTCTACCTGGTTTATTGTGTTTACTAATGTATATTTTTTTAAATATACAGATATTTCAATCTAAAAAAAAAAAATCTATATTTATCTGTAATTTCTATCTGTTTTGGACAGTGCATGAGGTGCTGTAAAATTCTGTACATATAGAGACTTATAGAAGAAACACTGTAGTTGCCCTGTGAATGAAAAGTTATACATAGAAGTACGGTCAGTATGCCGAGACCTGTAAGTTATTTCCCTGAATTCACCAAAAAAAATTCACTTAAGCGTGCACCAATCTCAGCTCTCCTGTAAATACTGTGGTGCATTGTGTACCCAGGTGATGACCTTGCTGTCCATAAGTGTTGTAACAAGTCTGCTCTTGATGCCTTAAGGCATCATTTTAGGTTCTGCATCATGTGACAAGATGCAGTCCAAGTTTGGTGGGATAATTATAATGGAATACGTCATCTTGCAGAGATTTATAAAGGTCTTGCAAAATGTTCTGCAAATCTACAACGAAGGTAAACATGGAGCAGAATCACAGATCTTTGTAGGCAAGGAAAATCGAGTTCATAACCAACGCAGTATCTGTGACTTGTGCTGTGTTCTCAGCTCAGGGCAGCTCTGTGTACTTAGTTGTATGAAAGCTTTGTGAAGCAGGATGGCAGATCAGCTCATTGCTTTTGAATTAGTGTTTATATAAACTGTCACATCTTGGCTGAGCTCAAATTGTGACTTTTTTTTTTCTCACCCTCTCTACTTACTGCATCGTCTAAAATCATACCTAAGTGACTTGCTTATAAATTGCCTGCAGCTCAGTGCTCAGGAAGTCACCAGGGTTTCGTTTTGTTTTTTGAAGAGGGCGATTCAGCTAAGAAATAGGAACTTCTTTCTCTTTGAAACACAGCAAATCCCTGGCTAGGTACTCCCTTGAGGCCAGTTGTCCTCTGCTGTCTTCAAGGACCAGTGGAGAGCGATCAAGCAGAGCACACTCCAGAGATCAGGAACTGGGTTCTTACCTGTCCTTATGCATGAGCCAATATTGTGACTAAACTCCATCTATCCCGTGGTTTCCCATCCAGGCTTCCTGTAGCTTGCTTCTGTGCTCACACTGAACCTTGAGGCCGTGTCCCAGTGCATGGACAGTGCCTCCTGCAGCAGCCGCCCCTTGCCCATTGTGCCTGTGGGTGCAGCTCTCACACAACCAACAGCTGGAGCTCTGTCTGTTGTGCACATCTGTACAGGCTGTATGCTTCGTGTGGGGTCTCCTGCCTCACCCAAATTCCAAAGAGTTCAAGTACCACATGGTTATTGCCAAACTTCATGATGCTACTTTTGCAGAAATGGTGAGATCATTTTATTGGTGTCTGTGTGGTGGGTATTGGATCAAAGACTCACAGTCTGCTGGGCCTCTTGCCTTAAATACCCCTCAGCTCCCAGCACCCTTCTCTCCCTGCAATAAAAACCCCTCCTGGGCCACTGAAAATATCCTTAAGGGTACTTTACTATCCTTGGTGGACTGTTGTGACTGACAGTGCTGAAGTGAAGTCTTGGCCCTTCTCTTTTTTCCTCTGGGTTTCTTTTTTGGTCTATACTTCTTAGTTTTCACATATGTTTAATGAGCTTGCTGATGGGAATTGTCTGGGATTCTCAACTTGTGTCTGTATTATAGAGGAAATAGTAATTAACAAGAACATCAGTATTTAGGACTAGTGTAACTTACTGGTTTTAGGCCCAAGACAGATCCTAAAAATAAAAATAGAAAAAGCTTGTAAAATCACCAGTTTTGGTTATTTTTCCAGGCCGCTTTGGCTTCTAATCATATTAAAAGTGAGCTTGTGCCCACACACACAAGCACCCATATATATAGATAAAACTTGGGGGTAAATGCTGCAAGTAATTCAGGCAGTGTCTACTAATTTACCTGAATTCTCCACAGTGGTATACTATTCCACAACTGCTGCATTCTTAGTTCATCTGCTGGGTACTGCAGCTGGGATTTACTGTACAGGCTTAAAAGCAAACCCCAGTTTTGTGAAGGCCTGTTAGGCAGTTTCACCTACAAAGAGAATTACTCAACAGGAGTTCAGCAATATTTATATTTTATAGAATAAATTACACTTGAAGTAAATGATTTTTTTCTCAGTATTTGGAACTTTCTTATGCTCATTGGGTATGGAGATCCTTTTGCTGCTAGGACAGTGGTCAGGTAACACAGTTAAAGTAGTCCTGGAAACACTTTCTCCCATTTAGCCTTTCCCTATTCATGTCACTAGCTGCATGCTCATGCTTTTCCATACAATTTTGGTTGTTCCCATGGCTGAGCCAACTGTTGGTTACTCCATAAGCAGCCAACATTTACCTGAATACAGTAGAGCCTCTTCCAAAACCCCAATCTCGCCATTACCTGACCTCTTCACGTGATCCATAGCATAAAGCAAAATGAACAGCACTGCTTTGTACAGGCAAAAAAGGGTTTTCAATGATTTTTGTTGGTTTAGGTCTTGTACACATTTATGTATGGAGATAACTGTTGAAATATATTTTTCCCCTAGGAAAATGCATGTTGAGCACCCCTTCCCCACCCCCCATATGTTGCCCATGTGTAATATTTGTGCACTGTGGTGTAGGGAGGGGAACTGCTTCTGTGGGGTTTAAAACACAAGATAGTTTGCTGCTCTCCAACCCCACACCAGGCTAAGAACTTGGATCTTGGTTGTGTTTGGGTTTAAACGTGTATTAGAACTCTGTCACCTTGTATTTCCTTACCTTGCTTCTTACAACTGGCTTTGCCAGATGGAAGCTCTTACGGTTTTCTGTTTTGTGTTTTTTTATTTCTACAGTATATTAAATTAACCGGGATGTGAATTGTAAAACTTTCAAAACTGCTCTCCTGTAAAAAATAGTTTCTTTAGCTGAAAACTTCCTACAAGAAAAATCTTAACTATTAGCTAAATTTTTTAATGTAAACCTGGAAATTATTTAGTACCTAATTGTTTGAATACAGTACTGTAGAGCAGGCCTAGGATATGGGACTTGTTAGCATTGTGACTTCATACTGATAAAGTCAGCTACTATGTGGGACGTTTTTAAATTGTGACTTGTTTTCTAAGACCTCCCCGCCTTGTCTTTTTCACAGCTAATATTTTCACAATAAACACAGCCAAACATAAAAATGTTAATGTACAAATTATGAAATTCTGTTAATTCCCAACAAAATATTTTTGTATATAATAAAGATTTAATATTGAAAAAATATTACTGGCTTTTTTTCTGATTTTTTTTTGGTCAGTCTGCATTTGAGCCACATAACGTATCAAGGACCAGATCAAGGACCAGTCTTTGAATCTTTTATCTTTGGATCTCAGTGCTCCACCCTACATAATGCAACTTTTCAGTTGGTCTTATTTCAATGTTCATGAATGTGCCAAATCCCCACTCCATGCACAGGGAGACCTTGGGGGCTCTTCAGCCACCCTGGGAATGTCGTCATGGCTGAATCTGGGCACCTGAGCTCTTCTGAGCACTGCAGCACAAAGGGAGTTGTTCTCCTGGACCCACACTGGGATGGGCCAGTGGATGAAGCCCAGGGGACTCGGACTGAGCAGCTGGAAGGAGGCAAGTGCTGGATACTGGCAGCAAGGCAGAGCCTGCTGGCCTCTGCAGGTAGCACACACTCCTTGAAAGGCTGCTGCCCTCCTCCTCCATTGCCAAGGTATGGACTTTCCAACCTTCCTCCTGGGGAAGCCAAAGGGAAACACTATTTTGGGGAGGTTAAGTCAGGGTGTGAAATCAAACCTTTGTGAGATGGGTCTTTTACCACCTCCTTTGCTAGGGAAGACCACATCAAAGCTTGAAAAAGCAATGTGAGGCCAGGCTGGAATCACTTGTTTGTCAAAGATGTAGTCTCCAAAAGAAAAATAATCGAAACTACATGCATAAGTTACTTTATTTTGACATAGCATTTAATAGAAAGTTTTCATAAACCCATTACAGAGGCAATCTTTAGTAGTGATGGGCAAAAACGACTTTCACGCTTACACACTGCTCCCAAAAGCAGAGTTCCATGCTTCCAGCTCCTAAAGGATCTTTCCTTCTACACCAGCACGAAGTTCAGGCAACATCATCAGCTTCACTTAACAGATAAGATGCAGAAAAGCCCACATCCCAGAGCTATCCTGAGCTCTCAGGGAATGCAAAGGCACCGTGGTGCTTTTCTGCAAAGTCCATGTCCTCAAGCAAAGCTGAACTGATGTGACTTTTTTCAAGGCTTCTTAGACAATCTGCTCAAGGCCATGTGGGAATAGAGCAGGAAACTGAGCAGAACTTCCACCCACCAGCTACGCTGCAGGGCCTGGTTACTGATCACCCCCACACAGGTGCCTGCTTGTTTGTCTCTCGGTCATCGCATGATTTCATCTGTAAGCATTGATACTCCACCTACTTGGAACATCTTCCCAAGCCCACATTTACAGTGATCTCTGCTGCATTTCTGTTCCATCCACGATTACAAAAAATTATGATGAAAAAACAGGCATAACAATTCAAGCACACAGTGCTTTACTAATACTTTGCTGTTAGTCAAAGAAACAAGCAAAATATCTGCACTGAAAATGTCGTATGAGTAAAATGATCATTTTTGTGGTGTGCAGCAGGAACCCTTCATGTGCACACAACAAAAGGCATTGCTATACCTTGAAGCTCAGAATGCAGTTTAAACAGCTGAAACTTTCTAACATGAGTGAGAACATACCAGAAAACAGAAATGCTGTTCAGAGGTATAAATCCCTAAAGTGGTCTTGGTGATTGAAAAAGAGGCTTTGTTATTTCCCACAGTGTGCAGTTCACATCCGTAAAAGTCAAACAATAATTAATAAGAGAATCTAACTGAGTACCTTTTTAAGAGCCCTTCATTGCACTTCCTCCAGAGTGAAGGCATTCTGCACACCCAGGCTTAAAGGAGCAAAGCAGTTGCTGCATTGCAGAACCCTGGGTTTCTAGGGTCTGCCTGTTAGCTTGCTTACAAAAAGCAGTTTGTACTTGCTGTTTTCTCCCATGCATATTAATGCAAGCAATCCGGCTTTCACTGCCCTGCAGATCTGACACCTACGAGAGCAGCTATGTTCAATTTCTCTTCCATGGCTCTCTTTTTTAATTTCTCTCCTTCATACCTTATTTATGTATTTTCCACTGAAACTGCAGAGCCCCCCGGTTGCCCTAATTCCTGGGTGTGCTGCCCTAAGTACCAACAGAACAGCTCTACAGCTGATCCAAATCACACCAAAATTACAGAGCTACGGAATAAACAACAGGCTAGAGCAAGAACTGGATACTCAGTACAGCTCCTATACATTCCCACCTAATGCATGAAATCCATACAGTGCAACATAAAGAACAAGTGGGAAGAATCTCGGGTCTTTCATAGTTACAGCTTTTACAGAAGACTCTGCCATTTCCAGATTAATGTTTGATGAAGCAAACAGCCTTTGCACGACCTCAAACCTTCCTCTGTCAGCGAGAGTGGCCACCAAAGGACCGCTCAGTGCCACGGTGCCATCGGCTGAAGCGACGTTAGGCTGTATTCATGAGAGAGAGCAAAAGACAGAGACATTAAAACATTTTCCAAGCACTGCTGTTCCTGCCATTGCACAGCTCAGTTCTTTCATACAAAACCACTGGAGAGCTGACAAGGCAGCAGCAAAAGGTCAAGATTCCCTTTGCTATTAGCCCTGACAAGTACGACGTACTGATCCAGAACCAAAGCTCTGTGGCACACTTTAAGGAGAAACATCTCTCCTGCTGTGTCATTCCGAGTTCAGCTTCTCTCACTGCACACTCACCTGTCACTCTGAGCAAACAGAACTCCCCTTGCCCCTACATATTTAAAGGATTTTACTATTGCTTTTGTAAGTGACTTTAAAAAGCTTAAAAAAAATCACAGAATCATAATGTTTTGGGTTGGACGAGACCTCAAAGATCATTCAGTTCCCGTCCTCCTGCCACAGGCAAGGACACTTTTCACTAGAGCAGGTTATTCAAAGCCCCATCCAACCTGGCCTTGAACACTTCCAGGGATGGGGCATCCACAGACTTCTCTGGGTAACCTGTTCCAGTGCCTCACCACTCTCAGGGTTTCTTCCCAGTACCTGACCTAAACCTACCCTCCTTCAATTTGAATCCAGTCCTCCTTGTCCTGTCACTACAAGCTCTTGTAGAAAGTCATTCTCCATCTTTTTTGTAAGCTTCCTGCAAGTACTGGGACGCTGCAATTAGGTCACCCCAAAGCCTTCTCTTCTCCAGGCTGAGCAAATCCAATTCTCTTATTCTTTCCTCACAGGAGAGGTGTTCCATTACTCTAATGCCCTGCACCATTCTTACAGCAGTTTCAATAAATGGCCTCAGAGTTTTGAGACTTCAGGTTTTGCCAAGGTCCAGGCACTGTTGCTATCAAAGCGAAATTTCTGTGTCCCAAGGAGAGGTGATTACTGTTACTGAGACTTTCAAACAGTGAGACTATTAGAAAAATAAAACTAGGGCTTAAGTTACAATTTTCTTTTGCTCACAAGCCATGAAATCTCCCAAACACAGCAATATTCAGAAGTTAGGTATGCACCTGCAGTAAATTGTGTGCTTCATTTGCTATATCAGACTCTGACCTTGGTTAAGCACTGCCTACAGCTCAAATTCCCACTGGAGCTTGGTATCTCCTCCTTTACTGAGGAGAATTATGGCCAAGGACACGGCCACTCCCTGCTGCTGTGCCCACGAGCCACGGCCTCATCTCTGTTACTCACCAAACAACACAAGGCTGGAACAACCTGGAGATCACAGCAGGCACGCAGCAGGACAAGAGTGTCATCAGGCAGCTCTGTGAAGGACACATTCACAGGCAAAGATCATTTCCCATGAACCCTGCACCAGGCTGCCTGCTGGAACAGGAGCTTTATCAGGGACCTAACAGGTCCTCCTCAGCTGAATACTTTGAAGAGGCTGATCCAGCCTCTCAGAATGGGATAGGCAAAGGGTCTGACTATCTCTGTCTTTGAGAAAAGGCACTGGTAAAAAGAGGGTTTCCTCCCCATCATCCTTGCTGCCTCCCTAAGTATCTCCTCAGTATTTAACTCCGAGTGCAGGCTGGATGAATGACTTAAGCCTTGAATAAACCAAGAACCTACGATCCCAAAACCCACACAAGATGCTAATTTCTGCAAAGCACAGCTTGAGAGGAATGGCATTGCTGAGACTGCCTTGGGAGATGGACTAACTTTATGCCCTTCAACTCTGTAACAAAAAGGCTGTAATTCCTACCACATGCAACAGGTATAAAACAGCTTTTGAATCTAGATCCAGCTCCTCTTATGCCTGGACTTAAGCAGCAGACATTATGTCCAAAGTCAGGTAATAAGGCAACACACTCAATTAACTGTGCCCTGCTGTTAACGGCATCTGACAATTGTTACCACACCATCAGGTTTCTGTTTTCTGTTTCTTTTCTCTCTCCACAAATCGAGTTAAGCTCTCCCACCTGGGTCCTGTGCATATATGGATGCACACTGACATTTTGCTGCACAGTGCCACAATTTACACTGGACTTCCCTTCATTATCTTAATGTCAGGGAATTCTTCATATACAAGAGAGAAGAGAAAAATCCAGGGATGTCTGTCATGGACTTTGCAGCTAGCTTTTAATTAACACTGTGGTGCCAACTAGATTGTAAGGATGGCATTTGTTTGACATTTATGTTTAATATCCTGTTTCAGCAGCTGCAACACAACCCTCTAATTGCAGTGTCTCTGTTTTAAACTCATTTTTGCTAAATTTAGTTTGCACTTGAACAATATACACTGTTATACATGAGACAACACCTAATTTGTAACTCTCAGCATTTAGGCAGGAAGGACTGTGACATGCAGTAAGTAAAATTAGTTTGCCAAACTGCAAATGCTCACACTCAGCAGAAGCAAAGTTGAGCAGTCTTGGGGGAATGTGTAAATTACACACAAAATCTGTCAGTGATTGAGGGCTGAATTTAATTCACAGCCGGGAATGCTAAGCATAGTATATCGAACTCATAAAAAGGGAAGAGAACAGTTTATGTTCATGCAGCTCACCAACTGCTCAAAGAAAGCCATAAAAGCTTTAACATGGAGGGAGCTTCTAAAAGGAAAATAAAATTTCAAAAAGGGCTTTTCACAACATACCAGATATAGCACTGATAAGAAGGTGAGCAGCTGAGAAAAGTTCTTCATCCCGAGGCTGATGTTTCTGCAACAACAGCTCACTCTGTAAACTGCACCCTAAGAGCTGCAAGAAGTCAAGGAGGTCTCTTTGTTGTTCAAGTTTTAACTCCTCCAGATCTGGCTTGCCTCCTGTGCAGATATCATCGAACTGAAAGCAAAAGAATAAGCAGAACTTCTTGAAAAGAGAAAAATTCAAGCAAAAGAGAATGCTAGTACTATTCTGAAATTACTTTTAGGAAGCAATCCAAAGGTTCTTCATCTTACCGTGTCCCCCAGGGCAGACACCATTTCTTCATGCAGCAAGAGCTCACATAGCGTTTTATATAAAACTCTTTGCTTGTCTTCCGGAAGCTTCACAAAGGGCTGGAACTGGGTCTTCAACTGTGACAGATCTTTCCCAAGAAAGCAGTGGAAAATAAAATTAAGTATTTCTACACAAATGCCAATAAAAACAAATAACATTTTGCTATGTGTTTCCTAAGCTCATTCATCACCACACCTCAACATCCTGATTTCCAACAGCATAAGTTAAAATGCAAGGCTTGAACAGATCTGGTGTTATTTCCTATGGAGCCAATGAAACCTCAATTCAAACATTAAGAAAGAAGAACAGTTACTAACTATCAAGATTTTGGTGTACTGTATTTTTAGTATTTTAAAAGTCAATATTTAATGCTAACCAACTAATTACATATTAAGTCTCTCACTTCAATATTTATCTCCAGAGAATGCTCATTTATATGGCAGAATGAAGAGTACTCACTAAGTAGAAGGGATTGCTCTGCATTCATTTTCTCACAATTCAACTATGATACTGAAATTAAATCTTTTGTGACATCAAATTACCACTTTGCTAAAAAAAAAAAAAATGAAGTTTTCAAATCAATAATGCAAACTGGAAGGTTGGAATGTTTAGGGGTTTTTTTCACATTCCAAAAATGTGGGCATACAAACGTTCTCAAATTTGTTTAAAAGAAATCTTTCTTCGTGTCACTTCAGTCAAGAAACATGCTCTGTTTAAAGGTGTCCTTTGTAACTAAAAAATTACTTCACTGGGGAAAAAAAAAACCCAGCCACAGGCAGATATTTTCTTTATCTGATGCAACTGTATGAATTCGTCTATACAAATAACAGAAAATTAAATGTACTTCCAAATTCTTTAGCAAAAACTTTCTTTTTAGCTTTTTATTTTTCCAAGAGAGAGTAGAGATTAAATTATTTAAATAAATCTCCAAGCCTTTTAAGCAAGCAAATAGGTATGTCAAACTAAAACAAAAAATAGAACTGTGGCATACCATTCTTTCACGAGTGTTTTATATATATTGTTTATTGAACAACCATTAACCAAGGGTGAAACTTAGAGACAGGAGAGGTATATTAATCAGTAGAACCAGCTGTAAGAATTCCACCAAGAACTGATGGAAAGCACAGTGTGTTCTGAGGCCTTGACTGGTCTTCCCTTTTTTCATTCCACATTCCTACAATAAAAACTCGTACCTGGACCATCATACCAATTTGCAAACTCCCATTTAAACAATGTTTTGATTTTGTCAGTTTTAAAGCTTCTCAGAAAATAACAAGGCTAAGTGAAGGCAAGGGAGATGTCCGTGTTTGAGACTTAACCTGTAACTGAGAAGCATTACTGAGAGTTTTTTTCAAATAATGAGAAACTATTTTCAGTGACCCTTTCTAAACTTGCAGGGGTTATCTGGAATGTAAAAGACCTGTCTGACTCTCTAAGATGGTTTTTATGACAGATAGATTTGGAATGTTCACAGTCTGCATACACTTAGTGCAAACTGATTTTTTATATTCTTTCAGTGCATTCCCCCAAGAGTTCCTGATAAGAGCTATTAAAATGAACTAACAAGATTTCTTACTTACTATTGTACCAGATTATTTCTGCCTATCAGGTTATTTAATTCACTGTAATATAATCATGTAAAGCATTTCTGGTAATACCTTGTTTCAATATACTTATAGAAGCATCACTGGGAACGAGGTTTTTAGCCCCAGAGTACATCTCATTATCAACAGCATCTGGCTGATAGAGGAACGAAGCATCTCTGAGTTGAACTGAATGAGGATAAGCTGAGCCTTCTGTGCCTTCTTTTTCAAAACCTCCTTGCTGTTCATCTAGCAGACAGAACTCTGTAATTAGAAATTCAATCAAAACCAATAATTAATAAAATACACAAGCAATTACTGAATGAGATGACAGCTTGTATTTTCTAGTGCTCTTGCATGTCATTTCTCCATGTCTTATCTCTCCCAGATGGAGAGAATGCCAGTGGTTGCTGTGCATGTGAATTATTGAGCATTCCTGCAGCCCTGATGTTTGGTACAGTGTGTACAGACAGAAGACCTGTGGTGCAGCTGCCTCCTACAGAATGTGACACCAGCTCCTGTGAACTAAATTAACGTGGACAGAAAATAACATGAAAACTTCCTGCTGACACTGCAAACCTGAATGCTGCATATAGGAGATGTAGGTAGGAATTCTTGATGTTTTCATCACAGAATCACAGAATATCCTGAGTTGGAAGGGACCCTCAAGGATCACTGAAGTCCAACTCCTGGCCCTGCACAGCACCATTCCCAAGAGTCACACCGTGTGCCTGAGAGTGTTGTCCAAATGCTCCTTGAGCTCTGTCAGGTTGGTGCTGTGACCATTTCCATGGGGAGCCCATTCCAGTGCCCAAACACTCTCTGGGTGAAGAACCTTTTCCTGATATTTCACCTAAACCTCCCCTGACTCAACTTTGGGCCATTCCTTGTTGCTGGTCACCCCAGAGCAGAGATCAATGCCTGTCCCCCCTGTTCCCCTCGTGAGGAAGTTGTAACTGCAGTGAGGTCTCCCCTCAGTCTCCTCTTCTCCAGCCTCAACAGACCCAGTGGCCTCAGCTGCTCCTCACACGGCTTCTCCTCAAGGCCCTTCACCATCTTTGTGCCCTCCTTTGGACACTCTCTGATAGTTTAGGATCTTTCTTACATTGTGGCACCCAAAACTGCCCCCAGCACTCGAGGTGAGGCCACCCCAGCTCAGAGCAGAGCAGGACAATGCCCTCCCTTGCCCGGCTGTGATGCTGTGCCTGATGCTCCCCAGGACAGGGTTGGCCCTCCTGGCTGCCAGGGCACTGCTGGTTCATGTTCAATTTGCCATCAACCAGGACCTTCAGGTCCCTTTCCACAGCACTGCTCTCCAGTTTCTCATTCCCCAGTCTGCATGTTTTCTACTCACTAAGAGACAAGCTGTAATGCAGGCAATGGGACCCACCCATGAAGGAGACACATGAAACTACTCTCTGAGATTTTTAAGAATTCTTTAGAGTCCTTTACAGAGCTTCAGTAAGCCATGGCACTGACAGACTCCTCTTCCTCAGCCAAGCCAAAGGTCCATCCTCAAGTCCTCCAGGTAAACGAACAGGAGACTTCTGAGAGTCTCTAAAGGACATCACCCAGGGATGTTTCCTAACAGAATCACTCTGCAATAACTGGTTCTCTTCAGTAACTTCACAGAGGAAATAACATGCCGTGGCTGGGTTACCCTTTCTGCCTCATCTTGGTGACAAGCACTGGCCAAGCTCACCCAGTCAGGACTGTCCTTGTCCTGCCATCCCAGTGTCCCTAGCCTGATGAAGTTAAGGGCTGCCTGGAAGGTACAGGGAGCCTTCGTAAGAGTTATGCTGAGAAATCCAGAGTATCAACATCTGTGCTCATGTGTCCAGCACCGTGCCCATACGATGCAGAATACAGCCAAAACCCAATGCATATTCTGATCATCTTTTATCAGCTCAAATGTAAGATTTGAATGTGCACCCACAGCATTCTGCAGCCAGTCTGAGAAGAATACGGGCAGGCTAGCAAAAGAAACTCAATTTTGAAGTAATACTTGACAGCAAAGGGAACAAATGTAACTAATTGAGCACAGTGCTCACATGCACCAGGCACAAAACCTAAATATAACCTTTCTGCAGTTTTAAGAGTCTGTCTCACTAAATTAAGGACATTCAAAGCAGATGAGAAAGCATGGAGTGCACTCCATCAGCAAAAAGCTTTTTCAAAGGGAAAGCAGACAAAGAAATCCCTACCATAGAGAAAGAAAGACAAACCTTTATGCTTGCATAACCTTTCACAGAGAAGAAGGAGCTACAGAAGAGCAGAAAGCGATTAACACAGGCTAAGAACTTGCCAAAGCAACGGGACTCTGGACAGCAGCCGAGGCACCACAAGGCTACCTCACTCATGTTACTGTCACTGAAAACAACAAGGCTTTCACATGAACCATGAAGAAGAAGACTGTGCTAATAAACTGCCGCCCCTCCTGAGGCAAAATGATGCTAATAAGAGAAATCAAACTTTTCAGATGATGTTGTTAAATCTTGTAATAGGACTCAATTCACAGGAAAAAACTCAAAATTCTGTATTAAGAGGATTGTTAATTCTGTATTGAATTCTATTACATTTATCAATGACAAACCTCCAACAGTGCAGTTAGAGTTTGTTAGTTACTCAGAAATGTTAACAAAAATGCAAGAAAACCTGAGATCATCAATGAAAACAATCAAAGAGACTCCTTTATGTGGCAAAGTGGATATATTGGGACTGTTTAATTTACAGACATTTAAGAAAAAGCAAGCCACACACATATAGCAATGAACAGAACAAAACAAATCAGCTGGGTGCTTTAATATCCCCTGCTTTGTAAAGCAAGAACAAGAGGCATTTCAGTGCAACTTTAGAGACACAAAACTGCAAAGCCTTAAGCAGAAACAACTTTTACATGGAGTACATGGAAAATTAGCCTGTAGAAATCACACAGAATGATTAGAGGAAAGCACAATGGTAAATGGATCAGAAAAGGATTAGATCCTTCTTCTTGTTTTAAAATTTATTTTATTTATTTTTTAAAATATCCAAGTATGTACAGTCACATAAGTCAGAAGAGTTAAAAGAAAATTTATATACCATTCTTCCTTAGAGAATGACTCAGGTACTGGCAATGGCAAAGAAGAAGAAACAATAAAAAGCTTTCATGCATCTTACTCCATAATTATCTGTAAAGAGAATCCCATTACGTTACACCTGCTACTGGTCACTTTCAGTCTCATGAGAAAGGACTGCATCAAGTCCTTGGATTTAACTTCAAAGGCTATTTCTATTTCCAGGAACAGACACCAATCCCTGCTGCTCAGACATTAACAAGTTCAAGTTTAGGCTACTCTTGCTGGTAAAGCCCTAATTTTGTTGTCAGTTCCTCCCCTTTACCTTCTCAATGGCACTCAGGCAAGGGAAAATAGCACAAATTAAAAAAGAAAAGAGTCAGGACATAGGTTGTTTAAGATAAACCATGAAACAAACTGTGCTGACTTTGAAGCTTTAATGATGTTAATATTAAATATAAAAAAAAAGCAGAAAAAAAAGAAGAAGTGGAAAAAGAGCAGAGAGATATACATCATTAACAAGACCCATGTATTCTTAGCTAGCAGGACATCACAATTTCATGTAGAAATCATCTAAGTAGGCTATCAGCTATACAACTGTGTAGTCAGACAGCCTTAATTGCACCTCATTACTCTGAATTACATTTCTATTATAACCATGACATCACCATCCTCTGCTATTATCTCCGTGTTCATCTACATCAGAGCAATTCCACTTTTCAGAAACTTTTTACAGGTTACATAATATTTACTTCTATTCCTGAGCCTACTGACTTCCTTAATTTCAGAAGGAGTATGATGGAGAGTTAATCCCTGGATTCAAATCTCAACTGTACTCCGATTATTTCTTCAATGTACCTCCTGTTTCTCTCCACATCAGTCCTTCTCAACTTCCAGCTCTAGAATAAAATAGGAATAAAATATCTGACTTTATTCCTCGTTGCATAACATCCCCTGAAACCTCCTTTAGGTCCGTGAGTTTAAATGAGGATAGACAAGAAAGAAAAACCCAAGTGATTGTGCACAGCAGAGATACGACTTCCCCCAAAGCCAATTTCAACATTTTTTTCTAATCTGAAAAATATTTGACCTGACATAAGTAAAGCATGACCAGAAAACATGACAAGGGCATTTCTGCCACCACTCTGAGGGCAATCTTTAAATGAAAGTGTAAGCTAGAAAAGTTTGAATTCCAGTCCTGTATATATGATTCTGTTCTTAACATGACTGCTGTTCAAACAATCCTGGTTGACAATTGATTTACATTCAGGTCACTCTCTGCAACAGGTGAAGGGAATAGCCCAGGCCAAGGGCCAGCTGGCTGGAAGCAAAATTGCAGAAAAAGACCTGGACAACAAATCCAAGAGGATCAGTAGCATGCCCCTGCAGTTACTGAAGTTTGCTGCATACTGGGCTGTACTGACAAGACTGTATCTGCTGGACTGATGGAACTGCATTTTCAATTTGGAAAGTGCACTCAGACTGCTGTGTCCAGCTTTGGACACCTATGTACAAGCCCCACATTCACAGACTGGAGCAATCTAACAAACAGCAGATACTAAGGAAAAAAAAGTTTACCACCATAGTGGTCAAACATAGTAACAAGCCAGAGAAGTGATGGAATCTCTGTCTCTGGAGATAAATCAAAACTTTGTAACAGATAAGGACATGAACAATCTGATCTAACTCTGAACTTTAGTCAAAGTTCAAAAGTTGGCCCTGCTTTGAGCAGAGAGGCTTGAGCTACATGATCTCCTGTCGTTCCCTGAAACATAAGTCATTCTGAGTTTACAGTTTACATTCTGACTGCATTCAAGCAAGTGAAAAAGCATTACTAAATCAGTTTTAAAATTATTAAATCAGCATTTCTAGCAAAAATAACTATCAAGGCAAAGGACACCATACAACATGATCACCTTCAGGCACAAGGAAACATAAAAATCATTGTCTGGCAAACAGCTTTATCCACAGCTGAACTGTGTGTCACAAAAACTGAGCTTTTCACTTACCAAACTGGCCATTCTGCTTTATAAATAATTCAATTACACCGTAGGCAATAGTGGTTGCAGGAGGAATTTCAAGGATCACACTAGAATCTTTCACCAGACTTCCATCTTCACTTACTGAAACCTAAAAGACAGACTTATTCACAATTTATCTAATTCAGCTACTGTACAGCTTAAACACATAATTAAGGTGAAAAATATAGAGGGAGGATATGCTTCATTCTCCATGATGTCTCATCAAAGCACACGTTACATCTGACACCTAAGAAAGGAACTAGATGAAGAGCGAGGTAGAAACACAATGTCAAGAGCAGCTCTCACACTCTTAGCTACCCTGTCCTAGCACAAAGTTGAGCTCCAGGCTCAGCTTTTGCCACACATGAAGCCCCATGTCACTAGCAAATGGGCACTCACTTCAGTGTCCTGCCTTGCCCAACTCTACTGTGCCATTTCTTTAGCCCAGCTGGAGGCTGGTACCAGGAAGGTGGCACATGCAGAGGGCTGTTATACTGCAACTCCCGGATTCCTGCAACTGGACACACACTGCACACAGAAGTGAATAACCTCCAGCTTTAAAAAAAAAATTGCAATGAATGAGCATGTTTTGACTTTGGTAATTCCTTCTCAATTCATAGGCCATTTTTCAGATAGCCCCATAATGCAGTTAATCTCTACTCCCATGATTGAAAACAAACAGTTTCCAAATAAATATGAAAACTCAGCAGCCACTGTAACCATTTGTGATGAACGATTACTTGGCTTTTCACACAAACTTGATTCAGCAATGCATTTTGCTATTCAACTTGCAATGAATTGTTTTAGATTTGCTTCATGTTCTGCTGTTGGCAGGAATCTACAGAATCACAATTTGATAGTATTGATGGAAACTACATTCCAGGCTCATATGAAAACATGGCACTTTTTGCCAGAAATGCAATGGTAAAAACATTTTACCATACAGAATTTTCACAGCCAAGCATTGCAGTTTGGAATATTTTTTGTGGTTTCTTAACGTGCTGAAAAAAGTCCATTTAGAGAAATCATTTCTTCCCAGATAATGTGCATATGTTCTATATCTTGTAAATTTTTAGTAACTTTTACCTTTATTGTTTTTGCAGTGCATCCCAGCACACCACTGACTTTTTCTTCTGTCTGGATATGTTCAGATATCGTACACCTCTGAGTTGTGATTATCTTTTCTCTCAAGATGCACAGCACTTCACGTTTTCTTTCTATTACTTGCTGAAGTAAACTACTCTTTAGATCTATTGTTCTGAAAAAGAAAATACACCATTAACAATACTATAATTGTGAAAAAAAACCCCAAAATAACCACGTTTTCTTAATTGCTTGAAGAAGCTTTTATTGTAAAAATGACAATGGTTTCTGTATCAGCAGCCTCCTCAAAATTATAATGTCCTCTTTTGTTATTTGGCAGTATTAAATATCTGTATTCCACAGTAAGTCCTCACATACGTATTAAATTCTTCATTCCCTACCCTGAGCAAAAATGGAAGTTGTCTGGATACCTTCTAAGCAAAGGAGAAAAACAAGAGGGAACTAAAGGCAACTTTAAGCTTCCTGGGTAAAACAAAACCAACCAGTCAGGCTCTTGGACACTGGACTGAATCCTCTCCTAGTGTGAGCTCGCACTGACATTACCATGGCCATGGCAGGGGGTGCTGGCTGGGGGACACAAACACAGCAATGCCTCAGTGCCAACCCTCACTGTTTGCTATCAATCTGTTTCAGTGCTCGCTTAAACTCCCAACAGGCTGAGTGGGATCAGCACTGACCAAGAATTTCAAACGGCTGAATGCGAAAACACAGAAGATCTCAGTGATTTTCAGACTGGGGTTACTGCTTCCAAGTCCCGTTTAATTCACTGGTATAGACTCAAAATTTACAATTGGTGACCAGCCCTGTCACAGTCTAAAGAAAAAACTAAATGTGGCAGGGAGCTCAAAACTCTAGCCCAGGCAGCAACTTAATAAACCATCTCTACCCCACAGCACAATTCAGCATCTGTTTAAATGCTGCTGGAAATAATTCTAACATTAGATTCTTCTTAGAATGAGCAGATGACTGGAAGTTAACTCCCAGAAACAATACAGGAGGTTTATTTTCTAAGAAAATGTTACAAAATTACTACCTTGTCTTTTAGGGTGTTAACAGACTTTCTGGTAATGGTTAAAGCAACTTCTTAATTGTATTTAATTGATTAAAATACGTCAATTATATTATACTTTTGAAAATATTCACTGGAAGTCCTCAGATGAGATGTTGTATTTTTTATGAACAGGTAATCTAGCCAAACTGTTGGAAGATTAAGGGATTGCTACACCTGACTCAAATTATTCAGTCTTTTCTCTTCCCTTTTACTGTAAATGGCTATTCATGGAGCTAAATGGCAATTTCCCAAAAATATGACAGAAAGACATGTCTGACTCCAATTCATTTAAATCGAGATATCTCCACTTTTAATTAAAAAGTTTTATATTTATTAGATTCTGGAGTTTTGAATTTATGCAGCCTACGTAAGTCTGAAGTCAGCTGGGGTTTTTATTGAATGAAAAATATCCTCAGGCAATTTTTGATCTTTGGAGAGCTACATGCTTATGTGAAAGTTCAATCAGTTGGAATGAACTGTCTGAAAACCTTAAAGTTGATTGTTTAGACAAGGGAAAGAAAATACCTCTGAAGCAATGCAGCAGCCACTAGAAAAGCACCCCCAAACATTCCTGAGATTATTAATAGAACTTTTTTTCCTTTGATGCAAAGTCATGCTTTATGCTTGGAATGTAATAAACCTTTGGATTAAGTAAAAATTGAAGAAATGTCAAGCAACCACAAACATCACCATTCTTAGAAGTGTCTGCCAAACCAGAACCATTAGTTACATCTATCCAGCCTATCATACACCACATAATAATTATTTATGTTTCTAAAGTGGCGTGCTCTAAGCTTCTTGAAAACATGAATTAATACATTAAGAACTTGCAGTTTTAACATTTGACCTAGGGAGCCATAGGCAAAAAAAATACAATGAAGCAGCACAAAAGCAATTTGTCATTTGCTTTCATGTGTATTTTTTGACTGTTTAAGAGGATGACAAACTTGCTGATTATCTCCGAAATTTAGAGGGAAAAACCCCTCAAACAATCAAAGGTAGAAAAATACCTATTAAATAAAGATTTGCTATTTCTGAGTAAGTGTTTAATTGAAGAAGCATACAGAATATGACCTAACCCTATGTAAATGCATTACCAAAATAATTCAAGAGACTTTTTCTTCCATCTGCTTCTACAGCATTCTGCCTGAGGCAGGACTGGCTCAGGCCCTGTCACGCTCCTGGCTTTGAGGTCCAGATGCAGCAGAAGCTGCAGAGAAGCAGAGCAGAAGAGTCAGAAGATGTCCTTAACTTGCAGAAAGGGGTGGTGAACAAATCCTGGAAGCAAGGCTGGAGGAGCTGCTGCAGCACTGAGGGCTATGGAGTGACAGTGACACACAGGGACACAGAGCCACCTGCTGCAGCAGCACTCCCCAGGCAGTGCCCAGAGGTGATCTGGGATCCCTGCACAGAGCTGAATGTGTGCCTGAGACAGCCACTGCCACAGCCCCAAGGCTCCAGTGACTTCAGGGCATTGTGTCCCATTGTAAAGCCCTCAGAAATGATGTTCTCCTCTGCCCAGTAAGTTTAGTGAGCTCCAAATTCGGAGCTTTCAAACCCACAGCTACAGAAACCTTTTCTTCCAGGACAGCACACTTAAGTGCTCTCCTCTAGACTTTTGTCACTGAACTTTCTATCATAAAACAGAACTGTATGGTTGCATTTGAGTACATCCTGAGCTATTACTGGGGCACAGCCTGTTTGTTAAAGGCAAAATATTCTGCTCTCCTCAGCAACTCAAACAGGAGATGACATGAGGTAAGCAAGTATCCAGCTTATCTAAATTATCACTGAAAACAGTCATCAAGACCAAACCACAACAGGGTTAAAGTTTGACAATCAGAGCAATAGCCACTGAGTCTAGGACTGTATTTTTGCAAGAACTGAACTGACTTGCCAGCATAACACAAAGTAAGAAAGTATCTGAATAACACAAGATGGCCGAGTTAAATCCCTGAGAATACATGCATGCAAAGTACAGGAAATGCATTGCATTTTTTTATTTTACAGGTCTTATTTCAGAGCTTTTACTTATGTTCTACAACCATGGCTCTTACCATCTCTTTCACTCTGTACTGTACAAGAGCCCCACCAACCCTGTGCCATTTGTACTACATTATCATTATCCATCCCACCCCAAGGAGCTGAGCTGAAGCACTCAAAAATAACACTACAGAAAAATAATGAGATGTTGGTTTGCCAAGACCCATTATCAACACACAGAGTATAAGTCTGTATAAATAAAAATTATTTTAAAGATGCAAATTATGGGGTTATGCTTGATTGTTTGCTCTGCTTAAGCAACCTTCCTGAGGTCAATGATTTACTATGCTGGAAGCTTTACAGGTCCAACATGTACATAAAATAAATTTCTTTGAGTTTTGGTCTCACTCCACATTTAACTGGATTAAACACTTCTACTCTCCTATAATGCAAAGACTTCTTTCACCTTCATTCAGTATTTTTTTTTCTGCATTAGGAAAGCAGTAGACAATAGAGGCACAAAGGCAATTTGCTGCAGATAGGAGTCAGAAAAGAAGAAAGGCAGAAACTAATAAAGACAAGAAAAAACAGACAACACCTGGCAACATAGCAGGCTCTCACAGTTACAGCAGAGAGCATGAGCCTGCTCTAAATCCTACTGCTAAGGGTCTTTCTTTTAGGCACAGAATTTGACCTAATTTCCCACAAAGGAGAGGCCATAGCACTATTTTTCCATCAAATCCTGTCTAACGTCTCAGTAACTCATCCACAAATCCTCAAAGCAAGGTGTTTGTCAATTTCCTAAAATACCAAGAATGGGTATTGCTGTGACTATTCTCAATCCCCACACTGAAATCACCACTGCTGCCTGTCTGCACAAATTTTCACTAGTCCAAACTACTTACGAGTAAAAAACCTTTTCAGTCCTGTACTGGGCAATGTCACTTCAGTACACCTCCCCTCCCAGCTGCAGAGACACAGGCAGTTCATGCTCACAGCCTCTTCTCCACTTCATTTATAATGTGCAACAGTCTGATGTCTCCCATACAAACACTGCTTGTTGCAAATGAGAGCCCTCACCCAGCTTTGTTCCTGCTCTAAGTGTAAAATCTACCAGACCTCACTCTGTCATTTTCCACCAAGCACAGATGCATGTTTCTTTTGTTAATCCATTTCAAATATAACCTCTCTGACCTACTTCTTACAGAACACAGCATCTGCAAGAGTCAGCATATTGATAACACTTCACTATTTTCCCTACAGAACAACCTGACACATACTTCACAGAACATCTTCCCTAAGAATACCAGAGACTTCTCAGACTGCAAGTGACAGGTAGTTTCTCTATTTTCTTTTGACATGCTCCTTATTTTTTAAATCACAGGCACACACAATTGCTTTTATTCAATCCCATCTCACAACACTTTGTGACTTCGTATTACCTCACACATAGCAGCTTAGGTAGAAAACTGAATGGTTCTCTCCTCATGCTCATAAATGCTCAAGGAGTTTTAAACAATACATCACAAAATTGTCTGCATTTCCACTGTACTCAGATTAAGAATAGACATTTATTTTTGTCTCAGTATGGACAATAATATGCATTTTCATTAATTCACCTAAAGTGCCATATGCAACAGTATGAAAGTATCTTTCAGCCATGCCAGAGTATGCTGCTAAAACCACAACTCTTTTCCTAATATGCTAATCATAGTTAGGAATCATTCACACAAAATGATGGAAGTATGACAGGCAATTTTTTCTGCAGCTGATGTGAACTAACTGCTATCACTCTCCTCTCAGAACTTCTCTTTCAATCACCTCTCATGACTTTTAGTGAAATGGTAAAAACAAGCAAGCAAATTTGTTAATATATGAGAAATTTAGATTATAATATCCTCACAATCCTTTCCACTGGAGGGAAGAAGACAGAATGGTTGAGGATGGACAGTCATCTGGTCTAATCTTTCTGTTTTAGCAGGGCCACCTAGTCTGCCTAGGATCATGTCTCCAAGGTGGGGAATTCCACAGCCTCCTCAGGCAACCTGGGCTCAGTCACCCCACAGTGAAGAAAAGTTTCCTGATGTTCAAGACAGAGCCTCCTATGTCTCAGAGCAGAAAGCAGTAGGCAAATCTATCTCAGGGCACTACTGAAAAGTGGCTCAACCAGCCCACACTTCATCAACTTCTCTAAGAGGACCTTACAGCAGACAGTACTGAAAGCCTTAAAATAGAGAATGAAATATATTCTTAAATCCACAGCAATCCAAGGGAGCTAAAGGCACATGAGTCTGCCCCGAATCATGTATGTATCAGTATGTTACAGTGCTCTGTGACCTAGCAAGCACTATGTAATACAAAATCAAAAATAATGCAAAGTGACATATACCAAGTTTGAGTACCTAAAACTATCATTTAACTTTATTTTAGGTATTGCATATTATGTTAATAAGTGTGTTCTGCATTTACAACGTCACTGCTTCTGCAAACCAGGAAGCATCTCGTCCCACATCCTTCAGCTGTCACCCTTTTTCAGAAAAAGGAGCCAATGCAGCATCTGGAATCTAATGAAAAGATTGGGAGGATTCTCCTTCATAAGGTTCACCTAAGAAGTGAAAGGAAACGGATTTGCTGCCACTGAGCACTTCCAGCTTGTTCAACTCTGACATGTATTTTAAAAGGTACATCAGCTTTGACTTTTTAGAATTTACTGCTACTAATCTGCAACTTTGACTTAATCAGCCTAATACAAGAACATTTTTAAAATGCAACTTAATTAGGTTTTATATGTAGAAATAATAAATGAAGAAATGATTGATCAAACAAGCACAAGCACCACATGTTAAATGACATCAACGGTTTGCTGCTTCGTATTTCAGGAGGCCTGACAGGTAAACATTCTCTTACAAGTACTGTAATGCTTTGTGTCCAAAAATCACTAACTTGTAGGCATCAGCACTCCTGAATTCCACACAATACTCATGAACAAGATGAAAGCTTGAAGCTCAGACACAATCAATCATAAATCATAGACTATTTATGAACGAGTAAGTAGAATTTCATCTATAAGGCATTGCCAACAACTTCCAGTGAGCCTCTGCATTACACTGGAGAAAAAAAATAAAAATTCTGCTATCCTCATCATTTTCAGTGACCTGGAAGAAGCCAGACTGACTTGGTTTCAATTATACAATGTGCATCATAAGCTTTAATAAGCTATGAACACCTTTTTTATGAACTAAGACCTAGTGCCTTGCATGAAGTGGCACACACATCAACTTCAGCTACAGTTACACATATATCAATGTAGAGCTACTGATTTTCAACACTCAAGGTAATGTATTTCCGAGTTTTTAGTTACATAAAGGATTGTAACTCCAAGATGTGCTGATTTGCTGTGGGAGAATTCTTTTTGTGAACAGGTAACTTCAAGTAAAAGCTTACTGATCTTAAATCAAAGTTACTCTAGTTTGTTTCTCCATAGGACTCTATCTAGTGCTAGTAACAAGACTCTAAATCTTGACTGACACTATTTCCCTGATACTAAATGTAGATTAATTTTACAGGCTTGGTACACATATTTAGCCCAGTATTTTCTGCTTTTAATAAGACATTTAGTACAAAGAGAGCAAGATGCCTTATTAGAATAAATTTGTTGACTTGTGAACACTCACAATAAAAAGAACACCCATTTGTTCCCATGAAAATGGAGAATTGATTATTTCTAGAACATCAGTGTATCTAAAGCAAATTTACATTGCTTCTGACAACTTCTGCACTGATAGCAAAAATCTATCATCTTTATCTTCAGACCATCAGCAAAGGCTATTTAAATTCATTACAGACCCTGCTACAAATCTAGAGTAGAATGCTGTCACAAACAAAGCACCCTCATCTCCCATGAGTCAGATATTCAGTCTGCAATAGAAAGAAGACCCCTGACTTGTCAGCTCATTGCCAAACAGGCTTTGGTCCATGACACTCTCATTGCAACATCAAATAGATCCTGTTTCAGAGTAGGAGAGGAAGTGAGGAAGTGTTGCATATCTTGTAAAATAAAGAATATGGTTCCCCTCAGTTAATACACGTATAACAGGAACCAACAGATCCATATTTTGTTCAGCTACTTACAATATGCCTTGACTGTTCTTGCTCATCTTTGCTATTTCTTTAACTTCAAATAATCCCATTTTCTAGCATGGTCACTCACACACACAAAACGACAAAGCCCGCTTATAAGAACATTAGCAGTTCTGAATTCAATTTCCATATTCAATGCCTCAGTAACACAGAGAACTAATTTTTTTTTTTCAAGACTGTTACCTCAGTACAGTCCCCCAAAGAAGGGAGGATTTGGCTCTTGTCCCAGGTAGAAATTCATGCAGAAACAAAAAATGAAATTACAGAGAGATGTTTTTAAAACAAGAAATGGAAAAATCTGATTAATAAGATTTCAAAATATGGAAAACTGCAATTTTTGTATATATGATTTGTCATGAATATGAAAGCTGACAATAAAAATAATTTTCAAACTGTGGCAACACAGTTTCAACAACAACAACAACAAAATCAACAGGCTGGTGATTGCAGCTGGCCCAAGTCTTTTCAGCTCAGTAATCTCTCCTGGCCACTACAACACCCACATTAGAAACATACCTGTTCTTGACATCTTTCATAAGCTGCTGCAAGTCAATCTCCTGCTTCCTCAGGTTTCCAAATGAGGACTGGTTTTCCACATAACCTTTCCCTCCAGTTCCCAGGTTGATCTTCAAAAATGATGTTTCAATACTTCCTTGAACAAAATCTTCAAACTTCCCCATGTATTTTGCAAAGTCAGACTCCACAATCACTAGGAAAGCAATAACAGTAATTTCTGTGAAGTGCTGAAACTGTCCTTAAGTGATTGGGGAAACAGATACTTACAGAAAATATGACAGGTTAGTGAGGGCAAGGAACAGTATGAAGAGGTAAATAATGAAATTTGTATCTCTACAACTCTTGCATCTGATCTCTTCATGTTTTCATCAGCTTTACTCTACGGTCTTTTGTATTTTGCCATTTTAGGAAAACAAGGTGACTGAAGTGCTGAACTCAGACACTATGAAATATTTATAAACAATGATTGAAAGTTATTTCAGCTACAAAGCAAACAACAAAGCAGACCCGCTTGTACAATAATGCAAGTATTTCGGCACTATTTTGACACATCTTATCACAGGGCTATCCCAAAGCTCACTGGAAAACAATGGAAAAATCTAACTGGCTTAAAACAACTTTGAATTTTACATACCTAAAAAACAGAGAACTGACTCAGAATCAGCTAACTTTCCAAGCTAGCTACAATTAACATCTTAGGTTAGAGACTTATCTATTTTCCTATATGGAATTATGACAAGTCCAGAAATATGGGATTCCATCTCATTAATCTTAAAACATGGGTGGGACTGCTATAGTTGGATGAAGAAAAAAGTACAAGGGTCAACCTTTTTTAACTGTCTGTGCAAGACAAACAGAATGGGTGTTAAAACTCGCTTGGCCTGGCCTGGAAGCATTCCCTGGACTACTAACATCAAGACATTGCTTAATCACTGCTTTTGATCTGGAGCACAGTACAGTTTCACACTACTATCACATACTATTATATTCTATAATATTCCAGGGATATTCCTGTGGCTGCAGACAGCATTGTTATTAAACAGTAGGACTGCACAGCCTTCAGCACTACATTTAATACTTTACCCAGGCAAAACCTCCTTCTTTTTTTAACCAACATTTATTACTACCAGTTTTAGTTACATAAATGGTGAATTGAGGAAAAGATCCATTCATCTCACTCCCATGGAAGAAGGATTCCTTCAGAGCATTCCTCTGAAAGGAGCCCTCTAATAACATAATTGATAATAATAACAAAACAGATCAGGGATTGTACTATTTTTATCTGCACTAATAGTGCTGCCCAAGTATGGCTTTACCTGGTTTTATTGGCTTGTCTTCAGTAAGCACATCACTCAGGGTGACTGTCAAGAAATGATACTTGGGCTTCTGCCAGCACCAGAATTTCCTCCTCTTCGTAACTAAGCTCAAAAGCTGCAGCTTGTCTGAGGCGTTCAACTGGGAGACAGGGATCAAGTCACCTCCACTGTCAGTTTCTCTCACGAAATTCTTCGTTGCTTTTGCAAACATCCTGGGGAATCAGTCAAAGCCTGAAAGAATAGATCTGTTTTCAAACAACTACAGCTGGAAAGTATAAATATTTACATTGTCCTTTCAAGAAGTTCTTCACAGAATTGGTATTAACGAAGGAATATCGTAGTGTTTTCACCCATCTTCTTCACTCTGAGCTGGGAAGGAGCTCAAATCACTTGTCCCAGTATAAGTTTTCTCAGTAACTAATAAAAGAATTCTGGTTAAGAGGAACGTTCACAGGTTATTAATCTGTTAGGGAGGAAAAACTTACACAACTTACCTGAAATTCTATGAAAAAGCTTCTACTACTAAAGAGCACCCCGTAGAGACCAGCTGTGATGAGGAGAGCACTGGGGCAATGGCAGAGGATTTCTGCCTCCCTACAGGATCCTTCTTTTATAACCCTAACATAAAACTTACTCCACATAAGGCAATTAGGTATTACTCACACAAATTATCTTGATCTTTTTAATAGGGAGTAAACACACGGAGAGATAATAACAACTGTTCTATAAAAAGCACCAAATATGTGAGCTGCCATCTTTGTCACTAAGTTTTGTTTCTGAACTACACCCCTGGAAAGTTCCAATTAATTTTTTTATTTATGAACTCTTTTTTGCCTTCAGTGTTTTCCAATTTTCTATTTTTCATTTGCATAACTACAGCTAAATTGAAAATACATTATTTGCAACTGTTATTCATATCCCCTACACAACTACATACATTATCTTACTGTTGCTTTACAATCATTTTAATTAAAAATTACCAGAATCTCTTATAATGTAAGGTTTTCCTTATCCCCAGAAATGCATTTTCCTGTATTTACCCGGAATGTTTTCCACTAAGGGAGACTGGCTAAAGTCACAGAAGAAATGGTAAAAATGACCATTCACAGGTGCTAAACACACAGTTCTTATACATTAGTATTCGATCTTTTTAAAGAATCTAATCTTTCTAGTTTTTCAACTCTGTGTTATCTGAGCTAATGATATTTCTAGAATTAAATCAGGGTTTTTTTTTAAATCCAGCAGCATTCCTTTAAGTCCCCCAGCAGACACTGACTGGAAAGTACAACTAAGATCATAAGACAACTCAGCTGGGTATCCACACTTTCATGATTAATTACCTGCCTTGCTCCACACAGATCTTACATTTGTCATTTACAAACACAAGTGAAAGCAACACAGAATAGATTTCAAACAAGAACTGATATTGCAGTGAGCACTCAGAATTACTGACAGAAAATAGAAACCTGAATACAGATTATTAGTGCTTGGACCACAGGCTCCGTATTTTAATATTGGGGGAAAAAAGCCTTTTTGCAGATGCAAACTTACCTTTATGTTTTTCCTAAATCCCATTTCAGATATTCCACACAGTATTTACCAATTCATGAGGAGGTATTCACCTCCTCATGAATCCTCTATGGCCTAGTCTGCATAACAAATAAAGGGCGTTTTCCAACAATACCTGCATCAAAAGGATTTGAGCAACGTCTAAGTGACATAACATTTTACTGAAGAATCTGCTGGGGCTTTCACTATAACTGCAGCAAACCCTGCAGCACCACCTCAGCTGTGGGCACAGGGAATATTTCCACTGACTTTCTTGTTCTCTGACCTTTTCCTGAACTGAACTCAGACTGATTTTTTGCATTATTATATGTCTCCTCCTTAATTTCCCTGATTTTAATCTCAGTAAGAACACTTTTAACAGAATAAAGCAATGCAGATCCACTGCAGCAGAAAGAAAAAAAAACCAAAAAAACTACACTACAAGGAAAAAAACCCAAAAACAAAACAAACAAACAAAAAAGCAAACCAAAACAAAACAAAAACCAAAAAACAAACAAACAAAAAAAACCAACCCAAACAAACTACAAACCAAAACTAGTTTCCTTTATCTACAGGACTTCTTTTGCAGGAGTCTGTATTTTGCAAACAGCCAGATGACTGATTTGTTATGTAGGGGACCACCAAGAAAATTCTCTCTGCCTACATTAGCTGCCTTTGCCCAGCAACAGCCTTCTTCAAACATTTCTGTACCTTACATGACTGCTCACTCACCCTGATACCCTTGCTGCATAGCCAGCTCACATGGGCATAGTCTCTGGAAAAAAAAATCAATCCAATCTCTGAGTTTATCATAAAATAAATTGCAAAACCAGATCCTAGTATTTGGCATTCTTACAAACTCACTAAATCTCGTTAGAGGAACCACTGCACCAGTCTGTAATACTTCCAATTCTCATGTTTTGTCTTTACTCCCCATCACCACTCTTGACTAGCAAAAGGAACATCCAGGGAAGAGGACAGAGTGCTTTTGAGGACTAACAAGACTCACCAGGCAGGAGAGATGGGGCAGTTTTCAGCCTCAAAACGATGGCAATGTCTCCCACACTTTGCTGCGCTGATATTGTCCTTGCGGGGAGCATATTTTGCTGGTGTAGCTGTACCTGCAAATCAAGAATATTCTATGCAAATTCCTATTTATTTCTTGGGATATAGCACCTTTAACACAAATTTGACAATACCCCCAAGTACCTTGCTTCACTACTTCCCCAGAACAAAGACACAGAGCCAACATCAGGGAGTTCAACACAGCCACAAAGCTCAACAGCATCCTGACCAAATGGGCATGGAGTGGATACACACCCAGCATTAAGAAAACTCTGCCTTGGGAGCTTCTTCCTCTGTAAATTTTAATAGAGCTGTGCTTGGTTTGACAGAAATAAAAGGAAAGGTATCAAGCTGGTGGGAAATGTCTCAGTAAATGCACTCTCGCAGATTGACAGCTAGGCATGAAAGCAGGAAAGGAAGGAGGAGCACCTTCCTTGCCTACCAAAAAATCTAAAAATTAGCCTGAACCCGGACTACAGGAGGATTATTTAATGGCAAGGATGAGATCAAATGAAGATAATGAAACCAATTTCAGTGTTTATCTACACACACAAATCTCACCCTGCTTCCTTGCTTTGTAGCTCTCTAACTTAGTATAGTGGGACATTAAATCCAAAGCAACATTTTACAAGCAATCGGTGATTGCCTCTGTCAGTACAAAAGAAAGCAAACAGTTGTCTGGTACTTCTTACATTCTGTATCTTTCACATCAAATACAATTTTAAAATTTTCTTTTTCTTACACTTACATAAGATTACACAGCACACTGGGCATAGTACACAGGGAATTTGGTAGCACAGGGGCAAATGGAATGCCAAATGCCAGCACACTCTTTCCTACAATCCAAGTTGTAAGGAAATACAATGCCTGAAGGCCCAAGAGGAGCCTCTGTTGGAAGAGCTGTTAGGCATTAACCACCGTGTAGGAGTGGTAATGGCCTTGGAATCCTAAAGAAGTAGGAGTCCGTATCGGAAGGGAACTGGAGCATGGAAGTGACTACATACACGTTACGTTTTATTAAAAAAACATCAGAGTTACTTTCACCTCCTTTCTAGATAATTAAAAGTTTAAAAAAAAAAAAAAAAAAAAGAAAAGGCACAAAGCCTAGCAGGGCTGCCCACACAATGCATTACAGTCCTTGAACGCAGATGGTCCCCAAAAACACATCCAAAAGGTTTTAGGTGGATTTTAGCCCCAGGCGAATCCCTCTGTTTGTTCCTCGAGGACTCCGCAGCACGTGCCTCCACAGACCGGTGCCGCAGCCTCGGGCACCCCGAGGAGACGCGGCGCCTTTGCCGGGCCGTGGGCGCCGTCCTGCGGGAAGGCCCCGCGCTGCCCCGGCACTGCTGGGTGCACGGTCCCGCCGCCTCTCCGGGAGCGGCCCGGGCAGGGGAGCATCGCCCCGCCGTGCCACCGCCCAGAGCCCCGCACGGGCACTGCGGCCATCCCGCTCCCGCGGGGCGGGAAGGACAGCGGCGCGCGGCCCGGAGGCCGCAGCGGCTGCTCGTGTCCCGCGGAAGGGGCCGGGAGAAGCGGGCACGGCCGGGCCGGGTCGGGCCGGGCCGGGCCGGGCCGGGCCGGGCCGGGTCGCACCGCCGCCCCGGGCTCGCTCCCGTACTCACGGCATTCCCGGCGCTCCCCGCCGCCGCCACCGGGGATGCGGCGCACTCCGCCCGCGGGGCGTGACAAGCCCGCCGCGCCCTCGGCGAGGGGCCGCGGGCGAAGCTCAGCGAGCAGCTCCCGCAGCAGCGGGGGCTCCGTGCCGGCAGCGGCGCGGCGGGGGGAGCGCAGGCCCCGCCCGGGTGCCCGGGCCGTGCGGGCGGGCGGGAGTCGCGCCCGGGGCAACTCCGCCATATTGAAGCGCGGAGCCGCCGCCCAGCGCAGGGCAGCGGGGGGGCCGGGGCGTTGCCCGCGTCCCTGCGAACCTTCGGGGCGGCTTCTGCCTCCCTCGGCATCCCGCCCATGTGCCCGAGCTCCCTCGGGCGCTGGCCGTCCTGCTGTGAGGGTTGGAGCGAAGGGCTGAAGTGTCCCTCTGTGTGGGGCGGTGGCCCGGCACAGGCCCCCGCGGCAGTCTCGGTGTGGGGCAGCCCTGTGAGTGGGCCTCTGGAGAATTCCTACTGGGATGGGACAGTTTTGTATGGCTGCACCCTAGCAGGTAACACTGGCAGCTGTTTATCCCTCCAGGTAATTGCATGACAGCGATGTTCTGTGACACGAGTGATAAGGACATCTTTGTGACAGCTTCTCAAACCCGGCTCGGGCCGCCCGTGGTCAGAAGTGCACGGGGCCAGTGCGAAATCTGGAAACAACAGCCCTGCCACGATTGTGGCTCCAGTTTGCAGCTCTGGATTGGCACTGCGGGCCTTGTGAAGCCGCCCTGGACAGAACGGGAGCTCCGAAGTCAAGGTCCCCAGTCCCTGACCTTGGACAGCAGCACTGTGGAAAATGAAAAGTGTGGTCAGTGGAGCCTGGGGCAGGTTCGTGCACTGCAGTGTCAAATACTGAGTGCCCTCACAGTATCTCAGCCGTCTGAAAACACCACAATGAAAAAACCTGGCTGGTTATGATGCCAAAGGAGTGGTCCAGTGAGAAACAGATGAGTCTGCAAAAACCCAAATAGTTTTTTCACGATAATAAATATCAAATAAATCTTTTTCAAGTGAACCGTGAAGGCTGGGTACTTCCCTTGTGGTTTGAACACAGAGCATTTGAGGCTGGAGGTAAAGTCACAAGTGTCAGATCAAGAGACCTTAATGGCTAACACCCTGACTTCGGAACAAAGGCAAGGTGAAAGCTTAATGTCTTTAAAAGAGCAGTTCTGGGTAAAAGGTATCAGCAAATGTACATAGATCCATTTCTTCCGTTTAGCTAGTGCAGTATCCAAACCTTCCAATGAATTTCAGCTGATTTTAATCGATCACCCCTTTGTGATTTCCCAAGGTGAGGTCCTTATTGATTCAATGATAAAACAGATCTCCCTTGTGGGCTTGCACCTGCTTACAGAAATTTGAACAAATAGCTAGAATGGAACTAAGTACCTGTATTTGTGATGGTTTAATTTTTATGAACTAATGAAATTTATAAAGCTCCATTCTTAGAGCCCCTGCCTGAGAAAAAGTACCCACACATCCTCAGATCTCTTTTCAGGATCAGCACTGAACTGCAGAATTGTTAGCTCCAGTAATAATCTGGCCAGTAATAGCACACGTTTCATAAGCTATCAGGTGTTTTTCCAGGGAGTGGCAATGTGTGATCCATTTCATATGCAAGAGTCTGCTAAAGCATATTCTGAGAAATCAAGGGAGGAAGTTGCACTGAACCACATTGCTATGGAAATATCCACTGGGGAGGGAGGACTTAAATAACACTAGTGAAACTTGCTGGTAATTTTAAGGACACTGCCAGCAGTTGCATGCGCACCAAATAGAGAGTACCCACGCCAGGAATATTTCCAAGTTTTTAAGAAAAAGTCTTCAACAGAAATCTTCTATCCATCTGAATGGCACCAGCTAACATAGGGTAATTTTCAGATGCCTCTCATGAACTAGAAGATACAGAAACACAGATTGTTACCAAACAGTTTTGGTGCTGTGCAGCAATTAACTTTGAGGCTTCAAAGTCTGTCACAAAAACTGGCTGCAGATGGGAGACATTTAGGACCCACCTTGAGCATTCAGTCTTCGTGGAAATGCTCTTCAGGTGCACTGCACAGTCAAAATTCCCAGGGGTTACTCTATGACCAGCTGGGATGCCAACAGGGAGAATGTTGTATCAGAGAAATACACAATCTCAGCGTGGTCTGTCAGCCACAGACTCCATCTCCTGAGCTGAAGCATGAAGTGCATCACTGCTGCATTAGATCTTTCTGCATTACTCCTGCATGAGAAGATCATCTTGAAGAAGGAGCAGAGGGAGAAAACCAGAAACTTCAGCCTCTGGAACAAACTGCTTTTGGTAAGGGACAGGTTCTGGCTACCTCTTAAATAAGTGAAGTGAGGCAAGCGACTTCACAGCCATGACTTAAAAAATGAATAATGCACATAATAAGTGATTAATTACACAAAAGATAATAATCTGAAGAGGAAAAAAGACCCCAGCAAAATAGTTGTATGGCTTTTTGAGTATGCCTGTGTGAAGTTCCTCAGGTATGACATTTAAAAAAATCACTGAGCGTGCCACCACAAGATGTCAGCATTGCAGAATGATTATTCCTACCAGAAACAGAAAAGGTTTTTGCATCCTATATTCATTTGGTATTAGATTTAACATTTTTTGTATGACGGCATAACCTGGCCTTATTTTTTCCAACCATTGACATTATAATGTCAATTCAAATTTAGTTGCAAGGGGGAATTTCTTTAACAGCTTTTTAAATTAAAAACTTTTAAAAATGCTTTCACAGCATGAACAGCAGTACTAATGGCAAATAATACCTTGTAGTCATTAATGTGTTGTTTCAGGCTGCATCCAGCCTGGCTAGAAAGCGCTCACTAAAATTGTGCCTGTATACTGAGGTGTGCAGAGGCCATCCAAAGGTCTCTGGTGTTGCATGCTAGGCCTTTTTAAAACCCTCACACTGGCTGGAAAAGGCTGTGCTGGCCTCAGTTCTGTGAAGGAAGTGAGAAGAAAGTGTGAAGATATTTTGAGCTTCTATTTAGAAGAGAAGGATATTTGGGGTAGCAAATCTTTTTAAAGGTCCAGCAACATAAGCCAAATCACCAGCAAGAGAATAATTTCTTTTTTTTCTCCACTTCCTTTTATAAGAATAAAAGATCTGAGCAGCAGTTTTTGTTTGTTTCTGTATTTCTTTCAAATCAACTAACCAGCCTCATTTTTCTTCCCCATTGAAATTCACGTCCTGTTTTGCTAGGATGCTCTGTACTTTTCGCTTCTACCATTCTGTCCTCTGAAACATTTCCTGTTGCACACAACAGCTTTTCCCTCTCCTGCTGTTACGGCTGTCACCAGCTCTTCCACTATGCCAGCAGCAAGTGACAGGCTTAGCAAGGGACCGTGTCCTGAGAAGGGGAGATGAGTGGGAGGGTGCAATGAGCCAGGAGGGGCTGTGTGAGTTCAAAGCATCCAGAAAACTGTTCTGCTGTGCTTCCCTACCCATTCATGTGAGCTTCTGTCCATTCTGCTCTTGACGATGGGAAGGTGACCTCTTTAACCATCTGAAGATATTGCTGTAAGATGAGTTTGGCCAATCTTTAGAGGCTATCTTGTATTTCCAGGTTCAACTCTGCTACCTTTACAGACCAATACAAGGAAAACAGAGTTCACTTCTGGACCTTCTAGTCCCTTGGAAGGACCACTGGACAGTGCCATGCTGAGATGCAGAAGGAGGCAGATGTGTTCAGTACAACCTGTTTGCTGTAACTCAGTCAGAGATCTCTGCTTTCAGCACTGATGTTGGCATGGGGGGAAGTAGTGCTTCATCTGCCTTTCTGTAGTGCACAGGTTGTGGCACAGGGCTCCCCTCTGTCATTCTGTCCAACCGTGTGATGATTCTGTGATGTCTCCAATAGTAATATGGAGAACAATTGGCATGAATTTGCATAAACTTGATGCTTCTAACTTTAAGTTGTGGATTAGATGGCAACCACAAAACTTCCTTTTACAATGATAAATGAAAACTTAGGAATAGATAAAATTTCTTGCACGTCTCAAAACCCATCCATAATAGTTTATTAGAAACCATCTGGTTTCATTAATGTTTTATCAAAAACCATCTGGCTGCTATATTGTTCAAGCTATTTAGTAGTAAAACTTCCTCATAAATTAGCCAAAACGAGTGGCTATCAACTATTGTGTAGGAGCCCCAAACAACTTTCATGTAGGTCCTATATAAAGTTATTTTAAAAGTATTAGACTACATTAAACTTCAACATTAAACTTCAAAAGTCTAGAAAATCAATCAGTAATAAATTACAAAATTTAGATTACTCCTCATGCTTCTTATTTTTTTTCTTTTTTCTACATGTTTAATTCTTGGCCAGTTGGAACAGGAGCTACAATGTCAAAATGACAAACTGTATTTAAAAGAAAAATATTAAGAATTTGTTTTTCAATTAAACATTGCAGAGGATACCTGTCACCATGCCTCCATAAACTGAAGCCCTTCATCTTTGTACCTCTGCACATGTATGCTTTTCAGACTGTAAGCATTCTGTCAGGGTTTCTGGCACTGCTCTGAAATCTGACTGTACAACAGCACTTGGGACCATTCAGAGTTGTAAAGTGCCTACTGCTATGGGCAGCTAGGTAACTGATTGTAAATGCTTACGTAATATACATTGTTTTAATAAATTGTACTTCCACTCACAATTATTTTACTGTTACATTTTCACCTTAGTAAAAAATGTCACCCTAATATTAGGGCAGTTCCTAGTGATTTTGCTGTTTATAGACAACCTTAAAATTACTGTGAATGGAAGAACTAAGGAAAGCATATCTAAAGAACACATAGAAGATTTAGGGCAAAATTGACAAGGCAACAGGAGTTAAAAGATCCCTGGGAAAGAGCCCATGGCTGAAGCTGCCTAGAGAGGAAAGCTGGCTGTAAGTTTCCTTTGATCAGCTATCCAGATTTGTTCTGTTTCATGCAATTCCTTTTGCATCCTCTGAATGCGTATGCACAAGTATCCTCAAAAAACCTCACTATCCGCCTGTGGGAGCAAATGATTTGGGCAGAAGTTTCTGAAGAATGGGCAGTATGTGATTGCAGTCCCTCATGGGGCAGCCAGCTGGATGATGTTCGTGTTGCACTGCTGCAGAACTGAAGCATGGCCATAGTGAAACCTTGCAAAATGTTCAGAAGCTAACATTAATATTTCACTGAGGAACACTAGACGTGTGTTGTCACGTACAACATTTGTAGCAATAGCTTTATTGTGATTTAAAACAAATTTTCTCTCTCCCTGTTGGTTTTTGTGCCTCCTTTGTTTTCTTTTGTAGTTTTTTTGCAACTCCATAATCCCCTTATCATTACCTGTTGTCAGCTCAGTCTCTCTTGCAGGAGCAACAGCAGAAATTCCTGTTCCAGGACAATCTGAAAGGGGTTTCTCAGCAACAACAACAACAAAATCAGTTTATCTGCCCATAAAGATAAAAATTTTAGAGAGATAGAGAATTTTGTTTAGCAATCTTTGAAGCAAGCCATGACCCATAAAAGTGGCAGATGCATTGAGGAGAAGACCACAAACAGCAAAGAAGTCAGTGGCTAAAGAGGGTCCTGAGGAGTGGAGAGGCTGCATTGCTCCTAGAAGTGAGTCAAGATTCCTGCAGCTTCCCAAGGGCTCTGCAGCAGGAGCTGTCTGTATCTTCTGCTGTAATAACACACACCACAAAGGAGGACAGAAGTTAAAACCCCATCCCATTTCCCACATGGGTGACAATTTTGCCCCATTGGGTACCAAAAGGAAGGCCTCATGTTTCTTCTTAAAGCCACTTCATTTTTCAGTTTGCTATCACTCCATTTCATTATGTGAAGTGTTTGCTTTTCAATGTCGTACAGGCAGTGGGATAAGAACATACCTAGGTTGATCCCACGAAAGGGAACAGGATGAAAAAGGAACATAGTTCTTTTTGAAACCAGGAGCAAGGGCTTAGCAAGCAGCGAAAAAATGTGTGGGCTTGTAATTGCATGAGAGTTCTTATTATATTATGCAACAGTGTTGCCCAAAAGGACAGCAGGTACAATAAAGAGGGTCAAAACAGATTGGTGGATGTAAAAGCAGTGTGTCCCAGTCTGGGCTTTTCAGCACAAGAGACACATGGAGCTCCTGGAGCAGGTCCAGCAGAAGGCCACAAGGATCATTAAGGAACTGGAGCATCTCTCTTATGAGGAAAGGCTGAGGGAGCTGGGATTGTTCAGCCTCGAGAAGTGATGACTGAGAGGGACCCTGACGAATGTCTGCCAGTATCTGAAGGGAGGGTGCCAAGAGGATGGACCCAGGCTGTTCTCAGTGCCCAGCAACAGGACAAGAGGCAATGGGCAGAAACTGCTGCTCAGGAAATTCTACCTGAACATGAGGAAGAACTTCTTTACTGTGAGAGTGACCCCACACTGGAACAGGTTGCCCAGAGGGGATGTGGAGTGTCTCTCCTCTCCAGAGACATTCAAGAACTGTCTGGATGCAATCCTGTGCCTTGTGCTCTAGGATGACCCTGTTTGAGCAGGGAGGTTGGACCAGATGACCCACTGTGGTCCCTTCCAACCTGACTGAGTCTGTGAAAATGCTGCAGGTTTGAACAGAGTGGGAACCACTACAGAGCAGTCATGTCCTGCAAATTCGTATTGGTGGTGGCTGGGGACAGAGTCACACAGCTCCAGGTTGTTGACACTATTTGTTATATTGCAGTTCCACATGCAGACCAGGTCTTCACTATGCTGGAAAAAAACCTCATGTATGAAATTATGTGCTGACCTTTTCTCTGACAATTAAAAATGTAATTTATTTGCTTCATCACAGGACTAAAACTGGTGTCCTTGCTGCTTGTACTGCCCTTGTTTATCTGAACAGTGCACTGATTTGGGTGAATGGCATCTGTAACAGGTGATGCCTTGGGTGGATGGCTTTCTTATTGCCAAAGAGACAACTCTCTGCTACTGGGAGATGGGACTGTACTTCTCCTGCAGAACTGGTTGCTGTCAGCTTGAGATGGATCTTACTTGATTCTCCCACAGTTACTGTCCAGCCTCACCAATGCCAACGTACCAGTGTGAGCAATACAGTTTCTAAAAGAGAAGGAAGACCAGCTGTGTCCTGAGAAGATGCATTATCAGGAAAGGAAACAATGAGTAATCAGTACTGGGAAAGCATGAACTGTAGTTACTCCTTTTTCCTAGGACCTCACAATTGCACACTTCAACACTGAGAATAATATTGCAATATGTACTCTTCCCTCTCATTCCTTTCTCCCATCATGTCAAACAACCAATTCATGTTGGTATCAAGACCAGAGCATTCACACGAGCATCAGCTTTAGGAAGCTTTACATCTGGATGAAGTACAATGGAGCTCCTATTAAGGCCTTATATTTTTTCAGTTCCTGATATTCACAAAAGGGGAGAATATTATATCCTAGAGTTCTCTACACTGCATCAGCTTTAACTGAAGCTTGACTTTGTTTCCAAAATGAAAGGGGACATGTTAAGGAAAGGCTAGGCTTATCATCCTTTAGTAACAAGAGAATTCAGAAAAAGTCAAGCTTGCCCTAACTGACCTATTTGCAGTGCTCTCTTTGGCAAAGTCCTTAGTAAAACATTTTCCCCACTAAAGAACTTCATAATTTCATGCGCTATTTTTGAACCTTAGAAGAAAAATTGATTTTTCCATCCAAAAAACTGGTAGAGCTATAGTTGCCTTTACAGGGTTTGCCTCATTGACTGACGTGCAAGTAGCAAACAATGAAGACAGTAGGATGAT
Source organism: Acridotheres tristis (assembly GCA_037013685.1). NCBI lineage: Eukaryota > Metazoa > Chordata > Aves > Passeriformes > Sturnidae > Acridotheres > Acridotheres tristis. The sequence continues at coordinate 31,494,639 of CM072886.1, forward strand.
CTCTCGACTTCATCTTCAGCCTTCAGTCAATTGCTGAAATGATAACAAACCTAGTAATAAACAAAACTGTAAATCTCTTCCAGCTATTAGACAGGTTCTCATCTATTGATAAATCTACATAATCTTCCTTACCTTAGGCAGCAATCTAGGCATTGCAGACATATCCTCATAAAAATCTAAGGAAGAGAGGATTTTTCAAGGTGTGTACTGCAGTAATTCAAAGCTGCCTTACTAAAACATTTCTTTTTTTTTTAAACACAAGTGAAAAGTAAGGAGTTTGTAATTTTGGAAATCAATTTTTATCAAGAAATTTTAATAAAGACAGTGTTCACTAAGCAAAAAAAAAAAAGTACTTTTCAATTCCAACAGCTGGTTTTACTAGAATAGCAATATCAGGGCACAAAATCCACAAGGAGAAATAGTAGCCTAATATTTAGAGGAAGGCAGTAGTTCCTGGAGTCTGTGAAATTAGTCAGAAACATCAGCGAATGTTCATACACAACATCTTGTGTTCCAGGAATTTATTACTGTTTCAAGAGCCTGTAAAAACTTATATCAGTGAACCCACAGAGACAAATTCTCAGTTAACTTAAGCCTCCATTACACTCAGCTCAGTACAGCAATGTTGATTTACCTCAAATGAGAGTTTGCACAAAGTAATTTCAAATATTTCCCTTGGTACCGAGTAAGCAAAGATACAAATTCATAGGTATACATCAGAATTTGGTATCTGGCCAGCTTTTAACCACATTTAAAAATAGAGAGTAACTCTACAAATCCTTAAGCATAAAACAGAGAGGTCTAAATTAAAAATCAACAAACCAAGCACAGAGAGCAACATTTGCAACATGAAAGAAATATAACAGAGGCATAAAAAAACAACAACAAAAAAGCCAAGATGTGTTGGTTACTATGTAGAGCAAGCTTGCTCAGCTGTCAGTGTTTTTCCTCACCCTATGAAGGTTTGAATCATTCTGCAATAAGCAAAATTACTTTAAAATAGAGTACTGTAAATGAACAAACAACTGAGCTTAAACAGAAACTGGATGCAAGGTCTACACAAGCCAAGTTTACCTTGCACTTCTGTAAGGGAAACAGCCTGATTTGTCTGGGTAGCACTGGCCACACTGTGGGCACTTGGCATGGTATTAGCTTGAGGAGCAGTCATGAGAAATTCACTTCATATCCATTCTCTGTAAGAGAAATTCCTGCTGCCCTGGGTGCTTGTGAGTGGTGCACCAACAATGAGCATCCCTTGCAGTCTTCCTCTCCCTTTTATAATTATGGAAAAAAAATATTACTGCTTCTGTAAATCAGAACTTTCCCAGCAAGTTGAACTAAATGCTAGTTACTTCAGATCCCAATTAAACCATATCAGACCTCTATGAAATAAATCTGCAATGAAGTAATTCCCCTAACACGATGAGAAAGTTCCAAAGTTCTTAACCCAATAGAACCAAAATGGCTGGATTTCAAAAAACCAGGAGCTGCTTCTTGTCCGCTATAAAGACTGTTTTTCTTTCGGCATCTATCCTGATTCTGCCATGTACAACAGTTGAGGATATTTTGCATGGTAACAAATTTATAGATCCAGTTTTCCCAGCTCTTCCTGAAAACTCCATTGTCCCTCCCACCTAATCCTTGTAGACATCGAGGCTGTAAAGTGCTGCAGAACTGCAGTCAGGAATTTCACATTGGTCAGGAGTTACGCTCTCTCTACTCCCATGTTTTTCAAGATCCTAGTCCATCCATATTGCATCTTAGACACATATGGTGGCACTGTGAGACATAGTTGAGATCTGATTGGCAGAGCTGTCCTGAATCGTCATCTCTAAGGGAAAAACCACCACACTGATATAATTTCTTTCCAGTTATTTATTTTATCCAGTAAATACCATGTTTCCTTGTTTTTAAAAGTTGTTTTACGGAGAACATTTAGTTTGTGGTTTCTATGCTCATACTAAAGCATAGTATTTATGCTGCACATCTGTCTGCTAAAAACTGCTTTTAAGAATAAACTTCCAGCTGTAAATGGATTCCATCAGCTTACCCCTTTTCCTGCCCCAGTGCCTGGCACAATAGCCATGAAGCAGAGCTGTGCAGAGAAGTACAACTGGAACATTGCACAACTATCAGACAGATTGTAAGAGTGATAAATAAGGGTTCTAGCAGATGGAAGCTCTTTCCTGCTTGCCATTTTGCAAAGTGTAAAAAGCACAGATCACTACAGCAGTGAGATTCGTTTCAGCTGCCACTAACAACCTTTGAAGAAAGATGCTTACAACCCCAGGAAAAAGTCAGGGTGCTCCATGACCTTTTGCAAGTATGATTTATTAACATCTAACTGAATTGGTTACAGAGATAAAAATAATAAATCAAGTTGTGCATCAAGGTACTCCAGTGTTATTACAAATTTTTGGATTGAAGCAAAAAACAGGAATGGTCCTGACTACAGAGAAACTCAAATGTCTGAAAGTCAGTGATAATTCTGATACATAAGATATTGTTCCTCATTCTGAAATCACTAATGCCCTATCAAAACAAACAACAAATTCAGCATTTAGCAGCTTTGTTTATGTCATACCTCGTACATGTGGGATGTTTTTCCAATACTGGAACTAGTGAAATACTATTAACACAATTACTTTCAGATTCTCAGGCATGCCAGCCATCTCCAGTGTGTAGAGCTGATGGACATCATCACCTCATGGGGATCAACATCTCAAACATTCTCATAAGCTTTAATACAGTTTTGTTTTACGCATTAAAAACACCAAACCCACAACTAATATTTTAAAAAATGAACAATTTAAAATAATTCTTTAGCATATGGCAACTACTTATGTGAAAAATTTCTCTTATTGCTTTCAAAAAGCTGCAGCAAGAACCGTATTTAAGAACTAAGCAGTACAGTAATACATTTGGTGGTAAGCTACAGCATTTACTAAGTTTCAAAAGGTAAGCCAGATAATGTGCAGTTTCTTATGAGTCCACAGCTGCTGGAGTAAGTTGCACACACCAGTAGCTAGGAAATAGAAAGGATGAGTTAGTGAACACTGTGAATTTTATTTATTGTAGGCATAATTCATGAATGAAAACACACTCAATCAAAAACGCTTTTCATTTTAATGTCAGTCCTTTGAATAGCACCATCTGATTCTAGCCCTTGCAAGATGTATTCAGTTATGTGGACAGGTTGGATGTCATCCTTCTCTCTGTTAAAATGCACCATGGGTCAAGTTTTGCACTCCTCTTCAGCTTGCCCCCTCTGCATGAGTTGTACCCAAAAAAGAGGCCATACTGAACAAAGCAGGATGTGCTGAGAGTTTCCTGCTCTGCCCAGCTGGTCATTTGGAGAAACAACACAAGAGATTTACACAAAAGCAGATGCAAGGACATTAGTAATTAGGATCTGCTGAGCAGAAATATCTGAATATTTCCATAGCACACTACCCTTAACAGGTCTGACTCCAGAGTGTAAGAAAGTCTTATTCACAGTCAAGGAAAGATACAGAAGGAATTTATGGGGAAGAGAATTTAACTACAGCCTCTAGGTATGATTTATCATTTGTTAGAATGGACTATTCTCCTATTTGTCAGGTTTTCTTAATGAGGAGAAAAAATGAGACACTGAATAAGGGACCACATAGAAAACCTGAACAGGACTGTAAACAGCTGAGGGAAAGTGGGGGGCATGGAAAGGGGTGAGGTCTTTGTTAGGTTGTGTTTTCTGGGGGGTTGTTTGTTTTGAGACCAGCACTGGACCGTTGTGCAATGTGAAAGCTGTCCTTGGTTGGGCCCTAGTTCTGGTCCCATGAATTGGTGTTCTTACTGTATAGTGATGTGGATTCAACACTAAGCTACTAGGTAATAAGGTGACTGTGTTTGCAACTATTATGTCCTTCAGATTTTAAAAGAAAGCAGCAATCCTGTTTCCAGTCCTTCAAAGAAAACTGGTTGGTGGAAGAACATATTTCCAGGATGTTTCCTTATCAAAATTGGGGCTGGTTTTGGTCTTTCTTCCAGGCATGTAACTTTCCAAGCTCTGCATAAAGAACCGAAGTACAGACTGCTAGATCTCTATTTCAAAAACAATCTAAAAGAAGTAGTTCAGTGCTAGCAAACTATCACATCAAGCATATCTCAGAGAACAGAGATCCAGAAAGGAATGCAGTGATTAATAGTGCATTCTAGTTCTGCTTGGTCTAAAGGGACCCAGAGTTGCCTCCTGAACAAGTGACGCTGTTTTGTAATCCCAAATCTACAAATTTACACAAAATCAGAAACTAAGCATCAAGCCTGCAAATCTGAAAGTAGAGCTGTAGGTTTCTGTTCCTATGTACAATACTTCCCTGGATATTTTCTTCTTTCTATGCTTTACAACTTGAAAAATGAAGCAGGGTTTCAACATCCAACGGTCTGAGCTGCTCCATCACCTTGATGGAAGTTCATAGTGAGAGTTTTGCTTTATGAAGAGACACACAAAGAAAGACAGAGTTGCACGAGTGCTTCTCAAACTGGCCTCCAAAATCGTATTAAGCAATGTTTATGAAGTCATGAAATAAGAGAGCTATAACAGCAGGCAAGGGTCATCAGGAAATTTTAAGACTGATCTATTGAGTTACACACCTTGGGGATCACAGCTGTGTATGAAAGGAAGCAGTTAAGTTGTCTGATACATTCTGTTTTACAATTCAGGGTAGAAATAGTGGGTAGAAAGTCCCACAGTGTCAGTTATTAAAAATAACAGTTGTCTCAATTATACTGCAGAAAGCTAATATAACTTTTGTACACATTAACACTGCTGAAGTTTTGAGGAAGAAAATTACCAAAATTTCATATTTTACCAAGAATAACTTTATAGAATATATTAAGTTTGTGAATGTTGAATATATTTACATGCAGAAATACACACGACTAACATCAAGACAAATTTCTTCCACTTCTTAATATACAGTTAACAGAAGTTTAACAAGTAAACCCAATTGTCTCATACAAAACAAAGCAGGGAAAACTATACTGCAGGTGGAAGTGTGGGGTCAGAGGATCATTCACAACTGGTTACACTGTGTTTGGAGGTGTATATTATAGAGTTACAAAAGGAGCAATTACTTGTTCATTAATTTTGCTTCATGCATTTAGGAAATGCCCTGGATTATTCTCAGGCATTTTTATGGAGACAATGCTAAAATTCTGGAGCTTACTTTCTTGATACAGAAATTTTGATAAAGAAATTTTTATATAAGGCACTGCTCAGCCCAATGCTTCTTGTCATTAATCCCATGTATTTCAGACAGTTTGGAGTGTTAGAGAAATCAGACTTGGCACTGCCAGTGTGATTTCTCAAAAATCATGACTCAAATTCCCTACATGAGATTTGTTCTATTTAATACCTGCACACGCAGAATATACAAACTCAGCAATCAGATCAGACACAGTAGCTGCCAAATATGACAATGAGCAAGCTTAATGCAGCCTCCACAAATTTTGCTCCTTTTCTTAAAAGCTGTTATTTCCTCTACCCTCTTTTGTTTTTAAATGAACCTTATTTTTAGTATAAATTGTAATTACCACCAGTAAGTATAATTGTAATTATCAGCTCATTTCTGTGCCAGGTTTTGACAGTTAATACAGGGATAAAAGACAGGAAGGGAAGAAGTCATGAAGAGAACCTAATTTTTCTTTAAAAATCTAACAGCCCCCAAAGTTTAAGATTTCCTTTGGAATCAAAGCCCAGATTTTGTCTTCATATAAGTGTGAACTTTGCCTTGTTGCACGCTGCTGGCATGATAGTCAAGTTTTTCAAAGACATATTAATTAGATATAATTATGTTAACTTCTTTGGTAATAAGTTATGGAAACAATTGTGAGGCAGAGATCCTGGGCAAAATGAAAAATGGTGAAAAAGCATTCATCTCCCTCTGAGACAATGAGGCTTCAAGGTAATAGAAAAAGTTCAAATACACATCTAATCTGATACTACAGATTTTGTTTAAAATTTAAAACCTTCATAGTATTTCCTTCATGTTACATATAATACACGGATCCATTTTTAATAGACTTTCTCTAGAACAATGCAGCACACTTGCAGTAAAGTGCAAACTTTTCTAAGCTATTAGTCTGTCCTCCTAGAAGTCTACTTTATCCATGCCATGTCCAGTTGTTCCAGTCATAAGCCAATTTAACATGCCAGCATTTGGGTTTGTTTTGTATCTTTACAGCATGTAAAGAAAAGAAAAGGACGTGGTGACAGGATGCAGATCTATCATGTGGAAAACTGCATTGCTGCCAGAGAGCTGCAAACACACAGAGCAGATTTGAAGAATCGTGAATCAGGCTTGGGTTGCAGATATGTGGGAATGCAAATTACTCTGTTAATGACTATGGCATTGTTATTTGATAGAAGAAAAACCCCAAAATACTGCCCATCTCTATAATCTTCATTCAAAAATGAGGCTTCTGCTACATTTGTTTCCTGCTAAATTTCTGACCTATGGTTTAGTAGCTTCACAAATCCAACCATACATATAAAATTACAGGAAAGGGATGCAATTGATTTAGTGCAAGACATTTAAATATTTATCTGAACTTAAACAGACAGAGGAAGATCAAAGACTCCATACACTTCTCCATAAGGCAGATGGTAATTTTTTAAATATAAGATCTTAAATATGTTATTTCTTAAGAGGTAGAAAATATCAAAATACTAGGAAAAAATTTCTAGCTTAAAACAATCAGTTTGCTAACTTTTTAAAAAGTCTTACTGCTGCAACTTTTGAGTGAATAAAAACAAATGAAGCTATGGAAGCACAGGATTTCGTGCTCTGTATAAGATTTCACTTACTGGAAAAAGAGAGCTTCTTCATCTAGTTAGTGCTCAAGCAGTATATACAAATGATCTCCTCCTCTTGCCCTATTGGGGGCTATAAATTTGAAGTGAAAATTTTTCCCAGTGGAAAATTTTGGCGATTCCTGACTTTCTAGCACTGCGTTTAACCGGGTACAGTTTATGTATAAGGCAGTAGAACCACCAATGCTCAGAACTACCTCTTGCATAAAGCTAAGAAGAAAGTTAATAAAAACAAAAGCTTACTTAAATCTTTCCTACAGACAGCAAAAGATCATAGTCAGATTCCAGCACCAGCTGATAATCTGTTTTAGCAATTTATACCAGCCCAGAGACAGCTAAACTACTCATTGCACTGTGGAAGCCTACCTAGAGTTTGAGTTTCTAAGGCTTGCACTCTGACTCCTCAGCACAGCTAGGAGATGCTGATGCTACTGTCTCCAATGCAACTCAGTAAGGCATAATTTAACTCAGAACTGATGTTATTACACATTGAAAAAGTAGTGCAAAAGCTCCTCTCTTTTCCATCTATTAACATTCAGTACTATTTATTACATATTTTATAAAAAGAAGTTAGGATATTTATACATTCAAACAATCACTGCAATAGTTGCATAAAGGAAACAAGTGAATGATCAGATTCTAAATTAAGCCCAGTTCTGGAGATATGCACATTTGCACATATGCACACACCACACATTCTGTGTGAGTGTGTATATATATATGTGTGTATATATAGATATAGATATATAGTTATATTTTATATATATGTCTTTTAAATCAGATCCAAAAATACAGCACAGAATGTCTTCACTTAGCTCCTCTTTCACCAGAGGACAGGATTGTCCAGTTTGGAAAAACCAGGTTCTTTTCTAAGGTCCATGTAGGTTCCATTGCTCACCCAGGAGTCATCACTGGATTTCCTATCAAAGATTAAACAAATGTAAGTTTATATTTTCCATCCACATGCTGTGTAATGCAGTGTAGCACCATGCCCAGATACCAAATCCAGCCCATGAACCAGGAGCAGTGCAGCTCATTGCAGCCTACAAACAAGGCAGTACAGCTTGGAGAGCTGAGCTGTTCCTGCCCTGGGCCGTGGAGAGGCAATCTAATATTCACCAGACAACATCACTATTGAAGAGCCAAATGCATTAACACATATCTCCTCTAATACTTTTGCTATATAATAATTAAATTATTTTTTCTGTCATTTAAATCTACAGGATAAATCTCAGCTTTCAAATCCTCATTGTAAGGATTCAAATCCTCATTCTTATTCACAATTCTCATTGTGAATATACAATCACAAAGTATTAGACTTTGCTTCTATCCTGCTTCCCTTTAGTAGGTGTGATTGGCATGTGATGAGTTAGCTCACCAGCCAGAGATGTAGTAGTCTAAAGCATTCCCAGTTGCACCTATTTAAAACATTCCTGTGTTCCTCAGTACAATATAGATATAGATCCAGAAAAAACAGGATTCCAGATGTGCTTATAGGCCCATACAACATTCATTTTAGTCCCAAGTCTTTCACTGCAGGAGAACAGAGAAGCTGGAGGGCAAAAGACCAACCACATCCTTACTAGCATTCCTCTTTTGATGCCTAGACTCTCCTGTTTAACTGATTTACAACTGGAAGAGATAAAGTGCCTTCAGAACAATAATTCTCTCCACATAAAATAGGGAAAACACGTTCAAAAATAGCCTTGGAAGCAAAAGGCTCCAAAAAACACTGCACACTTCCACACCAAGCAATCCCACTGAATTCAGCAGAACTTCAGCAGAGGCAATTGAGCTAAATCCAGCTACTTCAGTTTGTTTCAAAGAATCAAAGATGCTACATTCACTCAGGCAAATTCAAATGTAGACTAAATATCAATTGCTATCAAGGCAAAAAGAAAAATAATTCAGGAATGCACTAATAAAAAACTAATAACTAATTCTGAGTTTTAACTAAGTCTGGAGGATTCTACATCACCAAAGAACAAAACCAAAGTATATAGAGGAACGCTGGAATCAACTGGAGCCTGTCACATGGCAATTTAGAATCAGATCTATAACAAGAATTTAAATAAATGATAATATATGCTAATTATTATCTGGTACCTGAAAAATCTAGGCTGATGCTCTAGATTGTTTTCTTCTAGCACCTTCCGTCGTTCTCTCTGTAGCTGCTCAATCCTCTGCTTCTGTATTTCAGCTCCTTCAATATTCCCTTCTTCTAGACACCTGCAGCAGCAGTGATATGAGACAATTCTTCCCAGAAGAATCTAATATTTCCAGTAGGTATTTCACAGTGTTTGAAAGGTAAACAGTTACCTCTGCAGACAACTGCACTGTGAAAAAGCACTTAAGGAAAACGAACTCTTGTAACAAGCTCAGTCACATTAGATCCTTCTACTTGGAAATATGCAAGAGTAAAAATTTCACTGCAGAAAGAAGCTTCAAGTGTCTCAGTTCTTATTCAAATACTGTGTGCTCAACATCCAGTACCTGAAGTACTGAAGTTTTAACATCCTTGGAAAGGCAGTTATCTAAAAGCATCCAAGAAGCAATTTTAGGACACACTTCCATAATGACTAAACCATCTCTCAATAAGTGATCACAAGGTCTGTTTCAGATACACATTAATGTAAAAATAGAAACACTGCAGTTATCCACAGAAAATAGTCTGAGTTCAGGGTAAAGTGAGTGTACAGAAGATTAAGAACTATTTAAGGAAAATATTTCAGAGTTAAAGCTTCTTACCTTTGGTCTGGCCTAAAACGTGTATCAGTGGATGGGAGTAATGACCTAGTTTGTGGGTCCAGTTCATTTAACTCCAGTGCAAATTGTGTGAATCCATACCACTGTTCATAATCTTTAGGCATTGGATCTACAGAAGAGAAGAATACATTCAGAATTCCAATTAAATGCTATTATATTGACAAGCTCCCTCCAGTCATTTGTTTATGTCTCATCCACAGTGTCAGTTCTGGAGGAACAAGAGGCATTTAATAGTGTGACAAAAGAGAACATCCCCCTTGATAATTGCACTGCAACAAGACAGATTTTTGTTCTCTCAGCTGAATCACAGCACAACTGTGATGAAGGCCATGCTATTATCATAATGTTTTTTCAAAACACAGTAGACAAAATCCCACAATCTTGGGAGAAATTCAGATGTCACTGTCATTACAGAATTGAGCTTTGTGGGCTATCCCCCAGTGTTCAACACATGAAATAAACAACACTTTTCTGCACAAGCAGGAGGAGAAGTTCGTTCCTTTTTTTTCCCTTCCTGCTAGAGTCCTCAACACTCACTTCATACCCAAATATGATAATGAGGGAGAATGGACAAAATGCAGGAAGCCATGGGATTACGCTCTCATCTTATTTAAATGATATATTCTTCTGATCTAGCTTTTAAATTCTTGACAAAAATCTAATATTCTACAGAAGAATAACAAGAAATTGGGGCCTAATAAAGAGATGAAAGCTTATACTCAAGAAGATCTCAGTTTGTGTACGAGCCATTCTGATCACTGACTTGCTCTCCATATGCAGTTTGAAGATGAAGTTGTCCCACAGTATAAACTTTCATGCCACTTCCCAAAGAGTCGATGCACAACTTTCCCAGATTTATCCATGACACTGCCTTCAATCTCATGTGCATTTGGATTCCAATACTTTGCCTAGAATTAAAAGGAACAAGGGGAAAGAAGTTGCATAAGAGCTCAAGTGCAGGCCATTTTGCCATGCCAGCAGCAGCAGGCTGTAGAGCAATGAAACCTGTTCATTTAGGTGTGCATTATAATATCGAATACAAACAACTGGTGTTAGTACTATTAAAATACTATCTTCTTAGTATGTTAGCTTCTTAAAATACTTGAGAATGGCATTTATTTTGTTTGCCTTTTTTTTTAGGGGCACTATGAGGTGAAGCACAGCTGACCTTGAATTTTGCCCATAGAAGACAGTTGACCCTGAGTCCTGACTTGATTATCTACATCTCTCCCAAATTTGCAGAAGAGCAAGAAAAGGAACTCGTACATTAATCTCCACTTTAAACAGTTTGCAATATCAAAGGTGTAAGATTTGCAGGCTGTCAGTCTTTAATATTTGAACTTTAAGCATCCAGTGCAGCTCTGAAAATACATTAAAGTACTTTCAAGTAAGTATTTGGGGAAAATGAAAAAATCACTCTAATTCTTCTTAGAAAGCACAAAGTATTCAGGAAAACAAATAAAAAAATTTCAAACTAGCTGAGGAGCATGCCATGCTACATAGGTTACACTGCAGTACTTCCCATGTAACTGTATGGTCTGTTCTATGTCAAGCAGAGCCTTTCTCCATCAATCAGATACAGAAAATGCAGGTTAAGGCAAGTCTCTTAGGATGATTCATAAAACTATTTCTCAGGTTAGAAATTTTGGCATTGCTTTACATTTTCATTGATTTCCTTTACTACGAAGTCATCTATTGCCAAAAACTGAATTTAATTTCAGTTATAAGGACAATTCTTGAAGAAGTCATATGTATTCTGCTTGTACTGAAGCAAAAGCTTTGAATAATACCACAACTTCTTATTTAAACTCCTCTGAGTACCTGCAGAGGGCTAGAAAAGAGCATCAGGACCCTGCATATGCACTGGCCCTACAGCTGCTGAATGAATGCAACCACAGCATGTGCCAGTGGGAGGCATGTAGTAAACCACTGTCAGTAGACACTTGTGCCTACATCTCTCATCAAACCCAGAGTAGGTTTTCCATGATATTCCTTTCCCCATAATTCCTCCATTCCCAGTGGAATCACTCAAGAAAGCTGTTGCTTCTCTTTTTTGTTTAGTGAGTGGCAGTTCCTTCAAAGTTATAGTTTTCAAGAAATCACAGGTAATTACAGCTTGTTAGCAGGAATGCTGAGCTTCAGCAGAGAGCATCCTCCCACTGCTGTGCCTGTTAGAAAAGGCAGTGCCAACATTGCTGTGGTTACCTTTATGAAAGTCAGTTTGCAGTGGCATGTGTCATCATTAAGATTTTTTATGATGATTTCTCCGTAGTGTTCAATCCATCTTTGTCCACTTAAGATGTTATGGATGCAGGATGTCACCTTGTTCCATGCAAAGTGGTCTTTAAAACTGTAAGGAAAAATACAAGAAAAGTCTCATGCCACGTTCAAGTGAGCTCAAACTTCAGGAAAAAAATTTACAGAGAACTTGATTAGAGAAACCAAATAAACTATTTTTTTTACTAGAATGCTTCATCATCTTGTTCCAGCTCTTCTCAAAAACAAACCCAATGACAACAATCCCACCTCCCAGAATATCCTTTTCACTTCTGCTATATGCTTGGATCTTGAATTCAGTTTTCTCTCAATTGTCCTTCTAACCAGTTTCAAGTTTCCACAAGTAATCATTCTAGTATCTTCTACAGTCTGAGATGCCCATTCCAAGCTTGTAACATAGTGACAATGGAAAACACAAAACCATGGGCCACCAGAATGATCAGAACATGTACTGAGAGGAATAAGCTTGGCTCAAGCTCTCAAGGCTGAGCCTAATATGTGTGCTTTAAGCAAGAGCAAAAGTTCTCACCAGGCAGTTCAAGATGCAGTTGCACACTGGGAAACAGCAGACAGAGAGAGAGAAACAAATACCAAGAGGGAATACAACATTTTACCTTTTATGAAAGAAGTAGATGCTCTTATAAAAAAGCTTTATAAAGCATCAAGGAAAGGAAAGTCTCATGAAGACATATATTCTACAATTTGTTCTGGGTGAGGATGGCCAACTCACTACTGGCAAGGTAAAATATCAACTTGCAAAGCACCAGTTTCCCCACAGCAAAGGTCTCATATACATCCTGTGACCTTATTAGAATGTTTCCCTACCTCCCCCTAATCACTTGCTTTCACTTGTGCTTTGTAAAGGCACACACCAGAACAGTTTGTACAGACTAGCAGATATGCAGCCAATTTATCTCACAGTAACTTGTTTTTCTGCCCTTACCTATGCACAGCACGTTATCATAAATGCTAAAAAAATGTATCTGTTTAAAAATCAAACTTAATACTAATGCTTATTTTTTTCCCTATAGCCTTGGCACCATTTTTGATACAATTCTGTATCAAATACACAAGGATACAAACCAGCACATGGAGATCACATATGATTCAGGTTGCTTCCCAGTTCATTAGCCCATCGTAGGCCCTAATATATTAATTATCTTGGCTCTGAGCACTCATTCACATCCTAGAAACCTTTCATTCCAAAGCTTAAGGCAGGTGCTATATAACAGGGTTTATACATTACCTTTTGGATACTATCGTACTAGACTACAATTTTATCCACTTAAAAGAAAAAGGCATGCTTGATTTGATGAGCGCTAGGTTTTTGAATTCTTTTTTTTGGTTTTTTTTTCAGATGGCAGATTAATTAATTTTGTACTCTCTCACTGGAAAACAGATTTAATTGGAACAATACTCAACCTTTAGACCTCTGGTTCTGCAAACATGATGGATATAGGCCAAATTTTAAGGGATTTTAATTGCTCATCAATAATGGGCGCTCTGACAAGCCAGCATTGAAACACTGCAGATTTTTATTTAAAAATACAAAAGGAAACAAACCAACCATACTCAACACTTCACTACAGTGGCTGCTTCCTTGGATAATAAACGCCAGATATGTAACTGGTTCTACTTCTCACTTACAGTAATTATTTCTGCAGCAATGATGGTTGTTTGCCTTGCCTACAGCCTAGAACACCCCATGCTGTCTGGGTCTCTACAAATTTACTTAAAAAAGACAGGAACACCACCACCTCTTCCCCCAAACCCATACTCAAGCAAAAGAGTTCACAGCTTCCTTTACCCTACAGTTTTTCCCTGTGAGTTTAAAATGCATTGAGGTTGAAATTCAACTGAAGTATGAAAACACCAGTTTTTCTTTTTTTCAAGGTATACAGGATCGATGGGGTTTTTTTGATTGTTTGTTTTTCATAACCTTTGAAAGAGTCAGTGCTTCCAATTTATGCTTCTGGTTTTGGTTTGGTGGGGTCTCTCTTCCTCCCCTTTTCTCTTTAAATTAAATCATAGGCACCAGTCCTTCCAAAGGGCAGAGCAGAGCTCACTGTCCTCTGAATGAGTGTGGCTCCAGTGTGTGCAAGCATCTGTGCCTGTGCATGAGCAGCAGAGCCCAAGGGCAGCACTTACGCTGGAAGAGTTACGTGTGTTGTGCCAACTGGAACGATCTCCATGGACTTTCCCCAGAATTTGTTTTTCCATCTGACATCTGGAACAAGAAGTAAAAAAAGACAGGTTTAGTCACAGGTAGGTGAATCAGACTGTTTCTGGGCTCTACTTTATCTTCAAGAAATTCAAAATAACAAAGTGCAACAGAAGCGTTCAAAGAATGTTGTGATACCTTCAAATACTGGTTGGTGGGCTTGTTGTTGCTGTTTGCTTTGTTTGATTTTCATCACAATATTTGTTACTTAAATAGCAAAGTTGCAGATGTTTAACAGTCCTCTCAAAAACTTTTTCAAAAGAAAAATTTGAATAAGCTATAAGCAGCCTATATTTGTTTGCAATTCAGTTGCTAGTGAATGAATGCAGAGATTTTCAAAACAAAAGAATTTCAAATACAAAAATATAACAAGAACATCTACAGTCAAGTGACTAAAGAAGGTTTCAGAGGACACAAAATGGCAGAGGGTTTTAGTCCAACTCCCTCTCTAGATTTAGCTGCTCTTCTGAAATTTTGTTTGAATCATAGAAAGACGTGTCCGAGTCTCATGCCATTTCATCAAAAATATAAAAAAGATGCAAAAACTCAATGCAAGCTTAGCCAAATTTATTGAGCAAAAGCACCTGGAAGAGAAAGAAACAGAGAAGCACGGCAAAAAGGGTGTGCAGTTAAATTGGGCTAGATAATCAGGCAGTAACTTTCATAGTAACTTCAGAGCTCAGGAGAATTGCACCCCTTCCTGTTTTAGACTCTAGGAACTCCATTCCCTGCCCAACCTGAAAAAGAGGGGAAAATTCAACTCTGGTCTCAAAAAGATGGTTGTTCTAACAGAAGGAAAACAAAATACCATTTCCTGTGCAATTCTGGGGGGAAACTCTTACACAGGTTGTGAGATGGATGCTCAAACCACAGCTAAGAGATTACTCAGGCACCTCCTGAGTACGTCTATGCAGGTGAGGAGTGAGCCACGCTGAGCTGCCTATCATTGCAAAGACTAGAACGGGATATAGGGGAGAATTCTGCACACAAAAAAGTTACTTTTCTTTCAAGTGAGAAAAGGACCTTTTGGTCTTTTTGGTTTTGAAGGCTGGTGCTGGGTCAGCATCTTCAGTGACAGTGATTCTGTTGTGATTCCTACACTGCACAACAAGTGCTCCACAGCTACTTCCAGTATGATGTTGTGAGGCAAATTCTGTCCTGGCTTTATCTCTTCTGCAGTGGGATGGAAGATAAAGGGCAAAGGTACACACCTACTGAGTTTAACTGCATTTTAGGTTAAAATGCATTACCAGATTATGCCAAGTTATATGCTCTCATAAACGGCAAAGCTGTCCCACAGAGATCAGCATGTGGGAAACATCTTGGGAGACAGTGTGCAACTTGATCATGCAATAATTTTAGGACAGAAGAGAAAAAGAAAGTGTTATTTCAAAGCTATGCTCACACTAATTCAGGCACAGTTGCTGTAATAGCTGAAACTTCCTTCATTTCCAGTGCTCATGTGTTGACACTCCTCTGCAAAAGCAGGGCCAGCTTCATAAATCATGGAAAGCTATTTCCAAACTATGGGTCCTGTCAGAGCCTAGTCTTCCAGTTCTAGATAGGAGGAGATTTCTGGGTGATGGAACACACTAACCGAGGTCAGCGTCTGGTGGGATGACAGCACTACTCTGGCAATGTTTTTGTCTCCTTTTCAGCTGAGAAGGTGACACAATAAGTGAAAGGGTCTTTGCACACAGAAAGAACTGCCTTTATTATTAAATTGCTGTTAATCTTTCCACATAAGTTAATATAGCCTCATTACAAGAGCCTTTACAATGGAAAAAAATAATTGTCTAGTCCTCCCATAAGCTCAGCTAGCCATATTTAAATATAGAGCAAACAAAAGCCCCCAAGCCCTGCTGCATCTTGATTGAATGTCCTGTGCTCATGAAGACCAAATCTCAGACTCTCACATTAATCAGATTCTCAGCTCTCATTAGAAGAGCTTCATTCTCTAAAGGAAATGTTAAAATATTTGAGTCATAACAGTTATCAAGATCTGTTAAACAAATCACTAATCTATTTTTATTAAGACAGACTGCTATCTAGTCTTATTTTTACAGTATTCAAGTTACTGTATATAAAATGAATATATTTTTGGTCATCTTAGCTTTTGAGCTATGAACAAAAGGATTCTTGTGTCCCTGTATTTGTTTACAAAGCAAAGAATTATAGAGAATAATAAAACCCAGACTAATGGGTTCCAATATGTGTTCAGTATGGCTCCATCTGTAATAACTCTAATCAAGTCAGCAGAGTCAATCAGAAAAAAACAAATTACAATATGGCTACATTGTGATTTGACAAATCCCTGAGTGAGGGATTTTAAGTGAGTTAAAAGGCATGGTCATGTTTTGTGTACACTCCAGAATTATCTAACCACACAGTACCTAACAGGTACTGTTACTGGCTGACACCTTCACAGCATTACACAGCAAACAGAGCTCCAACACACATCTTTTGAAAACAAAAATTAGTAGTCAAATAGCACAAAATCTTACATACTGTGATAATGCCAGAAGAGAAAGAGAAGGTAAATGTATTTATCCTTGCTGTTACGCTCATTTTTGAAAATTGTTTTCAGAACAGGTTTACAAGGTTTGCCAAGTTTCAGGATTTAACTTGTAGTTTTTTCATGCTGTTTTGGAGCTGGTTTGCTTTATAAATAGCTTGATGTACAATTCTTCTTTACTAAAGAACAACACCCGCCCCCAAAACCTCAAACAAATCTAATTTTAAAGAAGAACAGATATTTGTACCTGAAAATAATAATCAATTAATGTTACATGAAAAAAATCCAAACAAAGCAAAATATCTTGAGAATTTTTATAATAGCAGAAGATCCAAGTAAGAAGCATGCAAGTTAGTATAGGCTAACATTTCACAAAACCATTCTTATACAAATTTAAGCAAAGAATTTCAACTTTTCCTAATTTCTGTATATTTTGTGTTAGCCATACAATGAAAACATTATGAACACTGTAAAAGTAAACAATAGACTGAAAAGTTACCTTGCCAAAAAGCAAAATTCACAGATTCAGCGTGGCATGCAGAAATAGGTGGGTGGTGACTGACCTAATAGCAAAGACATGAAAGGAGAGGAGGGGAAAAAGATTAACATATGAACACTTGAACAGTCATTTTGGTTTGGCTTCCTTTTTTTTTTCTTCTTCATTCCCATCGGACATTTACAATTTGAACATTAGTTTTCCCTTTGCAGTTATGTCCTGAAGGGGGAGGCAGTGAGATTAAGAAAGGTTCTCAGACCTAAGAAACCTTGAAAGAAATGGGAAATGCTTATTTTAAAAGGCCAGAGATCTTGTTTGAGTGAAAATCTACCTACACTTTGTGCATTGTGTCTAAAGTGATAATTAGATTTACCCTTAGGACCTCTTAACAGGTTAAAAAAACCACACTTTGAGTGCAGAGACAAAAATTTTCAAAAAACCAAAAACACAACAAAGGGCCAAAAGCTTCTGTACAGTAAATAACCACAAAACCCTGAGTATGAGGGAGGAGATAGTGATCAGCATCTCTAAGTGGGCCAGGGGTGAAGAAATCAAGCCAGGAAATTCCATCCAGCAATCCCTACTACTGCAGCAGTGACACCCCAGGTGTTTCTGGTGTGAAACTCTAACCACATGCACTGCATTTCATCAGCAATAGCACTGCATGAACTAGAGCAACCACCCAACTAGCAAAGCCAATAAACAATTCAGACTATTAAAATGCAACAATAAATACAAAAAGGACAACGTGAAAGCAGCCACTCCTCCTCAATTTGAATTCTCCCTTCTGAGTGAACACAACTAAAAACTGACAAGGACCAGCTCTTAAGATGTGTAACACCTTCTCTTCCTTGGGCACCTTTATTTTCAAGTCAAATTGCTATTTTTCACTATGAACTTAATTTCTTAATCATCCACATGGCTCAAATCAACTTTTACTTTTTTTTATTACTCATTTCACAAATCTCTTACGGAGCATTTTTTTTCCACAGTCATCCAGTTATTTATTGAGCATCCTCTAGTTGGTAAAAAAAAAAAAAAAAAAAAAAAAAAAAGATAAAAGTAATAATTAGTCTCAGCTATGGCCTAATCCAGCAAGAGCAACACTCTCTCTCTTACATACTGTACCCAGATTAACCCCAGATGTCACTATAATACATGGGTTAAACTTAGCTCTCACTTAAACTGTTGTAATTCCAGACTAAGGTCATGGTGCTAACATGGGTTATTCTAAACTCACTCTAGTGATAAAACCATCTTTGGTTTTTTATATCTTCTGTCAGTCTATCCCATGAATTACATTCTGCCTGCACTAACAATGTATCTGCAGTAAGCATCAAAATGTTTGTGCAAGCAATAAGCCACTGCTCCTGATGTAAAGAGAAATATTTAATGCTTGCAAGCTGCATTAAATTTCTTTCCTCCTATACTGCCCTCTGTTCCAAATATTTCTCCACCCCATATCCTTACAGTAACTTTACCACTCTATAAACTCACATCACTTATTTCTCGTGTTAGAACTACAGTTGTTAATAGCACAAGCCCACTCATGTAGTAAAATTCTTCTTTAGAAGAACAAGCCTTCGTACTGGTTTACCCAATATTCAAGTGAAAATATCTTCCTTTAATTCAGTATAACATTAAACTCAGTACTAACCTTTATTCACCACTTTGGCACTCAAATATGATGCTGTGCTGGTACTTGCAGTGCTCTATACACATCATCTTAGTACATGAACTTTAAATTTGATTCTTGCTTTGACTGTTGGGTTTTTTCCCCTCCTTATTTTTACCTTTGCCTGTGACATTTCCTGAGACTAAGAAAAGATCACATAACATTCCTTTTTGTCAGTTCTAAAACATAATGTGCAAAATGTTGTACCTTCACAGGTGGTCAAAAGCACTTTTCATTTCCTGAAGGAAGCCTTCTTTCTCTGATCAAATTTCTAGGTTGCACACCTTTGCCCACTTGCACTTTTTGTATTTTTTTTGTTATGTCTAGACAGAATAAGACGTTTTTCAGTCATTCTTACTTTGCTAGGCACCAGGTGTCTAAGTTTTATCTCTTTTTAACAAACACCTAAAGTTTAGCAATTTTGGTAGCTTGACTGGTTTAAATTAAGCATTTTTCATCCATACTTAATAATTACTCTCCTACTGGGGAATTATCTTCATAAACACTCAGACCATGATGTGCTGTGTACATCCTTCACCTACTCAGCTGTGGTAAGAGATTATTTGGAAGGCTCAGCCAACTAAGGACTTGGACAGGAAGCAGAATAGTCATGGTGCCATTGGAAATAATTGTGGTTGATTGACTGACCCAAGGGATACATTTGTTATAAAAGAAGACATTAATCAGCTGAAGATATAGTATTTTTAATGATCACACACAAAAGAAAATGACAAGAATGTAAACTTTTCTTGCAGTTGTGATCAGATTTCAGCATGGGGAATTGCACTCTACTTAACCAAGTTATCTTGTTACTGGAGCAGACAGCCTGCCAGCCTTTGCTCCTCGAGTGTCAGCTGCTGGTTGTGATGTTCCATGCCAGGCTTAGCAGACTTTCCTCAAAAAACAATTCCCTTTGTTTATAATTCAGCCAGGTCCCTTGCTGGGTTTTGCTGAGCTCAGGCAATGCAAAGTAATCTTGTATTTTGCCATTAATTCTAGAGGATTCCAACCACACATTTAGAATTCAGCAGTGTATCGAGTAGCAATTCTAAAGAGTTGCAGCATACAATACCTGCTCTGCAAAGAACTGGAAACCCTTATCTTCACGAATACATTCATAGGTTTCTCCAAGCACAGGATTAAATGGCTTACTTCCAGCTCGGTAGTAACTGGATGCATAGGCAGACACTGCAAAGGCAGCTATGTACACCTGGGAAGTACATATTTGGGACTTAATTAATTTACAACAGACACAAAAAAAAAATAAAAGAAATCTTTATCCTGATTCTGTATTTTTCCCCTTCATTTGCAGACTACAAACATGCACGCCTCCTGCAAGCTAAGCCCTAGTTCACACATTAGAGGATTATTCAATTTTCAGAGTCATTCAATAGGTCAGGGATAGAATTTTTAGGGTCAGATACTGCAAATTTTATCAACTGAAACATTTCTGAAAAGTGAAACAGCTTAGCATTCTGCAGCACCGTTCAAAGAATTAACCTTAAAAGTCAATGTTAAATTTTGCATAATAACAGGTTTTTATAGTTATATCTGTGACTCCATAAATGTATCAACTATCCTTTTCATAAACATGGCACAGGAAATATTGGATGAGTTTTCACCAACTTTGCTATTTCTAATGCTGTTGGACTTAAATTATCTTTTAGCTACTGGGTGTTTCTACCTAATCATGAAACTGTTGATCATGACTGACACACAGATAGCCCTTCCAAATCTTTGCAGTCAACTCAAGCATAATATGAGGAATTAGAATTCAAGGTTGTTTGATTCAAATTTCTTTTGTAACACTTTTTTCCTCTTTTCATTCCCTTTTCCTCATCTCGTGAAAGTGTAGATACTATCTTTTCACAGTTTCAGAAAACAAATCCACTGGGGAATAGGCTCTTTTATGAACTATTGCAATTACTGTGCAATAGCTAGCATTAAATTTTGCTTCAGGAATTTCTCAGAGGCAAAGAATTCACCAGTCTGAGGTAACTGCCAGATGCTTGGGTGTGGGGAGGAGGGAAAAGAAGCCTTTTAAACAACTACTGCTCATTTCCTTTTCCTTTTAGCATATGTTCTCAAGAGAACAAAAAAAGCTATAGACTGAAACCTCCAGTGAGTGACCACACCCTACGAATAGGCCCTAAATTGTAAGCCTTGAAAGTGTCAGAATGAGGAAAGAGATTTTTCAAGCAGTATTTATAACATGACTACCTACTCTCATTAATAACCTCATTTTGAGATAAGATATATTGAGTTGAAAAGGCTTAATTCAGCTTATGGGAAAACCTGTATCTTCCATTTAAGAGAATTTAGGAAACTTCTAATCCTTTATTTATGGGCTTGCATATTAAGTAGCTCTTGTACACCTGGAAGCAGAGCAACTGAAATGCATTTCTCTCTTGTTCTTTTGCCAAATGCAGAATTCAGGGTTCTGAATAGATGACATCATTTTCGTACCCAGCATGCAGCCTGGTTTTGAGATCCTTAACATTTTGGATAAACACAAAAACTTCAGAAAACCAGTTAATAAAAAACATGGAGCTCATATAGTTAATATAGAGGTATTAGAGTCATGTAGGGCTGGAAGATCCAGCATCACTATGAACAAATGTGCTACCAGATCAGACATCCTTGAAAAAGATCTATTGTAGCTTTCATCTTTGAGAGGGAACTATCTAAGTTCAATCCCCTCCTCCCTTTTTGCGGTAAATTTTTAATATTAGAGAGCAAGAGCTGCAAAACAGAAACAGCTGCAGGCTCCTTTTTTTGTTTAAACTTGCAGGACAGCAAGGCTCTGGAGGGGAGAAAGACTTTCTGAAAAAGCAACAGAAATGGAGCAGAAGAGTCAAAAATAGTGGCTATGTCAGTATGTACAGACACATTTGGAGAGTTTGCCTCTCAGCTGAGGGAAACAAAACAATGGAATAGAACATCTTCATTTCTTCAGCATTATTGCTTTTATGTTTATTCTAATTCCATTGAATGTTCCTAGGTATTTGGAATGAGGTATTTACCATCCTCTCAAAGGGGTTTGGTGTGTGTGCTGCTTTATCCAGGAGCTCGCTGTACTCCAGCTCCTCGCAGAGGCGCTGCAGGGTGTTCAGTGGCTCATTTAACTCAACAGGCATGGCCACTTTGGAGAGATCCTTTCCTATGTTATTCCTCAGGATATTCCATAGGCTGATGTTACTTGTGTTAGGACATGGAGCTGGTAAACATGTTCTCCGTTTAGAATTGCATCCAATTCCACTTTCAGAAATACAATCTGAAACGGAAGGAAGTGGCAGAACAATTTAATTCACATTTTCTTAGTTTCATCCCCTTTGCAAACATAAATTAAAATGCAACCATCTTTTCTTCTGTCAAAACTTCCTTCCACCCACGAGTCATTTAAGTATTTCACTTGTGGCTTAAAGATAGCCTGTTAGAAAAATGAAAAAATCAAGAATAACATTTTATGTACATTAACAGAAGTAAAATGTCAAGTACAAGAGATGCATAAAAATGACCTTCTTTTCCCTTAAAGTCTGTAAGAAAAGGCTCAGACTTTCCACTGAATTTGAAAGAGTAAATATTATAACTATTCTATTTGTAACAGAGATGGATTCCTATCTGTTTAGGGGACATACAACCTCCTTCCCTGACAGAGCTTCAATTAAGTTGACACTTCTCAGAAGGCGAGATGTAACTTACAAATGCAAGGATAATAACTACTCCTACTTATCTTTTCCTACTTTTTTGCATACTCCCACCAGGGAAATTTACTGTGCCACAAATTTACATTCAGGATTTTCCACATTGCTCTCCATAGCAGTTAAACTCAGTGATGTTACTTTGAGATACGCCCATACATTGATGGAGAACTGACGTCTTTTAAGGATGGAAAAGCTGAAGCAACTGTAGACCTATGGGTTTGCTGAAGATTATTTATTAAAAAAAAAAAAAAAAAAAAAGGAAAGGACTCAAGTCAACAAGTCAAGAGTCCTTGACATGAATATCTGAAGTCTGTGTTGTTATATCAAAGCAATCAGAACAGGATAAACAGTTCTAAGTGTGCCATGACAGGATTTGTAGCAAAAGCCAAATAGAGTTACAAGCTTCCGCAACAGGCACTAGACTGAAGTGATTATATTGCTTAGCTGTACATCACATTTGTTTCAGAGAGGAATGTGTTTGCCACTACAAGAACATATTTTTTCTTTCCACACCCTCAGGAGCACCTAGGAAGCTCCTGCCTTAGGATCAGTTACTATTTGGAGACATTCAGGCATAGCCTCAGCCTGTCAACCCCTGTCCTTTTCTGGCTTTCCTCACACAGCTCTGACTCGAAGGAATTAAACCCACACTGGGCAGCACATCTCTTTCTGTGCTACACATGCCTGAAGAATCCCTGCCCTTAAATGCACTTAACCAGTACTTCCTCTTCTCTGCCACTGACATAAGCACAGCATCAGGAGCGCTTAACAGCAGTGACAAGGACAAACTTCTCCATGCCTGCCATGCCTCCCAGCCCGTGCCTCACGTGGAGCTTTTAAAGGGTAATCAGTAGCCTCAGAGTTTTGAGAAAGGTATTTCCATCTTTCCCGCCACTGGCAAACTAGAAGTCCTATACCTCATATGACTGAGTTATTCTAACAAGGTCAGGTGAACTATTTGCAGTCCCTTGCCTGTATCTTTCTTTTTGCTTAAAAATGGAATGGGCAGTATGAATCAAAAAATCTACCTGAAACAATTATACTGTTGAGAATTAAAGGGCTGACTTCTAAACTTCCCTATCAGAAGAATTTATTTAATATCAGAAGAGGCAAAAAAGAAGGATGTTCTGTTAGATAGCTCAGGAATGAGGCAAATGCTAAAAACTTATCCCTGTTTAAAAGGGCTCCCAGAAATAGAATTTGGCTATGTCTTTTGGCAGCTTCTGATTAAAAGCAGAAAACCAATTGACTCATTTACATATTCTGGACCAGTCCGTTAATTGAGGTAAGCTGTTGAAAAAAAACAGAGTAGAGCAAGAACTTCAATACTCAGATGCCAAATTTTCTAAGCAGTGAAGTTTGCCTAGTCTCTATTACAGAGAGAGCTGTGACAGACAGGGTGAATGCTGAAGGAGCTTTAGACATCTGACCTCCAGTTCGAGTCAATGACTTTCATGGACCATTATCAACATCTCATCTGACCTTCGGCATTACAGTGGCCAGAGGATTTTGTCATAATCCCACAATTTATGGTGCAGATAAAGCCCTGTAGGAGAAAGATATCCAGTTTTCTATTAATGGCAGTGGCAGGCTGCCCAAAGCACGGAAATAGCACGTACCAGAAGCATGCAGAGGCACTTCCTATACTGAAGAGCTTCAATGACAGTCTTTGTTAGAAAAAGATGAACTGCCACATTAATAATACAGCTTTCTAAGGTCCGGATCATGAGATAAATTCATTTGCATGCTTTCCTATCTTCAAGGAAAAAATTAAAAATTCTTCATTTTGAACAGTTACAGAATACATATCAAACTACCCAAGTTCATAGGAGTCTGCTAGTCTTTGGAGACGATCAGGAAACAGCTGCTAGTAAGAAATCACTGTTCAGCATTTTTGAAAATAAAAATATATTGTTAGACTGGGAAGAACATTGTGGTTAGTTGAAGGCACAAAGCCAATTAGGTTGCAATGACCAAATCTTCTCCTTTTTTTGAGTCTCTTCCCATCAGAAGGACAAAATAGCATATATACTAACAAAACCATCATGATTAATACATGCAAGAAAGAAGTTCTTACAGTCATGCACCAGAGCTGCCAGTGAGTAATAATTATCATCTTCCTTTAAACATGGAGTTCTGCTAAAACAACAGGACTTCTGAAAGCAGCTGCTAAACTGCAGACTGAAAAAACAGTGTGACAAGAAAAAAATAACTTTTTGAAAAAATGAAAGCAGCTGGGCCTTAGTACTTTGAAAAATCCTGTGGCCATGAGAAACTTAGAGGGAGCTGCCATTGCATCAAAGAAGCCAAGAAAAAGAGGTGTTTCCCTGCTGATACAGAACCACCATCCTGCTTAATCAACAGTGCCCAGATAAGCAGATTAGCCAGAATCTGCAGTTCCAAACCAGTCTGAGTCTATATGAGAAAAAACACAGGCTGTTTACATCTCAAAACCTCTAACATCTAATTATCAAGTAAGAGAAGAAAATAAATATTCCAAACAAACAGAACTAAAATTCTCAAAACATGGCATAAAAAACCCATTTAACTCACCTAAAGTTTGTCTTTCATTCTCCATGTCATTGCTTAGGTTATCTTCTGAGACATTATCACTGATATCACTTACATATGAGTCATCATCTGATACCTGAGTGTGGGGTGGGGAAAAAAGCAAGATACATCACTCATTAAAATAATACCAAATGCACATATAAATTATTACTTTCAGCTGCAATTGTTGTTTTAATATAATTGAACCCTTTAAGCTGTGTTTCAGTACTATAGAAAAGTATTACAAAGTCCCAAGAAGCACAATTGAGTTTGGGAGAGATCACTATAATTGCAATTTTAACTTGAGTGGAGACATGCTTCCTTTCCTTGGCTTCACAACTAAGAAGGCTTTCCTCCTATCAAAAGCCAAGGTTTTTATGAAGCCCAAGAGAAGAAATAGTGATCTAATAAATTTCAATATGCATTACATCAGCCTCAAGGTACCTACAGGTACCACAAGGAGGGTTCTGAATAAGTATTTTTGTGATGCAATTCCCTGGGCATCTTTGTAATGATTGGAGGCACACTACAATGTCTGCAGTATTTGCATACAAGCTACTTAATTGCCATCTCCCTCACTGTGTATATAAGGCTTCTTCATAATAATTGCTACCCTTTACAGTGAAAAGACAATGACAACAAATAAATATAAATGGCATATTAATTTCTAAATGTTTTGAAAATTTAAATTTTCTGGCAGTCAGAAAGATTGCATGTCAATAAACAGATAAGAAAATACATCTGAATGATGTCAGTCTTCTTGCTCAGACCTCATTTTCTGAAGAACTAGCAGACAGCAGGACTTCCTGTGCATCAAAAAATTCTGTGAGAGAGTCAGCAATAGACAGTCTGCTTTCATTGGAGACCTGGTGAACCAGACCTCTGCCTTCTTCTCTTGAATTTTCCTGTTTAAAAGAAAAAACGTTTTGAGTGAGGAAGTACCACAAACAACATTCATCACGCAATTCCACAGTCTCCTAACTTGAAGGGCTGTAAAACACTGGGAGAAGATTGCACATGCTCCTGTTCAATTTATGTGAAAGATAGTATGTGTTTTGAAGTGGGATTTAAAACCAAAGTAAAACAGACCAAAGAGAAGGAAAAAGAAGGAAAATACAGCAATGCATATTGAGTAAATCACCTAAGGTGCTGCATATAAAAACGCTTTGCTATTTGAATGATTTAGCCAGATATATCCAAGTGTATCATCAAAATGCCCACAAAAGGACAAAACTCCCATCTCTTTATATTACATCCTAGATTCACATTCCTTCCTGATCTTAGCAAATTAATTAATCTTTTCCTCCTCAAGCCTTGCTTAGTCTACAAAATTCAGAGGGGTAAATTTGCTTTCTTTATATATTAGCATATGTTAGTAATATTTTCCTAGCTCTTTTTCTTCACTAGTTTTCTATGCTGTGCTTTGGAAACCATTCCTTCATATCCACACACCTCCATGTTACCCAAACCCAACACGTTATTACTGCAACAGGTGGCCTGGCCAAGGTGGGGTGACCAGTGAGACTTCTCATTCTGTGGTGGCAGTAAAAAAAGTTGGAGAAGCTTGTGTGCTACTGTTTTCCCTGATAGCTCCACCAACACAAAGGAAATGAGCTATGCTGGCCCAAAGGAGTGTATTAGCTGCTCTCAAGAATTTCTGCATGAGGTGCTTTACTAGTTTATAACCATGCCTTCCGTATCATAATTTTGAAGGAATTGTAGTATTTTTTGTTTCCAGAACAACAAAATAAACAGTCTGACACGCCCACAAAATAAACATCCTGACAAGCCCACACAATCAAGGTGACAAATCTTCTTTCAAAGCTTTTCTGTTGGTAGGTTTAGCTACGATAGGGAATGACATTTGGTACACGCTGATAGTGGTGACATGGAAACAAAACAAACTGCTAAACGAAAGACTTGAAAAAACCCTCCTTTTACAGCAGGGATAAAAAGAGAACCTCAACATTGTCCCTCCTGTAGGAAGGCAGTTACACTAGCCTACAAGTTTAAAAAAAAATAACCTTACACACATAAGCATTGCTACTTGGGATCGTTTCCAATACTGTTTTGAATCCAAGAAGGAAAATGAGCAGGAAAGACTCATAAAAGAGCATCAGATTTTTATATCTAACTCAAAAGCCTCAGGTTTTCTCATTCCATATTCCCACTTTGGCCCAAGGAAATATAATTAAATTACACAATCGACAAACAAAACTTTTCCTTGATGCAAAGACTTGAGATACTATTTTATACTTCTTCAATTTTCTCAGGTGTATCACAGCACCCAATGTCTCATTTAGTGACAAATTTTGTGCAGTGGCCCCTTCTTCCTCACAGCAGCACTACTGTAACACAGTCCTCAGACAGTCTTAAAATAAGGCTTCTCCAGTATAAGTGATTTCATCCTTAAGTTCCATCCCAAGCCATGCCAGAGGGAATTTGTGAATGCAACCTCCAAAGGACCTTCTGGAAGCTATTTTTGTCATGTGCATCTCTTTGTGTGTCTATAGCACATAGCACAAGTTTCAGAAATAACCCATTGTCATTGCAAGGACCTCCACTAAATAAGAAAATAGCTCCTGAAACTAACAATGGATAGCAGTTAAAGTGCTGTTCAAATTCTCGTGGGTTTTAAAGCAAAAGGCATTAGAATGATCAACTACCTAAAGGGAAAAAAACTCCAAAACTGAACAGCTAAATATGACCAAAACACAGCTCCACTAAAACAGAACTGAACTAGAAGCGAACAGATGGAATCTGTTCTGGAATGACTAAACTGTCTTCAAAAATAAAAGGAAATAATTAGTTACATAAAAGCCCCAGCATTACATCCACTCAAGTTCTAATGAAAGATTTATACTACAAGCAAAGCAGAGGTTTTTGTATGAATTAACATTTAGGAAAATCCATCAAAAATAACACAGTTCTGGCTTCCCTCACTAACACCATTAACATCTACATCTTATGACCTATAGTTACACCATAATCACATGCATTCTGCAGCGAGCCAAAAAAAACTGTCTGAACATCAGTTGAATCTCAAACTGGCTAACTCGAGGTAGAAGACTTCCTGGCTTCACACGAAGAAGACTAAGTGGCTGAAAGGACTTTTGTGGGTTCCATTAACTTTGATCCTTTCATGGAAATGTCTGATAGTTGTTCTAAACCTTACATGATCCACACTGGAGCCAACATTCTGGGCTAACAGCACTTAGATGGGCAACAAAAGATCTATGGAACAGAGGACTAAAAGGGCAAGAGAAACAGTGGCACAAGGGTGACCAGGTGGAAGCTCTGTACATGCTGAATGAGAAGCAGGCAGGAGGCGAGGGAGAACACCAGGAACCAGTAGCAAAAAGCAATGGAAGATGTGCTCAGGAAACCTGCTCACAAGGAAAGTCTTTGAAATCTAGTTTTACATAGTGCATCATCAGAAATGACTCACAACCAGGAAAGCAGACTGGCTTTGCTAGCACACCACACCACAGCACAGGGAGGCACAGAGAACAGGACGAGAGGCAGCTGGGCAGCACTGTCTAGATGTAGGGGCTGGAGGAACGGACATCACTGAGAGAGGAAATCCATACCCACCTTCACCAAATCTGGGCTCGATTTTGCATTAGATGCTGAATCAATGATCTTAGATTCGGCATGTATTCTGCGTAACCGGTCTTTAAGATCTGTGTTTTGTGCTATTGCCTGGAATATTTAACAAAAATATTGGGGATATAAAGTTCTCTCAACTAACTTGAACGTGGTTTTATTGTATAAAAAGGGGCTAAGACTATTTAAAGTGCAGTATAAAACACCACCACCATATCATTTTTTTACTGATTCAGCAAATCGTTTATTATAAATGCTTCAAACCTTACTCCTTATGTCTCAAATTAAAACTGTTTTTTTCCAGTGTGAGGAAACAGAGACATAAGTGGAAGAAAAAAGTCAAAGCTCCCTTCCTTCACTCCCATCTCTCAACATTAGTTCTTGCCACATCCAAAACCATTTGATTTTCCCATACTGGCAGTTTCCTTTGCCTTCCAATGACAGAGAAATAAGACAAATTCACACAGGTAACAGGTACAATTCATGTCCTATCAGATTATAATGGCAATGGCTAGAATAAAAAGCGTCTACTGCAAACTCATGTTTATTACATGTTATTTACTTATTCTGGGTGCATCTGACAGACAGATGTCAATTAGACTTGTAGGAAGAGAGCCTAACCCTGCAATGAAAATGTCTCTGAAATAAAAGATTGTGTTACTAATTTTGGACCAATATTGAAGACTTACATCCCATTTTAGTGATCTGAATCAATACCAGGATGTGTTTATACATCCGCTTTATCCCACACATTCTTCTGCTTTTGGCAGTAAATTGTGCTGGAAACTCTCTTGGGTGCAGGAAAGACAGTAGGCTCAGTGTGATGATGAAGGGTAGAAAACTTATTTGTGGCTTTAACTGTATGTGGACTGAATTTGCCATAAAGGTGTATATATATATATATATATCCCTACTGTGTTAACTCATCATCAGGCAAGTGCAAAATAGCTCTCCTGTAATGGCATCTTCCCATTTTCATTATTTGCCACAAAATGTATTCTTCTTCCTCCTCCCAAACCAGAAATACTCTATCTTTTCCCACTCTGTATTTCCTTTTTTTAGAATGTGTGTAGGTCAAGGATGCTGTCTTAATGAGGGAGAAGCAGAGGCAGACATGCTAGTTTTGTGGTGGTTTATCCACTTTAAATCTGTTAATTTTTCTTTTATTGCCGGGCTGATGGGAGCAAAACAGGCTTATATTTGATAGCTTTCAACCTGTGAGTGATGTTTTTTTTGTTCCTCTTGTACAGAAAAAACCTAAAATGAACAGCAATAAACACTAAGCCAAAGTCATTAACACAAGACTCTCTCTTGCAGGGAAGTCTTAAAAATATGTCAAGTTTATCATATCCACACTTCCAAATGTCTTCAAAGGAAGCTCATTCCATTCCCCTACAGGATCTCTGCTGTACGGGGTGAGAAAATTTCTGTTGGCATCATGACATTACAGATCTGCAGATAAAGAAGATCCCTCATATGTGATTACCTTGCTGAAACATCCAAGGTTCACAGATGACTTCTGGATGGGCTACAAGACTAATTAAGCACTAGATAAGACCTAACAGAATTATTTTTAAAGGACACGTACAGGACGAAGATGGACAACCAAATTTCACTGTCCAGAAAACAAAACAATTCATGCTAAACTGAGTGTTCCTTGAGTTTGGCAATCCTAAAACTGATTTTCTGATATAAAATGATTGACAAATAACACTGGAAAAATAAAAGTCACCTATTCAAATATCAGAAGTGGAACATCTGAAAGCCAAAAACAAAGAAGTGCAAGTGAACAAGTACAGTATTATGCAATAGGCTTCAACTTTCTCTAAATACTGTGGAGACATGGCAGCCTCTATAGGTCCAGGCAAAGAGGCATGTCATACACTTAAAAACTACAACCACATGCAGCTTTTGTAAAGCAAAGGGATTTTTTCATATTGAAATAGTTCTAACGTTATCTACATCACACTGATCAGTGCCAGAGAGTCTCCCCTGCATCTGATGTGGTGTTTGCAATAAACATTGAAATTTTAAGGCCATGGTAATGATTGCCCTCATTTCTCTGGAATCAGATCAGTTTGGTTGACATTTTTAAACATGACCAAGCTGAAAACTTATGGTCTGAAATTACAATTACATAAGGCACACCAACCAAACCCCCACCTTTTTAAAGAGCACAATCTTTTGTCATTTAGAACTCTGCCCTAACAGCTCCATTGCTGCTTTTAGACGACTGAGAGATAACTGAGGTTGGAAGTAAATATAAACAAGTTGTGCTTGAATTTGCTTTGCAGTGCCTTGGTGGAGCATAGTGAAGCTCTTGTGCATTAGAAGGGACAGCTGAGTGCATTCAGCCACTCTCACCTTTATTTTATGCCAAGTCATACAGTGAATATTTGAGTGCTGTTTAGGTGAAGGAAAAGGAAACCTGCAACCCATCAGAAGTGAGTTTAGCATGTTTAGAAAGAAAGCATGTTTAGAAAGAAAGTAGACTCAGAGTCACAGAGCAGCCCTTTGATTCTTTATCTCAAATGATACAGATTAGACTACATACCTAAATCAATCCATCTATCAAACTCCAGTGATTTGACAATACCTTTAACATTTAGCAAAGTCTTTGAAAAACATCTATAATAACTTACTATGATTAAATTCTGTAAATTTTAGCACACAGTTGACACTAAAGAAACAGAAATTAACTACTCTAAAATTTAAAAGTAGTATCTGATGACAATGAAGCTTGGTGAGCTTCAGTAAGTCACTTACAGATGTTAAGGCATTCTTCAAGCCCACTATTTGTGCAGATGGAGATGAGGATGCATCATACTCCAGCATCTGCTTCAGCTTTTCTCTCTCTGTAGATATGGTGCTGAAAGCTGACCTCAAGGTGAAGTAAACTAGAACAATTTCATAAAAAGTGATAGTTAAAAACAGCTGCAACCAATTGTATACACACCAGTTACATAAAACCCCAATAAAGCATCATTTATGGCGAGAGAAACAAGAATTTAGATTGAGAGATCCAGGGTGGGTTACTAAAAACAAGTAATATTAATCAGGGTTATAGGGTAGATTTTTTTGTAGGAGACATGTTTATGGTGAAGGCTACTGTGTTGACTATATTAGCCACAGTCAAAATTACTCTGATTATTTGTGACAGATGGCAACAAAGCTAACTAACCACATCTGCTCTTCACTTGCTTTTGTTTCCCAATTAGCTTGAATCTTCAGATGGTCATGACTCTATTCCATATTCCTTATAAATTCCAGTGGGGGAGAAGAAGAGACAAAAGAAAAAAAAAATCAAATAGGAAAACAAAAAAATTTTAAAAAAGGCAGCTATAACACATAAGGTGCCACAGCTATAGGGTTAGTAGTTTCCCCACAAGCAAGTCAACTGTGGTGTTGTGTTTTGTTATCTCTTTCTGTGATAGAGAAATTTCAGCTTGTTAGATGATTCAGTGACTCAAAGGGTCAGATCCTGAATGATGTGCATATTATGCTGCTACTTCTACTCCTTCCTGAGGCACTATCACCAGCCCAATGCATCTAAATCAGACAACGGGTCATGCAGTTTTAAAACCATTACAGGGAGTTTTATAGGGGAAATGCACTTTTAGAATTTTTTTCACCATTACAACATTGCATCTTCTCTTTAACAGCAAGGAATAAAAATTTATTTGCGCAGTATTTGTCTGTGTAGATTTTCAACATTCATCTGACTGGAGTGCTAGAGGACTTCTGAGGACCTGTAATAAAGTCATGAGACTTCCCAGTGCAAGAATGAATCCATTTACAGGGAAATGAAGATAGAAAATCTGAGTATGGATGCATGATAAGGGCAAACAACAAGAAATTCCCAATACTTCTCTCTTAATAATCCACTCTGAGTTAACCTGAATCTTCATTATTTCACTGAGTAGTTATATAACCTAATTCAGTCTTCTGAAAAATTATTCTTAAGGTATATTCCAACACTGCAAACCATTATCAAAGCTAATTCTTATACTACCCAAAGAAATCTTTAACAGTATCACAGAGTGGGGAGAGAAATATAGCCACTGTCATCTATTCTGTTAGGCTTTGTTTTATATGTAGCTAACATGAATCTTCAGTGACCTTCAATGACAGTTAATATGTTGTGTACTAACTTTACTTTTCAAGAGTTATTACCTAACTAATAATATTACATTTTATTCAATTTGTATCAAAATGGTGACACAGGACTTTTCTCCACTACTCTTTTTTTTTTTTTTGTAAGGGGTGTGCTATGAAGTAGCTTTAGGGAAAAAATCTTTATCCTCATAGTAAAATGATTCTGCAGTCAATATAACAAAGTTAATTCAAATGTGTGGATCAATCTAATCAAAATTTCTGTCATGGACAATTCCCGTAAGATGATCTTGAGTAGGTGATTTCTTTGCTCTGCTTAACAGCAACTTTTCCAACTGTATCCCACCCTCACTACTTTTCTTCCTTTGGAAAACATACGTCAGATTTGACTATAATTGGCTTTATGAAGTTTACTACATACATGCATTCCTTGCATAACAGAGTCAAGATGCATCAGCACCAAAGGGGACCAGCAAGCAAAGAATGCTGACTGATACCATCAGCCATTATCGTGTGCCAAAGGGGACAAAGCCAATCCTCCCAAAAGCCTTCCAGTTATAAATGCTTAAGTGCCTCCCCCACCAAGATCACTTAAACAATAAAAATGTTTCTGGTGCAAGGGTGATGGAACAAAGCACTGCTAATGAAAAATGATTCTGAGAGAAGAAATATTTCTAGTCAAGCTCCCCCTCTGGCTGCTTTGCATGATTTACTCTTCTGTATACACTAAAAATAGGTTACTACCATAGCAACCCTTGCATCACCAACAAATGTTGACTCTGAACTACAGTGAAGCACACAGAATATAGAAACATAAATGTGCCCATATGTGCACAAATATGCGTGCAAACACAAGAGAGTACAGTCTGCTGTATTTCTAGCAACTGGTTTTAGGTATTTTACCTTTTGGCAACAAATAAAACAATCAAACATAAAACAAGGGGTGGTTCTCTATTGAATAAAAACTCTAAAAAGTGGTGATTAAGCCACCTTTTTCAAGCGACTCAAGATCTCAACACTTGCAATTCCTCAAGGAAATTAAAGGAAGAGTGTTTTCTACTTTTTCTAAACAATAAACAGGAAGCATTCTCAGAAGTCATATCATTATCTAAATTGGGATGATATAAAACCATTTATAAAAGACAATTTCATTTACCTTTATGTGCAACATGAAATAAGTCCTCTTGCATTTTAGTAAATTCTGATGATGTTTCAGAGCCATCAGAGTAATTTTTTTCCTCTACAAAATCTATTGTAGATAAGTTTGGATTGGAAGCATGCAGTCTCATAGGGGCAGAAAATACTGAAGGCACCTGTAAGCAGGATAGTAATTTGTGATGTTTTTATAAACTGTAAAGAAAATTTTGTTTTACTGTACTCACCTGGGTTCCATATTGGAGACATCAAAAATGAAAAAAAATTACTGTCAATTATCAATAAGCTTTGAATGGATGACACCTGGCAAATGAAACCAGAGGTATAACTTTGCCCAAGGTGCCATAATGGGAGATTGCCAAACTCAGCAAAACAAGCTCATTGGGATCTCTTACATATGCTAGATTATTTCCCCCCACGTATAAGTATCTAGTCACATAGCCTCTGGATGCAAATGTGCACAAAACAATCTAGAGAATTTGCAGAAAATCTGTACTGATTTAAAAAAAAACCAACCAAACAAGTAAGAGAAGACTGAAAATGGGTAAACATGGCCAGTGTCTTGAAGGTAACTGGACAGATTCTATTGCAGATACCAATGACAACACATTTGTGTTTTATCTGATATATTACCACTAAAAATGAGCTAACACAGGACTCTACTTAAAAAGGATTCATATTTCTTTAAGTGGTCATGCCGAGAAGAGATCAACAACTAAGGTTTGGAGGAAGATGGGCTCTGAAAGGACTGAAGTTACCTGTAACATTCCTTTAGCCTCTTTCCCAACAACTCTGGATCGCCACCTCCTGTGTGCTCTCTTTTCCTTCTTTGGGCTTTCAAAAGGTCCAACCTTTTAACAACACACGGGACAAAAACAATAGAGATTGCCATAAATCTAACAATACTAAGGAATACCTCAATTCTTTAAGATTTGGGGTTATTTTTTTGGAATTGTAAGGGAAAACAGTTTTTGGTTTTGTTTTTAAACAACAAACCTGCATAGCATTTATAGCAGGTGCTGAATATGTCCTGTGAAGAACATCCATGCTCTGTAACAGCTGGTTCATTTCCAGTAAATATGTGTGACAGTTGGACAGGTCTGTTTGGAATAAGAGAATATTTTCAGTTGCCCTAAAGTAACAGACACACTGACAATTTTCTTTATAGGTTAGTCCTATTTTGATTGCAGCTAGCTTAAGCTACTCGTTGACTAAAAACATTAGACTGCTGGATGAAATGATTGTATCCTATATTCAAGTTCAAATTCAAAATACTGGAATGAATTTATATGGTGTGCATAATGATCATGGTATCTTTTCCTAGCTGGATGCAGAAAAATGAGAAGAATGTGATAATTTCTGCAGTTTGAGATCTGTCAGAGCTCCTCATGGTGAGGGTAACAAGGCCACAGGCATCAACACTGAACTGTGCATTCAGACCTAGAGGTGAGGCTCCTCTGCATTAGAGATGAAGATCACTGGCAGGTAGAAATTTAACAAATAAATACCAGATAAACTCTGCCAACATGAGAAAGACCTTCATGCTCTTAGAAAAGCATGAAAGCAGAAGGTGAATTTGAAGTACAAAGACTTAGTGCTTTTTAAGTTACTATGTTTTGGATGCTTCTCTTTTTCCAGCCTAAGGATGTTCAAATCTTACTACTCAACGTGATGCTCCCATATGAAAGAAAATGTGCTGAAATGAATTGGTTCCTTGAAGAGCTGCCCACAATTGATACCCCCACATGCAAAATTACCAGTTCTTTTGCACACAAGTGAATAACCACTTAATCAACAACCACCTCTTTTCTTCCTCCAGTTTCAGAGAAAATTCTAACAGTAATGACTACTTAGTGTACAATACTCTCATTGTTAAGAAAAGCTAGGGAAAATATTAGGCTACTTTCAACTTTCTTCAAATATCATTACCTCTTGAGCATTTTTCCATGTCTTCAGAAGACTGTAGCCAAGATGAAATCCTGGACTCATTACTCGAAAAAGAAAATGACAAATTACCTCCAGTTGATGTTGAATTCTGTTTGGTCAAGCTGCCTGCCTGTTCCAAAGAAGAACAAGTGAATTATTAACAAAATATTTTAAAACAATTATTAAAACAATATTTTAATGTTGTATGCACAAATTCTGACAATCACCAGTTGAGGGCTATGAACATGGACAAGGACTGAAGGCCTCAATTACATGGAGGGGGGAAAAGTGTATGATCTAGACTAGGTATATAGTCACTGAGCACAATGCCATGATAACTAATGTAACTGCTGCCCACAAGCAGTAGAAAAACTCAAGGAACTATGCAAATTTGCTGAAAACTAAACATTGAGGAAGGGCAAAGTTCTGCATAAATTAAGTCAACACAGTTTTAAGCTGCACCAAGAGAAATATAGGTTGGATATCAGGAAAAAGTTTTTTACAGAAAGAGTGATAAAATACTGGAATGGTCTGCCCAGGAAGGTGGTGGAGTCACCATCCCTGGATGTGTTTAAAAAAAAGACTGGATATGGCACTCAGTGCCATGGTTTGGTTGAGGTGTTAGGGCATGGGTTGGACTTGATGATCTTGAAGGTCTCTTCCAGCCTAGTGATTCTGTAAAGCAATTAAAGTATATCTGAAGAGTACCAAATTCAGACATTCTGTTCCTCCTCTGCACTTCCCAAAGAAGCCCCAAAAGTAACTTAGATGTAACACACACATTTGTTAAAGCTGTTTTTCAGTGTAAAAGCAAGATATCATTTAAAATTTTGACACTAGATGTCATTTAAAATTTTACACAAGGTTGAATGGCTTCAGCATGGATTTGGCTTGACAGGCCTTAATACAGGGATGGCCATACACCTCATCTGGCTAAAGACTACCCTTTGACAACACCTCAGCAAACTTTTCAAACTTAGTTAAATTTCAGCAGTGCCCATCATCAGGTGCTTCAAGAGATTATGGAAATTCTGCATAAGAGCTAACTGAGCTTAATTAAATACCTTCCAATGGGAAGCAATTTTTACCCAGTTCTATTACCAGTTGATTGTGGCCCATAATGCCGTTTTCTTCTCTGATGTAACTACAAATAATTCAAATACCTAATCATTTGTACATCTTACTAAACCTTTCATTTTCCATAAAACCCAGGTCAGGAAGAAGCACAAATCACATTCTTTGTCAACATCTTGCTAATAATCAGTTTTAAACTGTTTCATCTGAGTGCCATTACACAGACATTTTACTGGTTATGAGAAAAGCTGACTAAATTGTTTGCCTCTTCTCTGAAGCATACAATTTACAAGCCTTGTTACTGCCTGCTCACCTTATATCAGAACTCCGGTAGTACTAATTTTAAATCTATTAATAACAAACTTCATCTACATGTCAGTCAGTTGCAGCTTTCTTAGCTGGCCTTTTTAAATTTATGGTATAACCACCAATCTGAGTTTCAGAATAAAATAAAAGGCACCATCCATGTCATTCAGTATTGTGCCAGTATGCAATAGCAGTAAGTATCAGTGAGCACACTTGTTTTTAAATTAATCAATGCAGCTTAGCTGGCTTATTCCTACATAAAGCTGTACAAGCTTTAGTCATATATTTAGACATATACATATATATATATATATATATACACACACATATATATCTATCCAAATAATAATATCAGCACCTTTAAAATAAGTAAACTGAATTTAATGATGGGCAATTATACTGGCATTTTGTGAACTAATTCCACATTTATCTCTTCAGAAATTGACCTCACCTAACCAGCTTTTCCAGAACTCATATACATAATTGACATGAACATGAGGAAAGAAAGAACATAGGGATTGCCAAGAAGTAGACAAAAGAGAGATTGTGTAGTGCCAGTTTACATAGTTTTGCTTTGGATCAGCAAAGTTTCCAAACTTTGGATCAGTTAAGTTTCAGAATCCAAGAATTGCACATAAACACGTGTAGATACCTACATTTGTCTCTCAACAATAAAAAAGAGATGTGAAAACTGATCAGGTGTTGCTAAAAGCAAATAAAATGCAACTCAAAGTTCATTTGATATATATTTCTCAAAATAACCTAAATGCTGGAGTGATATCAACTAACACCAAGCTAAGGCTGGTGTAAATTGGCAGACTTCCATTTAGCTTGAGCACAGCTAAGGTGATTAACTTCAGCTTAAGAACTATCCCCTTCTATTTTTCACATGAAAATAAGTAGGGCTTCTTTGCAGTGCAAATCTGGATTAATAGTCTGAATTAAAGTCTTTCATGCCAAAGAAGAAATGGTTAGTTTCCTGACAGTACACATAGATTTTAGATATGCTGGTCACATAGGTTTGGGGTTTTGGGTTTTTTTTTTTTGATGGCACCAGCATAAATATACCATGGACTTTGTAATGTTCCATTTCTGCCCTTGGTATTCTTCCCCACTTCTCTCCCTGCTGTTTTTCAGGAGAAAACAAGTAAATGGTCACAGGAGATTTGCCATAGCCTTGCAGACAGTGCCTCAGGAGAGCAGGCTGTCAGAGCTGCGAGCTGCTGGCACACGGGATGCGTGCAGACAGCTCTGCACAGCAGCCCTCTTACCGCAGGGTGACTTATGGTTCCTTCAGCGCCCACTCACACAGATCCCCGCCCTCTCCACCACCAGCAAAAAGCTGTTCAGACACTGCTCTGTGTTTGCTAAAACTCACACTCAGTTACAGGATGAACTGTGGGTCTTGGGGAACAAGCCTGCTCAGATCGTACAGTAATGACACCAGGGAAAAGAAAGCCTTAGACAGAAGGAGAACAAGGAGGGCATTGCTGCTTAGCAGTCATTCTGGAGCTGACAGAAATAGTTACTACATTTCAATTGTAGTAACACAGAACAAGTGTTTTTTGATTCTGAAAAGCAACCAGTGACTCTACATTGGAGCAGAAGAGCTGCTTTGGGTGAGGGTCAGCCAGTCAATGTACAGACAGCTGAAGGCACAGAGGCTGTGTTCAGGCACAGAACACACACCATCTTCCATGAAACTGCAAAGAGACCATTTATGGGGCTGGACTGAGCATTTGTCAGGTCATTTGTGAAAGCAATTCACAGACTTTACCAAAACACATGCACACTGCAGACTGGACCCATCCAGACCCCATATCCACCCACAGCACAGCCCTTGGATTGATCTGAATAATGCTTCTGCCTCAGTTAAAAATATAAATTGTGGTCCCAGCTGATGGCTTCTTGTATAATTCCTATATACTCCTTAGTTAAGTAGTCAGCTTCATTCATGTAAAAGGGGAGAGGGTTTATTAGCTAAAGGATATACAGTAAAACACCGAAGGGAAAAAAATCCCCAGCTGAGTATACTCTTCTATGACTAATATTCACTAGCACATATCAGACAAATACGACATATGTCCCAAAAACTATGAGGATTCTTACTCAAACAGTTTTGAAGTTCACTGTGAAAGTACAATTTACTGGATTAAAATAGTGAAAACCTACTATAAAATTTAACAGCATCATAAAGGAAACTGCTTGGGTGTAAATCAATAAATAATAAATTTTCCTCTTGACATTTTAGAACATAACTTAAGTGCCACCACAAACTTCCATTATGCCCTTTATTTAATGAACACACATTAGACTAATTTAAATCCTTATGAAAGCTCATTATTTATAAATAACAACTATTACCTTTCTACCTGTAGTAGAATCACAGAAACCAGGGACAGAGTCCGTAGTAGTAGACGCAGGGAAGAAAATATTATTGGCATCATGAGGAAACATGGAGATTTCATTCTGACGGTACATTCTGTGATGGCGAAGTTTTGCTACCCATTCATCAAACAGCTCCTGAGACTTCACCTACACAAAATTTCAGGGTTGATGACATTCACATCCAAAATAACTAAAAAAGAAATTATGGTATTTTGTGCTCATTAGACAGCTAGCCTGGCTGACCTTTACTGGCAAAGTATCACAAAGTATCAGGAAAGTTTTTCTAAGGATGCTCCTACCAAAATGTGCACTGTGTGAGCTTAGGCATGACAGAAAATTAATCACAACATAAAGTCGGGGAAAAAAAGAAACTACAGTTAGTAATTATGCCTTCCAATGCAGAACACAATACTAGAGCAACTTACAGATTAAAAAACCCTTAAAATTTCAATAAACTCCTGCACATTTAATTTGTCATTTCTTAATTGCCATAGTTAAAGCTAGGTCAGTGTTTAACTAATTACAAATAAAATTTGATTGTGGTGATGTATTTCAAAACAATTTATTCCACGAGTATAAATCCCCATACTTGGCTATGGGAAATACTTAGATACGACTACTGAAAAAGTGCTGCTGAACATGAGGCATCTGCCAGGTTTCTGTTCAGAACAGGGTTACTGATTCTGGGCCCTGAATCTGATGAGACAAAGAAGTCATTAGTATAACTAACAGATCTCTTGCTGTCAAAAAAAATAGTGCTCCACCCAACACAGCTAATGTTGTATTAGTTTGGGAGCAAGGTTATAAAAATCTTGAAGACCTACCTTCAGGTGGTATATCTGCTCCTCTGTATCCAAATCTATACATTTTGTTGATTTCTTTACAGACATGACAGAAAGTCCAACGTCAATACAGCCATGAAGTTTTCCTCTCTCTATCTGCAAAAAAAGTAAAAAGTGAAAACACAGTCATTCCAGAGGAAAGCAAAAGGATAAATATTACCTTATGAAATCAGCATTTCTTCCCCTCTCAACCTACTGTTTAGAACTACTGAACACTCTATTTCTCATTGCCAACTGTAGGGAATTTTTGTTATTTTTGATATTTTTTACTTTATAAAGGCCTTAAAGGGTTTCAGGTCACTTACATCAGCTCGGCTTTTAGAATATTTCAAAATCCCTCTGTCCAAAAAGAAGTATCTCTGTGAATAGAAATAAAGAGAATTAAAAACAAACAAAACACACCAAAAAAGCCACAAACAGAAAAATAGCACAAACACATCCTGCCCTCTTCCATTTCTTCGGAGAATACTTTTCTTTGCTTTTAAGTAACCTTTTTGTCACAAAATCTCATCAAGTACGTCCCATTCATGTGGCATCAAGCTTTCAGATACACATTCCTTCCCTACCTTGTGCCAGCCTTTCAGAGGCCATTTCCTCTTTTTCAGCAAGCATCCCTCCTGCTTCTGTGGCTCCTGGGTACAATTCATTGCTCCCCGGAGTCCTTCTACAATTTCCCAGCTGTCCTGCTTAAACAGAAAATCCAAATGTAGATCTTATTTCTTCCAAAGAACTGAATTGTTAAGAGAGATTCAAGAAGAAGAAGGCTATAAGAAAAAAAGACAAAACCCAATTGATGTTGAAATATAATCAAGGATCCATCTTTACGCTTTGTTATGTATCATCAGAGAGATAAGGTTCTTTTTCATTTTGATAGAAACAATACCACTAAATAAAACAATTTTTATACCATCCTTCACTGAATGTATGTGCTTGCCAGAATTTTATATGTATCTTTTCCTGCACATACATACACACACAGAGTTCATAACCACAGCATAGCCATAATTTAGCAAAAAAACTTTTGTCATCAGAGACAGAAATAGCCCATGTTTAAAGGGTAGGTTTTGTAGGTTATGAAGCAAAAAATAAGACACCAAAAATGATGACCTTTTTCCTACAAAACTCTTTTGCCAAAAATTCAGTAACTCAAGATTTTGTGTTTGGTGCAAATTGCAGCCTCCCCAAAGTAAAAACAATAAAATAAATTAAATCGAAGTAAATTAAAAACAAATTTGAAAGCCAGGGAAGTAGCT
The DNA here is from genome assembly GCA_037013685.1 of Acridotheres tristis. Lineage (NCBI taxonomy): Eukaryota > Metazoa > Chordata > Aves > Passeriformes > Sturnidae > Acridotheres > Acridotheres tristis. The sequence goes on from CM072886.1 coordinate 31,536,356, forward strand.
CAAGTACTATGAGGAATATGACATAAATGGAAACTACAAGAAAACCAGAAGTCACCGTTCATCAGATAAAACTAATTAAAAGCTAATCTCTCTTTTTTGCCATGAGGAACTCTGAAATGAAAGACCCTGCAGCAACAAAAAAGAGAAGTATAGTCATAGTATTTTTATCATTTTTATTTATGGAACAACTACAAATGACAATGTAACATGAGTTTCAAGATTTCTGATCAGAGACCTCATGAATTATTTATTGCCAGGATTTGGCAGATGCAGAACTATAAATAACTGACAGGAAATGGTATGTGCTAGTACCATCCCCTTATATTTGAAAAAGATAAAGAATACTTTAATACATAGAGTATAATAACAAAAAAAGACCAGTATGAAGCAAATTAGGGAAAAGAGAACTATTTCAGGTATGTAAGTACTCATGGCGCTCCCTGTAAGATACATAGGGAAGTATTCCCAAAAAGAACTTGACTGGCTAAAAAAAACTTAAAAAGAAAAATTAAACAAAAATAAACAAAAAATCAGCAAGTGTTCTAGCTGTCCTCATTTGTCCATCTTCAGAATCCTTAAAATTCACCTCTATAAACCCAGAAAAAAAAATTACATCAAGTAATATGCTCATTACTTGTGTAATAAGGCCTTACAGGGAAACCATCTTTGAAAAGGCATCCAATAATTCCACCACATTATTGGTGGCACTCCATTATGTCTGTTATTTTCCTTGTGCCTCATTTAATAGGAAAAAAACAGTAAGCTGCTCTGCTTTCCTGCTTTGAGTTAAGTCTCCCAACACACACCACATAACAGGCCACAAGCAGTGGAAATGTGGGGCTGAGCAGATCCTGTCAATCAACACCCTACAGACCATCCAAGGATGTTGCACTACCTCAACACAAGTCAAAAGTGCAGTTGTCCTAACCAAAATTTTTGAGAGAGCACATTTTGTCGTATAATTCTAATTAAGAACTAACAGGAGCAGCTGCAAGATTAAGGAAGATGTTGTGTTTATGGTCTTGTTTCTTTCTTCTTGAAAGTAGCCAGAAAGGCTTAGAAGCTGTTTTGGCCAAATACCGAGCAAGCTATTTCCCTTGTCTTGCCGAAATATATTAAACTGCAGTACCAAACACATAACATTTCTACTGAGAATCAACCTGGTAGTAGTGAATAGTAGATCCTTTTCAATATTCTAGTGGTGTACCTACCAAAAGAACTTTCTCCAGCTTTGAGATTAAGTTTTCACAAAGTTTAATTAAGCATAAGCACAGTGTATCATTGAAAGGGTGGTCTGATTGTAGGAGACAAGCAGAAATGTGATCTCAATCGAGGAAGATTTACAGTACCAGAGATTATCTCAGGTTGGAGGGGACCTTACAAGATCATCTAGTTTCATCCCCCCACCATGGGCAGGGACACCTTCCACTAGACCAGGCTGCTCAGAGCCCCACTCAACCTGGAATTGAACACTGACAAGAATGGGGCATCCACAAGTTCTCTGAGCAACCTGCTTCAGTGGTCTCACAACTTTCTCAGTAAAAAATCTCCTAACAGCTAATCTAAGTCTCCCTTCTTTCAGCTTAAGACCATCCCTCCCTGTCCTAACACTGTGTAAAAATCATTCTCTTTTTTATATGCTCCGTTAAGTACTCAAAAATGCTGCAATGAGTCACCACAGAGCCTCATCTTTCTATAAGGATAAGCTTAGAAAGAAAGAGACTCTTGAAATGAGACAGAGCCATGATACTGGATGTGTGAATGAAGAGAAAGAAATCAGCTGAGAAATAGCTCAGCCAATTACATCCATCTGGAATATACAGCATTAATAGTTTTGATCAGACTTTTTAATACAGGACATGATGTTCCCTGCATTACAACTCCAATATTGCCTGGACGTCTCCTCCAGTCCAGACACAAGGTATCTCTCACATTCCTGGAGGAAAGTCATATTTATCACAGTTCTTCAGGTGAGCAAGGTGGCCTAGAATGTGCCTTCTCAAATAAAAAGTGTGAACATGGGAAGAAAAGCTGAAGTGGAAGCACTGCTTCCTCTCAAGCAGGCTTGACAGCCTGCCAAATCTCAGGTAGAAGGCAAGTCTGCTACTCACCTCTGTACTCTGGGAACCTCACACTTCCATTGTCAGCTGTACATAAAGGTAGCTTAGTTGAATTAGAAATGGATCCTTTTAAAAGCTCACAGAATTAACAGTTTGGGGATCTGCTGGATACATGCAAGGTGCCATGATGCATTAACAGAATCTACATCCTTCCAGAAGAATCCAACCTTTCTCACCTGAACAAACTCTCACATTTTTCAAAAACACTGCTGACATGACTGCTTTTGGATCCATTTGCTTGACCCAGACCCTATAGATCTTAACCAGGTTTTTTGTTTTGCAAGAAATTTGACACCTCATTGAATGAGGAAAAAGCATCAGCTGGCTATTCCTGGGAGCAGCTGCAGAAGTGAAAGAAAACTGCTTACTCTCTAAAATGAAGGCAAATGAATCAGGCTGGTCGATTATCATCTCTACTCATCCCTCTGAAATAGCAGAGGAGCAAATTGGAGACAAAAGATTTCCTGAAAGCATTCAGATTATACTCCCTTTTGCTTATTCTTACCCCACAACAGGGAACTGAAAGAAATAGCCCAAAACACAGCACTAACTTGAAAAAAAAAGACACACCCCCAAAAAAGACCCCAAAACTCCCAGATGAATGGAATTAACAATTCTAGCATAAGTCTGATGTCTGAATTGGTTGTGTTTGGAGATTATGGTGCTATAGAAGATTTTGCATCATTATGGGCCAAAATCTACACAAAATGATCAATACTGCATTTGCTGCCCAGGAAGAAATTTCACTTGAGGCTAAGGGAGCAAAAAATCTTTACTTTTCTCAGGTCCAAAGGTTCTCATTTCAGATCAGCACTGAAAAAATCCCACTGTACACACTCCTTGGCCCATACTTGAGCTACAGCTGAGGAAAAAACCCATAGACTTTGGTTTTCAGAGATAAGTCTATGATTAGGTTAATGTATTAATTTTCTTTGTTTGATATAATAAAAGCCTTCTTATTTGCTGCAATATTCTGCACCATAAAGCTCCTTAAGGCAAATTATTTCAGGGGAAAGTATGAAGTAATATTCTGAATGGCTCTCAGACTGATGCTTGCAGTTGCAGCTCTCTGAACAAAACAGATGACAGTGCAACACTTTCTTCCAGTGCAAAATGCAGTCAGTTGTACCAAATATTTTAAACTGCCAAAAATAGAAACTTACTTTGTGGAGGATAAGGGTTGGCATCAGCTGCAACTAAGGCATTTGTTACGGTTCATAAAATTGGCAGAAGTGATTTAATTTTCTTTTATGGAACATGAGGTTTTTTTAATGGTTCTCCTGTCACAAAGCTTTTCCCTGGTGGACCTATTTTAAAAGTTAGTTAACATATTAGATTTAAAAATAATTAGCACAACATGCCTTCTTTCAATCACAGGTCAATTTAAATTTCAAGGAAGATCAACACCAGTTTTCTTTCCAAAAAAGAATCTGACTTGTGTCTCTGTGGAAGAAATCCCTTTCCATAACTGAAGGAGAGGGGAAGGGAAAAGCAAAGTGGTGGGAAGTGGCAGTAGCCTCCAATTTTTCATGAGGTTTCAAAGTGAAGATGAATTTACTGGAAGAGGATTAACTGTTAACCTGTTCAGTTCGGACAGCATAAGTACAAATATCAGATAGGAAATGGGTACCAAATATAACAAAGGAAGGAGTGGATCCCTCAAAGTCCTGTAGCCCTGCTTAAGTCAACTCTTTTCTGGCAGAGTGGGTCATTTTCTGCATCACAGGAGTCATGCTTCACACAGCAGCCCTCCAATATGTAACTAAACCTTAGCAGACACAGCACCTGGCACTACTGCTCTTCCATACCATCAGGTCACTTATTTGGGGCTGGCATACACCAGCAATAAAGTCTGTGTCTAGGAAACCATGAGAGACTCAGAATTCAGATCCTGCTATTTTTTGGGCAAACTTCACCCTGCTCCAAGATCTTTCAGATCTTCTTTCTACTTAATCATATTCACAGAAGTACTGCATCAGAGCAGCAGCACAGAGAAATGCACCTAGAGGAAGATCTGTCACTAACCCACAAGCCATGAGCACAAGAGATGCAAGTGTTTGAAGGAGGAATAAGAAACCCCCATGGAGCTGGAACATGAAAAGAACACCAAAATCATAGCATATGACTCCCTAACCTGCACAGCACCTGGCAACATCATTTAAACTTTCAGGATGCTATTAATAAAAAGGTATCAGTAACAGTGTTACATTCCACCATTCTACCAGGATTTTGAAACAAACACCAAAACAAATACAAACAAAAGCTCCTGAAAATTATTGCACATGTGGTTCTTTTTTGATTAGGAGATTTTTAACAGTCTCATACAACTTTAGATGGTTGCTGTTTTCTTAATAGAACACCTAAAGTATTGTCATTTAAACTAACATACAGAAGGAAAGGGCAAATACATGGCATAAGTATGGCTGTATTACAGACCAGTGGATTTAGTCATACTCATGTAAATCTTATTATTTCAATAATACATGATAACACTTGATAGACACAAACTGTTGAACAATATCAAATCTTTTAAATTAGATTTTTCAAAGGTAATCTCATATGGAGAATATAAGAAACAATATTGCAGGAAAACAAAAAAAATGTCCTTAGAGCAAGGATTTTATTGTTCAGTGTACTAGAAATGCACAGCACTTCTCACAAGAACAGCACTTTAAAAGTCATAAATTGTTGAGACATTTGGCTGCCTTGCCAACTGTATGAACAGGGCCAGAAGTCCTAGAAGAGCAGGTGCTGTTTCAAAACACAGCTGAGGACTCCAAAGCTTTTGAGGGATTGGGATGCTCAATTCCAATTAAAATCTCTGCCTGAGGCGGCTTCAAGAGCTCCACTAAGCTAGCACTCGTACAGATAAAAGTTTATGTTGAGCACTTTGCTCACGACTTGGCAAACGTGGATTGAGCACATTTAAGTTCAATTCTCAGTGCGGCTGCAGGTCAGCATTTCTTGCCCACAAACAAAGCTGTGTTCAGCAGCCTCAACAAGGTGCAAACACTTGTAGACACATCTTTTGAAACTGAGAGGTTTAAAGATTAGCATCATCTCTGCAGAAAACAAAGCAGCCTTTACATTTGTCAGGCAGATGCATGGTGTTATGTGAATACTCATTTTGCTTTCTATGGCTTTACAGCAACAGCCAGCCCACATGGGCATTCAAAGAAGCCCTGTGTCAGGTTCAAGAAAAATGAATTATCTTTCACATGCATGCACACCTTTCCTTGGAAACTTGAGATAAACAGAGCAGTCACACAATATTCTGCCACAAAAAATAGTGCCCAACAGAAGAGATTTGGTATTTCAGGATTAAACCATTGAGACCAAGATGCTACAGCAGCTCTATTTCACTACGAAGACATCATACATACAATAAGATAGAAATCAAAATTCACTGCAAGCATTCCAGTTTTACACATGCCTGCTATTCAGTAATGTGTGTTTACCACACTTGACTCAAAACAAGACACTGCTACCAACAAACAAGCAAAAAAAGAGTGAGAAAAGCAAAGAAGTGATGAAATAAAACAAGCAAGCAACAGGAAGACAAGGTTTAAGAGAGTTGCAGATATCTAAGACAAAAAGTAACAGCCAATCTTAGCAATGCTTTCAGCTTGGTGAAAAAAAAGTACCTGTCGACTTCCCTGCTTGGAGGAGCAGCTGCTAGTACTTCTTGAAGGAGACAACATTTTCTGGGATGCACCAAAGTATTTTTCTTCACTCATGATCCAGTACTATTTGTTTCACATAAGCTCACTTAGAACACCATTAAAAGGTAATTTGGAAAATGTGTTGGAAGACTCCTCAGAGAAATACTGAACTCGTCCAGTCCAGTGGCATGATCTGTATCCCATGGAAACTCCTAAAAGGGAAAAGAAGAAAAAAACGAAACAAAGCCAAGTTATCAGATGCTGTCTCTTGCTGCCACCTTCTATCATGAATCATAATAAAGCCTTTGGTAACACAAGCTGAGCACATTACTGTATTTTATAAGAAATAAATTGAACAATCACTTTAACATAAATTTGCAAGTCTCAAATAGGAATGACATAAATTTTGGATCCTAAAAACATTTTAATTGTAGCTATTTATTCAGAGGACAAAGCATGGTATCGAGCATCTTTTTCAGATTTAAATTAATTTTTAAAAATTAATAAACACACACAAAGAAAATCATAAATCTCTATATTAAACGGCCCAAAATAGATGCAAAGTGAGAGGCAAACATCCAATAAGATGTCACCAAAAATGATGGTATAATCAAATAAATATCTCTTTTTCTCTGTTCCTTGATAATTTAAACAACTAAGCATGGTTTCATGTTATAAGGCAAAAAAACCCCTCTACATAACAGAGTAATACCTAAAAGCAGTGAGCATGAAAACTTAGCTGCATAGAGCTGTGCATGACCACTTTTACCTGGAATCAGAAAGCTCTATCGAGTGTCACATCAGTTGTCTCAGCAAGTGATGGAAAGAATAATTAACAGTCTGTTTAATAGCAGTGCTCCTTGCAGCACATGCAAATAGAAGCCATGCCAGGAACTCCCAGTAAGGGAGTTCCAGCGTGGGTAAAAGTTGTCATGGTAACTGCATACTTTAAAAAAAACAAAACCAAACCCCAAACAGAGGACATTACAAAAGCGTGATGCTTTCCAAGACTTGAGGTGGCTGTATAAATTGTGTATCACTTCGAATTTTATTGCCTCAGGCAAATTATTCGCAATTAGGAAGAATCCAAGAAGAGCCACTGAGAAAGGTAAGGAAGTTTCCACTGAGAGAAGAGAGATTTCGTTGCCAAAACAGGGAGGCACTACTTCACAATTCCCTGGCTTGCACTGTCACAACAGTCCTGAGCTGGGATCACTGATTATTGAAGTTTGCCATTCATTTTTTCCTTAAGTTTAAATTTTATTCTGAGAGAAGCAGTAATTTCAGATCCCTAGTAAAACGTCTTGTGCATTGTAAGAGTTAATTTTCCTTAAAAAACCAAAACAAAGCAACACATCAAAAGCCACAGACAAGAAAAACCAACCAGAACACAAAATTAAAACCAGGTGCTATATTTAAGACGAAGACAACACTCTGCAGCAGAAAATCTCTCTCCCTGCAGCTGTAGTCTGAAGCATCCAGCTTCTGAACAGAAACCTTTTCCCATCTACAGTGCTTTCTGGCAATAGAGTTTGCTGTAACATTTCAATCAACATAACCTCTTTTCACCTGAAACACAATCTCTCCTTATGGCATTTACTTTACCTAGTTAGAAATACTCTATTGCCTCCAGAATAAATCTGTGATACAGCCCCAACCTCCACAAGTGAAGTGAGAAATGAACTCTCCTGAGGTTCTTCCAGGAGTGAAGGTGAGTCAGGTTGGTAAATATTCCAGGAACCATCAGAGAGCTACAAAGACAGTGAGCACAATGAAGGCCAAAAAACCCCCAGAACAGCAAAGTGACAGCAAGGTCTATGTGATTTGGGCCCAACACATGGACTTCAGACTGAAGTTATGACTGAGATTAGGAGTAGTGCATTTTGGAGAAGGTGTGGTCACTTTCTATCTGGAAGATAAATGTATGTGGTATTTCATTAAGAACTAGTACTTTTAACAGGTTTAGATTTATTTCCATTTTTTTAAAAGCAGGTTAGAATCATCTCAGGTTTTTAACTATGGAGTAAATATAAAGGATAACTTTCTTCCTTACTTGCAAACTTCATTTAGCAAAACAGTTTAATGATAATATCTGTATTAACAAGCAGAGGTCAAACAGTCTCAACAGGAATAGAAACACTCTTCCTGCAAACTCATTGTTCAGACATCCCCTTGAAACCAGGCAGCAAGTGCTTTGCTTCTGGAACACACTTTGCTCAGATAAATCCCTGTTCTCTTCACTGCTCTTGTTCAGAATGAGCACCTTCAGCTTTCACTGGTGACTACCTGGCATTTTGGCAGTGGTTGGCAGAGTTCATGGCAAGAAACAAGCTCTAATTTGCAGCAAAAAGCACTGGATATATCTCCAGGACACATTAGATTTAAGATATACAATGTCCTTTGCCTGCTTGAACACACAGCACAATAGTTGTGATGGCCTAGAAGTGTCAAGTAACTAAAAAACACTAGAAGTCTCTTGGACTTCAACACAGAGAGAAGCTATATAATCATAGGAATATTTCTATCATCATGTTTCTGGCATGGAGTCTAAATGACACACTTAAGGTTTGGCTACACTAATGTTTGAGGAGAGAGCAGAGAGGTACTTTCTCTGCAAATCTCCTGTAATAACAAGGTTGCACTGCACAGCAGTCTTGGAACATGGAAAGTGATTCCCTCTTGGATTAAATGTGCTCTAGGATTGCATCCAGTGCTCAAAGCATTGAGTCCACAACACCAGCCTAGAGCTTGTCCTGCCTCATCTTATACAGGGGCTGATGTTAGATCTCCTAAGTGACTGACTACAAGGGTCCAGTTTTACTGCACTGCTCCACTTGCTAACATTGACGTCAGAGAGACACAGACTTACACCACCTAGGAAAGTACTCAAGATCTCCTAGGGCAATGTCATTTGTCCTTTGGAATCAAAAAGAGTGAGATGGGCACGTTTCCAGAATTCAAATGAGCTGAAGATGACTCACTACCTAACAAGAGGTGCTTGAAAAAGGAGCAGGGGACAGGTGAGGTAAATCCAGAAGAGTGCACCTGAAGTGTTTTTTGTCAGTCTACTTCTAAAGCTGAGCTTTTGAATTTTCCTTTATTCCTTCAAATGAATTACTGCATGGGCTGGATGAAAGGCTTTTCTTACCAGCACTGAAGAATTTAGGAGTGAAAAATGTGTCCTCTCTCCAAAATGCTTCATTCTATTGGTGTTCCCCAGTAATTTAACTTATTACCTTGAGACTTCCAGATCTGAGCATGAAAAAGTCTATATGAATAACGATCAACCAACTCCTCTGTAAAAATTGCTGTGTATTCCAGCAACAACTTACAACTTTGTGCTCATTTTTTAAAATTCCCTTCAAGTTTAGAAGAGAAAAAAGAAAACTGTGGCTGTCCTTCAACAATAACTCACTTATTATTCCAGGAAGGTGAGAAAACACTGATTCTGCATCCCAACTTGGCTGGCTTTCAGCAGTAGTGACTGGCTCTCTCTAGGGCAAATGATATTTTGCATTACCTGTGGAAATTAAGGCCACCAGGTGTAAGAGCAATACGACTTTAAAGCAAGCATAAAAAAGAGTGTTATGCTAATGAAGATTGCAACTTTTGATTTTGATTGATTTTTAAGGTCATCATGATCCAATTGCTTCAGATTCATTAAAGTTTGCTCCTTTCCATGCCACAGGATGGCCTCAGAGCTGTATTTGTTCCCACATTTCTCTGGAGCACACAGAGCCACTTTCTTTGGCCTACTCCAAAAAGGCAATTCAGAATGTGAGGCTGAGGCAAATCCACATAAATTTAGGACAGTAATTTTCACTGTGCTAAGTATTGGCCTAATTCTTTTCTATAAAGCCAACAGCTGCAAAAGTAGGCCATGAGTACCTCTGCAAATGACCTCACCAGGTGCATTTTGAAGAATTAAGCATACATGAGTATCAAATATTAGTTAGAGCTACTATACTATAAGATGATAAAAAGCACTTATATCTACTTATCATCTGCTACTAAGAGCCTTATCATTCTACATCAATTAAAGCTAATGTAAACATATGATAATATGTAAAACAGGAACACAATTATTTTTTTTAAAGAAGTACCATCCGAGGTTGTCCTCAAACCTTTAAAAGTGCACACGTTCAAAGCAGCCTTGCAGCATTGTTTCATCTCTAGCAACTCTGAAAACAATAAGCTTACAGCAAAATCAAGGATTTTTCACATCTCACAAAAGATGTGAAATTTAGAAAAAAAATATGTATAACTGCAGCAAAAAAAAAAAAAATCAACATTATGCAATTATTTTTGCCATGGTTCTGGAGGAAAAATAAAGCCTTAACAGCTGCTTCAAAGCTGATTCAGCAGTGCAGGAACACTAGAGAGTTTGAGAAGCAAAACTGGAAGTGTACATCTCATTCTGTGGTCAATTAAGGTTTTTTGGATAGAAGAATAGAAACAATATAAAGCCTGATGAGAGTCAGGTGGATACAGCAAGCATGGAACTGAGCAAGCCAAATCACAGTTGCAAGCAACACTGAGTGACTTTCACAGAATTAAAAAAAGACTTTGTGCTGAAACCTTTGCTCTGCAGCTATTATTAAATTGCATTCACTCACATCTGCCTGGATAAACAAAGCAATAGTCTTTTCCTAGTATTGCTTTCATGTCTCTCTCAGTTATGGTTCAATTTGCCAACTTTAATCTATCCTGGTGTCTCATTTGGCTCAAATTAGGAAAGAATTATTTATAGGCTACAGATACACCATGTACAACTGTTGGAGATGTCTTTTCAAGGCAGGTATTTGCTGTTCCTCAATTACTGTAAGATTCACACTAGTGAAGGTCAAAGCACATAAATCCTGTTCTGTTACTAGCTATTCTCTTTACTAAAGAAAACTTGCAGAAACAAACACGAAGCAGTTTAAAACAACTCTTACTGATAGGTTTAATAACCTGTCTTTGAAAGCAAAAGTTCAAACAGCTTAGGGAGACTAACAATAACAGGAAGCATTTCAGAACTGCCTTCCATCAGATAGGTGCTCGTCCAAATCATAACTTCTCTTGAGCAGATGTTTTCATCAGCCATGAAAAATACTACTCTGAAGTAGTCTGTGATGCAAAGAAACAGTTCCATCTAGCCTGTCTCCTTAAGGAGACTTTTGTAGCAACTTAATCATGCCATGTCAGTGACCCAAAAGAGGAAAATTTAGTTCAAAGAAAACTCTCCTAATAGTCTAATCAAGAGAGACAGAGGAAAAGGGGAAAAGCTACACAAACAACAACCATACTGCATTTAACAAGAGATTGCTTATCATGTATAATGTTCATCATTGATGAAAGAAAATCCTGTATGTCCCAGTGCACAAAAGGCAAAAAAAACCCCAAAACCACAAAACCAGAAAACAAACCACAAAACAAAACCCCAGAAACAATTCAGTGGAATACATCCCAAGAAAAACATCCAAGAACATGCTTCTATGTCAAGTCTAGTTAGACTTCCTGAAGCAAAGCAAATATTTGCTGTTTCACTAAACCTTGGGGCAGATAATTCAATCCTTGCATTAGAAAAATCTTACATAATTTTAGAAATAGGTCATTCGGCATCCTGAAATACGAGTACATATAAAAATACCACCTTTTCCTCACATCCGCCACAGAAACTGGCTATAATACTGCACATTACATGATTCATTTTAAATGCATACTCTTGACACTGTTTCCATCCTCCCAGGAGATCTGTGATAGATTGCACTTGTACCAAAAACCCAAACTTACTGGGTATATAAACTAGATAGACACGTTAAAAGTCTTGGTGATGGATGATACAGAAAATACACACCGTAATGGCAGTAATTTTATATTAATAGTCAGCTGTCATACTACCTTTTCCACCCAACTTTCAATCACAGTAACTAGCAGGTCTAACCTAGCTCACAGTCAGGTCCTAAATAATTAACATTCTCCTTCTTTTCTCTCTGCCCCTTTCAGAAGGAGCCTTGCCAAGGGCTTGCCTGGCAGCTCAGGGCTCACAACATGACTGAGGGTACTGCACACGCCCCTTCCAGCTCTTGGCATGGATGGACAATAACCCAAAAGCTGGGGGACAATTTGTGACCCAGTAAAAGAGGGGCCACAGTCTCCCTGCCTGTGGAGCACAAAACAACAGCTCCTGAGCTGTGATCAAAGCCTTGGCCAGCAGCAGATACACTGCACACAGCAGGGCTGGGGAGGCAGACAGTCCTCCCTCTGCTCAAATAACAAACCAGGAGCAGGTCTGCTTGCACTCAACTGCTGCTCAGCTGGAGGAAACCTTACAAAAGGTGATCAGGCAATAGAGAGAGAGAGAGAGAGAGAGAGACAAGATCATTATCATTTTCAGTAAGGAAAATAACAGGCACATGGTATCACTTTACAGTCTGTACTAAAAACCTTGGAAAGGCCCATCTCTCAGTGATAACATCCCTGAGTGGGAAACATTTGGCAGGAACTTGGTTGTCTTTCATTTTTCTGCTCTTACTACTTAAAGCTTTGCCTTGTTCACTAAAACAAAGATATTTCACTGTGCCCTGAGGCTTATTCCTTTTCCAAACTGCAGTCATTATTGCTAAAGTGTTACTGAAATACACACTATTTATTGTCCCTGATTCAGTTTTGATAGGCACAATGATAGCTCTGGAAATATCTGTCAGTCTGCCAGCATGTAGTAATTCAAGATCTTAAGACAGAACTGTCTGCACATCAAGAAAAAGACATCACTTTTCTGTCAAATCATTGAAGGTATCAGTGTAACTTTGAATTAGACTGGCTCTTCGTGACCTGATGAACTGCATAAAGATGTGAGATGCATACATCTATCAAGGCCAACATAAAACAATACATTTTATTTAAAAAGCTGACATAACTGGTTTAACTACGGAGAAAGAAACCCAAACCCAGTCACCTCTGTTTTAAGTAGAACACCAAATGGAAATACTGGAAAAGTTTTGGTGACCCAGGAATGATCCTCACCAAAGTCTGAAGGAAAGTATCACGAGGGTGCTATGACCACCAAACACAACACAGATTTTTCATCTCATGCAGGAGAGATAGACATGTTCATTAAAGAGTGGCAGGATCTGACAAAGCTGCTTTTTCCTCTTTGATGTGCTGTTTTACCTTTCACACTTTGGCATAATCTACTTTCTAAAAAATAAAAACAACCCAAAAAAACCCAACAAAAACCCAAAACCATAAAAAACAACAGAACCCACCAAACCAAATAAACAAATTTTGATCCCCCTCTCAGAAACCTGTTTTTCCAATGACACATTGGAATTGTAATTGGTCCTGTATATCATTATTTGCTAAAAGAAAAAAGGTACAAAGGAAACAGCGCTTTTCTTTGAGAATGTTTAGTATTTTTCCTTTGTAAGCAGGCCTATTACCTCAAAATTTAAATCTTATTAAGTTTAATAACTGTAGTAACAAGATTCAGTTCTTCCTAGGATGCATAGAAAATCATTTACACATTTTATAAAGTGCAATGATGACAAACTATAAAAATGTCATATTTCTTCTTGATCAATTTAATGTAACATTAGAGGCTTCTGTCTTTTTCCACTCCAGGATGCCTTTTCTAGTGTACTTTACAACATTAGTATTTTAATATGTAGCACTACAGCTTTCTCTTAAATATTATGTAGATTATTATTTTACAGAAGGTCTTTCATATTAAGAGAGCTTGAAACCACAAAAGAGGTGTGTAGTGTTCTGAACAAGGGCAGGTAGTTGTCAGCAGATCAGTGTTAACTTTCTAACACCACCCTAGGAGAGAGGCCACTAATTTCTTAACACTGTGTTTCTAAACACACAATGTGCAAACAAACACCAGCATTTTAGAAATGCATTGTAGGAAATAATAACATATCCTGAAGACAATTAGTACTACAAGTGCTGAGTAATTTTATTATTAATGCCAAAAGGTACAAGTTTGCTAATTCCAAATTTTCAATTATAAAAAAAACAAAACAACAAAGCAAAAGCCAGCATGAAGGAAAAAAGTATACAGAGAACCACAGAATCATCAAATAGCTTAGGCTCGAATGGACCTTAAAGATCACCCAGTTCCAACCCCCCTGCCATGGGCAGGGACATCTTCCACTAGACCAGATTGCTCAGAGCCCCATCCAACCTGGCCTTGAGCACTGCCAGAGTTGGAACACACAGTTTCTCAGGGCAACCTCCCCACCCTCACAGTAAAGAATTTCTTCTTAACATCCAGCCTAAATCTCTCACAGAAATGTGTTCATTTGAAATACAAATTAAAACCATTAAGGCTTTAGCAGGAGCTCCTGCAGGACAGACAGGAGGCTGCCTGCAGCTGTCCCTGTGCCTGGAAACACATGTCACCCACGCCCATGTAGGCAGGGAACAGGAACCATGAGTCACAGATGCCGTGAACCACACTCCTGGAAGATTCTGCATCACATCTGGGCTTTAATCCATTCATATTTATGTTTGTAATGAACACCTTGACAATGGGAACCAGGAAAGCAGTTCCACGGATCAAGTTTTCTGCAACATTATCTTCATGGCATAGGGAAAAGACGAACTGAAAGAGACCTAAAAGCAGAGAGATGTGGGAATCCAGATTATAAATCTGAACGACTTTGTGCAATGTTTTGCCTAATTAATAAGAAATGGCAAAGTATCAATCACAACGCTGGGTTAGACAAAAAACATGCAGGCCAGAAGTGAGGGTCTCTGCCTGGTTAACAGGGCAGCTCTTGAACAGGAAAGAACCATAAAAGGGATCCTCTCCCCATCTCAATGCCACCACCACATCCTCAAGTTCTGAAATGCTGGAGGGGAAGACAAATCCAACTAGGGTTACCACAGAGACTCAACTTAGAGCTGGTAAAGGAATTTTTGCCCTTGGAAAGGGAAGAAACTAAACACAAAGCTGCAGAAGTTGCAATCCAATATTTGGGAAGATCAGAAGGTCCATCTCGGAGAGAGTGACTTCATGTTGGATCTTGCCCTGCCTGCCTAGCTACAAGGGTACAAAATCTAAAACCAAGTTCAGAGATTTGCCAAAGAAAGAAAACTGTGAATAGTGTAACTATTACAGACAGCCCAGAACAAGGAAGACCCAAAGAGTTTGACTGCAGGAAGTTTGTTTATACAAGTTTACTACAATATGATGTCTGCTACATCCCAAGGTAAAAATATGGCCTGCCTCCAGCAATAGAGCTCAGTTAATACAAAGCTGCTGACAACTTTTATGGGTCTCAGTAGCAGTTCATTGACAGCTTACAGCTCCAACTCTATTCATTTTCAAATCTGCCAAAGTAACTAAAGAAAGTCTTGCTCCCAAGCAAATTGTTACTGTCCTTCTCTGGAGATCAGTAGTTTCCCTGACAAAAAATAAATACATTTTTAAAAAAATAAAAATCACAGGAGCTCTCCCTGATCCACTTCAGTAGAGCACGATTTTTGCCACAGCAAGTAGTTAACACACTTTGCTTTGGGACAGTCATCACCAGCTGGTGACCAAGAAAGTAGAAGTAGTGTTATTTTCAATTGATCCAGACAGTTCTGAACAAGATACTCCATCTCTAATTTTACATTTAGATTCAGGTTAGTGCAAGCTAGCAGCTATTTGAATTTAATTAAAAAAAATATATATGCTCCATGATTAAAAAAAGCTTTACGTATGCTCTCATTCTCAAGTATTTTTAGAGGTTTAAAGATTGAAGGTTTTAATTAGGATGCCTCAGCAATATGAGAGAATGAATAATTTACACAGAATTTGATTTGAGCTCAGTGAAAGGGTGGTACAACTAAACTATGCATATTTTTTATTTCTAAGTAGTGTGTAATTTTATAGTTCAGCTCCAGTCACTGCAAGCAGGCCACAGAGATGGCAGACAACAACATGAAGAGTTTTATAATGTGTACAGTCCAACATTTTGGTTGCCTCATAGCATTCCTGAGGTTGGTCATACTTGAGCAGGAACTAACAAGCTGAATTTTAATTATAGGCTATAAAACCAGCAATAAATAAACAAAAGTTTTTACAAGTGATGTAGATTCCCCTTAAACAGCTTAATATTAAAAGAGCTTCACCAGTCTTTGCCTTCTCTCTCTCTCTACTCTCCTTCCAATCCTTCATCAGCTTTGTGTTAGATTTTAAACTGCTGGCATATGGCACTGGCTTTGCTAGACCATCAGGACTTACAACACAAAAAATAAATCAAACCTGTGGTTAATTATGGATAGTGCACAAAGTGAATTCTGACAATACTTAAGTCTTATTTCATATAACTCTCTTGACAAATTTATGAAAAGCAAAGTAGAACAAAGCAATTTCTTAGAGGGACACTAAAAGGTTTGGGTTTTTTTAATAAAAATATCTGAAATTACTAAAATAACAACATATGAAGTTGCAGGAAACATAATACTGAAAGCTATTTTCTTAGCAGATGGCATTCACGCCTACTTCACCCATGATGACCTACATTTTTTTTTCTTAACTTTTACTAATATTAATCTTTCATTGAATGTGTTTTTTACAATTTTGCCATCAAGCAGTACTTTCAGCACTAAAAGTTTGAGAAACTTATTCAAGAACATACTTCTAACATTATAAAATATAGAATGAATAAAGGAGGAAAACACCCTCACAAAGTTCAGAACGTAAAATTACACTTCTGACATAAAATTGTCTTTTCCAAGGCTGTTCAATATTGAAAGAATATGCACAAAGTTTTCATCCAGCCTTGACTGGAAAACATGACGTTTGCAGACATTAAAGCATTGTCATAACTCACATTGTCTTGTAGAAAAACATACACCTGTGCAATAAAGGCAGTTAAAACAGAACCATTGAACTGGTTTTCATTATTTTGTTCTACGTGTTTAATTGCGAAAAGGTAGAAAAATTAAATGTATGTGGAAAATGAGGAGCAATGTGAAAAAAATTACAGTGAGTGGTATTTAATTAAAAAACCCCTAAGATTTCCATATAAAAATGCACCCAATTATTTCTCCTAACACATTATACTGTTTTTGAGATCACATCATAAAATATGTCCAAAAACTCAAAAATCTTTAGTGCTGTTACACCAAAATAGCAAGGATTTACATGGAGTATCACTTTAAAAATTAATCTGGGAATGACCAGTGGCAGTTGGAAGGATGACATTTGGAGAAGTTACATTATCAGCATTTGAAATTTGACAGTCTTCTCTTCTGTATTCAAAAAAATAAGAAAATCAGTCCACTGTCTGTTCCAGCTGCAAACAAACAAGGTGGCAGTGGGAGCTGGCAGTGCCCCAGCTCCTATTTCAGACTCTTCTCAAACCTCCTGACTCACCTGGCTGCTCACCCCATGATATCTTCCAGAGTAGCATACTCACACTAAAAGTGAGAATAACAAAAGAGGTGTTGCTGAAACTCTTCCCATATAGTTCCCAGGGTGAGAGAGAGCAAAAAAAATTGTTCTCTAGAGTGATTTTACATTACCAGTTAGGCAGACCACAGTGAGGGTGATCACTGCTTCAAGTCGTTACTAAATTATATAACACAGTGGCAAAACAAGCAGGATTCTCCTGCCACCCTCCAAGCAAATGCTTGTCATTTGCATCACAAGAGATGATTTTAGGAATAGATTGTTTATCATGTTGAACGCATATTGCACCTTTAAAAGGTGAAAGAAAATACAGTACAACAAAAAACATTTCCTGGGGACCTGGTGCTGTATTCCAACTGGTCATTTTGGCCAATTGAATTTAAATACTACTACAGCCACAGGACAGTCCGTTTATGAAGTGCATACATAAAAATGTAAATAATTTATATTTGTGTCAAGTACAAAAAAGTTATCGAATTACTTGGAAAAAAATACTCTGATCCCTCTCCTTACAATACATTAGGTTTTTGAAAAAGGATTTTGAAAATGGGACAAATGGTAGTCACATGCCAGGCTCTGAACAGCATCCAGTGAAAACTGATTGCATCTTCATGCTTCCTAAAACAGCCACCCTAAGCTGAAGTTCATTTAGACCCAAAACTGCAGTAAAAGCTTTCAGAGCTCACATTTTCCTTTCACATAAATGATAGCATTCCCAGAAATACAAATTTTGACCTATTACCAACTGCCAGTCTGTTCAAAATTTCAGTATTGTTCCCAAAATTGGAATGTAAATTTGCTTTTACTCCCCATGGCATTCAGCAACTAATTTTGAAAAGTCTGTCATTTTTCTTACAGATTGTCCATACAAATCCAGCATACAGGGCTTTGAAATAATTAAAGCTTCCAATAAATGTTGTGGCCTTGTGCAGAGGAACCCGACTTTATATTAATTCATTAATTGCTCAGAGTTCACATCTCCTTTTACCAGTTTGAACAGCTCAGTTTCTCTCTGTCTTCCTCCCTGCCCCATTCCCTCTGCCTGGGATACTTTTCTGGAGCTAGGTGAGGACATGGAAAAAGCATTAGGCATATGGAAGTTAAAACCAGCAGCTTAACCACCTTACACAGTAAATCTAAGAAGCTTAAACTCACCAACAAGTGCAGGAATTGTCAAGTTGGATGTTATGCATTAGGCATGAGAAAGTAAATGCATGTGACAAATGCATTACTTCCTCTGTGAACATAATGATTCCCAGCTAACCTATCTCAATTAAGTCACACGTTAGTTATGTCTGAAGAGAGCACAGTGACAATTAACATTTTGTACATAAACAACCACTGTTTTTTAGATTCAAAACCACTTACAAGGATGCTGCAGGCCTGACTTTTCTTCAGTTGAACAAGCAGACACATTACTTCAACAACATTAATGAGCCTTCATGCGCCCATGGACAGAAACAGGGTATTTCACAGGTAGCAAATTAAATGAATCAGGTGAAAACAAACAGTCCAAACTGAGTTGCCACAATTTATCCAAAACCACTAAGCAACCTTCCTTTTAACATACTGAACCAGAACTTCTTTGCTCCTGCTGACTTAAATAAGTATCAACACTGCTAGTTTTCACAATTATTTCAGAATACTCTGAAATTCAAACACATGCAGTCATATGGATGCTTTTGTGATACCAATATTCTTTATAAAGGAAAATACATCTTCCTTACCCTTACAGTGTTACCCCTTGTTCACTGCAGTCTAATGTGAGGAATTTTACTAATTGTCATTTGTGGCAGTAGCAGCTTGATGCCACAAGGCCAAAAGGCACTTAAAGGTCACTGCCTATTAGATTACACCAGTCTGATGGCAGCACATTTGGAAGCAAAGGCAGAAGCCCCTGAGCTCTGACTCATTGCAGAGACTCAGATCTGGACATTTCACTCAGCATCTGCATGGCTGGGCCTTCTGAGCTGGCCCCTGCACTCAATAAGTCAGCCTGCCACCTGCCTCAGGTGGACTGCAGCTTTCCTCTCTACCAAAAAACCTTCAGCAGCTCTGCTCCATTCATCAGGCTAAGAACTTCTGCTACATTTTCCATGGCAAACCCCATAATTCTTGCAGGTCATGAAACCATTTTATTTCCAATACCTATGCAAAGTATAGGCATATTTATATTCATGTTTGCTATACATGCATCTGAAGTGATACTAGCACCTTCTTCAAGTGTTAATCATCTCTTTATAATCAAGTATTAATATGCACATTTAGTTTTTCTATGACAATGCCTTTGTGTTTTAAATGCACACATCATATCAAGTGCATTACAGTCAGATTTCTGGGCTATAAGTTAAATGAAATGTGATGCATGGTTATGTAACTGAAAAAAACCATGAATTTATCTTCCCACAGGTGACAACTGAATCACAGAATATTCTGAGTTGGAAGGGACCCACAAGGATCACCGAGTCCAACTCTTCAGTGAATAGCCTGTACAGCACAGCTGGAGCATCCCACACAGAGCCAGACATCCAGGCAAAAGATGGGATCAGTGGTTCCTTATTTCTTACGAGATATTATTTATTAAAAGGGCCTCCAGCTAAAGCCAAAACCCCATTTCAGAAGCATTCCATAAATTCTGTGACCCCACAGGTGACACACACTGTAACAGCTGATGATTGCCTACAGCCCATGGAAAGGAGGAATTCGTGGAGGAATGTCTCCCATCAGAGAGATGGGAGCAGGACAAGAGAGTGAGGAGTCCTCCCCCTGAGGAGAAAAGAGCTGCAGAGACAACGTGTGACTGCAGCCCTCATTCCCCACTTCTGCTCACCGGGAGGATGGAAGTAGATTTGGAGGCTGAGCCCAGAAAGAAGGGAGGGGTGAAGGAAAGGTGTTTAAGATTTATTTCTCATTAACCCATATTTGACAGGCACTAAATTACATTAATTTCCCTCAGTCAAGACTGGCTTGCCCATGACAGCAATTGCTGAGTGATCTCTGTGTCCTCATCTCGACCCATGAGCCTTTCATTCTATTTTTGCTGCCCCATCCAGCTAAGGGGAGTGACAAAGTGGCTTAGGTGGGCACCTGGTGTCAACCCACCACACACCCATTGTGGTGATCTCTGCACCCTGCACTTCCTTACCAAGGTCTTTGCAAAAACAGGAGAGATTGAGATTTCACAACTTGCAGGGGAAGCTGGTTGCAGCAGGAGATGCTGAATCATGCCCTTAACAGCTGTTACTTAGCTATCACCACCTCTTAATTAGTGGTTTCTTTTAGATTTCCTCAATAGCTATATGGCCTTGAAAAAAAACCACAAAACAACAAAAAGAGGGGAAAAAAAGCCAACCCAACAAACAAAAAAACCCAGACAATTCAAGCTTGAAACAGAAACCGTATGTAAAAATGTTAAAGGTGAAGTACAAGCTATAATTTGACAAGACGGAACAAACAGCCATAGAAAATGTTTATTTTATACTACTCTCATGATAAATCAAAATCCATTGAACTTTTAGGTTCTAGATTTTACAGCCTGTCTCACTCCATACAGTGGAAAATCCAATTTCCTTTGGATTTCCATAGCTTGAGCTAAACAATGAATGCTTTTTCTATTTCTCCTGAAACAAGGATTTCCCCTCAAAAGCTGCTGGCCAGATGCTGAATGGTATGAAGGGTAAAACTATAAACTAGTTTTTCTTAAGGTACATTTTACTTTGCTAACCACCTGTTACTATGATTTTGTCCAGTGGTGGCAAAAATAAATGCAGGCAGGGAGTGGCATATGACTCATCACAATGTGTTAAAAACAACATTAATGGTTTAAATCTTTCCAAGTGAAGAGCTGTTGCCCAATAAAAGTTGGCACTAAAAAAAATTTAAAAAAAAAAATCACACACAAAGCAACAGGGCCATTCTCCACTTCTCCTTCTCATCACCAACACCCAATTTTATTGGTGTCCCTCAACCAGAAACACACAGTTTTTTCCCTGTCACCGACAGTGAGTACTGCTGCCTCTGGACCAATAATGCAGCTGACAGTTTCTACCTTTGAGCTCATGTAAGAGCCCCCAAGAATAAAAATTATTTCTTTTTGTAGCATTTGACAGCTTGTTAGAAGTTCCAAACAAATGCAGTGCTACAGAAAGACTAGTGTCAACATTTTGATTAATTCTTTATTATTAAACTTCTAAAGTAGAATAATAACTTGAGTTTCTTTGATTTTCCTGAAAGTCTATTTCCTGCTGTTTAAAATAAAGTACAGCTTGAAGTACATTCAAACAGACCTGTGGACAGTTGTCAAATTGTTCAGATATTTATGCATTGGAAGTAAAAAACTCCAGGGGACAAACATACCATAGGCAGATCTTAAAGGGGAAAAAATAAGGATAATTTTTGTTACTTTTCAAGGTAAAGCATCATATGAAATCTGGTCTTAGATCAAAAATTTTTCCTTTTCTTTAATAACTTGCCATCCTCCAAAAATACAGCAACAGAGCCCAGGTGTCCTCCAGATGTGGAGACACAGAAGTCACCTGGACTTCTCAGAACGGAAGAGCAGTGAAAGTCACAGCAAAACACACTGCTGCACTGAAGGCTTCTTAAAGTTTTTTCATAATTTTATTTTATCATCATTGTTTTATCATCAATTTATTTTCCTCATTGCTCTGATGCTCATTATTGTGTCTCCAAGTTAACCAGGCAGGGTGTTGTACTCCCTATCAGGTAACACTTTTCTTGGTTTTCTCTGAGAATGTTAATGTTCTTGAAACTTAACTTGATGTAAGAATGTACTTCTATTCTGAAAAGTTCTTGCTTTAAGTCGGTCGTGTGTCTCCACAACAGACATTTTGTGAGTGAGATGCATAAATTTGGGTAAGTTTTAAAAACTCATTAAACAAATTCTGCAAATTTTACATTTTCTTTAAAACATCTTTATTTATTCATCACTGTTGATAATGATGCTTCATCAGGTTTCACCATTTTTCATCCCTCATATATGGTTTGATAAGAAGTGCAACAAAAAAATCTACGACGATACTTTCTTTGGCAAGCACACAAGGATAAAATAAGGTTAAAACACATTAATGTAACAGAAGCTCTGACTGAAACTGAAGAAGCCACTCAACTTTATACACGTAGCTCAAATTATACTGTTAACATTTTACTCAGTCTTTAATCTTTATTTCTCCTTGAGAAGTAATTACTTCAATAATCATAATATTTTTCTGCTTAGTAGGAAGCTTCTTCCAACCTAAAGAAGCAATGTCATTTTCATTTAGTCTTCAAATGCCTGGTGCTACAAGAACCTGCCATATGAATTAAAACAAGAATAAGACCTTTTCTCTGAAGCAAATGTGAGTGTAAGGCGCATAAACTAGGAATCAGTGAATAAGCAACAGCCACCAGAGGCCAAGGCCAAGCCTCATTCACTGTTACACATGGCAGGACTGGGGATTAAATCTCATATCCTCATTACCACTCTAGAGGAGCCCACTAACAACTCCAACCTTCTCTTCCACACTCCTGCAATTCTTTTGCACACAAAACCTTTGCTGTGGCACAATTGGAAAGAGGGGCCCTGAAGCTACACAGCTGCTGGTCTTCGTTTCTAAGGCTACCTCTGAAACATGACAAATCTTCTGCCTTCTGATGGATCTGTGGCTTTATTACCACTCTTCAGGTGGTGGACAAATAAAGAAATATTCAGAAGTTAAGTAAGCAAAGACAACAAAAATTTACCCCATCTTTTTTCAAAAAGATAAGGATGGCAGAAGCACATGTTCAAGCACATACTGAAAGACAGAGGTGGTCTCTTAGAGCTACTCTTAAAAGAAGAAGCAAGTTCTTTTGGGTTCTCCAGGCAAGAAAATTATGTACATCAAAGGACTAAGCTCATGAAAAGTTTATGCTTCTGCTCAGTGAGGGTGTGATGAAAAGATTTTCACTGGTAAGAATATGGGCTATCTGTATCACTTTCTGTAAGCAAAATGCAGAATCTCACTTCATAAAATTCTCACTGTAATGTCAGTAAAAAGGCAACTTGTTCCCATTGCTAAAATGGGAAGGGTGACCCAGCTGATTGTCTCTGGAACAACCAGACACAGTAGTTGCTACTTTTCTCTGCATTTAAGCATAAGCAATCCAAAGTTTCCATAACAGGAGACAAGACTCATGTTCTTCTTCTAAGTTAGCTAATTAGCATAGCCAAAAGTATTTCAAGCACTTAAAGTTCATAGTCTCTGCCAAAGCAGGAAGCAGTAACTATTAAAAAGACCTGAATTTTCATGTGTGTGGCATACTCTGCCCTTAATCCAGGGAGAATGGTCGGTCACCTTGGTACCACAGAGTCGAGTTCACAACCTTGTCACACCACCTCAAGCCAAACATCAGCCTGACACACTTGGCATTTACAAGCAACAATTTGTCCTAAAAGATGCATTTAAATGATTAATAATATCATGCTGTATTAATGAAACTGTGCCTGTATATTTAAATCACCTTTTCATAATTTCACACTTATTTTCTACTGGAACAAGTCCTAAAAATTACTTTATTCTGAGATCATATAAAATCAGTAGTCTACTTGTTTCAAACATTTCCTTTGTCTAAACATGTGTTTTCTGTTTTAGATCAAAGTGTCTATGACTAAACTAAAAAATACAAACTATGCTTCCATTAGGTAGGTAACCTGCTTATTCAGATGCCATCCATGATACTCAGATATAAGAGGTCGTTTTGGTCTGAAACAATAACAAAAGTAATTTGTTTCAATAGCAACTAGTAAGACAAGAAGTTAATAGCCTTTTTAGCATTTTTCTTTCCTTTTTTTTTTTTTTGGTAGGAGGTTTACCTAAGCTACTATTCACTGAACAAGTTAGATTATTCATAGCTAATTCCAAAAGAAACATTTAAGAGAAGTGGCTTAAATTTATAGTCATGAGCCTGTACACAAAAGACAGGATTGTACATTTTTGCATTTACAAGCATAGACATGCTAAGATTTGGCCTCTCTTTCCTTCAGAAGAAGTACTAAATGGCATATTTTAACACAATATTTCGTTCTGTATAAAGAGTCCTTAATATAAGTAAAGAGCCAGCAGACAGCATTGAGCTGCCAATATTCAGCTTTAAAAGTAAAATTAAATATCTTTCACAAGTGAGATAAAACCAAATAGTTCAATGTACATAATATTTGTACCAAAGAACTCAGCTAGGAATTTCAGTTCAGCAAAACTAACAGAAAATGCCAACAAAGACCAGAATACACAAGGTTTCCATTAAGTTATTTTAAAAAAATTTATGTGGACTGAAAATCAGTTTTTTCACTGCATTTTCCTACATTCAGGAGAGCAGTAAAGAATTTTTCTAAAGGCTCAGTGACATATGGAAGTTGCTTCTGTAACAGCCATACATTCAATTTTCAAGCTTATAAAAACGAATTTAAGATAGCCACTTAAAGGTGAATTCACTTTGAGCACCAGCTACTGTTTCTTTCCTTTTTCAAAATGCAGAGCTATTCAGTGAAATTGCACCATGTGCTCATGTGAGATTTAATGCAACTCAAAAATCAGGGTGTTACAAAGTATTAATGCATTCCAAGAACATATACCAACAGGATCGTACTACGCCAGTATGAAAATCGAAGTATTATTAAGATAAATCCTAATTCTCATTTCAGTCTTCTGCTGCCGCTATTTTAGAGGAGCAATGAAAAATTCCCTTTTTGTAACTGTTCAAATGCTATCAGTTTTGTATCCCTGTAAACCTACTACCCTTGCTTTTCAATGGAGAACATGAGAAAGATTAGGACAAGCAGAGAAGGTCTTGACCAGAGTTTTTCACAGGTTTCCTGCATGACTCCATGTGAAGTCACAAATGTATCTGTTCCACAGGAACCCCCTCGGTAAATAAAATTGCCACGTGTGGCACACTGGGGTGGGGCAGGTCTATGGTCATTTCTGCTTCATACAGAAATGCATTCAAAGTCATTAGGCAATCACAAAACTTTGGTTTGCTACTTAAACATAAAACTTCCCAGCTTTATCAGCAAACTGTTTTGTAATAATGTTGATAAACTCCACTATCTTCATAGGTAAAAGGATCCTATAGCAACTGGGCACCTCCCATTGGAGCAGTATAGCAGCACCTACCAACAGAAATAACCAAGTGAAAGTATTTTCCACTCCTTACTCTCCTCCACTGACACCTTTACAGCTTCTAACTTAGAGAAGCTGAAAACATATGTTTTTAATGTGCTTTACAGCAGCCACATCTAGCAAAGATTCAGTCCTTGTGCCTGCTCCATACTTCAGTTCTCATGACTCATCTTCAGCTTTCCAGAGGAAAGCAAGTTCCTACTGGGCATCATGGAGCTAGTGATACCTTTACACACTCACAAGAGAAGCAGAGATTCAGCCTAAAAATTCACCAAGCTTAAAGCAGTGATTAAACCTACACAAACACAGGTACAAGTACAATAAGAAATATGTGCAAACAGCAGTGCCAAATTCTGGTTTACAAGTGTAAGATCCATGTAAGGCTATCAAGACAGACTTTAAAAACATCCGTTTATACACAGACTGTAAGAACTGCACAGTTCAGAACACTCAGCCTTCCAAAACTGCAATCAAATATGTAAATTACATGCACATAAGGCCTACAACCTTCTAGCTGTCCTACATGCTCTAAAATACTAATCTAGTCCCTTCAGGTTTAAAAGGACAACAATATATATATTTATACTCACACGCACATATACAAACATTAAAAAAGCTGAAATGCAGCACAAGCAGCTAGCCAGAAAGTTCAAATATATTATCAGTGTTCCTACACCAAAAGAGAAATTGTTAAGTATTCAGAATGCATTGTGACTATATTTACATTATTTTTATTTTATTGCATTATTCTCTACATATTAGAGAAGACAACATGCCACAAATGCCACGACTGGAAATATGATTCAGGACAGAATTTTCTCCTAATGCTAAATCTCACAATTAGAGAGCACTCAAGCAAAAAACTCACCAGCAAGACAAGAAGTTTTTCAATGTCAATGATAACATAATCTCAACCTTGCCCAAGTCCTATATTTGGCTGCAGTCTAGAGAGAACATTTCAGAAGGAGACACAAACCACAGAGTCCAGTGGTGCAATGGGTGAGAGTCCCCATTCCTGACTCGGTAGGTCATCAGTGGAAACTCCAGAGCCTTAGACTGAAGGGGGCCCAAACACAGTACAACCCAACAAATGTTATTTTTCCTCCATTTCCCTCAAAAGCAACACAGGTACTTTGAGGTATTTTTGAACAATTACCCTTGTCTCAGCAGAATAAAAGGTTACATTAGCACAACTCCAGGTTTACCTATTCTATTTCCTTGTCACTTCCTTCTGGACATCTAATTAAGCACAATGTCTTACCCCAAAGGGGGACTGAACTGCTGCTTCTTCACAGCTACACTGCACTCCTCTCCCATTCTCCATTGACTGAGGAATTCTTCACACCAGGAAGCTTCTGACACAGCTTCTTTGGTCCTGTCCTCTTTAGGCTGAAACAGGCTCCACACCAATTTAACCTCTGCTTTCCCAGAAGGAGGGCAACACAGCCATGAGAGAAGGGTGACTGACTTACAGTGACTGGGTAGGATCACTGCCACCAGGAAGAATCCAAATCTCTTCTCTTACAGAAGTGAAAGTATGAGCTATGCCATTAGGCAAGATGTGGCAAGCTCACATGAGTCTTGTGTTGGATCTGAAAAACAAACCAAAAAAAAAAAATCAGATGAGAAATAAAACTTCCTGCTGCACTGTCCTTTCATACCTAAGAAGAACAAGGGAAGTAACAAGTAGAATATATGAATATCTGAATTTTTTTCTGGCTTGTTTTCTGTGCATTGTTCCCTCCCAAAATATTTCCCTAAAATACAGCATCTACAACTGATATTTTTTTCTGAAAGATATGTATTAAAAATTCAGGTTAGCCAGATTCTCACATATAACTAAGCAACTTGAGTTTTAGTCTACTAATACACTATGAGAGTGATGCATTTTGTAACAGAATCCCTTCCTGCTCCAAAGATCCAGAACTCTGCACAAGTGTGTAACTACTGAGGCTGTGTGGAACCCACCCAAACATCTTGTCAGCACAAAACAAGAAAGAAGAATCCTGGACAGAAATAGATGCCAGGGTACTACTTTTTGACAAACTTGTGTCATTATTCAGCCGTTGCTTTGAAGCAACTAAAACAGGGGTTTGGCATTTAGTCAAAAGTACTTTTTGTGAAGACAATCCACTTTTACAGTTTTAGCAGCCTGCAGGACTTCTCTGTACAACGTGAACGCTACCCAACAGAAATTGCTTGTGACAAAGTTTAACGTGCTCCATTTGAGCTAAAAAGGAACAATGGTTTAGTCTGCCTTTACATTCATGGACTGCATGGTCTTTCATTCCAATTATTGGATTTGAATTTCTATTGCACCGAGTCTGTTCCCATATCAGCTTGATGATAAATTTTCCAAAAGTCTGCAATCAATCAGCCCCAGACAAACCAGTGTCTGAGTACCACATACTGTTTATAAAAACTAGTACATTGTTAAACTTTCTCCAATGCTGAGGCTTCCCTCATCTTTCTTCAAAATCAACATGAGAAACAGAGAATTCTTCAAATTACTTGTGATAACAGCTTTGAATTTACTGTTACAATTTAACTTTTTCTTACCTATTACTTCTACATGCTGTTTTGGACTACAGCTTTAATTCAGTAATGAAATTAAATTCTACATTTCTTGAATTGTCATTACTGCCCTTATTTAATATTATTCTTACCATCTTAGTACATTTTCCAAGGCAAAATGAAATTCTTTTCCCTGTTTTCAACTCAGTCTTGAGATGTACTTTTGCCTTCTTCTATCAGCTGTCTACATTTAATATCTCCTAATTTCACATTTACCCTCAATCTCTTGCTTCTTCTGTATCAATTCCTAAAAATGCCACGGTCCCCATCTGGCTTGTAGTTTAAACATCTGTGATTTAAGTTTAGGAAAATTCAACACATGAACTTGTGCATTTTAATCATCTAAGTATTAAGGGTGGAAGTTTTTTTAACTAGAGTAAGAAAGAACACTTGATGTGTTAACTTTGATATTTTTTGTTAATCTAAGGTTCTTTCATTGTACTGCCTTTTAGGATTAGAGTCCTAAAATAGCTATTAATATAAGAGCCTATTGACATTTTTAGCCCGTAGGAACATGCAGTGGGCAGAGGCAGCTGAAATAACATATTTGAGCAATGAACCAGCTTTATGATTTTATTACTCAGCCTTTCCCAAATCTATGGCTGGCATTTTTCCCAGTAACGCAAAAATTCAGCCATTCTACATTTGAAACTTCCAACTAATCATGTATTAAAAACTTGACATGGTTAAGGCAACAGAATAACCTTATAAAAAGCCTTCGAAAAAAACCCCAACAAGTTAGATCTGAAAAATTTGTGCCTTTAATTCTCTGTGCTATTCGCATGAACACCGTAAGAAAAACAGAAAAAAAATTACGTGATACAGGTTACAAAGAGCTATGTTAGTTACTAGGAGTATATTTCATATCATATTGAAGTAACAGGGACCCTAGAAGGGCCCTAAAGGAAAGTGACAGATCTAAGGAGACACAGCCTAAGCATCCTTCACTGGGTACCTCAGGCCATCAGCAGTTCAGGAAACCAATGGTTATATCAAACACTTAGTCACCCCATAAAGCCAAGTGATGCCTTTGCTGTTCCACAATCTTTCCACATTTTTGCACAGACATCAAGTTTTCCTCCTTCCAAAATGAAATTTCCCCCACAATTTGCTGGTCCAAAAAAGGCTCCATATTCCCCCTTGGTCCCCAAACCACTGTACTCAAGAGATCTCTTCTGATCACTGAGCATAAAGAAGCACTCATATGATTTTGTTTCTGAATATTTTGCAACACAGGTACACAATTTCTAAAATCATCTGGGGAATCCAGATCAGCTTAACAGCACTGTTGATTGATTCATAACTTTTTCTGTGTCTGTATAATAAAAAAGTAACCCATAGTTGTACAGACATACTCAAAAACATTAGACCAGAAAAGTTCTAGAGCCTGATGCACTGGAATAGAAGGACAAACTGAGCAACAAATACATCTCACAGTGGATGACTATAGATCATGTGAGCATCATAGAGGGATGTTCATTTATTGCAGAACTGAGAAAATTAATTATTTGGTACCCAAGGAAAAAAAATAATGAACATGCAATAATTGACCTTTTAACAAATCTACAGCAATTAATTAAGCTGTTTTGTACTGTATTAGTCCTAAGGAAGCTACATATTTCTAACTGTTTCCAGAAGAGTCTACCAGGAGTGTAACAAAGACTCAGTCTGGAAATAGAGTGCAATTTGGTGTAAGTCTGCATTGAGAAGAATTGGGCCCTTGGGGAGGAACCAGCCAATTCTCTCCCTTCTCAAAGTTAAGTCATTTATCCCCACAGCAAGTTCTACTAAAGCTGGTAGCACCATGACTACAGAGAGAAATTAGAGTGGAAAATTAATCCAATTAATAACCAAAGCGGGAAAAAGTCAATTTTTTAGCCATAGTGTTTGCAGAGTCATTTCACTGCACCAACATGATGCAAGCATAAAGATGATGAAAAGAACAAACCAGGCATCTGCTGACTGAAGTGTAAAGCAGAGCTACTACTTCGAAAAGCAACATGGGACTATAGGGGTTTACACTGAAAATGGAAGTAGGAACAAAGCAAGAAAGCAAATAACTTCTCCAAAACAATCTGCACCAGACACACCTTCTAAAATGCATAATTTAATGAATGCAAGCAAAGTTGCCAAGTCTGACTGAAAGCAAACATTAAAATCTTACCGTTTGCCTGATGGATAAGCTAGTCTCAAGTGTCATTATACAGTGCTAGCTTTAATTGCTCCCAGCTAAATATAGCTTTCAGAATTTAATAGCTCCCCCTCAGCTTTTCTGTCTTTCAAGGAGAGAAAAATCTCGTTGGAAAGAGCATCCAGGCATACACAGTGGCACGTTACCACAGCGAAAGCAGGAAGCAAACCATTAAGATGATTACATTAGTCTCCAACACTCATTCACAACTCCTGTTTTTCAAGAGACCAAATGCTTCCCCTGTTCCACCACTCTGGTTCCAGTCACAGCAGGTGATGGAGGCATGCACACCTTTCCAAACTAAGCCATTTTGCTGCTTTATTAGCAGACTGTAAGTCTTGCTTGCCCTCTGCTTCCAGTCAAGGATGTTGCCTTTGCCAGCGGTGGTGCCCACACACTTCTTCCTGTGCCAGCTCTCTGGGGCAGCACGGGGCAGGAAGAGGATGCACTGACATGCAACCTGCCCCTTCCCTGCAGCCACTGGATTGGCACAGCTTCCACAGGGGGGTCCGAAATCTGCTGGAACAGCTGAGACTGCAGCACTCTGATAAAGGCATGAAACAAATTCGCTCTTCTGTCTTCTAATACCCAATAAAGATCTCAAAAAATGCAATGAAAAGTTCCATACAGCAAGCTTAATTTTCTCCCCTCTCCGAGCTGATAACGGGTTTCACTGAGGAAATTTGGCTGACAGCTAGAAATCTGTTCTACGAATTCAGCATTTCTGTTCACCTTCATTTTAGAGGTCATTATGTAATTAAAGCACTCACACTTTTTCTACAATCCATAGAGATAAATTAAAAGTAACCACTGCTGCAATGACATGTTTTCCCACTTCCCCTCAGGCCAGAACTCCAAACTTTGTTCCCTCCCCTCCAAACCATCATCTGACAATCTTACTATTTCCTCTCTCGTTTCATCCATCCCCTTCTCCTTTACTGAGTGGGGAACAGAAGAATAATGCTACTTATGGAAAATATTTACCAGACCATATGAATCACCAAATGCCTGGACCTTTACTTCAGCTGTAAAGTTCCAGGATTGCCTGTGCTAGAGCTGTGCAAGCACTTCAGAAACACTGTCTGGAGGGCTGCCAAGAAGTACCTACTATGCTGAACAAGACCAAAGGTAATAGTATGCCACTGATTTTCTGCCCTCTGACCTGCCATTCTGAGGTGCAGACCAGGCTGAATAAGACAGGTTAAAGGAACTATGTCTGTCTGCTGTTTAAGAGAGGTTTTAAAGTGAGCCTCCTGACATGCACTGTTCTGCATTGGGATATCTGTGCTCTACTGCTCGCTGAGCTGCCCCAGAACAGAAAGGCTCCCTACTGCCAGTGCAGGTGCAGACTTCATTTACCAACCTCTGGTAAAGCACAAAATCATGACACTCATTCCCATTCGATTTTTCTTTCAGAAGTAACAAATCAAAGTGTGGATAAATAGCATCAAAAATAGGGATGGGTACTGGAGGCACTTTTTATACTAGATCCGGTTACTCTTACAGAACACGTTTTTATCTTAAAACTCTGCTGACCACAACAGACTATTTGGAGCAAATGAAGGTGTTAAAAAAACCTGCAAAGTGTACAAAACATCACGCATGTTCTGTGGATAAATATAGCCCCAGAGCTATGTGTTAGCTGCCGTGAGTCAGAGCTCAGTGCCCCGGCACTCCGCGGGGCTCTCCCGAGCCGAGTGTTCCGCTCTCGGACAGGAGCAGGGCAGGCAGCCAAGCCCTGGGCACCGAGCAGCCTCTCACCCTCTCCCCACGTCTGAAATCACCCTGTGACGTGCACCCATCCTGCCTTGTAAGAAAGATATCAGCAGAAAAACCCACACAAGCAAAAGGAGGGAGGAGCAGTGGAGATCAGTCAACTGCAGCATCAGACAGGAAAGGAAGCACACAGAAGACACAGAACGCTTCTAAATCTGGGTCTGGGGATTAGCAGGGGAGAAAAGAAAAGATATCAGAAAAAGGTAATTTGTTTTCTTGTCATCCGTAACACTGAAGAGATTTTGCTCTCCTCTCCAAAATTAGAACATCTACAGTGTAACTCCTTCCCCTCTTAAGAGTCACGAGAATGTAAAGAAAGCCACCAAAAAAAAAAAAAAAAAAAAAAAAAGCGCAGCATTATCAGCCACAGGTCAGGACAATTGTGGCCTAAATATTCACAAAATTGTCATGAAAGTATTAATTCAAAAGCAATTATGTTAAAACAACAAGATCCAGCAGAGTAAATATATAACATCCACCAGAATAAATACCATCCTACAGAAGCTTCAATCTAATCACAATAAGTTTATTCAGAGACATTTTCTCAAATAAAACAAACAAAAAAAACCAAATAGATGTGACCAGTCAAGATGCTGACGAATTCCATAATCTATTTTTTGACCAGATGTTTTTCTCTACATCTGATGACCTGCAAGTTTGCCTTAGCTGTAGCAATAGCTGCTGATAAACCTTGGCAACAGCTACTACTGTATTTGTGACTGAAAGAAAATGACACGTAAGTATTTTCAGTTAATTATTTATACTCACTTAAATGCAACATAAGGGTTTATGTTTATAAAATATAAAAAGTCACATTTAAGTGACTAGTTTCACATATATTGGCTTTCCCCTTCTCCCTTGCTCTGTATGTATTTCCCTGCTGATTCAAAGCTATATTCTATCTGGGGTGTTCAAGGTTACTTAAGGTGGGGGGACAGACAGACTATAGAGATTATTTATATGGTAGGACTTCAAACAATTGATCCAGCTATATCTCAAGTGACTTGATAAAGAAGCATTAAAATAAGGAGGAGAGAGAAAGATGGGTGAAACCTTACAGCATTTCAGAGTCACTCAGCAGGACTCTCCTGCTCAAGGGCTCTCAATTATGAGACAAGGACACTGACCATAAAGGACAAGGTGACACACCCAGGGAGGGAGTAACAGATGAAAGTGAGAAGTGAGAGTTGTTGGGCACCCACACAACCTCCACACACAAGTACAGGAAAATGAGAATGTGACCAAGAAGGACTCTTATCTCTGATTGTTTGATAAAGGGCTAAAAGTCCTCGCACAGATTAGAACAGGGTTCAGCAGACAAGTAGTCTGCCCTGGTAAACAGGCATGACGAGATAAAACATTCTTAAGTATTTGTGTACTTATAAAAAAGAGGCCTCTGCTACAAAACTAATGCACCTGAATTAAATACAAGATTAAATATCATAGGGACAACAGCATCTTAGTGGCTAAAACATAATGAAATGCATATGCTATTCAAAAAAAGCCCATAGAGGAAGGGGGTATTCAAATATACACCGCTTAATGTTTTGATAGATTTAGAAAAAACACTCCAAACACACCATTGCAAAGTAACTTATGGAATACGACTGACTTGAAAAACAAACAAACCAAAAACACCAAACCAAAACCAACCACACTTAAAAAGGACAGCCTTGCTCAGAGTCCGCAGTAGATTCAAAGAAACCAGCCTTGCAACAGACTTTATTTTATTAGAATGAAAAATAACCCAGTAAGTTGGGCATTACAAGAGATTAACTTCTGACTCATATGAAGTTTAAGTAGTCAGGTAGATTGAGGAGTTCAGACTCTCTAAATTGAAAATGCTGAGTTGCTGCTTCATTAAATGTGCATAAACAAATCTGGAAATGCCTCATGGGATGCAGCATGCAATAGATAACTTGAAAGATGAAATAGGCCCAACTAGATAAGCACTTCACCACAGCTCCCAAAAGGCAGAGAAGCTGATTAAAGAAGTTGCACCTCAGATGTTAAAGTACAGGAATAAAGTTATAGCTTTAAAAAAATTTGATTTAAAAGATATTAGAAATTAATTTCTTCAACAACTCATAGAAATTATGTGAAGTAGTAACCTGGAAGTGAAAATTTCTTAGTAAAGAGCCAAATATAGGATGTCGACTATGAAACAGACCTGACAACTACTGAAACCAGCATGAAATTAAAAGTAACATCTTTCTGAGAATGTGTGAAGAAAAACAGATGAAACCACTACAGATTTTGAAAAAAAAACCAAAAAACTGTACATTAAACTGCAAATAAACCTTTCACGTATTCTCAAGCTTTGTATCTACTTCACCTCTAGCCAACAAAATAATTTAAAACCTATAACCTGTATTTCTAAAGCAGACAAAAAAATCCAGTTGAAGCTATTCTCTGATGGCAGGAAAGCAAACAGAATGCCTGTCTTTAGAGTTGAAGCTGAGGGGAGCAAAGCAAAAAGACATCAGCCCTACTACAATCAGTACCATGTAGTCAATAGTAACAGAGCAACTTTTTACAAAAAATTAAAAACAGGAGAAATCTTAGATCTCATCTGAACTCAACAACAGTGGCACTAAAACAAGTTGGTAATGATCTTCTTTGGTAAAAGAATTGCAAAGTGTTGACTGGCCACAGACAACAAAAAATTATCAGGCTGGACATGGATCACTAGAGGCTGCCAAGAATTATCTTGGAGATAGTTTTATTTAATAGTCCTACTACTGGCAAGGGAATTGAGGTGTCTGCTAAAAGCTGCTGCTGACACAAGGTATAGAGGCACATCTGATGCACTGAACAACTGGGACACCAGGTGAGAGGAGCCACGTGAACAGAGCAGTGACAGGGAATGCAGCTCATCAGCCCTGGAGGCAAGGTCAGGATCAAGAAATAAGCCAAGCACAAGTTCTGCTGAGACAGTGGGAAGTGACCAAGGAGAGGAAGGCACTCACATACATGGAATACATGTCTGATCAACTCATTGCCAAATTGATGAAGGTATGAAAAGAGAAAAAAGCTACCCGTGACATAAATTAAGGCATTTCATACAGAGCCATATAGGGAAGTGTCAAAAAAAGGCACTGCCAGTACCTAATCTGGTCAAAAATTAAAAATAGCACCTAAGACATAGGTGAGATATATGTAAGTTTATGCAAGGAAGATTGACAGCAGAATACTGTCCTGAAATGAATACCACGAGCATACCTAATCAGCCATATCACAAGATTCCCTGCATCTCTTCAAGTCTAAATGCAAGTCTGCTAAACTGACTGGGGGAAAGAGAGTCTCCCCTACACAAATAGTGAGAAAACTGCTTTATAAAGGGTGCACATACTCTTATAAATACCGAGAGAAAATACCAGTTTTATCCAGCTGGACATACAAACTGCTTGTGGGTAATTTCAGCCAGAATCCTAGAATAAAGTTTTAGTCCAAACACGTAAGCTTTGAAATAAGTTGTAAATGAGACAAGCTTTCACTACCTTAAGATGATGCTTGGGAACTTTACAAAAAGGAATATACAAATGCATTGACTGCAACAAATACGGAACATGAGAATCCAGGAATTCTCTTCCAGTGGTATTATGTGTCAGTACAGTCACCTTCAGCAAGGAAGTATTTATATACCACTTGCCAATGTTATTATCGCTGATTTAATCTGGGCTGAAAATTGACCTTGCCTTAATACTCTTAGGTTTTCATTAATAAAAAGAAATTACTTCATCTTTACTTGCTTACATTGTATTTCTTCTGTGCAAAGTTTTTGTGTGTCTTTATAGGGTTTTTTAAAGAAACGTAATTTTTAAAAGTGGCAGATCAAGGAAATGGTATGCTTTAGAATTTATGTTTATGCTACCAGTCATAGGTAGCTTCAATTACATCAATTCTGACAATGAAAATTACGCGTATTTTCTTCTTGATTTGATGTCAACCCTTTTGCATGTGCTTGCCTTTCCAAAGACCACTACAGTCCCCAGAGTTCTGGGACTCGGACACAGAGAAACAAGCACTTCAGAATCTCAATGCAAGGAGGAAGTAGGAGATGAGAACAATTCCCTTCTTCAAAGTCAATCCGAGCACAAATCTAACCCACCCATACCTTGTAAGTTTTGTTTGCACTCCTCCTACATTTCACAAAGCAGTTTTGCATGCAAATGTGTCAGTGGCATTCGAAGACTGGGCAGAACAGCTTCATAAGATGACTTGGCTGTATTTACTCAAAACACCCTCATGATTTTCAAGGGCCAAAAAAACCCACAAGGAACTAAAAAAGCAGTTGGTAAACCAGAATAAAAAGAGAAAAAAATTAAGTTTTGTACATTATTGTTTAAGAAAAAATATAAAATCCTGCTTTCCTGCCCTTCATCCCTAGTTCCATTACTGAATGCCACCCTTCCTATTAGCTGTAAGTGCATGATGCTGGGCTAATATAAAATATAATTTCATCAATAAATTAATGTACAACAAATGCACAACCTCTACCATCTCTCTTCTTAAGTAAGCCATCACAAGGTAGATCAAGTAGCAATGCAGTTGCAGAGTGGTGAGCAATGATATTAAGAAAGAAAATCCCTCAAGAATTCTAGCTCTGCATGATGTGAGTGCACGCCATAGCCAGAAAGGCGCTGCATCTTTCTGATAATCAAGAGACAAACTTCTTTTTTTTTCTTTTTAGCTTAGAACATTGAATTCACTTAACAGCAAGCAAACATGATCCTTTTGTAGAATGGCTCTGGAGACTGAACTACTATTTAAATTTGAGCAAACAGCTCTCATCCTGCACTGAATAGAAGGGTGTGTTTATACTAACCATGCATTCTAGTCATATTAAAGTAAATAATGCAAACTCGCTTGACAAGGAGTGTTTGGTAGTTCAGTGTGAACTGTCATGTCGAGAATGCCAAGACTGAAATGGCAACCACAGTTAGGAAAACACCAATGTTTTCAAATGCTGAGCTGTGCCCCAGAATTCAAGATTTCTCAAGCCTCTTGAAATGGGAAGCTGTTATCTCCCAAAGTGAGAAGAGTCACTTTATGTCACTGAGATACAGTCATTGTTCTAGCACCAAATTACTATGAAATTAAGGAAACCACTTCTTTAAAAACAGAGATGGTTGACAGTACAGCCAGAAATAAATAGGAAGTTGCACTTTCCCTGCTCAGCTTATCAAAGTAATCAGCTAGGACTAAAAGCAGATCATTAAACTTTTCTGGTGAAAACAATTACTTGCACGCATTTAAA
Organism: Acridotheres tristis; assembly: GCA_037013685.1. Taxonomy (NCBI): domain Eukaryota; kingdom Metazoa; phylum Chordata; class Aves; order Passeriformes; family Sturnidae; genus Acridotheres; species Acridotheres tristis. The sequence goes on from CM072886.1 coordinate 31,573,490, forward strand.
AACACTAAATGGTGTCCCATTACTTAAAACTTGATCTTTTAGAATGTAATATTATCTGCAAGGGATCTTCAATACACCAACAATCGCACACACATGACATGGCAGAAGAAAGCGATATTGTATACTTAAGTGTTCTGACAATAGAGGGGAAAAAAAAGAATTTATAAACCACATTTATAAAATATGCTATTTTGTCAAAGCCTGACATTACTTCTTTTTTCTTCTTTCAAAAACAAGCAAACAAACAGCAAGTGTCATCAGCCAAAGTGTTATCCTGGCAATGGCTCTGCTGTTGATTTTCAAGTGCAAGCATTGATCCTGCTGAGCTTCAAGTAGTAAAGTTCAATATAGTATTATACACAGGAAAATAAGCTGTAAAACTGTGTCAGTGTGTGGAGAGAAGACTATGATTCAGCCATTCTGTAGAAAATTCTAACCTCTTATCTCCAAATCTGAAGTTCCATATTTATTGAGTAAAAAAACATGATTGCAGCGAAGCATTTGTATTCTTGTTCTAAGAAATAGGATGTTTAAAAAGCTTGTTTCAACAAAATAAACGGCATATCAGCTAAAAGGCAAGAACTTACTTTATCCACAGTAGCAGTTCCCTATCTCAGCAAGTGCTCCATCCTCAACAATTTGACGCTCTCTAAGCACTGGGAGATATTGAATAAGTGAGCCTTAATTTAAAAAGGTTTATAAAGTTATCATAACTTTGAGTGCTCCTGATTTAATGTCTTGCAGTTGAAATTGGTGGATTTGAAATACAGTAAGAAATCTGAAAGTGAACACACTGATATAACTTTTTTTTTTTTTTAACAACAGGAAAGAATGAATGTGTTTTATACTTCCTGAATTTCAGCAGCTGTGGCAGCAGTGTAAGAACTATGAATTGTTAACTTCCTAGTTAGGTGACTCAGTAAAACAATATCAGCACCATTCAGTTAAGGAAGACAAAAATCAATTATAATACTTTGTCTTGATATTTTTGGCACAGAAATTTCCCTGGAATCTAAACTAGCTGGCTGCCTTCTCAGCCTAGAAGTGACACAGATATCACAGTTGCAGGCAAATGATACATCTGTGTTGTACACAATTGTATTTACTAAATAGTATTTGTTGACACTAATAAGAGCAAACATACTGACTTCACATCTTAAAAACCAGTATCTTTCTTGCCAAGACATGACAAAATCCTGTAGACCAACACCTAACCTCTTTTCCTTCCATTGTTTGATCTTAATCAGAAAGCAAACAAAAAATATTAACTCTTCTTTCCTAGCATGGTTGTTACTAGAGTTCAATAACAGGAAAGCTCTAGCCTAGATTCTCCTCTCTTCATATACATATTGCTGTTATTTGACTTCAGTATCAAGCAAATTAGAAAACCCCAGTAGTTCTAGCTCTTTCTAAAATTCAAGTTCTCTCAGACAGACATCACCAATTCTCCACAGGAAGCCTACTCCAACAATGGATGCACCCTGTTGCATGACAGAGGACCTGCATCCCAACCTCAGGGTTGCTTACTGACTTTGTTAAGGCCCAGGCAAGACTCTGGCAGGCTTTTTAAAATTAATTTGTTCGTCTAAGATTTTGAAGAGCAGAATTGCATCACACTCAACTTCAAAATACCCTAATAAAACTATCACAGAATGGTTCAAGTTGGAAGGGACCCCCCCAGTTGGAGGGCATCTGGTCCAACCCCTCACTCAAGCAGAGTCATGTGGAACAGGTTATCCAGAAAGCTTTTGAGCATCTCCAAGGAGGAAGACTCCATTTTCTCTGGCCAACCTGTGCCAGTGCTCACTCACCCTCCCAGGGAAGGAAAAGCTTTCTGATGTTCAGATGGAACCTCCCCTGTTTCAATGCCTATTGTCTCTGGTCCTCTTGCATATCTTGAGAAGTGACAAAGCTGTTATCAGAATGTTATCTTTTAAGGAAATTGAACATGCCTGTTCTGAGTGATTCAGCTAACCCTATTTAACAGTAACAGCAAGTAACATGGAGCTCTGACAAGTTCCCAGGGTAGACCATAGAGTCCTATTAATTACTCTTACTACCAAAAAAAAAGTTAGGAAGAAGCCTTCTCTTCAGGCATAGTCTTAAACTTCTTTTTCCTTTTTTTTTTTTTTTTTTTTTGCTTATTTAATAAGCAAACACCTTCAATTTTTCAGCAAAAATGTCAGCTCCAAATAGCTTGATGCATTCTAGGTAGCCTACCTTATTGGAGGTGGTGAAATCATTGCTAAAATGATGGACTTGCTACGTAAATGGCTGCACAGTTCCCATGAACCTCTATGCTGCACTGACACAGATAGATCCAGCTGAGGGGGAAAACCCCACACAGCTACCAAATTGTAGAAAGGCATCTCTCAGCAAGTACCAACCTGCCTTCCTTTGGCAAGCAGCAAGGTATCAGGGAGTGAACCTGAGAAAGGCACCACAAACTCCTAACCACAGTCATCTTGAACTAGCAGAGACTCAGTAGCCCACATCCTTTGGAGCTCGCTTCATCTGCTCCCAAATACAGAGACAATAATCACTTGCCTGTATTCAGGATCGCTGTTGCTACTGATGATTTACACATTGTTATTTCAAATCAGTCGAGCACTACCACAGAAGATTAACAGACATTTGCTGTTTCTTTTTTTAAGGTATACGAGACTGTCAGTGACTGAATCACATTCATAGCGAAACTTCCTCCCTTCCTCCCATCATAAATTGCACTTAAATTCAGATTTTATGCTGTCAAAGCTTTGTATAGGGAATCTCAGCACTTGTATTTGTCGCAAGCAAGAGATATTGAAAAATGATAGAATCATCCACTCTCCTTCAGAATACAGCACTTTATCAGACTATTAAACAAACTTATTTTCTGGCAGCACAGTTACAGCCAATGTAGTCTCAGCTGCCAGTATGAGAAAGATGCATTCCACATCACATTCAGGACAGATGCCACGGTTATGCCTCACAGCCTGAGGTAGCACCAGAACCTTTTTGACAGTAACACTTAGCAAGACTGGTCTCGAAGTCATGTGTTGTCACTGCAGACAGGACAGAAGTAGTTCTGTAAAAATAAGACTTGTACGTTTCACTTTGGCAACTGTGAGCATGAAGTAACTCTATCCCTCCTCAAGGCTATTTTTCTAGGCACTCTGACAAAGCAATTATCTTGGACAAGAGGGAGACATTGCAACAAAATGTTTTTAACAGGCAAGATGGAAGAAAGTAGTACCAGAGAACTATGTCCTACTCTGCTCACATGAAAACTTGAAGGGCAGGACTTAACCTTCTGTAACAAGCAGAATTAACAGTGACACAGATGGGCTTGTGCACTGAGAAGGATAAAGTCTCTGGCACACATGGCTCTTTTGCTGATTGCCAGGCTGTTCAGAAATTGTCTCTTCAGGGGTTTCAGCTACTCTCTGGGCAGAGCATACATGTGAGGCAAATGAAGTGTATCCACACAGCTGCTCCTTATCTGAACCATTAACACCAGGAGCTTCATTCACTTTCACCAACAACTATATGCAAGTGGAACAGACTAAAATTGGAACAGCAAAAAAGTGTTCACTGTGACTAGGAAAAGCGTTCAGCATCACGAGAATAAGTGGCATCAGATGAGAGAGAAATGACCTAAAAGTGACCTAAGTGACTGGCACGAGAGATAGGAGATTACGGTTGTGATAACAGACTCTGCAGTATCATCATGAGCAGTAATAAAATAATTGGCTGCAATTAAGATGGCAGAAAAGCATGACTACATTCAGTAAGGGAAATATTTCAGATTTTTACCCTGAAAACATTCATCAGAGGATACACAGAATGGCCAGAAAGCCCAATACTTCTTTTTTTCTAATGATAATGAAAAAAGTCACTACTGAAATTCAAAAGTACAGTAAACACAGAAACACTTACAAACAAGGATGAGTTTCTCACCTTTACTACTTTGTATTTCTACTGCCTTTGTTCTAGGTACAGCAATTACATACAACTGCTGCTTGACAACCATAGCACCACATACTTCCACAGTGTTGCTGTGATTTTTTTCAGGTTTCAACCAGCATGCAGGCAAAATCTGAAGATGACTTTAAAAGGTGCTAATATGTAAAGATGAATCAAAAGAAAAATGTCCTTAATTCTCAATCTATGCATTATATTGGAAAGCAGAGGAAAGGGAGATTTGTTTGCACACTCAATGTTAATATAATTGCCAAAGAAAATGTTCAGAAGGAAATAATTAAGTGTTGACACGGCAGCAACTGTGTTTGCCAAACTAAATAAGATTCAGATGTCAAACCCCCACAACTTAAAGACTAGAGAGGAAATGTTCAGCTGAGGTACCTGTAGGTTAACAACTGGACTTGATATATACACACACCTCATGGCTGGACAAGGAATGCAGAGCTTGCCTAGTATGCTTTTCAGTGACTTCAAAGGACGAGTTTTCACATTCAGTCTCAAGGGTTACAATATTGACAAACAACAGACACACAAAACACCCTATCTGCAGCCTTCCTCCTGTGACTTACCAGATGCTATTAGGCAGCCACTATCTTTATGTTAGGATGTCTGTCTCACAGGCAGATGTATAATTATTTAGTTTAGAGATATCTCTAAGAACTACATGCACATAGCAACTCTCAATGTACCAGCTCAGCTTAGGGCTTAGTGGTCAGTGAAAGTCAGTTCTCTCTCTCATCTGCTCCTCCTGTTGCACATAACAGGGATTCCTGTCAAGTCTTGCTTATCAGTACATGTTTTCCACAATTCAAGAGGCATGTCTAGAATAGCCTGCATTCAAAGACTCAGAACCATTAGCAAATAGCAAACAGACATTGCAAAACCTGCTCAGCACCTGCCAGATTGAAAGCAGCTCAACTCTATTTCTTTATTTTCATGGTTAACATCATGGAGTGCCCAGACACTGAAATAGGATTAGGCCCTGCTGTGCTCAGTGCCACACACCAACACGTGAATTCTACCCTAAGGAGCTTGCACTGAGTCAGGCACACCAGACAGGCAGGACAGTACAGGCTGAGCTGCAATGGACAATACATTTCTCAGTTTCAGCCAGCGTTCCTAGAGTCCTCACTGCTTTTAGTAGCAAGGCAGGTACCAGAATTGCCATTCAATTTGTATTTTAGAAATAAACAAAACCAAACCGCCCAAACAAACAAACTCAGCAGCCACAACAGCTCTGATCATTTAATAATTATCTCAGTTGCAACAGCTGAATGCAGAAAATCAGAAAGAATTTAAGTTCTCCATTTTCTTCCCCAGCTGGGGCTGTCCTCAACTTTATTTTTAAATGTTTCAAGTGACTTGCAATGATGTGCACAAGCTTCATGCTGACAGAGTTCCAAAACCCCAACGCTGTTCATTCATACCATAACTTCATATCTAATAGAATCTATTTCCGAACACATACCCTATGTGAAAGCCACAAGCATTTTCAAGAACTTTGCATGAGTAACAAATAAAAACAGATTGAAGGAGAAGGAGTTACAGATATCCTGCCTCCCAGGGTCAGACCCAGAGCTGTGCTTTTCTTAGCTATTATGCCTACAACTTCACCTAGGCTATCACAGTCATTAGCATCAACACCCACATCATTCAACCTTGAAGGCAGACAGAAAACTAAGGTAATTAGAGATTAACATGGAGGAGATACATGTTATGTTAGTAGAATAAAGACAAGTACCCACAACAGGACAGAACGTTACAATACACAAACTCCTTGTCCTTCAGATAAATGAGAATCTTAAGCAATGAAATATGTATTTCAAGGCACAGTATTCAAGGATGTCGCACAAGTCACTACTGCAGGAGCCTAAAAACAGTGTCTGCCCCCCAAAGTATAATGTTTGAACATAATCACTAATGCAGAAGACAGACATGCAAATCCAGCATCTCAAGGAGCAGAGCAGGGTAAATTTGGTAACATATTAGTCCCGGTCCAGAGAGCTGTTTGTCAGATCTCAGTGTATCTGCATCCTATTATCTGAAACTTGATACAGAAAAAAAGCAATTAGGTTCCCCTAGAAGTTTCTTAGTATCACAGTATCTATACTCTAGCCTTTTACCAGCAAAACTTTGCTACTTTGGCAAGTCAAATCTTAACTGCACTAAAGTAGATTAAATTTAATGAGATCAAAATATGCTGATACAGATACTACACTGCTTCTGAGCTGTAAAAGTATCCCATGCACGCTAACATACTCATTCTTCCTCGTTCATCACTGTGTGGTTTTGAAATGCACTTAGCATCAAATCCAATTTAAACCTAAAACATATTAGCACTTTAGATATGAATTAACTTTTCTGTAGAGACGCTTCTCTCGTTTGGTAGCTAAGAGCACCATTTGTAGAAACTGAAAACTCAGTTTTACAATTAGAAACCATAAGGTCCGGGAAATGCCACATTTGACCCTATTTTCTCCTCAGTATGTAACAAGACCTAAAGAATGAAACAAACACGGAAATTAAGCTGACACGCATCTGTTTACAATAGATGTGGTTTGAACAAGACCCAATTCTTTACAACAATGTACACACATCTACTTTAAAAAAACCAAACAAATAAGGTTTTGTATAAAACACAGTATACTTACATTTGCAACAGTGAATGAGCTAGCCACGCAGTGTTGCAACAGGCAGACTCCAACTGAGCTTACCATCATTTCCTGTCCTTGGTGAACACACTAATAATTTCAGCACAACCACAACTGTTCAGTGCACACACAGAGAACATCTCCAGCACTTAAAAGGCCTCTCCCACCTTCCCTGCATGCAAACCCAGATACTATATAAAATCATAAAAGAGAGGACATAAGTGGGCCTAATGCAATGTGTGGAGAAGGCAATATAAGAGTAAAGAGAATCAAGACTTGTGAATGCTGTTGCTTTAAAAATGGATAGGAGCTACAATGGAAAACTAGTTAGCTTAATCTATTGGGAGTGCAGACTGAAGAGTCTTATTTAAAAACATTTTAAACAAAAAAACCCCCAAGCTCATTTAAAACTGTCGCTACCCATGGCTTTACAGAAAATGTCCATGAAAACATACGCTTTAAATACCCAAACCGGACTTACAAGCTCTGTTGAAATTAAGTAGAGTGAAACACTGAACTCTATGAGTGAAACACTCTGGACTCTATGATTAATCGATGAAAGTCAAGGCATGAAGCAACTGTTCCCTTTGTCCCTTCTCAAGAAAACAGAGAAAGAAGAGTATTGTTACCATCATTAGCGGGCCTAGGACAAAAACATAAGGCAGAAAATTACCTTACATTGACTAAATGCCCTTTTGTCTAGCTATTCTAGATATCCTTCTAGTAAAAGTAAAATAGTCTCAATGAAGAGTACTTCACTGTCACTGAACTTTACACGAAACAGTTCTCAAATAATGGAGTATTTAAAAGCTCATATTGCCTAATTGGTCCTCAAACGGAAATTAAATCAACCTAGAAACAAGCTGGATTTAATTAACCTATTTAAGACAGAGGCAAGAAATAAAAACAATAATAATGGTGGCATTTTTTCTTCTTCTTCTTTATTTCTCATGACCATAGAGAACCACAGATTGAGCAGAGATCGATGGCTTTGCAAACACTCCCAAGATTTCCGAAGTTCCATTTCGCCGGCTGCCGGGCGATTCCCCGGAGCCCGCAGCCCCGGGAGCGCTGCTCCAGCCGCACCGCCGGGCCCGCGGCCGCCCGGCGTGTCCCGGCTCACCTGGAGCTCGCTCCGTCTCGCTGCCACATGGAGCGCTCCGGCAGCAAAAGAAACCCGTCAGCAGCACCCTGCGGGAGCAGGGAAGGTGTCTAAGTTGGCTGTGGCTCCGGAACAGCCTCGTGGGGCTGTGACAGCGCGGCCGGAGAGGGCTCGGCGGGCAGGAGGGATAAGGCGCTGCACCGGCAGCAGCCGCCCGTGGGTGCCCTCGCTGCCAGCCAGGCGAGGAAGGCGCTTTCTGGGCGCCAAAACGCCACTTTCCTCCCGTGCCGAGTTCGCCCCGGCTGCCGCCCCCCGGCCCCGCTCGTCCCGCGGAGCCCCGGCCAGAGAAGCGGCCACCGCCGCCAGCCCGTCCCGTTCCGTTCCATCCCATCCCATCCCATCCCATCCCTACGGCGGACACTCACCTGAGCTGCACACCTACGGCCCGCCGGGCACCCCCGCCATGGCCCCCGGGCAGTGGCGCCCCGCAGGCAGGAGCGAGGAAGGAAGGAGCCCAGCAGGAGCGGCAGCCGCCGGCATAAAGGGCCGGTACGGGCTGAGCGCTCGCTCCGAGGAACACCCACGAGCGGGACCGGCGGCGAGACCGCCGCGCTCGACTGACGGCCGCGCCGGCCAACGGGAGAAGCCGCCGCTGCCGCTGCCTCCGCCCCGGCCCCGCCCGGAGCCGCCGCTCGGAGCCGCCGCTCGGAGCCGCCGCCTTCCCGGCCGGCGGGGCGGGGGCAGCGGGGTTTCCATGACGTCACGGGCAGCGCCCGCCGACAGGTGGGGAGCGGCGCCCGAGGGGACGCGGGGACAGGAGCCCCGGGCTAAGCCGGAGCTGAGCCCCCGAGCCCGCCTAAAGCGGTTGGGGCAGGGCAGGGCAGGCGCGGAGCTAATCCCGCAGCGATGGCTCCCTGAGCCGCCTGCTCCCGAGGGCGCGGCTTCCCGCGTCCCAAGGGGCGAAGTGCGAGCGGGCGCCGGCGGAGAGGGTTTGTCGGGGGATCCCGCATCCGCAGCAGCCTGCGGGCATCACTTCCCGCTCACGGGGAGCGCTTCCCGCGCCCGACCTCGCCATCCGCCTCGGGAAGAGCTCCTCCGTGGGAGAACCACTCTTCCCCCGCTGCCCCCACCCTGCACCGGCATCCTAAAATTATCCTGTTCCTCTGTACCTTATTTAAAAATAAACAACTTGAATGACTAATTAGATCCAAGCCGTTAGAAGCGCGCTGGACGGCTTCCATGAACCCTGAATGTGTGCGCTAAATCTTTCAAGAATTGTTACTGCTAGCGAGGAGGTAGACGGGATGTGACCTGGCACACCATTCGCACCGTTTTTACTTACAAAGTGCTATTTAATCCACACTGAGGAGAAACGGAGGGGGGCGGGAAGAACCACCCCGGTTTCTTTACTCAGACTCACATGCCCAAAACTGATCAGCTGCTTCTCAATTCCATTCAGAACTCGGTGCTTTTCTCGACTGGAGGGAAACAGAAACAGTTTTCTTCATGTATACCATTCATACAGCATTAAAAAGGAGCAGAAGCACTTGGAGGAGCAAGCTTAAGTGACATCTCAAAAATTAGGAATGGTATTCACGGATTGGAACTTGAGGTAGCATAACCCAGGAGCAGAGTAGTACATAGCACCTTGAACAAAACCTTGTAAGGGTGTGAGAGAGCCCGTAGAATATCACTTTTAGTAAGAACACTATCCACTGTAGGCTTCCCAAACCGTCAGCAGCAGAGTGACCCAAACACCCTGAAAGCTGCTTTCAGAGCTGGCCTGTGTGATGCTACAGCAGAGAGGGCTTCTGATGCCTCTGCTGTTGACTGTAGCTATACAGTCTGATGATAGCTTAAGGAGATGCTGCCTGTACAATGAAAGCACAAGCAGCGACTTTTTAGTCAGCATCAAGCATCAAAGTCAATGAAAAGCAATAGAAGTAGTTTTAGTTTTCATTGTACTGTTTAATGTAGCTCCACATTGCTGCTGTGTGGGATATCAGGCATTGCCAGAGGGTATCTATCAGTTTGCAAACAAGTAGAGTTTAACAATAGCATATAGCAATTCCATGGATTTCAGATTTTATAGAAGTTTGATTTTAGGGCAAGGTTTAGGTTTCCAGGTTTTAGAACAAAATTAGCAGCCCCTGTCATTTTAAAGAGCACAATTTTTGAAATAAAGGCACCAAACAGCTTGCAGCAGGCAAATCAGTCAAGGAAAAATTAGACACCTGGAATATGTCAATGGTACACCTTTCCAGTGTTTCCATGATGTAGTAGCACATTGTTAGGTAACAACATGCTTCCTATGCATGTGTGGCCTGTTCCAACTTCCACTGAAACCAAACTCAGATCACCTCTTAATTTAGAAAGTAACCATGTGTCACCCTGAAGATGTACAGTCTCCAGGCCCTTCAATAAAAACGACACAGAGTGCAAAAATAAAATTCTCTCCCAGACCAAAATCTCCATCTTCAGTCTTGCTGTATAGACATTGCCCTATTTGAGATTCCTGAAATATTTAGGACTTCTCTTGTTCCTGTGTAAAAAACATGGACTGGGTGCATCCATGGGCTGTATTACATTATTTCACTGGATTTACATCAGGAAGGAGTTTGATCTTGTTATGGATTTAGAGCTTTGTTTCCTTTCCTTTTGTTCTCTTCTGTCAAACAGAAAAAATGAAAAAAATATTGGAGTGCTCTCTTTTACTGCACTAAGGAAAAGTTTAGAAATAAAGTAATAACCAGACTTTTAAGAATAAGATCATTCTTTCTGCTAGAAAAGCAACACACAGAGAAATAGTGACAGTTCATTAACTGAGATGGCAAAATACAACATGGTTGTAAACATTGGGGGAAATGTATGGGCAGAAAGCCTCTGTGTGAATATAGATTGCTGGTTTTTGTTCTTAATAGATCCATCAACACAAACTCATCCGGTTTATAATCATAAAAGGAAAGTGGTAAGGGTGTTCCTCAGCAACATGCACTTAACCTTCAATTTACCCTTGCTCTTTGGGTTTTCTGCTCTGATTGATGGAGCCTCATGACACGGTCATCTATTCAGAGCTATTAAGAAGAGGAACTCCATTATGCATAATCCAACAGGTATTTTTTAAAATTCAGCTTCCCTTTGATCTATTATAATTCAGAATTAAATTACATTGTCTAAATAAAAACTCTACCAAAATATGTGTGCTTTCAGCTTGCTCTTTCCTATGGTTTTGTAAAGACAATTCATAATAATGTTTCCAGTGGTGCAATGAAAGGGATTGCATTTTGATTTCCAGCTTGATTTTTCTTCCCTTTAATTATTAGGTAAAAATAATTATTGCATCCCTATTGAACTCAAAGACAAGCAATGATGTTTCATGTTTAAGCAATCTTAGCCTGGTGAGTGAGCCAGATTCCATTCCGTGTATATGGAAGACACAAGTTTTGTCCTGTAGTTTGAGCTGAACAACTGACAAATAAGTTTTGTAAAGAGCATTTACAGCAGATGGATATATTTTTCAGTGTTCTTGTGACTGAGGTGTGAGCAGCAGAAGAGTTGTGCATGTTGCAGTTATTGGATTCATCTGTATAACTCTTCTGATGACTCTGCACATGTATCTTCAGTCCTGGACAGGAGTTATCTGTCTTGAAATTAAGAAACATCTTTCTTCATGCACAAAAATAAATCTGTCCTTGAGAGCTTTCTTCTTTCCACCAGTCCTCCCCATGATGTAATTTCTGTCCTTATGCCAGTACCTTCTATGTTATTCTTGGTCACCACTGAGGGGCCTTCTCCCACTGACAGTGCCTTGGCAAACGTTGCTGTTGTCCTGTTGCACTTACTGGCTGGTGTTATGGAAGCTACTGGCACCACCTTTCCTGTGTCTTTCTTGCTGGTACTTCTAAATGCCTGTCTATCTCCCTAGGCTGCCCAGGCCTCTTTTCACATGACCATAACTTGTCTGGCTCCCCAGCTAGAAATAGCCTTGTTAAATTCCCTTCAAAGCCCTTTTGGATACCTCTGAGTTAAGAGCATCCCATATGTGTTGCAAAATTCATTAATTTTTGCAATACTTTCAGCAATCTTGATCGTGCCTTATCAGTTGTATGGTGATCAGAGCCCTACAGCTGTGGGGGAAAGCAGACCTGATATCACAGCATCCTTTACTCCTTTCCTTCTTACAAACTGCTATATTGATTGTTGCTTACCTATGAGGGCAGCGAGAGAGCAGGAAGGCTTTTAGTCTTTCCATGTTGGCAAAGCAGGTGTGTGACCAGAAGTAAGCCAAAATGGGAAGGTGAAAAACGAAAATGGAATTAATATCCACCAGCTGGGCACTCAGAAAGAGGTCCTGTGCCAAATGGTCAAAAGAAGTTTGACCTGGTGTAAAATTTACCAAGCTGGATAGGAAGAACCAGGCAGCAACATTAAAAAGATGTACGGCTTTATTGTGGCTGCCATGAGCACGCATAGTGTATACCTGTGTAACATGACATAACATATATAACATGACTTGACAACATAACATGGCTTCACAGCCTCTTTCCACAACACTGCTGATCTGTCCCACAAGGCACTAGTACACAACAAAGAAACAGAGAAGACATGCAACATATGTTGCTTAAAAAAGACCCAAAAGCCAAAAACGTCGACTCTCAAGAACCCTGTATTTTGTGAGTGTTTGTGTTTGTGCATTAGCTGCCACAGTAGGATCTGTGGACTTGGCAATCACTGAATTCCAAATAGTAATGTTCATCATGAGTATTAAAAGTATTTTTCTTGCTGCTGATTTTTGTCTATTTTTACTTAGCTCCAGGGAAACTGTGAGGGCCTACTTGCATTTGGTCTGGCTCCCGGGCTTACTGCATTTGAGAGCCAACTTCAAATGTCAAGTGGTCACTGTGTGGTCGATGAGAAAAACTAACATCAAGACCTCTAGAGAAACAGGGAATTAAGAATCACTGAGTTCCTTCTTCACACAGATGAGGACATTTTTCAAGCAGTAACTTAATACTGCCTTGGAAATGAGAGGAAACGTCAAAGTTTTCAAGAGAAAGTTATTCTGATTTTTTTTTTAATAGTAGCATTTTCCCTTAAGAGGAGAAGTTAAACAAACTGGCAATTGGAGACCCTGGATTTCTCAGTCTTGTGCTGGTTTCATACATACCAGATGCTGTTTTATAACATTTATTCTCCTCCCCCTCATTGGTGACTATTACTCATTCGTTCAAGTGTTCTGAGATTTTAGTATTTATCTAAAAGGCCGTCAGATAAAACCAAAAAAAATTAGTCCTATTATTTTTGGTATTACTTAAGGCAGAAAACATCAGAGTACATGGAGGTTTCCTGTATTCAGAAAGCATGTTTGCAGAGATGTGATGCAGGTCTCTGCAGAATCTGGCAGCCAGATGCCATTCAGCTGGCAGAGGGCAATGCAGCTATTGGGCAACAGTGGAATTCAGTGCACTGCAGGCCAGATTATCCCTACTGATGCAGGCCTAGTGATTACTGACTAGTTACTGATTCAGACCTGGTTATTCTGATTGCTAGTGAGAGGTTCTGCCTGGGGTAGGAAAGACAGAAACCTCCTGTGGGGCACAAAGGATTAGCAGAGATATTCCACACCCATGGGTCCTTCAGCTTTTCAGTCTCACTTAGAAGCAGATGGAAGACTTAATAAATTGTCTATTGCAACCAAAGTTTCTACTTACTTCCCTGGGCTCTGGGTGAGGCCCAGGCATGCCTCTTGTGTTATTCTTTCTCCTTCAAGTATTGCACATAGCATGGAGCACTTCAAATCCAGAGGTTAGGTCCCTGTTCTTCTTTCCTCAGAGGATCTGCACAGAGATTCTTTAATCTTTGATGACTGTCATGCTTTCTGCTCTGAGAGTAGGATCACAGTTTCTCTTATTAGTACTAACTTTGCTGTTCCTTTTCTTTGAATACACACAAGAGGAAAAAATGTGGAAACACTAATGCACAAAAACTGCTGATGTTAAGTTATTTAATTCTTTTGGGACCATGAACATGAAGGTAAGATAAGACACTGAATTATTATCTGGAAGACCATAGGATAGATACCTTTGCATTTCACTTCAAAGGAAAATAAATGATATTGCTCAGACCTTGTAAATTGGACCTACAAGGTACATTTCCTTCCAGCATGAACAAAGTTTTCCCTTGTGTGAACTCCCTGAAATTGCTAGCACCTCATTTGAGTGCATGTGATACTCAGAATAATGATGTGTATCAATAATGGCAGTAACAAGAATGACCCCAACAATGTGTGCAGGTCCAGCTACAGACGTTTAACTTAGCAAACAGTTATTCCTGACTGGCATCAGAAGAGAACAGAGAACCAGCTCTCCTCATACTCACTGGAAAGTTAAGCTTCTGGCCTCCAACCAAAGAGCTGTTCCAGAGCCTTCCTGCTCCAGTGATCAGACAGTCTCCTAGCTCTCAGACTAGGCATAGTTACATCCAGTTTGTGCCTATTGATACTTCACACCCTGTCGTGGTTCAACCCCAGCCAGCAGCCAAGCTTCACTCCCTCACTGCCCCACCAGTGAGATCAAGGAGAGAACCAGAAGGATAAAAGCCAGAAAACTCATGGGTTGAGATATAATAGACAAGACAAAAGCTGCACACACAAGCAAAGGAAAACAAGGAATTAATTCACTGTTGTCCATGGGCAGGCAGGTGTTCAGCCATCCCCAGGAGAGCAGCGCCCCATCATGCCTAACACATACTTGGGAAGACAGACTGCAGATGTCCCCCTCTTCCTGCTTGTCCCCCTCCCTTTATATATAGAGCATGATGTCACATGGTCTGGAATATCCCTTTGGACAGCTGGAGTCACCTGTGTGTGTTTCCACCCAGCCTCTCATGCACCCCCAGTTCCCTCACCAGCATTATAGTACAAAAAGCACAAAAGGTTTGGCTCTGTGCAAACTCTGCTCAGCAATAACAAAAACATATTATCATCACTGTGTTCAGCACAAATTCAAAACACAGCCCAAGTCCAGCTACTGTGAAGAAAATTAACACTACCCCAGCTAAAACAAGCACAACCCCTCCAGACCTACAGCTCTGTAACACTTAATGTAGCAAAACTATCCACTGTCACAGTTTTTGGACATATGTACATAGGTAAGAATTTCATAGGTAAGATAAGTGTAGAAAGCATGTTGCTGCTGTGAATGAACTGCTCATTTTGCATGAGAAGATTTCCATTTAGAAAACTGTTCAGTCTGCTTGCCAAGTTACTGTTAGCTGGTGGAAAAACTAAGCTTAGGTGGGTTGAGTTCTGCTGGGGTACAGTTGTAGCCTCTCCTCTTTTTGTACTGCAGCCATTAGTGTCATAGCCTGAGTTTTAAAACAGTTCAGATGCATACTAGTAAGCTTACTTCCCACTTTTCTGCTGCTAGTAGACCTTATTTGACAGAAAAATATGTCTTCCCAGACATCATAACCCTGGCTCCACACAAAACAAGTCAATAAGTCCAGTCAGGCTTTATTTTTTATTTGCCAGAGGTCAGCAATGGTTCCAGGCAGAAGGAAAATCCAAGAAATAAAATCTTCTGCCTTATTTAAAGTAACATTACTGTTCCAGGCAGCAGCATCTGACCACATCTAGAGCTGTTGAAATCAATGGAAAAATCATCCTTTAAGTTCAATGAGTTTTGTGACAGATGCCTCACCTAATGTATCAAAATGTTGAGTGGCAGTGATTTTTCCTTCCATCACAAGATATTGATGAGAAACCAAGGAGCTGTGGGAAGCACTCACCCCCACTATTTCCTCGTGATAATTGAGGCAAGATGGGCTCAATGCATCCTTTCATCCTTGCTGTTTTTCTAAGGGTTTACTGCTGAGAATGGGTCTCTGTGGTTAAGAAAGTTTTGACAATGATAAAGCAATGAGAGCCTTTAATTGAACTCAAAGGTGATTGCTGAGAAAGAGAAGAACAAGAGTATTTATGGCATTAGTGCCACACTTTGACACAACCGGCTGACAAAGTAAAATAGAGGAAAAGCAAACCTCCCACACAGCCCGCCTTGGGCAAATACAAATATAGAGGTCACGAGTAAAAGGTATGAAAGGAAGTTTACTCACTTGCACCCCAGGTATAGCCAGTTATTCAGTCACCTCCATCCACTCAGTTGCTATCAGTCACTTAGCACAAGTTCAATTAACAGTGCCCTCAGCCATGACAGAGATGTGCAGCTGCATTTCCACTTTTCTGCCTCCAGAAGAGGTGTTGGAAAGAGATATCTGTATAAGGTTTTAAAGTCAGCCACTTCTAAAATCTCTTTTTGAATACAAATAGGTAGAGATTTACCAGCTGGAAATAAAAATTTAAGATTTTTATTTCAGTAAGCTGTTATTTTTTAATAGAATTTTTAAAACCCCAACAAAACCAAATAAAAATTAACTTATTGAAAAGTTCAGCAAATATTATACTGAAAATGTTGAGATGATCGGTCTGTACACATTTGAAGGAACTGAGGGTGAACTAGTGTATACTGTAATCTTTAAAAACAGAAAGTCCTCCATTCATAAGTGAAGAAGGAAAATATTTGGCAGAGACGCAGATTTGTTTATGCACACTCATCATGCCCCAGGGCTCAGTACTGGGGCCAGTCCTGTTCAGTATCTTTATCAATGACCTGGGTGAGGACACGGGCTGCCCCCTCAGTCAGAGGTTGCAGAGAACACCAAGCTGGGCAGGAGTGTTGATCTGCAGGAGGGTAGGAAGGCTTTTCAGGGGGGGTCAGGACAGGCTGGATCACTGGGCCAAGGCTATGACATGTAACAAGGTGAAGAGCTGAGTCCTGCACTTGGGTCACAGCAACCCCAGACAGTGCTACAGGCTGGGGATAGAGTGGCTGGAAAGCTGCCTGGCAGAAAAGGACCTGGTGGTGCTGGTTGACAGCAGCTGAACATGAGCCAGCATGTGCCCAGGTGGCCAAGACCCCTGGCAGCTTGGCCTGTACCAACAACAGAGTGGCCAGCAGGACCAGGGCAGTGACTGTCACCCTGTACACAGCACTGGTGAGGCCACACCTCAAATCATGTGTTCAGTTTTGGGCTCCTTTCTACAAGAAAGACATTGAGGTGCTGGAGAGTGTCCAGAGAAGGACAAAGGAGCTGGGGAAGGGTTTGGAGCAAAATCCTATGAGGAGTGTCTGAGGGAGCTGTGGGAGTTTTAATCTGGAGAAAAGGCAGCTCAAGGGGGACTTTATCCCTCTCTACAACTGCCTGAAAGGAGGGTGTGGCCAGGTAGGGGTCAGCCTCTTCTCCCAAGTAACAAACTACAGAATGAGAGTTGTGCCAGGGAAGGTTTAGACTGGATATCAGAAAAAATTTCTTCACCAAAAGGGTTGTGAGGCATTGGAACAGGCTGCCCAGGGGAGTGGTGGAATCACCACTCCTGGAGGTATTTAAAAAACATAGATGTGGCACTTTGGGACATGGTTTAGAGGTGAACCTGGCAGTGCTGGGGTAATGGTTGATCTTAAAGGCCTTCTCCAGCCTAAAGATTCTATGACTATCACAATAATTAGTATAATCAAATGGCAGGAAATAACTACCTGGGGGAAATTCAGGGGTTTCTTGGTTTTTACAACTAACAAAGGCAAAAGACTCCTGAAAAAGACTCTTTGAAAAGGTGAAATTAAATCCCATTACATAACTGGGAGCAGGTGATATAAGAATGTCCAGTAAGAACTAAAATAAGAAGCAGCTCAATTCAAAAAATCCATTCCACAAAATGAAAAATGGCCTTTGAACTAAATGGGCTGTTAAACTGACCTCAAAAAGCTAAGGCAACGTGCTATGGCAAACATTTACTTTGCAAGGAGAAAATGAAAAAACACAATATTCACTCTCTAAAGTGGAACTCATGTTGATTTTAGGAATCACACAGGTTATAGAGTTTTAGTCAGTGTTGAGGTAAAGAATTAAAGGTGTATTTCTGAGGCAGCTGGGGGACTATCATAGATTGGAAGAAATAGCCATAACAATAGGGGGAGAAAAACTAGCAAATATGCCTCCCATGCACTAGTTTGGATAAGCCAAAATGAAGTCACTTACTAATATCAGGAAGAGCATTTATTTTCTAAGATGTGAACATTATTTCAGTATTGAAATACTGGCCAGTGAAGGATGAAGAGACAAAATTAATTGAGAGTCTTGAAACACTGTCAATAAAGTCTTTTTCCAAGAGAATGGAAAGAAACTTGAAAATCAGACGTGAAAGGTAAAATAATATAATGAGTTAAAACTATCTGAACGAGAGACTATAAAGAGCTAGAATAAATTACTGCCTCTTAAAATGGAAAAAGGTTAATAGCAGGAAGCCCCAAGGACCCTGCCTGGAGCCACTGTTCTGTATAGTATTCAGAGTCTGAAAGGATGAATGGTCTGATAGTAAAATTTGCTTGTGATACAGATTATTTGGGTTTGGCACAGTTTGGGAGGATTATGAATACCAGATGGATCTAATAAAGCTACTGTAAACGTTTGGAAGCAATATAATTGTAAACGAAATGCCAACTGTCATGGTTTAACCCTAGCAGCAACCAAGTACCACACTGCCACTCACACGCTCCCCCACCCCAGTGGGATGGGGAGGAGAATAGGGAAAGGGAAAAACTTGTGGTTTAAAATAATAATAATAACAATTATAGTTTCATAATTGAAACAAAGTCAAGTATAGTACTAATACTACTACTACTAATAGTAATGAAAAGGGAGGTAACAAAGTGAGAGAGAGAGAGAGAGAAATAAAACTCAAGGGAAAAAAACCCAGTGATGCACAATACAGTCATTCACCGTCCAGTGAATGATGATGGCCATCTCTGAGCAGAGATTGCCCCTCCCAGCCAACTCTCCCCAGTTTATGATGCTCTGTGGAGTGGAATATCCCTTTGGTCAGTTTGGATCAGCTGCCCTGGCTGTGCTGCTCCCTCTCAGCTTGTTTGTGCCTCCTCAGAGGCAAAGCATGGAAAACTGAAAAGTCTTTGGTTTAGAGAAAGCACTACTTAGCAACAGCTCAGCACCAGTGTGTTGTCAACATTTTTCTCATACTTAATCCAAAACACAGCGTTGCACCAGCTGCTAGGAAGAAAATTAACCCAGTCTCAGCCGAAATCAGGACACCAACAAAGAAAGTTCAAGGTAAGTCTTGTTGGAAGGAATGTAAGTTGTAGCACACTTGTGTGCAGTGGGCTCTGGTTGAACTGCAACCTCCAAGGACAGCTCTAAGCACAGCTGGCAAGAAGACCATTAAAAAAGCACCAGTAAAACTGTCAGTGTAGTTGCTGTCATCTCAAGACTGTTTGCAAACATGAACTGACTAGCCAAATAGTTTCAGCAAGAAAAGACCCAAAAAATATCAAAGGGCCAGATTCAAAAAAGTGAAGTAGTAACTGGAGCACTTGGAAAAGATGCATGAGAACCAGTTCCCTTTTCTTCTTGTGGGGAAGTCTACATGCCATGGGGGAATGCCACAGGGCTACCACAGCATAAGCTGTGCCAAAGGCTGCAGATTGAATTGTTTCATTTGCTTGTAAAAAAAAAAAAGGAAAAGAATGAATCCCTGATCTTGGCAGTGATTAAACTATTCCTAGGAAGATGCTGTGTTTTAATGTCTTTACCAATCCAGTGTGTTTAATTAGTGGTATTCCCCCACAAAAATAAAAAAACAAAACTTGAATCCTGTCAGGAAATGCTTGATTCCCAGAAAATGCTTTAGACAGGAGGTTAGGGCTTCCACTTCATGCTTACTCATTGAAGAAGCAGGAACAGTACAATTGGAGGGGTAGACTATATTTTTTTCTAAGCAAAGTATTTCTCAGAGGCTGAATGGAATATTTGTGTCAAATGAACCAGTGTTTTCCAGGGTTTCTTTTGACAAGATGATAAACTGTAGTCTTGATTGTAACCATTTTTTGTTTAAATTGTCCAGTTTAGCTGTCAAATCAATTTGTGGTGCTCAGGATGCAAATGCATGCTGTCAGTTCATCCAAGACATCTGCTGAGTGTTCAGCAATTGTCAAGAAGTGAGTGAAGTATTAACATTTTTAAGAAGAAAATGAAAGGCAATAAAACAATATGATGCCATGCAGCTTCTTTTGGTCTTTGTCAGTTAACAACAGGCTGCATCAGAGCCCTTGAAACTTAAAGGTATTTTTCAAAGACATTCCAGATTGCTTTTTTGTGTGGCTTTTTGCATTTCTACTCCTTCATTTTGTCACTCTCTTTTCTATTTTGTTCCTTCCCCAGACTCACATGTACCTTAAGTGCACACCCAAACAATTCTTCTACTATTTTTCCTTTTTTTCCCCCCTCTCACCTCCTCAAGTGGCCATCCTATCACTTCCACATTTAGGTTGAATTTGAAAAGCACTTTTTGCTAAAAATCTCTATGCTTTCAATTCCTGAAATTTCCCACCTAAAAGAAAATTATCCAGACATAACCAGCATGACAAATCATAACTGTCAACTGTTATCATAAAAGGTCCCCAGTATCAATGTGAGTTATATATTCAGTATCCGCTCCCCAAAAAATAAAAGGAAGGAAAGTGGCACAAAGTGTTTGGTAAAGAATGGATGTGCTGCTCGAGCTTCTGTGAGGCCCAGCAGCTCAGGGAGGAGGTGCCCAGAAAGGTGACTGTCTTTTTATTCAGGAAATATAGGCTCAATGGCAATGACAGATATCTTCAAACTGCCAGCTGAAAAGATCTGAATCATTCAGGTGAGATTTCTGAATATAAATGGAAGAAAAAAATTCAGAGTAAGAAACTTCAGAGGAAAAGAGAAGACAGTACGACATGGGCAGCAGAACTAGTGAACATTTCTCTCTTACAAATTGGTTTACCTACATGTTTCTCACAAATCTTGACTCAATAACTATGGATTTCCCTTCATCTTGCAAAGTTTACCTACGTGTCCCTCATGTCTCCTACAATAGTTTCACCTCACTACAGGTCCTCTAATTAGCAGGCAGGGAAGAGGCCAGATGTGCTGTAGCTGAATTCAAGCTCAGCACCTAGTCAATCAGTAACAAAATGAACAGGTCAGTCTGCTCTCACCCAAAAGAACAGTGTCTGAGTGCCTCCTTTTCCTGCACCATGAAGGAAATAATAGGCTTTTTCTACCTAACCACAGGGCTTTGATACAATTTGCTGGAATGTTGCAAATTTGCCAAATCTGCCAGAAATCAGTCTGATGTTCATAGTTATTAGAGGTAAATTGATAGATGGGTGAACAAACAACTTCACTGAGCAGGCATTGCTTCCTTAAGAAAACAGACTAAAAATAGTTTTCTGTTGCAAATGTCCAGCGCTCTGGGGCCTCTTTTCACAATGAACAGACTTATATCATTTTCAGTCATTTTAAATGAAGCTTTGCTATCTGATCCAGCTGAAATAACTATGCAAATAGAAATTACCTCCTGGAAATACAGAAGAAGAAAAAGGCAGAAGAGTCTCTGATAAAATCTGCATTGAAGTACTGGAAATATGGAGCAGATTTCCAGTAAAACAATAACATCTTAGACACCAGATTCATTCTTGTCTTTTTTAGCTTGTATGAAATACAAGCAAGTGAGCTTTAGTTTATATTAGCCCACCCAAACCCAAAATAATGACAGTCTCCTCCCAGTCAGCTGGTGGAGAATTAACTAGGTGGCATGGTAACTCTGCTCACAGTGTGGAGATGTCCCCATGGGCTCCATGTGAGCTGAGTTGAATCTGGAAGCAATATAGCCATGCCCTCATGAGGATGCACTCTAGGACTTAGTGCACTGAGCTTATACTAGTTTGAAAAGCACTGTAATGCAGGATTGCCTATTCTTTGCATGTGCTGATGTCAATTTTTACCAGTGTTTTTATTAACTCTGGTACTGGCCAGTCTAACTCATCCTTAACACCTCCCTCACGACTAAATTTGCAGGATTATGCTGACTAACTTTGCAGGATTGTGCTGCTGAATTAGCTTGGCAACCTAAGGGTGGCCTCCATGGACTTCTAGGGAAGATAGAAATGTACAAGTTATTCCCAAGTAGTCTCCTTCTTCCAGTAGAACCCGGGTAGGATTCAGCAGTGTTTCTCCAGCCAGAATACACTTCAGTATCTGTTCTCAAGCATTTGCCTCAAGAACTTTAATCGACACTAACACTGGGTGAGAAAGGTAGAAAGTCTCTGCCCTGTCTGCCCTAGGTGAAAAAATGACTTAAATTGTGAAAGCTACAGGGGACAAATATTTGGATGTATGTGTATTGGAGAGAATGTCTAAAGCTGAACTTCTGGACCACCAAGTTCAGCCTAGAAGCCAGCTACTAACTGCAACTGGCACAGGCTGGTAGCAACTTTTGGTAACATCTGGATTAAATGGAAATGGTAGATCCTGAATCCTGCAACTAATGAAGAGACACGAGACAGAGCCACCAGTTACCAGGCTGATCCTATATATTGTGCTTCAGACTACTGAGACCAGGGACAATGGGGTCTTTGAATTCTGTAAAGAAGAGCAGGTGATAAAATGACAGGTTCCCAATAGGAAGTGGTCTCAATAAAAGGAAGGTGGCCTGCAAAAAGAATGGTGGAGATCTTGGCTATAGGAAAGGTCCTGAATGTGGAGGAAGATGCTAGAGACCTGAGGGATGTGTGTAGGTGAATGCCAAGGGATGGCCTTGCTGGTTGAACAGTGATGTTCCTGCTGGGAAGTTGAGACTTAAAGGACATAACACTGAGGTGACAGTAGGACAGTATATGAAATAATTAAGAAGGGTAAAAATTCTAATCTTGTTGGTTTTTAAGTAATGCTCAGTTCCCGGATCAATGATGGGTTGTCATTTGCTCTGTCTCATCCATGACATTGTCTTATTTAAAGCAGTCTGAATTTCCAGGGCTAGCGATGATGTCAGATCTTGTGACTTCTGTGCATTTCTTTGCTATTGTAATACAAAAGACAAAAAAAGAACATTGCCATATAATTACTGTTTTCCTCCAAAGATTTCTCAGCTAGTACAAAAGCACTCCAAAGCACACCTCTCAGTGGGAAAGGAGCACTGACACCTTTAACCTTGAAAGTAGGCACCTGAACCAAAGCAATGCAGCATGAAAAGTATACTCTGGTCTGATTTTAAAAAATGCTGGTGTTTCAAATATGTGTGCATGGGAAGGGCCTTTTATGGATGCAATTAAAAAAAATTTTATGGAAATTCATCAGTATTAAGAAGTCTGTAAACTGTTAAAATGTGTGCAAGTAAAATTAAATTATCAGGTATATAATTGATTTACAATGCAATAAAATTGACTGGTATATGGCTGAGTCATAGTAATATTTATTTTTCAAAGAAATTGCCCACATCTAACAGTGAATATTCTTGAGTGACTAAGCCCAAGTCCTTGTTGTGGTGTGAAGTGAAGCACTGGAGATTTGCAATGACATCCTATGTCTTCCTGTGGTTTAAGCTCATCTAGATAATAAGCACTAGCCTTGTATTAGCAATCTGCTTCTCTTCTCTCTGTCACCACAAGAAATTCTTGTCAACTCTTTCTGGAGGTCATATATTTTCTTTAAGGTCATGTTAAGCTATCCATTTGGATGTAGCATTTTTTTCACTTGTAAGCAGAGCTGAGAAAAGTCAGAGATCTCTAGTTCCTTGATTATAAAGAGATACCTTCTTTGGCAATTCAATACCTTGCTCAGGGCAGGCATTTTCTTCTGACAGCATTCCAGTGATGCACTCATAAAAGCTGCAAACATTTATCTTTTCAGAGAGTTTCTGAAACTTACTAGTGAGGGCAGCAAGACAAAGTAGTGAGGACTGACTGTGATAGAACTCTTAGAAGGAAAAAGACAGTGTCACTAATTTGGCATACAATTTCCATTTCACTTTCCATTTATCTTTTTGTTGCTAGATCTTCACAGTCCTAGATTATGAAAATAAAAAAATGCTGGCTTTCCTATCTTTTGAAGAGTAAACTTGTGGCCTTTTTATGTTTTGGACGATTTTTTGCAGACTAGATCCATTGTCTGTCTATAAAGAATACTGTTGCAGCATCTTTCAGCCTGGTGAAAAAAATACTATGCAAAGCCTCTGGTTTACTCTCTGACACCAGGCTTTCCAGTGGCCATTTGCTTTCTGACAAGGCACAACACTTTCTTTTACAGGTCCTGCAAAATTCCATAATGCTTTACATCAAATCACATACATGACGAGTAACACAGATCCTGGAAATCTGGGGGCAATTAAGTCTTTTCACTTTTTTGTATCCTACTACTTCCTTGGAGGCTCACAAAAATATTATTGCTGTAGTGTTTTGCCCTAGGACTTCAATAAAACTCAAGTCATATAAGAACATAATACTGCACTGCAAAAGGGTGACACTGTAACCTTGACAAAGGGAACAGCGATCACATCTATTGCAAGTGGAAGTAGGTAACAGGTCTAGACTTAGTCTCTATTTGGTACTAACTCTGAACTAGGCATGCTGCCAAGTGCAAAAACTCCAGTCACCAAGGAAGTGGCAGATTACTCTGTTGTAGACTGCTAGTGACTTTTCCACAAGCATTGTACAGCAGAATCTGGTTTCTTGCATAGCAGCAGCTCTTTCAAGGTCACAGCTCGATAAGTCCTATCCATGTTTGCAGAATACCCACACTAAACACATCAGATATCCAAGAGTAGAAAAAGGTGCTGAACACTACACTTTGGGTAAGCTCTGCTTACATGAGCTGGCTCTGTAGTGACTTCTGCCTCTAATTTGTAGAGACTGCTGCACCAAAAGAGAGAACCAGTGCTGACAGAAACACACACACACTTCAGAGCTCTGGCTCTTCCATCTGCTAACTGCAGTTATTCAGGAGATATTCCCTGGCTAGGAAACACTCTTTTTTGCCATGCAGAAATTTCAAGCTGCTGTGGAAGTTTGTGTCTGCCTTCCTAGTCATTGTTGATGGGGGAGCTGATACAGTGACAAAGCTATGGCAATTGGGACTAAAGAGGGAAATAACTTACTCCATTAGCAGAAAAGCAAACTAAGCCTAACAAGCTACAGATGTGTGTTATGTGTCCTGAGCCCTAACATGTATTAGTAATCCATCTCTCACCCATGTTTCATGCAGTACTGCCGTCACCATGGCCCCAGTCATTGTCTCTCCTAAATTCTTCTCACCTCAAACTCCTCCTATAGTCTCATGTTTACAGCCTTTGGGCTTTCTGCTGAGCACAAATGAGCACAAATGAGCACATGGTATGAAGAGCTACAGGCACAGTCATTGGTTAACCAGCTGCTGTCAGAGAGAAATCTCGCCTGAGTTCCCCTGCTGCTCCCTCTTTCCTGCTCCCATCCAGTCATCTGTCAGATCTTCACATCTCAGATCAGCCATCCCTCTTTGATACACACTTTATTTCCTTAAGATGTGTCAGTGAAAAATACAAAACAACTTGTTCTTTCTTTCTAAGAAAAACAACCCACAAAGAAGAATGTGCACACTTAGCATCCTTATACACTGGACAGTGAGAACCTACAGAAGTGAGAACCTAGTGAAGGAGAGGAGGTGTGTGCTGCTTCAAGTAAGAGAAGAACTACCAGAAATCAAGGGAAGAAAACCCAGATTCAGCTCTGCATTTCTTTCTAGCCAAGGCCAAAGTGTAATTTATGCCCAGATGTTTGTGATATAAAATGTGAGTGGTACTGCATTCCTGCTGCCACCCGGGATTGCAGGGGGCGATTGTGGCTCTGCTGCAGCAGCATCACTGCTGTGAAGCGGGGGAGGTGTGGGGTGACATCCAAAGCATTACTCATGTCCTTCTGTCTGCAGATAAGTGATGATGGCAGGCCCTGGCAGCTATCATCTGAGGAGGGAGGCACTGTGCAAGTTCTCAGAATCTTTATTCTGACTTCTCCCTACCCAGCCTTTCCAGAACTGCAGATGTCATCTAAAATGCCACAGGTATCTCAACTGTTACCAGCATTAACAATTCTGAGCAAATTTTGGTCCTCCAATACTCTTGTGGTCTACCTCAGCATACTGGGTGGCAATACAGATGAGTGTTGGATCAGTGATTGTAGGGAACCTGTGACAGCCATGCAAAACAGTCTAACAGCTCACTAGAGGTCTGCACAAATACTTTTGCTAATTTCGGGAGAGGAGTAGTGTAAGTGTGAAACTCAGCCAACAGCTATGAAAACCATGTACTGGTTACAACCCCAGCCATCAGACCAGGCATGGGACAGCACACACAACCTCATTGCTGGGAGAGATCAGAAGCCCTACACCTAGCATCAGGGAGGAGGGAAATGCAGTGTTGTTGATTCATATATATGATATTTCCCATGGAAGTGTGTAGGAGTTTAGCCTTTTACCATAACCTAAATTTTAAGAAAAGCAACAACTTGTTTCAAGTTCAATAACAGAAGCATATGCTATTTTATATTAGCCTGAAAAATAAGGGAGGACAGAGTATGACGCAATTCTTCTCTTTGATGCTCCATATTTTGCAAATTAATGATATTTAAGTGCTATGTTAAGCCATTTGAAGAGATGCTTTCATCCAGAAGCACCAAGTAAATAAGAGTAGAAGAATATATTTTGAGAGTCATAAGGCCACACCTTATCAAGACTCCTAACTAATAAATATAGCACAGCTATGATCAGATGGTTCTAAGCTGTCATATTTTGACTTAGAGAAAAATAGAATAGACAAAAAAATTCTCAAGTAAAGACTGATATCAATAACTGGATTTAATGACCTGACTTCCTTAAACAGCAACCAACAAGTAAATAAGGTCTTGTTTCAAAGCACATTTCTATCCACTGATTCTGCGCCAGAAAGCTGACAAGGTCTGATTTTCTCCTCTTAATGCTAACAAAATGATGGCTGAAGCAAATTTTAGGTGCTTCATTCTTTTTTGAGCACTGGCTATGATCTCCTGAAAGATGCCAAGGGAAACCAACCAATCTATACAAACCAGAAATCTGCCTGTAAGAAACTATAAACAGAAGCTGTGGTGTAGGAGACTCGTGATATGAAGTTAGGGGTGATTGGCAGGATGGGAATACAACTTCCAGCAGCACCCTGAACTGAAACCTGTATCCTGATTTTTATTAAAGGTATGTAGCCTTTTTTGTTTTTGTTGTTCAAAAACAGCACTCCAGGAAAAGAAGCAGCTATGCTAGCAAGAAGGGGGAAAAAATCAAAGAAAATTTTCAATGTTCCTTACTCTCCATTGCTCAGTGGCATAAAATTACAAATCATAAAAATATTGGTCTGTGCTGTTGTATTTCCTGGTTATTCAGTTCACTACAATATGGAGCAAGCTCACATTACCAGTCATTCCAACTATCACAGAGACACCCCTTGTTCTACACAGCTTCTCTGCTGTAACTCCATGAGTTATAGCCAAGAGTGCAACTACAGAAATCTAACTTTAGATCATTTGTTCAGAAGCTGTGCTGCTGCCAGCAGAAATTCACTGAAAGAAAGCTTAAAAGGACATGTTTCTCCTGATACTACATATTTTTATAATTTTACCACTCATTGCCAAATGCAAGAGTTCAAGCTATTGTAGCTCTGGAAAGCTAATGAAGATGAGCCAATTTTTACCACTCAAATCCTGGCTTTATTTCCACATTCCTGTCCACCCACTTGTTCTGTATTGTTCCATAAAACCACCTCATGCCTGGGCTATTTATTTTCAAATGCATTATGTTACTCTCTAATTACAGTGAGAGAATAGATGGACTTGTTATTTCTATGTGAAATATGGTAATTGTAGCATAATTTAAATAATTTTGGAAGAATTATCAGCTCTGAATAAAGAACACAGTGAATGAAGAAGTAAAACACAACCACAGAGTAGTCCTGACAACTCAGGAATGTGAACCGAGTGTTTTGGAAAGTTTGAAGATTTGGGGAAACTGGTTTCTGTACAGAACACCCCCCCCCAAATAAAAACTCCTGCAGGCTACTTGCTAATACAGTTGAATAAAATTTGTTTCTTTATATAGCTTGCAGCATACAAAACTTTGCAAAGAGAGTCAAGAGTTGATGGAAAGGATGAGTCAGTGACTTAGGGAAGGAAAGAGGATTGTGCACGCGTGGGGCAGCGGGTGTGACGCAGCAGTCCTTTCCTGTAGGACACAGCAGAAGTGCAAAACAAAGGAGACTTGGAGTTTCTAAGCAAAGGGACACACTTTAACAAGTTAAGCCAATTTATCTGACCGTGGAAAATCAACATGCATTAAAGCCCTAAATGGCTGTCCTTGTTTAGAATTGAAGTGGTCCTAATGTGACTAAAGTGGTCCTTAATCCTTGGGGATTTAGTCCTTGATGATAGAGTGCTCTGAATTGATTCAAAGGCATTTTGTAGAATAAAATCTCAATGTGCAGGTTTTTCCCTTTTCATGTTATGTCAACTGACTTCATACTTCTCCTTGACTCATCATGATGTTGCTGATTTTCCCCATGAAACACAACCTTAATTTGAAACTTGAACATTTAGAGTGACAGGACAGAACTAGTCTTGGGAAAATTGCAGCCAGTGACTGTATTGAGAGCACTGAAGGCTGAATAATATAATTCAAAGAACAGGTGAAACAAGGGCAAAAACACTAACCTGACTTGCCATGAGATAAAAATTTCTAGGTAAAAGCCCAGAGGTAGCCACACTGGGTCAACAGCACACAAGACAACTGATCCCAGGGTAAACCACCTTTATTACCTAGGAATTACCTCGTGTTTTAGCTGCAGTAAACCAGCCAGAGCAAAGTTGCCTTAGTTCAAGAAAGTTCATCATGTCCTTTAGGGTGAGAATGAGGGAATTAGGATTTTCCAAAGGTATTTCACCACTCAGGGTTAGTTATGAGAGAGTCATGATGACACTTTGAGGGAGAAAACAGTCCCTGCTATGGGCACTTCCCCATCTGATACAAAACACACTGTGGACTTAGAGATGAGGAGAATTACGTTCCTCCCGGTTTCCCCCCACAAATCCATCTCTGCAAGGCCTAAGAAGATAAACTCAGAGGAAGGCAGGACAATGCTGATTTCCAGGGCGCATCCAGCTTTCAGCCTTCTGCATTCAGCTTCAAGATGGGACGACAGCACCAAATGTGTCAGCTCGTGGAGAGCAGCACCCATCTGCCAGACCCTGGACATGGCTCAGGTTAATTTTACACAGCCCCAGCAGCTGTTCCAGGCGAGTGGCTTCTTATGAACAGCCAGCAAACTAAAACTGACATAATTAAGGGAGGAAAATCTCAATCCAATCTCAGTTTCCAAGGACACTGGCAGCAAGAAGAATATGGGGATTATTCCTGACACTTGCACACCTGCTTCACTCTTGTTTTAAAATCTTCCATTTTACAAAAGCATTTATTTCCAATGAAGAAAGAAAAAGCTCTGACACTGATAGAAACTATGTAGATTGCTTCAGTCTCTGACTCTTTTGCCATGCTTACCTAATCTTGTAACATGCATTTCCTGCAGTTTGGGATTGTCTATGGCCTACTTGTGCTATCAGTCACAGCAAAGGTTTTCTGCATTCTGACTTCTGCATCAGCTGAAGTGTGGGAAGACATTTCCATCTCAGCTTCATTCATGTTGAAGGATTAGGCCCCAGGCTCTGCAGATCAGCTGTGCTGGCCTCCTCTAATAGACATGCAATAGTGTCCTATCAGTGCTCGTAACTATATAATAATTTCTAAGTAAAAGATACTTGTCTGGCAAGTGCTGGGCAAACTTTGTTGATAAAACAGGCCAGGTGAATGACAGTAATAGCTACACACACTTTGGAGTGCTGAGTTCAGCAACCACAGTCTCCTCAGTCCTTAAGACAGATAGTGGGACATTTCAAGCAAAACACTGAAGTACAGGTTCTTTACAGACAGGGAAATAAAACATTTGCTGGCAGTCCAAATGCACAGTAGGACTCCTCAGCCACAAACTCCAGACAGTGAGGGATGCTCTGGATCTTGTCTGTTTTTCATGGGGTGGGAAAAACATGGGAATGGAAACTTACATTCCATCATGCTATAGCCCGCTGGTGTGACAATCAGACCCAAAGGGATGAGAAACATATGGTAGGAGGCTATACATGTATTTTTGTGTAAGACACAAAAAGGAAAGACTTGCTTTTCTATGTATCAAGGTGAATTTGTCAGGTCTAGCAGCAGTCAGATAGAAATCCTTACTGACACATTTATCTGATCATCCCAGTGGCTGAAGCATGTCTGCAAAGAGTCTCTAGAAAAGAAGAACTGACAAAGAGTCATTGAGAAATTAGCTGCATTTCTACATCAACAAAATAATGTAGACACAGCAGTATGAAAATGCAGGACATAAAGATGAGGCTTGTGCTTCTGCAGCACTCCTTGCACCCTTGAAGCTAGGTTAAATCCACAGCCTGTGAAATCTGGTGAGCTGGCATTAGCATTCAGCCTCTTTAAAGCATAGCTTTCTAATCCAGCTGTTATGGAGGTGTACGGTCTTACCTGCTCAAGGAGACAGAGAAGGGTGAAGAAGACAAATGAAAATGGAATGGGAGGAAGGACAATGCAGACAGGACAGACTGATGGAAGAAAAATGAGTTTCAGGTATGAGCTAAAGCCAGTGGACACAATGGTGTTTCCTATGAGCTTTTCTCAGCAGAACTAGGATGACAAAATCCCACCTCTCAGGAAAAAAAGAAATGAGAACGCTCTTATGTAACAGAGCACTTCAGCAAAAGGTAAAAGGTAGATTCATGTTTGTAAAGCTGGACTCTGAGTAACAGCTTGGCACTTCTGGCATCAGTACTGAAGTGCAAACACAGCTAGAATGGTTTATTGCCTCTTTATTTTTTTTTTCCCCAACAATAAAGTCTGATTTCAGCTTTACTAGAGTAATCACATTGATATCCTGATAATGCAGTGTTTACCAAACATGATCTCAACACAGGTTTTAGACAGCATATTCTTTATAGACTAAGTACTTTTGGTTTTTTGCCTCTAGCTATTTCTGACTTTTAAAAAAAAGTTCACAGAGCAAGCAGAATTCGACCTTTGCTGCTTAATACACCTTGGAGTGTAGTCCACAAACACACCAGCTCTGCCCTTTTCAAGGGCACTCTGCCCAGGGTGCAGCACAAAACTGCCCTAAGGAGGGCTGAATCTGGGTCTGAATCTTGCAACAAGCAGCTTCAAGAATAAATCACAACCATTTTTGTCTCATATTTTAAATCATTCTTTAAGCAGCAAATGTCTGGAACACTTGCAGTAAGACCTGCAGAGGACATGGGTGAAGTTTAAGTAGAGCTACATATATTTTGGACAATGAG
This sequence comes from Acridotheres tristis, assembly GCA_037013685.1. NCBI lineage: Eukaryota > Metazoa > Chordata > Aves > Passeriformes > Sturnidae > Acridotheres > Acridotheres tristis. The sequence goes on from CM072886.1 coordinate 31,604,542, forward strand.
TTTATGAGACATAGATATGAAGACATTGCTCTTTTTTTTTTTTAACTGCCCATTACATCACTATGTCTAAATATCAATTGCTGTTGTCTAGAGTAAGGTGATTTACTTAAAGATAAATCTAATGGCCAGTGATCAGCAAGTTATTGCTCAGTGTTAAATTAGATTTTCAAGTTTATTTCTGCACTGCAAAACTTGCAGTATCACAGTCATATGATGCCAAAAAGCATTTCTTGTCATTTGGCTAAAGGAAAGTGAGTGGTCCCCAGTAAAGAGCTTCATTATTGAATCCACTGATGGTACATCCAACACGCAGGCCTTGTGCATCATATCTCATGCATAGTTAAATACCAGTATTGCTCATTTAGCCTCTCACTTGCTTCTGGTTCTAACAAGCCAAGCACTAAAGCTGATTTATAGAACTGCAGTCACTCACTATGAGGCTTGGCACAATACTCCTTTCTCAGGACAGTCAGAGCCTGGCATAGCAACAGATTTCCAGCAATCAATCAGAATGACAATATCCTGTCCTACCACATCAGGCCCAGCTAAACCCATGAGCTCCCTGAACAGTATGTGGAGGTGCATCAGATCCTCTGCTGACATTTTTCTAATGCAGCTTTTATAGGAATAGAGTCTCGACTCAGCTTGATGAGAAGACAACAGAGCAAAATCAATAGCACTGTTCCTGGCGCTGGTCAAAACACTGGCTATAATGACTTCAGAGCCTCCCCAGGCGTTCCCAGGGGCACTTGACACATGCTGCTGCTTCAGGACCTTGCACAGCCAGTTCCCTTAGAAAGGAGGGATCCTGCTCTGCTTAGGCTTGAGAAAGAAACCAGTCAATACTGATCAATGTTTCCAGACAGCCGCTGCCTCTCCTCTCTTGGAGGAGTTTGGTCAGGGGCCAAAGATGCAAAGGTCTCTTGGCCTCTGTGTGTCACCCACGACTGAACACGTCCTTGGGACACAGGACACCATGCACAGATTGTTAAGGGGCAGGCTGAGCTGGTGAATCACTGGGGAAAGCAGTCAGTGCTCTCCCCCTCAGAAACACTGCCTGTGTTTCCATGCCTGGACACAGTGCCTGTGATGCTCAGGGATAAAAGAATAGAGGCATGCAAGGTAGTTTCTCAGCAGGAGGATTTGGCTCTTATGCAGTGCTTTGCTAATGCAGCTCTTCTCTCTTTGCTGCCAATGATAGCTCAGTAAGAATTAGCCTGAAAATCTGTACATTGTGCTGCATCATACAGCACAGGTGCACCTACCCCTGAGAGTGAAAAGATGAGCAGGCTTAGAATGGAAGCAAATTGCAGAAGCCCCCATTTCTGCTGCCATCTGGGAGTACAGAAACATTGCTTCCTAAAGGAGCTTTTACTTGACTGCTAAACATCCTTTAACCAGGCCTTTTCCCAAGCACACATTTAAGAAGAATAGAGGAAGCTGATCAGAAATGAAAATACTCTAGTCAAAGACCCAGTAATGTTCCTGGCCTGTCAGGCACAAAAAACTTCTTTAAAACTTAATTTCCAGTTGAAATTAAACCTGTGCTTCAGACGGTTCCAGACTTTTATTTATTATCAGAGGATAGAAACTTTCTCTATATTTATGTATAATCAACATTTTGGTTATTATGGAACTGTAGGCCAATGTTATTAAAAGGAACACAAACAGAATTTGGGTAGTAGTTTTCCCTACTCCATATTTCCAAAACAACTTTAATCAGAAGATGACACTACAGGACTATCAATTTCAGCAGTGAAAGATGCTTCCACAAATTGCTATTATTTTATCTGTTTGCAAATAAGCCTTAGCTAAATGAGCTATTTAGTGCTACCAGTGCTATGTTCTGAAATTCCTCCACAGAAAGTGGAATCGTGTGTTCTTTTTCTTCTGCATAAGAACAAATTAAAGAAATTAGAGGATTCATGTATTTATGGACAAATAAGATACAAAGTTCAAAACCATATGAAATAGAGCATAGTTTGCCTAGGCATTTTGAAAAGTATGGTTTCAACTGAATAATTTATAATTGTTTCAGTGTAGTCCTGTTATGTATGTTCTACTTACTAATGAAGTAACTACATAATTAATAATATGAAGCTTCTCCATAGTTTTCAGTTGTTACTTCTCAGTTATTGCACAGAATGAGACCACAGGCATATGAAAATGCTCAGCTGAAGAGCTGATCAGAGTGAAAATTAGACCCCATTCCTGCAGCTGCTGCCTGTGGAGGCACAGTGATTCGCTATTGTAATATTGCTTTTTGCTGCAAGATTACTTTTTCTGAATTTTTATGGACTTTCAGTTGTGTGAGTGCAAGATCACGCAGCTTTTCAGAAGGAAGAAAAAAGAGGATGGTGTAGGCTGTGTTGAAAGAAGTAGAATTTAGGGAGGGAAGCAAGCTATTAGTCACTTAGAGGGCAGAATGTTCGATGGGCCAAACACTCAATAAAACAGTCAATAACATCCTAGTCCTGCTCTGATTCTTACCTTCTTTTTCTCCACCACCATCCTTTTATGTCTGGATAAACTTTCTGTAGTCTTCTTCATGTCTCACTCTTTTCATGGAAAATCTTTGATTCTTTTAAATTGCATTTGCTCTGCTCCTTCCTAAAGCCACCTGCTTTTCCTATGACTGTCCTCCCTTCAGTGCTGTCTCCATAATAAATGTCATCAGGTCTGCCTCCCTAATTTCTGTGTGAGCACTTAATCAGCTTTCCTTTCCCTTGATTATCTCCAGTCTTTTGTTCTCTTCCTCCCAAAGAATGGGAGTCTTGGGGATCTTCTTTCTACAACAAAGCCTCTTCACCATCTCCTCAGCCCCTTCCACATTTACCTTACTCCTTTCTGCAACTGAATTTTCATTCTTTTATATGTGTCCATGTATTTCTCCATCTAGGTGCTGCATATGGAGCATACCAAAAACACTTGCATGATTTGCTCTTTCCTCTCCACACACTTGCCAAATGACAATTATGTAGTCGATTTTTCAGTGACTCGAGGAAACTTTGATTGTTTTGGTGACACTGCAGCTGGGTCAGGGATGCCAAAGCTCCTGTTAATAAGTGGCAGCCAGGACAGACACATGCATCCAGTGCCAGTAGGCGGCCAGAGGAAGCAGCTCCTTGTGTTTCTCAGGCAGTTCTTTAGTGCCACAGGATGGTCTGTAGTGACCATTTCCACAATACAGCTTTTCTGTATATATTTGCTGTTTAATGGCTGTTTTTGTTGAAAACATTAGTAGAAATTCAGATGTGAGCAAACGAGTGAATTCTATGCACTTCCAGTTCCCACTGTTAACTGGCACAGTGCCCTCTGCCTTCCCTCCAGAACTTGCTGATTTCTTGTCTCCACTCTTCTCTCTGTAAGGCATTGAAGAGCAGGCTTGATTTTACCTTGACTTTGCTTATTTTCCTTCTTTCTTCTCAAATTTCATTTTCTTATCCTCTTTAATATGACAGCAAGAGTGTCCAGCTCCATCACAAAAAAGGCTCATGGTTATGTTGAGATGTGGTGACAGCAAATGAGGCTTGCATGACTTCTCTAACTGCCTGTGAAAGAAGTTTCCTTTATGGAGATTGCTCCCAGGCCTGGGAACAGCAAAGGCGGGTCCTGGTGGCTCTGCAGCACCTCAACCATTGCTGAGAGGCTCTCCTGTTTTCCAGAAACTCCCTGAGTACTCTTAGGTATGGCAAGGTGCATTTGGCAGAACCAAACAGGACATGGGAACACAACAGTGTGTCTGCCTTTCCTCTGCTTTCCCAGTCCCTGGAGGGGCAGGGAAGGCTTGCATGATACGGTTATGTTCCCCTTCTGTCTGTCAGCTGTCTTACCTGCACATCTTGCTGACTGAAGAGGCCTATCTGGAAACAAATAATTGCTGCAAGACTGGGAAGGGGCATCAAATCAGCTACCTTTTGTACTTCCCTGCAGGACTTGAGTTCAGGTTCCTGTCCACTTCAGATTCATGGACTTTCTGTCTTTGCCTTCTCTGCTTTGAAGATCATGCACTCTACCTGCATCTAAATATTCTCTATTTTGCCCATCTTAAGCCCAAATTATTTCCCCTCCCCCCTGCTTTTACACCAGTCTACATTTACATTTTGCCTAACATTTATGCCTCATTTGTGTCACTATGAAACAGAAGAGAATCAAGCCTTACATGTGTAAATAAGATTTCCTCAGAGACACAATAGCATTTCTATCCACTGTGATTTTCTTTTCTTGTAAGTAAAAGATAATTGAGAAAGCCTAATTAAAATTGATCTTGATTTTCTGAAACATTGAATGATGCTGTCCTAAATCAAAATTATAGCAGCTATGCTTTTAATAATCATGCGATTGAAGAGAGAAAAAAAACCTGTCAAAACAAATAAGAAATATTATCAGTATTGGTTTGCTGGCTCAGGAAACAATACCAGTCTTTGAACTGCAGTGGTATATTCTTATTCAGATAGGTGGCTTGCAGCAAGCCAAGAAATCTATCCTACTATCTATCCTTCCCAGAAGGATAATGTCACGAAAGCTAAACCTCAGCGTGGCAGTGGCAGGAGCCTAGGAGAGGACTCACTGCAGGTTACATAGAAACAAGAGATCATCAACAAATCCTGCCAGGGCTGAAGGAAGGCATGATGAGCATTATGTAAGTTTCATGTAAAGAGGTGAAGATGGAGGAGAAGCAGAAGGAAAAAATACAACCCTCCTCAGTCCCAAAAATGAATAAACCCTAAGTAAAATTGTAAGTCACATAGTAGTAAAATGTAGAATATGTTTATTTTTCTACAGTGACACAAAAACCCCAAACCCACCCCCCCCAAAATCCAACTAACCAACCAAAAAAAAAACAAACCCAAACCAAAACAACCCCTTCCCACACCGAAAATTATATTTTAGAAAGATACTGGGCAACATAATTAGCTAGGAGATGTATCTGTGGGTTTACTTACATATGAACATTAGTATACACTAAACACTCCAAAACATGTCTTTTTAGCATGAAGAAAATTAGTGCAGTAACAAATCTTTATACTAAGGAACACTGCTGTAATTTTAAATGCTTTTAGACCTGCTGCCCTAAACCAGCTGTCAATGCATATTAGTTGAAATATTCAAGAAGCTGTTGTCATTCACTGAAATATCTGCCAAAGAAGAGCTTGCCTTCCCGTAAATGATAACTTTTAATGCTGCTAATGAAGTCCTGTTCTGCTAATGCATTTGATATTTTCTTGGAGTGAGACCTACAGCTTTCTGGATTTCAATCTGTAGCTGTGGTGCCATACTTTTTGATTTTTATAGCTACTTCTAAGCTGTAGACGAGCCATTAAACTCAACTACAATGACAATTTCGGAAAGATACTAATACTGTATGCTGGAGATAATTCAGAAAGCCTTTATTACTTGAGTGCTTAGAAACAGAGAACCACTGTAATGCCTAAATCCCACAAAAGCTGATTATTTTCCTCCTGAGCTTCAGACACAAATCAAGAAAATGCATCTGACTAGGAGGAAAGAAACCGCAAAAACAGGATTGCTGAAAACATTTTCCTGGGCTACATATCTTTACCCTGCATCCTATTTATGAGTTCTGAATTAGTAGAGATCATTACTTAAAAAAAAAAAAATCCGTCATTGCATCAAATCTCATGCACTGATGTAATCATTATAGAAATAACTTATATGCTGCAGACTTTAAATTTCTTATCATCTGTACTTAAACTGTGAAGCAGCAAGAGACTACAGAACACACACACGCATATATATATATACACACATATATATATTTGAGATAGCAATCAGTGAGCAAACAGAAGAGCAAAACAAAGACAAGACTTCATTCAAAGAGAATGGAGAAACCACAACTTTTTCAGAAGGAGCTGTGCTGGGGGTGGTGGAAAGTTCAGCATCCATTCATGGTAGACAAGCTCATCCCGAATGGACTATTTAATGCTGGATAAATGAAGGATGAAGAGTTGATCCCTCTAGGGATATAAAGGACATAAATCTGGGATTCTGCATACAGGAAGTCTTTTTAACCAAAGTTTTTGCTTCAGTCATTAAATGAGTTTTTCTTGCTATATGAAATTCAATGCAAGAGCAGCAAGACATTCACTTCAGTGTAATTATTGGGCTGCCTCCTCTATGTCTTCAGTAACATGGAATTCAAGCAAGGAATGTAAATATTGGCCTCTAAGCCTTTCTGAGACAGACTTTTTAAGCCACAGAGAAACAATTCAGGAAAGGACACAGAATCACAGAAGCATTCAACGCTTAAAGAAAAAAGCCCAAACCTATAAATATATATATTATTTAAAATACATATATATAAATAAATAAGTAAATATACAAACACACACACACGCACACCAGTCTTGCAAGACCCTATTTGAGATGCCTTAATAAGTGGTGTATACAAATGAAATTCCCTGAGATGAGGTTTTCATTTTGGTTATGGTGGCAGGGAAATAAAACCAAGGTAAATATGGAGAGCAAATCCTATCCAATGAGGTTTGGGTGTAGGAGCAAAACTTTAGGCAGATGTGGGACACACGTCCACACTGATTTATAGTCAACAATGCAATGTTTTAAGACCTTGGGTTCCCTGAGACTGACAAGAAATTAACAGTCAAATTCACACCTCTGGCATGCTTTATACATACTACATGCTTTATACTTCTGTCACGCTGTGTAGACTTCCTGGCACTTGCATTTTTTTGGGATTAGCTATGTATTGGCAGGTTCACAATCTCATATACGCATTAGAGCATAAGAAAAAAGCTCAGCATTTCTGAACTTACCGAAGTCTATTAAACACTTAGAAAGTGCTTGTAGCACTATGGAATTCCTACAAAGCTTGGCAAGACAGAAAAATTCCACCTACTTGCAAAATTTAGACAAATGTATATTTTCCCACAGCTAGAAAGTTCAAAGCATATAATTTTACAATTGTAAGTGGATACCATTCCTGAGAGTAGTGAAAACTCTTGTATTTATAAAATAAAACCTCTGCACCACTTAAAACTTGCAAAGAAACAGAGAAAGTCACATGACTGTACAAACTCAAATTGGTTCTACCTACATTCACTGGAAAAGAATGGTTTAGGTAACAAATAACAGGCCTTGCTTTAAAAGGTGGCTTCATGAAGAGGGAGAAGGTCTCCTCCTCTGTGACTGGAAAGAAACTGTAGGCATGAACAAGACACAGAACAGAAATAAAGTCCCACCCATATGGACTACATCCATGGCTACTGGAAAGAGCTCTATACAGCAGTCAGAGCTCATGAGCACCTCTTTCCTCTTCCACCCTCCATGTGTGAGAGGGAGAGACAAGGCCCTCAATTAAATAAAAATAAAAGAAAAATGAACAAGTTATTGCGTTTATGCAGAATGTCTCTTGAAAATAGCTTAAACCAAGCATTTGCTGGCTGAATGTTTCAGCAATTACTGCAACATACATTTGACAGCAAAAGAAAACAGGATGGATCACCAGAGGATCAAACATTTCAGAATTTCATTAATATTTTCTTGTTCTTATGTGAAATGCCAAGTTAAAGATTCTCATTGTGCTACTTTAAAGCCTTTGTTTAGACTTAAGTACCTTTTCTACTGAAAGTTAAGAAATCTGCCTCTGAAATCTTTTCATGTCAAGTGCTGTCCTAAAATATACACTTGATATTTACTATTACTTTCAGTGACGCTACAAGCTCTTATATTACATTAGATCCATAAATAAAGAGAAATTGAGTACATGATGTGCACCAATAAAGGGAATATCTGCAGATGAAGTAGTAAGAAATACTTACCCAATAATTACCCTGTATTTGAAGTCCCTCAGGGTCAAATTCAAGCAGATAGACAAATAGGAAAACAAAAGGAAAGGCCTCGTTTTTATGGTATTATATTCTTTTCCCATGAAGAAGAGCCTTTCAAAGACTCTCTAAATTAAAACCTATTAGTATTTCTTGCAAACAAATGAACAAGCGAACAACAAACAACCTACCAAGGAAAAAAATCAAAACCACTCCCCAAATCTTAGAAGACCTTAGAAGAAAATGAGGATCCCAACCCTTTCAGTTAAGCAGATGAGTGACTGGATTGCTCCAAAGGCTTGGAGAAACCTAAAGATTCTATTCTTGGTGACCCTAAGATCCTGTGCTGTTCTTTAAAGTAAGAACCAAAATCTGTAACCCTAAGGGGAAAAATAAAGGATGTTTTGAAATTTTAACACAGCAGAAAGAAAATTCCCCACACCTGGAAGATCAGTGGAGACTGTCCCCCTCCTTGAAGAAGTCAAACCAGTGTCTGTGACCTGGTTACTGGAAGTTCCTGCTGCAGGGAAAGGAGCTGCACAGAGAGGAGGTGAGAGGTAGCAGACATTACCGGTAATGGGCAGTGGGGAGGCCAAGATTTAAGATAAATCTATGTGGAAAAACATCTCTTGGCACAGCATCCCAAATTGCAAACTCTCTCAGACCGAACCCTTACACCACAGTGCAGAAACTGATGACAGTTTCTATCTCTCCCTCCATTCCCCCCCATTTTTAGCCACAGTAGCAGTGGGCATGGGACCCAGAAAGGCTTTCTAGAGCTATGACAAAAACACTCCAGCTGCCAGACACCAGACTGTCATGGGAGCACAACTTGGGACAGTGCTCTTTGGGTCATGGTGTGAAGCCCTGGGAGGGGATTATCCCAGCTGACTCAGGCAGCAGGAGAAGCCTTCATGGTGACCTTTCCTTCTTCTGCTGTCCTGGCAATAGCACCAGTTGTATACACAGCATTGATTTGACTGTATAAGAAAAATACAACTGCTTTAGCGAAGAAATAGTTATCTTGAAATCTTGAGATGATAAAAAAAGTTTATTGGAAACCATTTTCTGAGAGAAAGACATAAATTTGGCTAACCTAATCAGTCAGAGCATCAGCCTGCACTACCTAGAAAGTGAAAACTGCTGTTAAAGAGCCAGACAGGCAAAGAGCCAGACAGATGGCACTGCAGTAGATGTGGATTCACTGGGCTTTTTATCTTCACTTCTGGAGACTTTCATGATGACTTGACTTTCAACTGCATTCTGGATTGGCACAGAGCAGCTCAGGGAACTAGCATCCTTAAATTTAAAATAAAATATACCGGCAATGTAAATGTAATTTAAGCCAAGCTCCCCACCAGTACTTTCTAGATATCTGGAACAAAGGCTCTTTTTCATGCTGACTCTACTGTATGACTACTCTCTCCTGTGCTAGAGCCCTTCTTGTTGCCTTTTTATCTACAGTAAAAAATGTTCACTCCATCTACTAAAGATTACTGACCTGTACTTTTCAGGTAAGATCTGAAGCTGGAGTGAAATTTAAAGCTATGCTATCAACTGCAGTGTAACTCAAACATGGTGTGTAAGTGGGGACATTAGGCTTCGGCATTCCTGAAGAATCAGAGCTTACAGCCCTGCAAACATCATTTGATACATGCACTGAGTAAACATCACACCATTTCTCAGCTGGCTGATTTGCTAATGTGGGACATGTATCAGTAAAACCAGTGGAAGTGAAGTGCAGACTGCTGGAGCCAGGTAGCCTCAATTGGATGACTTCAAATAGCTGAAACAAAATTAAATGCACCCAACCAAAGAGACACTCACTGAACACACACACCCACTCTCTCTAAACCTTCAACTGAAGATATAAAAGTTTGGGTTTTGTTGCTTCTGGGTTTCCACTGCTTTTCCCTTAATTCTGCAATAGGTGAAATCACAGGCGCATTCTTTGTCCCTATTGAACATATGTCACCCTGTACTAACCCTGTTTAATTTCCACTTTGCTTTCCTTTTCTTTGCTTCATTTGTGTCATCTTGATTTCTATCCTATGATCCAGTTCATCTGTAGACGACTACCCTATGTTTTTGATTTTCTGATGTGAAAGTATCTTTCATCTGCCAAGCTCTGCCTTTGATTGCATCTCTCTTTGGGGAGTTTTTTCTGATGTGTCACTGGATGCTGGTACAGAGAGAGATGTCATCTTTCTGAGAATTCAGAGTGATAGCAAACACATATATGAGCTAAATTTTAAATGTCTGATCAGACTACTCCTGGTAGAGTTAGGCACTGCAAGACACACTTAACTTGTAACAATGCACATTGACCAGGAACCAATAGGACAAAAGGCAGCATGGTCTTTTGCAGAGTTGCAAAGGCTTCATGATCAGGCATGTGCCAGAAAACCCATACTGATAGTTAAATTAACATTGATATCCTCATAAGAAATATCCCAGCTAGGTAAAATTCTAACTAAATGTTACAAATCTTAATTTTCCTAGGATCTTATATAGTATCAATGCTAGTATTTAGATAGACATATATTGTAAAACATCATGGTTTTCAGGGTAATTTGAGATTATCACACAGCATGATCCATAAAGCACTATTAAAAACAGATTTAAAAGTGCATTTTTGCTAACAAAAGTCACAATGTTTCTGCCTAACTGCTAGTGGAGAAACTATATTACCTGTATACTCATTTCAAGCTTAATACTTCAACTGATGACATCAAAGTGAGCTCTACAATAGGAACAAAGCCAGATTACTCATTGCTACCTTTGATTTAAGATTCTTTTGAGCAGTCAGAAAGAAACATTTTGCTTTCTAGATGAATCTTTTACCATTTGAATAGGCTGAAATTTAACACAGACTATTTCAAACTTGAGCACGCCTGATGAAATATAAAACATGATTTGGTTTAAGACTTCAGAACACCACAGAATTATTGTAGACATATCATTGTATTCATCTGGATAATCACCTCCAGAGTTTTTTGCTGAGCATTTGCATTAAACCTGCTTTGTGTACAAATGAAATTCGTCTTTCAAACTGAGTTTTTTTTGAAATTACCTTCAAGAGCATGTTACAACTCTTCTGCAGCTTTTTTGTACATTGGCTCCCTCTCCTGTTCATTGAGCGCAAGCAAGAAACTGATCAAGTGCAGCCAGTTAAAGACATTTCTCAGCACTTCCATCGCTGTTTTTTGGAAGCATGTTTCTGAGGATCACACAAAAAGACTTTCTTAGGTATCCAGTTGAAACGGAACCTTTTTCAGTGAATTTAAAGAAAAAAAAATTGAAACCATGTAGAAGGATTCTTCAAGTAAAGTCTTTACCTTTAGTCGAGTCCACATCAGTTCGAGATGTACATTTTAGAGTCCACTCTAGAGTTAAGAGATGTCTAAATAAAGACTACATTTGAATAGTAAAGTACAAGAAGCTGCATAGAGTTCAGACATGAAAAGTATAAATTGTAACATGTGAAATGGAGAAAGGCCAGATGGGCAAGCTAACCAGTGACAATTTGTACATGAGAATTAAAATTATTCACTATGGCAAAAATCTGTGGAATTCAAAATGTGGTACCTTTCCTGTAAAAATACCACTGGAAGGAATACAGATCTAATATTCAGAGAAATTATTGTCCCTCTACCTTGCACTGCTGAAGCTGCACCACAAGTTCTGTGTCCAGTTCTGGGCCCCTCACTATGGGAAAAACATTGAGGTGCTGGAGTGAGTCCAGAGAAGGGCAACAAAGCTGGTGAGGGGTCTGGAGAACAAGTCCTACAAGGAAATCTGAGGGAGCTGGGGTTGGGAGTGTTTAGCCTGGAGAAAAGGAGGGTCAGGGGAGACCTTGTCACTCTCTACAACTACCTGAAAGGAGGCTGTAGCCAAGTGGGGATCAACCTCTTCTCCCAGGCAACCAGCAACTGGAGGACACAGCCTGAAGCTGTTCCAGGGGAGGTTCAGGTTGGACATCAGGATGAATTTCTTCAAGGAAAGGGTTGTTAAGCATTGGAATGGACTGCCCAGGTAGATGGTAGTCACTATTGCTGAGGTGTTCAAGAACAACTGGACACTGTTTGCACTTAGTGCCATAGTCCAGCTGACAAGGTCGATCACAGGTTGGACTCAATATCTTGGAGGCCTTTTTCAACTGAAATGATTCAGTAATTCTGTGATTAATAACAAATAAACTAACTGAATAACTGGAAATAAAATGACAGAGTCTTATAGGAAATATGGCAAGGTATGGAGAAGTCTGATTTTCTTTCCTCTCCGCTCTCCAAACAAAAAATCAACAGTGGAAGTAGAGATATGAGACACACTTTCACGGAAAGGTTGGTTACAGTCAAGGTAGAAACATTCCTGCAATGAAATCTGGGTAAGAGCACCAGATTATTGATTGTACTTGTGCCATATAGGTGAGAACCATAACATCTTTAAAATGCAGCATATACACACACCTTTCTTCTTATCTGGACTATACATCAGGGAGTGCTCATATAATCTTCTGTATCTCATACTAACAAAAACCCCTGAGACATAGTGCAGGTAAAAGCCACATAAAACTACCTGCTTTAGTTAGCTCTTAAAAATTTAGAATTAAAAAACACCAATAAAAGGTAATGTTCCATATCTTAAGAACCATGATCTTAGAAAGAAGTTGTCACCAGACACTCACAACTGAATGGGGCCATTAGAAGCCAATTTCTATGAATTATTGTAAGGGGGAGAATACAGCTTGGTATTTCTGCTAACAGCTTTTCATTTCAGTGCTTATGAGCAGAAGACTGCTAGGGGGGTAAGACAGGGACAGCACAGACTTACACACAAAAATAAGCTTTAACACATAGAGGAAAGGGAAGATGGATCTGGAGAGTGGGTGATTCTGAAAGGAAAAAAAAGCAGTGGCTTACATTACATAAGCCAACTGCATTGAACAGCTTTAATGAGATGTAAAACCAGCAGAGTAATGACTTCTGATCTCCACTGACATGTTTATTTTTATCCAAGGTTGTTTAAATTAAATGCATAAATAACCTGGAGAGAACACACCTCCCCTGCTCCCAGGTATGTGTTTTGAACACTGTGCTATAGTTAGTTCCTCTTTTGCTAATTTTCTTTTTGGCTTTCGTTTTGCATAATGACAGCTTTAACAGAGGCATAGAGGATCTTCCTCCCAGCACACAGGTTGAGTTTGTTGGTTATTGTAGCCTTCTGGAAACTGAGGATGTGAATCTGAATGGTATTACAGAAGTAAACAGCACCCACTTTCTTTACCTCCTGTGACACTGACCTTTAAGCAGAAAGCAATCATCCAAAAGGTGACCATCATATTTTCTGTATTTCAGGTCACAAGAACAATCCTGGAAAACAGCATTCAAGTGCTCATATGCAAGCTGTAAATCATGAGCAGAGTGACAACCACCTATCTGGAGTCCTGACTCAGCAATTGCAGCACTTGTAAGGGACAGGATTTCATACTCTTTGCCAGGGTTAACATGTCCTACTGCTAGCTCTGGGCTGCCCGCCTCCCAGAGTAACCTGGTTTTCAGGATATCAGTTTGAAATGGTTCAACTCATCCAGTATGCAGTAAAACAGATTTCTGTTGCCTTTAGCCCTGGATGAGATTTTAGGACGTGTTTTGGATAACAGCAAATGACAAGCCTTACTGTAGAGGTAAATGTGTGTATTTCACTGGGCTTTGATATATGTGAGACACTAGCATATCTAATTATTACTTAATAGTTGGTTTTGTTCTCCCCTGGGAACAGAAGGAAGATAGTGTACCACCCATCTTTTAGAAACTGATGCTGTATTTTATACCAAAAAAAGGAGAAGTATTACATAACCCCATACAAGACTAAATCTATCAAAATGAAGATCTTTAGCTGAAGCAATTATTTTCAGTTGTGTGTAATTTATAGTTATTATGTACAGGCAGCAACAAATGGAACTTTCCCAGGCTGGTTGTAGAGTGGTTACACTAAGACTAAATCAACATAAGGGCTTCTGTATCACTAGATTTCAGTTTTATGTACAAGTAATTAAAGTTTTGCAACTTTGTAAGTATCCTACTTATTTGGAAGTCACACTATGAAAAGGTGTGCTTTTGGATTTCACCTTTTTTCCAGTCATTAACTATCTTCATTCATTTGCATAACTACATGTGAATATATCATAAGATCAGTTTCAAAGGCATGTCCCATCAAAGCTGTGAACTAGTAGCCAAGCAAAATTTTTACAGGATGGTGCAATGTTTGGCAGTGGTGCTTCGATTCCCTAATTGGGAACTGTACTGGAACTAATGAAACACCAAGTGTCTAGACTGGTATCACTGTCAGAATGAAAACCACTAAACTTCATACAAAGGAAAACCCCATCCCTCTACTCCATAATATAAATTGGGAAACAAAGAACTAAAGCTTAATTATGTAACTGATCATGATGCCCCTTCCCACCCTAGCCCTTGCATTAACACTTACCTCAAGTGATAATCTAATCTCCTTGCCTTTCAATATTCTTTGCTTATCCATTAGTGAACACACCATAGCATTGTGTTTCTCCAGTGGCAAATGGCTGCTAGTTACCTACTACAAAACTTTTAAGCCATTGCTATCTAGGGCTGTATACATAGAAAGATGAAATTTTAAAGGTCCAAATGGCCTTTTCCCTAACATGTTATCAAGGATGCGTGCTGAGTCTAGAATTAGTTAAATTTTTTCAATCTTCAGTGTTATGTAGAAGTAACATAACATTTGTCTTTGTACAGACAGATTGAAGAGCCAAGCTAAATTGTGTCCCCCACTTACTCTGGGGAAAGGATATCTCTGCTTCCTCCTGACGTTGTTCTGATTATGGGTAACTTACTTGTTGCAAATCATAATCTGTACAGAATTATCACACCTTACTAAAAATATCTTCTTCCCTAATTGATCTAGAGAAGAAAGAAGTTGTAAAGAAGAGCAGCTTGGAGATCACAGTCCTCGTTCATAAAAGTGCTAACAGAACAAAGTGTCACAACTCTCTCTTCATCATCATCTTGGAAGACTGCAGAGCTGGGTATAGGTACATTCTGTACCTACAACTGCTGTATCAGGACTCTGGCATGGAAAAAACATCAGCTCTACATAGTCATAGAAGTGCTATGACAAACATAACTTACGAAAATTGGAACAGCAACGAACTACAATTAAGTTTCCTCATAACAAGATTTTAGTAAAAAACCTCTATTCGTTAATACTGTATCCATAATTGCAAGAAATGCCATTTGCAGTTTAGCCCGGAAAGAAAAAATAATCACAACACATATGGTAGCAATCACTGAGACCACTGTTAGTTATTTTAGTTCTTTTCACTCATTTACTCTGAGTGAAGCCCTTTGCAATTGCATTAAGTACACTACTTCATACAAATCAAATGCATCCCATCCTACAGCACAGCTACAGCTTTTGAGTTACCTTGAGTCTTCTCCCATTGCACTCAGGGAGCACAGCAGAAAATGCTGTTAAACAGCATATCCCTGAAAGAGCTTTGCTGGCTCTGGTATAAAATACTAATTTTGCCACATTTATACTTTCCCCCATCAACTCAATTAGAATTTACCTTTTTCCACGTGGAGCCTTTTTTGTCTTGTTTCCTAATGATGTACATCTGGACACCCAACTTTGCTCTACATTCCCACTGTTTTTCACTTAATTTCATACACATACAGCAAGCAAGACTTTTAATTTTTTTAATTTACAGTATTGTTTGCTCCAAATTATGCCTTACTGTTGGTACACAGTAAATACATTCCTCTGAACAATTTAGTATGAAAAAATGCAGTTAAAACATGAAAAATACTGCTTTACAATGTGCGAGACAGAACCTTCAGAAGTAATGATGATGGCTACAGCCAGGCACAGAGGAAGACTGCTTGGTTTTGTCTTGTTTTTTAATTTACCAGCACATTCATTCCTGCACCTCTTCATCTGAAACTGCCTGTAACAACGCATTCTAGGTGAATGTTTCTGCTGAATTAAGAAAATTAAATAACTCTCAGCTTGGCCATTAGCACTCATATTCCCAGAAAAATATGTTTATCTCTTACACTAAAAATGGCTGTTCTCAGATTTACTGAGCAAAGGGCATCAACAACATGCCAAAACTGGAGATATTTCTGAAGGGGAGTTATACTCTATAGGTGCATGCAGCTGTCAAAATCTGGATGAATTAGGTAACATGCTTCTCCTAGATAAAAGACAAGTGGCTGGGCACAACTGCCAGTTCACTAACAGTACTTAGATTAAATGCATTTTTATCACAAGCTTTAGACAGATTAATACATATTGTAACACCTAGCACTGATTAAAATTTAGAAAAATATTATATTGGGATTGGGTTTTTTTTATAGCCTTTGCTGTTTTATTTTTAACGTAACAGAACACGTATGGCAGAAGATGCCAAAAACCACCCTGCTTTTTGACGTTAAAGAGCTGAGCTGTCAAAGCTATTATACCACTGACAATTACTCATTTGATTATTTACATTTTTTTTAAACAATGAAGAGGCAGGAAATGTTTATTTATTTTTTGTTTAATTAATTTTTATGATCAAGGATGACTGAACCCAATTACATAGTCTTTGTTAAGTTAATGGCTGCCAAACAAGCGTGTACTCCAGTGACCCACCATGAACAAAGTTATCTGATGGGTGAGACAGATTTTAAGGTTAGACACAGTACATGTAAAAATAGAAAGTTTAAAAATCAATCTCATCACAGACATTTCCATTGCCATCTCCTTTGTGAAATAAATAAGGCAGCAGATAACTTTTACTTTGCAGTGGCAACTTTGAGGTATGCTATTAAGTCTGCTCTCTCGCCCTTCTTCTTAATACCCGCAAAAATCATCTTTGTTCCAGGAATATACTTCTTTGGATTTTCCAAATACTCCATCAGAGTATCCTCACCCCAGGTGATACCTAAAAGAAAGTAAAAAACCCAACAGTTAACAAATTCCAAATAGTAAACACTTATATTCTTGATCTCAGCTCAATTTTTGGCAGGCTTTTAAAACCATCACCTAGAACTGAGTATTTTTGAACCCTAAGGGGCAGCTTTAAGTTTACCTTTGTTCTTATTAGCATCCGTGTAAGAGAAACCCTCAGCTTGTCCAGTCTTGCGTCCGAATAGGCCATTCAAGTTGGGTCCAGTCTTATGCTTGCCTCCTTTTTCAACCGTGTGGCACTGGGAGCATTTCTGGACAAAGATCTTCTTGCCTTTCTCAACGTCTCCCATTGTCAATACTAGACCAAGAACACACAGAGGTCAGTATTGCAACCTCAAGGTCACCGACTGAGCTGAAACTTTAAAAAGTGTCCTGCTGATTTACAAAACTAACATATGCAGCATGTGAATCTGGCGATTCTCCGGTACACTCTCTATCCACAAGCTACAGCTCCTAGGCTTGAAGATTAGCATGGAATCATGAGACTACCTAAAGGTATCAAGGTGATAAACGTGCCTGAAGGGCAGAAAAACCTTTCCTCGGACCAAGTAATTGCCTCACAGCATTTAAAGGGTACAGCGACAATTTCTGAACAACAAATTTAACCTAACTCGTACAGCTGTAACAGGAGGTTCCTAGTCGTAAACGACCTCGTGTAAAAGCACAGGACTCTGGGCAGGCTTTTCCTCTGCAGCTGAAAAAGCCCACCAGCCACACACCCGGGCAGGGCCGGAGGGCAGAGGGCACCCGCCTGTCACCATGACCCGGGACAACCCCAGGGGTCCCGCCAGCAGCCACGCGTGAGAAGGCGGGAGCACCCAAGGACGCCCGCACCGCCCGGCTCCGGCTCTACCGGCACTCGGCCTGGCCTCCAGCTTCTCCTCAGGCCCCCGCCCGCGGTGGGGCCACCTGGCCCCACGGTGACCTTCCGCTGCCCCCCGGCCGCCACCTCAGGCCGCGGCCCCGGAAGGCGGGAATGGCGCTCAGCACGGCCGAGAGCAACGCTACCCGCCCCATGCCCCTGCCAGCCGTCACCACCCCACAGGGCCCCGCCGCCCACCCGCACCTGCCTGTCCCGCTGCGCCCCCAAACACTACGACCGCACTACCGGCACCTCCCGATCCGTCTGCGCCCAAGGACACGCTGTACTCCGCCCTATGTAACCCGGCACCGCCGCAACCAACCTCTGCGGCCCGCCTTCCACCCTCACAACCAATCAAGTGCCGACTTCTGGAGTGCTGATTGGTTGCAATCGCTGACGTCCCGCCGTCGGAGGATAGCGGGGTAGGTTGCGACCGGCGGGCCCCCGGACTTCCTTCCTTTCTTCGCCTCTCTCCTCCAATCCCGGCGGAGTGACGTCAGACGCACGCTGGTGCGGAGGGGGCGCGCAGCTGCGGGGCGCTGGGGTTGCGGGCGCACGCGCACAGCGCAAGTGGAAGCAAGGGTGGCGCGGCGCCCTCGGCACGTGGCCGAGGAGGTGGGCGGGGCCTGGGCAGTGACGTGAGGGGAGTTACGCTGGTCGTGCGCGCGGGGCGGGGATGAGTGGTGCCGGTCGGGCCGTGAGGGCGGGAGCAAAGGGAGCAATCACGGAATTACAGCATCAGGGAGGGCGGGAAACACCTCCGGTCGTCGAGTCCATGCTGTGGAATGAACACTATTGTGTCATTTGGAGCATGGCACTAAGTGCCGTGCTCAGTTTTAAACACCTCCGAGGGCAGCGACTCCAGCACCTTCCTCCGCAGCCCATTCTAATGTCTAATCACCCTTTCTGTGAAGAAATTGCTCCTGATGCCCGACCTGAACCTCCCCTGGTGTGGTTTAAGGCTGTGTCCTCTCCGCCAGTCCCTGGTTGCCTGGGAGAAAAGGGCCCATCTGCTACAGCCTCCTTTCAGGCCCTTGTAGAGAGCAATAAGGTCTCTGAGTTTCCTTTTCTCCAGGCTGAACAACCGCAGCTCCTTTGGCTTTTCCTCACAGGGCATGTGCTCCAGGCTCTTCACCAGCTTGTCCATGAGTTAAAAGCTTCTCCAAGGGAGCCAAGGGAGTAGTGATGTTTGCAGTAGCCAAAGTGAGGTGAAGTCCCCCTGGAGAAGGGGGCCAGGGCCGCCTGCCAGCCCGGCCCCACAAAGGGCTGGAGGGGAGCAGGTATGTGGCTGGATCCTCTGTCTGTGTGGGATGCCAAAGCCGCCCTGCTCTGACAAAGACGAGTGGGTTATGGAAGGGACTGCCACATGAAGGGATGAAAGTGTCCCAGATGCCAGCCCAGCAGTGTGGTAGTGCTCAAAGAGGACATGTCAATATTCACACATTGTGGCCTTCCAAGCAGAATTTAAATGGTGAATTCCAGACATGACTGCCATCTCACTCACTCACTCTCCTTGGCAAAGAGGAGGAACAGCTGTTGGAAAAGCCCAGTGTAATAATGTCCAGTGTTCACAAGAGCTGAACTGTTTGCTTTAACTATGGACATTAAAACTGTCAGAATTTTCCACTGTCTGGCATTTGAAAAACATTTTTTCCCCGTGTGTGCTTTTATGCTGTGCTGCAACTGGTATAGCTGTGCCTCTGTAATTGCCCATGGAGCAGGGCTCATGTGAAGTGTCAACATGAAGCAGAAAGGAGTGAGGACTGTAAAAATACATCAAGGGTTCCTCTGATGGCAGAATTTTTCAGATAATTCACAAGACCATTCTGAAATCATCACTCTCTAGTTCAGACTAGTGCATTGCCTTCCAAAGTTTGTGGTTTCTAGAACATGAGACACAGGTTTTGTGCCGTTTCTAACACTTTTTCACAAGCTATGTACAAAATACGCATTCTTAAACTTTTAACAATTTATACTGTGATCTTATTGACAGTTCACTGGCCACAGTAAAACTTTTGCTTATGATATACAAGTAAGTTAATGTACTTCATTAAGAGTGAGGAAATATGTGCAATGAAACCACTTTAAATCGGCATCTTGAATTCTGCTGCTGTTGCCCAACTCAGATCTCAAATCATGTCAGACTCTCATCATTATGAGGTGGAAAAATATTATTTTTAAAACTAAAGGCATCCTCTGTTCCTTTTATTTGTCATTTGGTTAAGAACCTTAATGGTACCTTTCATTCTCATATTTAGACTTTTTATCATGATTGTAAAGACTGAGTTTCATTTAGTAAGGCTTCTGTGTCTTAGATGATTCCAAGGACAAGATCTAACTTTATATCAGAAGACTCGTGATAAAACCACGGGTGTCTCCAATCTTTAAAGAACCGCTTTAAGCGGTTCTCAGAAAGCACAGCAGTCTAAGCTTCTTTAAGCACTTGATGTGGACTGATGCCCACTGACATCTGTTTAGAGCTTCTCCCTTTCTTCACAGAATGCAAACTTCAAGCATCTGTAACTCTCTTAATTTCTGTTGCATTTTGCCTTTTAAATATGTATGCTCCATTCTGAGAATTACATGTTGTGTTTCACAGTTAACCCGTCTGATGCATGTAGAGGGACATTGTAGCAATGTTTTCTTCAGGTTTTTTCCAAGAAGCTGTTTTTGAAGACTGCAGCTTAATTCAAGACAATGGGATTGCTTTTTATTAAACTTCTGAAGTAAGGAAATAATGCTCTCAGGGAAAATACTCAGCCTTTGAGCTTTCCAGTGCTAAAGATTAGTATACTAAAATCAGTCTGTGAAATGAACTGTTATCTTCTCAGCCTTAGACCTGACCACGTAGATGTTTGCAGTGTGACTGGCTGCCAGCAGTCATAATGTAATACCCTTTCCTGAAGGTGTAGATGATACAGAGTGTTAGTGGGTTTCCATACTATATTATTAGTGGAAGCACAAATTCTGCCTGATGTAACAAGATAGTAGGCTAGGGATGTGTTTTCACCAGTAAAAAGAGGTATCTTGAATGGAGAGGATTTCTAGTATCTGTTTGAGCCCGTTTGGGCATTACTAAGGGTGGATCTGGAGCAACAATGTGGTAAGAACTGACTTGTAAATTCAGTAGAAGGTGCAGGAAAGGGTGTTGTTCAAGATGCCCAGTATTTACTTTTTTAAAAGCTCTGTGACAGGACAGGCTAATAGCGAAATTTTTGCCTTCTCTGCTAAATGTGGCATCTGCAGCATATATGGGAAATCCTACATATGGCTTCTTGTGTTGGGCAGAGTGTGGTGAGGGACTTCCAGAGGCAACACTGAAGACAAAGGCAGGACTTTTCAGCTTTGTGGGTTTGAACTGCTGGAGTAAACTAAAATGACTCGGGGTGCAATTTCAGTTCTCTATATTTTACATACATTAACATACATTAGACTATTTGCCTTGTGGTTTGCCTAGAAGGCTCATATTTTATAGTCTTTCAGTTATTTGCTGTGGTTACACCTGGAATACCTTTTCCTATTTACTAGTTCAGGCCATTACACACTGGAACTACAGTAGTAGTTTTAGAATCAGATTTTAATAGCCCAGCTTCATTGCTTCTTTTTGCATCTGATTTTAAGTATGTGTCAAGTGTTCTATTAGACCTGATTAGGGGTTTAGTACTGTTTCTGACAATGATGAATGCTAGATGTTTTGCAGACACAAAAAACTACCCAGAATGAGTTTGTAATCCTAAAACATGGAGTTTCAGAGCTCTGAAGACACTTAATCCAAACTGCTAGTGTGAAAGATGTTTTTCTTATGCTGTTAGGATATGTCTCTAAAGCTTTTAAAAAATTATGTCAATCTTTTTGCCTTCATCCTATTCCCAGATTTTTTTGGTTTTTGTTACTTAGGAAGTGTGCTGAATAAAACTAACTATTGCAAGATATCCAAATAACATGATATTCTCTCTTTTCTGCTGTCCTGAATTGTACTCACAGCAGAGCAAAAGGCAGGGGAATTATTTTAAAATAATTCCTCCAGGAGGTAGCATCCATCTAAAAATCCACTTATGGCTGAGTTGACTTCAGCAGTTCTTTGCACTAAATTTCTTCATACTTCACTTTTTTATTATGCTGCT